>CM070519.1:32467388-33667388 GCA_036346375.1 Guadua angustifolia
GGTATGCCTCATGCGGGCCAAAAGTGGGCGTTAAGAACGAAGTCAGTGCTTATAAAGATGATTTTTGAAGATGAATGCTTGAAGCATACAAAGCGATCACACTGTAAGCGGACAAAGCAGATCAAAATAAAGAGAATTGACGAGTTCTTCGTGACCTCTTTTGCCCGACGACAAGCACTCGGGAAGGCTTAGCGGCTGGAAGGCACTCGATCATGAAGCACTCGGGGGCTACTGTGGGATATATATATATACCGGGGTCCACCAGGTAGTCCAATAAAGCCCAGCTAGGAGAAATTGGGCCATGCCGACTGGATGAAGCTGCGGGCTATTTGGGGCTGAGCAAAGCGTGAAGAATCAGGATAGACCTTAGTTAAGGAAACCGAGTCGATAAGGGGGATGATTGTAATCCAAACCAATACGGTTCGGATAGAAACCCCTACTTCAGTATCCGAGTAGGACTCAATATTGTAACCGCCTTCTCTACTATATAAAGGAGGGCGGGCACCTCAAAGACACAAGACAATATCTCATCGCCTATTAGCTAGCCACATACAATTCCAGAGCACGGACTAGGGTATTATCTCCATCGCGAGAGCTCGAACCTGTATACATCGGGTGTTCTTATGTTACCATCGAGTTTGGGTCCAGCGCGTAGCCCCCTTTTCATTATTGTCGGTAACAAACGTCGACAACTGCGGATGCGGTTCATCTTAAAAATCTGCTGGACTGACACGATTTCTCTTTTCTGTCTCCTTTTTCTCTTCCCTAGCCGGCCTTTGTACGCTTATTCTGGTGCAGTATTCTACACCTTATACTCTCCTAGTATTCTCTTTCTAATATAATTTGCAGCAATGCTGCCTTTCAAAAAAAAAAGAAAAACTGCTTTCTAGAGAAGCCCAATCATGCTGCTTGGTGTTAACTTTTGGAAAAAGCTTGCTTGAGAAGTGTTGGCACCAAAAAATATAATGACGAATTAATCGACTCAAACACACGAGAATATCGGGTTCAAGTTGGTTCAAGACGTGCTAGCTAATTTGATTCGCAATCAACAAGATAGATGAAAAATACGCCAAAGCCAATCTAATATGATAATCGGCAAAAATCTAAACAAATTTATGCAAATTGATTAAATCAAAGGTAACGATAAGTCTAAAAGCTTTGTTACTACCGATTAGATGATGATAAAGGTAGATTTTTCAAAAAGGCGATCTAATAAGATCAAAGAAAAAACAAATCTAATTGGTGTAATCGAGGATGACCAAATCGTTGATGCTAACTTTATTAATCAAAATCAAATTACAAGCTAGATTCTAAATTACAAAGCTACTCCTAATAGATAGAAAAGTAAATAAAAGTATATGCAAATTGTTTGATTGATTGGATTGTTTATTTTGCTCGACTTGACCCCTTTTATAGTGTATCGATCGATCGATTCTTCTCCAATGCGCCACTAATCGCGATCCAGACGCCTTTGTAGAGATAAAGTTCAAGCTCTGAATCAATATTGATCATAATTTATCTTTAACTTAACTTTCTCTTTTTTAACTAATATCGGCTAGAAATATTCTTTTTAATCCTTAGCCTGACAAATTAGCAAGCCTTACCATGTTCCAGTGCAAACAAGAAACAAATGGCCAAATGAGCAACTGATATAACTTTCTCAATCGCCAATTGATTTAGGCATAATGTCATTCTCAATTTGAACCCCTTTTCGTCTAGATATAGCCAATTGCACATATTCATAATCCGATCAATGAGAAACTCAAGTGAAAGATCATAGGGAGGTCTACTCATTGTTGTGATGAGCAATTGACTATATTTGAGTTTGTGGTGGATAAGTTTGAGTTTGATCAATTTGAAAACTGGTTAGAAAATATTGTAAATTAGTCGGGATCCATCTGATCTATTCCTCTCTACACCTGAGGTGCTTCTTGTTTCTAAGTCTGCACCTCAGGAAGATCAGCCCTTACCTTTAGATTCTACTTCAGCGAGTGGTTCCGATCCCGCCTCTTCTGTTCATAAAGTAGAGGTCACTTCTACTTCTGGTTCTCCCCACCATATTCAGAGACGTCATCCACCTGATTAGATCATTGGTGATCCATTTGAGCGTGTCAAGCACTCAAAAACAGGTTTGTTCAGTTCCTATCTTCACTTAGCTTTTGTTGCCTCTTTTGAGCCGAAAGATATTTCCCATACATTATCTGATGAGTCTTGGATTAATGCTATACATGAGAAACTTGAGAACTTCGAGAGGAACAGAGTATGGCAACTTGTCGAGCTCCCATCTGATCATAATGTCATTGGAACCAAATGGGTATTCAAGAACAAGCAAAGTGAGGATGAGGTTATCATTAGAAATAAGGTTAGATTAGTTGCATAGGGTTTTACTCTGTTAAGGGTTTTGACTATTAAGAGACATTTACCCTCGTAGTTAGACTAGAGGCTATTAGGATCCCGCTTGCATTTTCAACATCCAAGGGCTTCAAGCTTTATAAAATAGATATCAAGAGTGCATTCCTCAATGGATATATTGAGAAATGGGTGTATATCGGCATCCGTCGATTCGAGGACCTCAAATACTCAAAGCATATCTTCAAGTTTTCCAAAGCTTTATATGGACTTAAGCATCCCTAAAGTTTGGTATGGGAGACTTAAGTTTTATCTTCTTAGTCATAATTTTAAAACAGGTATAGTAGACAAGACTCTGTTCATCAGGCACCAGGATACTTATTTTCTCCTCGTTCAGATTTATGTGGAAAAATATTATCTTTAGTGGCTCCTCGCACTCTCTTATGTCTCATTTTTTTAGATGTGATGAGCACAGAGTTTGAGATAAGCATGATGGGTGAGTTGAGCTACTTCCTCGGCTTCCAAATCAAATAGATTCGAGAGGGCACCTTCTTGCATCAAGACAAGTACACTCGATATCTCCTTAGGCGCTCGATATGTCCGATGAAGTTAGTAATGACTCTTATAGCCCTAATATCTGTTCTTGAGCTCGACGAGGATGGCAAGCCTATTGATCGAAGGAGTTTGGAACATGATCGGTTCCCTCTTGTATCTCACTGCCTCGAGGTCGGACATACATTTTACTGTGTGTTTGTGCGCTTGATTTCAGGCTTCTTCTCATACCTCTCACCGTTAGGCGGTGAAGCGCATCTTTGGGTACCTTCAAACTACCATTTATTATGGTATTTGGTACTCTTCCTCTTCTTATCTATCTCTTAGAGCTTTTTCTTGTAAAGACTTTGGTGGTTGTATGATAGATAGGAAGAGCACTTCTGGTACTTGCCAATTTATTAGCACTTCTCTTGTCTTGATCGTCTAAAAAGAAGTCTGGAGTTGCATTATCCACTGTTGAGGCCGAGTACGTCGCAACAGCTAGTTGCTATAGTCAAGTGTTTTGGATGAGATCGATTTTGCGGGACTTTGGGTTAGAGATAGAAAGTATTTCACTTTTCTGTGACAACACTTCTGCTATTTGTATTGCTAAAAACCGAGTGCAACACTCTAGGACCAAGCACATAGATATTAGATAACACTTCCTTAGAGACCATGTAGAGAAGTGTGATATAGTGCTTCAGGCCAGGAGAGTGACCATCGATTGTCGATATCTTTACCAAGTCTTTGGGCAGCTCTAGGTTGATGGCTTTAAGAGGAGAGCTTAGAGTTGTGTGCCCTTACTGGCCATTTGAGGGGAACCGGTTTGTATATTATTTACTATATATGTTTTCTTCCAAGATTTTTTTCATGCATCTTTTGGGTGATATTGGGTTTAATTCTAGAGCTGAGTTTACTTCACTTAGACTTCGATATGCTGCATGGACCTCTCATCTCATGTTATAGGTTGCTATCATACATAATAGCTGTTTTTCTTCTCTCTAGGTTAAGTTCTCTCACAATCTTATAAGTCTAGCGGTGTTAGGTTTTCGGTAGACAAAGTCTGTGCACTCCTTAGCTTGGGATCACTTTCTATGTCAGTATTGGGGAAGATGAAAGCTAGTCCTGAGCTATAGTGTTCTATTCTATCTTTTCCCACCCAGTTTGCGTTTCTTTGATTTCTTTTTCTCATTCTATGTTTCTAATTTTGATTGTGTTCTTTAAAAGTTTCTTGATGTTAATTCTTAATAACTCTACTTGACCGATTTATGCTTATAATTAATTCACTTGTTGAGGGGAGTTTTGAGAATCTGCTTCATGCATTGCATATAGAATTCATTTTCTGCTTTATGAGCTTTGTCTATTATGCAAATTAGCTATTATTCATGCTATGCTCCTTGTTTCTTTTCCAAGATAACTACTAGCTTAGATATATCTAAACTCATTTTGATTCATCTTGCTAAACTTGTTAAGATTTGAAAATTAAACCTTTAAAGGAAAACTTGATGAAATATGTTGATTTTACTTGCTATATTTCCTCTCTAGGTGCCATTATTTGTGAAATTTTAGATTTCTATTAGAGTCCCTATAGCAACTTGGGTGAATATAGGTTGATCTATACTTGAGTCCTTCACAAGCTCATAAATCTATGTGCTAAAATGAAAACAAGAAAAATTAATTCTTTTTGTGCAAATTGATCTCAACACTTTGAGTTTGATCGTTTATAAACTAGTTAGGAATTCGCTATGTATCAATCTGATTGCATATGTTGTTGGGCATTACTATGTGATGTATTTTCCTTATCTATAATAGTTGTAGTACTTGAGTAGGTTATAGTGAGACGGAGGAGATCGAGGCTAGGCCGGAGAGATGAGGTCCAAACGGTCAAGGTGTCACTGAAAGATGACTAAGGCTAGAAAGTAACTGCGAGCCGAGAAAATATGTGGATGGTGCAGATGCTAACTCAAGCTTATACTCAGGCGAAGGAGGATTGTTGGATTGTAGATTCACAGGTAGGAGTAGTGGTAGAGTTAGTGGTGCCCTGAGAGGTGTGTCAAAACCTGTTAAGTTGTTGGAATTTTGAGTCAGCTCATGTATGGTTGAGTGAGTGAATCCTAACTCTTGATAAAGTTTCTTGTGTGAGAAGGAAGTCATCTAAGAGTGAAGTTTGCTCCTAGCATACTATAAATAGAGAGGGAGAAGGGTGTCTCTTCTCTAAAGGTTTTTGTGCTCATTTGAGCTTTGCCCACTTTGCAGTGAGACTTTATAAACCTTTCTTCTAGGAATGAAATGTTTATTTCCTTAAGTCTGAATTTGCTTTTAGTATTTACATTATGCTTTAAATTTTTAAAATTAAAAAAAGGGGGTTTTTTTTTTTTTAAAAAAACCCCCCCCCAAAAAAAAATTTTAAAAATTTTAAAGGGAAAAAAACCCCTTTTTTTTTTTTTTTTTTCCCCCCCCCAATTAATATTTTTTTGGGGGTTTTTTTTCCCCCAAAACCCCCAAGCCCTTTCCTTTTTCCCAAAAGGGTTTTTTTAAAAATAATTCCCCAAACCCCCCTTTTTTTTGGGAATTTTTTAAAAACCCCAAAAAAACCCCCCAAAATTAAACCCGGGGTTTTTAAATTTAAAGGTAATTTTTTTTAAAATTTTTCCTTGGGGGGTTTTTTTGGGTTTTCTTTTTTGGGGGGGGGGGGGGTTTTTTTTTTTAAATCCCCTTTTTTTTTTTTTTTTTAAAAACCAAATTTTTTTAAATTTTTTTGGGGCCTTTATTAATTTGGTTAAATTAAATTTTTGGGGGGATAAATTTTGGTGGGGGAAAAAAAAAAAAAAACCCCCCCCCAAAAAAAACCCTTTTTCCCCTTTTTCCCTTTTTTAAAAAAGGGGTTTTTTTTTTCCCCCCATTAAATTTTTTTTTTTTGGGGGGGTTTTTCCCCCGGGCCCCCAAAAATTTAAATTTTTCAAAAATTTTGGGGAAAAATTTTTTAAAAATTTTTTAAAAAAAAAAATTTTTTCCCCAAAATTTTTTGGTTTTTTTTTTTTTTTTAAAAAGTTTGGAACCCCTTTTTTTTTTTTTTTAAAAAAAAAACCTTTTGGGGTTTTCCCAAAATTTTAAACCTTTTTTTTAAAATTTTTTCCCCAAATTTTAAAAAAAATTTTTTTTAAATTTTTTTTTTTTCCCTTTTTTGGTTTTTTTTAAAAACCTTTAAAATTTTTTTTTCCCCCCCCCAAAAAATAAAAAGGCCAAAACCCAAAACCCCCAAAAATTTTGGTTTAAAACCTTTTTGGAAAACTTAACTTTTTTAAAACCCCGTCCAAAAATTTTTTAAAAAAGGGAAAAGGGGGGTTTTTTTTCCCCTTTTTTTTTTAAACCCTTTTTTCCCCGGGGGGGTTTTTTTTTAATTTTCCCCAAAAATCGGAAACCCCTTTTTTTTTCAACCTTTTTAATTTTTTTTTTTAAAATTTTAAAAATTTTTAAAAAAAAATTTTTTTTTAAGGCCAAAAAAAACCCCCAATTTCCCTTTTTTAAATATCGGAAACCCGGGAAAAATTTTTAATTTTAAAAATTAATTTTTTTTTAAAAAAACCCCAAAAAATTTTTTCCCCCCAAAATTTTTTTTTTAAATTTTTTTTAAAAAAAAAATTTTTTTTGTTTTTAAATTTTTTGGGGCCCCCCCTTTTTTTTTTCCCCCCTTTTTTTTTTTGCCCCCTTTTTTTTTCCCCTTTCCCCCTTTGGGGAAAATAGTTGTAAAATTCAATCAGCCGATCCTCGAGATGAATAAAGCTAAAAATCGAGGAATCGACGAGGCGGATTAGAAGGATAACTAGACTAGTCGATCAAGACTAATCAGAGGGTAAAAAGGGGTAACTAGATTAGTCGATTAAGACTAATCCAGGGGTAGTAAGGTAGATTGATTACGAAAGGCGATGCGCAACAAGGCGAAGCGAATCAAACACGAAAAAAGCGATGACGATCAAACAATCGGCGATCGCAGCTTTATTTGATCGATGTCGACTTACGGAGGAAAGATTACAATGCTAAAAGACTAAAGACTACGAAAGTAAAAAGCTGGTAGATGTGTTGATTGATTGTGTATCCTCTTCAAGCGACCCTAAGCGTGCCTTATATACCGCTAGCGATCCGAGCCACGGTCCAACCGGCGATGTAATCCGAATAAACCGTAGTTTCCTATTTGGACTCTGTTTCCAAATATTATTAAATGCGTTATCCAAATCTTTTGAGGTGCTCCGTGTTGTATCCAAACTCACGTCTTCCATAGATCCTTGTCGTATTTTCCAAAAGCTGGTGCAAACATATGCCCCCATTTTGGAAGATAACTGTTATCTTTCAAAAATCCATCGATTTTCCTTCATCGGCTTTTCCTTGTTGATCAAATTGTTTTTGATAACATTTGTTTTAATTCTTGCATAAAAATCTCGGTGCTTGATATAATGACATGTGTATAGCCTCGGGTTCACTTCCGCCCTTTTACTTTTCATAAGGCTATATATATCAGGGACCCTCACGGTCATTTTCACGCTCTCGACTCTCGCACCCTTTCAATCGACTTGTCCTTTGATAAATACGCCTTCATCTTAGTGCACTTCCGCCACTTCAGCGAACTCTCGATCGGCTGAATGGATCCTTCTCAGTCTTGATCCCAATCACGATAGTGAAGATCAATATTATCTAGGGCGATGGGAAACTCAACCCTTGACCTTTGTAATTGTGAAGAAATCCTAGACTTCCACATCGGCCCGGGTTACAATATATGAGAATGGGGTAAAAGTTTTGGGGCTTGGCAAGCAGTAGCTAAAAAGGGTGGAGGTGGTATATTAGAGTATCGGCTCAAAAAAGAGAATGGGAAAAGAATGGGTATAGCTGAATGCCTTCCTCTGAGGTTTAGCAAACCCGAAGCCAACGAGCCTTTGGTGTACGGCATGTTATTTACAGTCAAGCACCTTCAATGCCTTTCTTTTCGAACCGGACCCATCATTAACACTTTTAGATGTAGCGAGCTATGTTGTCTCGAGGCACGATGGTGAACAATTATCGGCTTTTAGTGGCAAACCGGTATAAGTTAATTCGATCCAAGCGAAGAAATTTGGACGAAGTATATTCAACATAACAACAAGGTGAGCAATTTGGTATCAATTTGAAGAGCATGCGGCTTTCTGTAAGTTCAACATTCATTAGTTATGGTTTTGGTGTTAATGACAAATCTAATATTGAGATTATCCATTAATGTGATTTTGTTATTAATGACAAATCTTATATCGAGACTAACTTGTTTATTTAGAATATCTTTGATTAGTCTCATCGCATTGAAAAATGGAAAACCCAAAGTATGTTTGCATATTCATTCTAATATTAGTTGCATACTTTGGAGTCAAGTTGAAATATGAATGTCCCCGTTATATTAACCACAAAATGTGCATTACGTTTCTCAATCCATATATTATATGGATGCACATATTTAGGGGGAGTTTGTAGTTTAACTTGAAAGTCTCTTTGTATTGATCAATTCGTTATTGACACATATAAGGATCAAGACAAAGAAACTAAATCTTTGACCTTTGGGACAATCCTTACCGAAATGTCCCTTTTCCCGGCAATTGAAGCATGTCACGCTATTTGGCCCTCTCTTGACCGATTTGACTTGCTCCTTGCCGGCTTGCCTCATTGTTATTGATGATAATTATTTGCTTAGGAAGGACAAGAATGGCAATGTGTTTGCCAAGCTTATTAAATCCCCTATGCCCACTAAAAATAATGATATTTATTTGCATAGGAAGAGTAATTCTAGTAATATGTTTGCTAAAAATGCTAGATTTCCTAAGACTAAGAAAAATCATGATAATCATGTACTTAGGAAAAATAACTATTGCAAAATATTTGCTAGAAATGCTAGATCATCTAAGCGTTCTCAATATAATGTTTATCATATGCTTAGAAGAGATCAAATTAGAAATAGTTTTGCAAAGTATTATTGTCCTCCTATGCCATTTCATAAAAATGTAAATCAATTGCCTAGGAGGAATAATTATTGCAATTCTATTTCTAGTCATGTTAGTCAATTCAAAAATGATAAAATTAGGACCATTTGGGTTCCTAAATCCATTGTGACTAACATTGTTGGACCCAACAAGGATTGGGTACCAAAAACCGCCTAAAAGAATTTTAGGCAATGTGAGATGGATTGGACGCTTGCTCACTCAAGAGGAGAAGGATTATATTCGTCTACAAGTGGTGTCAAGCATGAAGAAAATCGAGTTCATCACGAGCCAATGCCATCTCGGGTAACAAGTATTTAAATTGAGTACTATTATGTCTTATAGCCTTGTGTAGGTTATATTGAAATATAAATGAAAAATCAATTTAGATTACTTGTTGTGAGAACTTGCTCTCGCCTCTTATCTATTCTCTTATTGCAAATCTTGAGCAAGTTAGAAAGTGGCACATTTAGGGGGAGTGTTAATTCATATTCATGTGTATCACATCCCTACGTGTGCCTATATTAATATAAGTGCATATATAAATTTTCAAAATCAACTATTTAGCCAAAAGTCAAAAATTTTGTATACTATTAGTAATCTTGTGAAAAACTAGTTGAAAAATGTATACAAATGTTTTTGAAATGTTCCTCAAAGGTTTGGCTTCACAAAAATCTATTTTGAAAAGAAAATGAGTTTTAACTCCAAAATCTAGTTACTAGTATCTTGATTTTCATTTAAATTTATAATTTTCATAGAATTAAATGTAAAAGGATTGTGGAAATAATTCCAAAACAAAAATTCTAGAGTTAGTCATTCTTAACAATTTTCGTGTTCAAAAGATTTTCAAAGACCAACTTATCAAAAGATATTTGATTTTGAAACTTCGTAGAAAAACTATACTTGATCCATAATGGTCATACTATTGCACTTAGTGAGTTTCATCATTTGAATCAAAATTCCTCACAAGAGTTGATTCAAAATGGTATTTTAGACTCATACACAAAATTCAAATATTTATATCTTACCTCTTGCTTCTTTTGAATCTTTGTGTTGATTGAATTTGACTTTGTGATTTCATTTGGTTCTTCAAAAGGACCCTCTTTGGACAAAAGTCAAAAATGATGTTTAAAAAGACCTAAATTTGTAAGAAGTCTTGTAAAACAATTATATTATGTATTTCAAAAGTTTTGCAAGCTTCCAAAAGCAAAATTCTATCTTGAAAACTAATTTGGCCAAAACATTTGTGTTTAACTCAAATATACCTACAAGTAATATTTTGGCGTTCAAATTGGATTTCATTACTTTCATTAAGTGGTCATGGCTTCAAAACATATTTCAAATCCTTAAAGCCATGAGGATTCAAATTATGGATGAAATCCAAGTTGAAGTTGCACCTTGAGGTCTTTAAGAAGTTTAGTTTTAGCTTTTATACCTCTAAAGCATTTTGCCAAAATTAAGCTAAAAAGGAAAATTATTTGAAATCAAAAGTTGCTGAAAAATATTTGAAATAGTCCAAAGTAGGTTCTTTGAAAATTTTAAATTATTTGGACTTCATTTGAATCGTTTTCGTCAAAATTTGCAAAAACTCGAAGTCTCGATCTGTCGGGGCGGTACTCTGCAGCCACGACCGTGATAATCTTAGGGTTCTTGGTACTCTTAGGCTTTAATAATGATGATAATCTCGGGAACTGCATGTTGGCTCGATTTTTGAAATTTTCTCGAGCTTGGCTTTGGGATATCTTTTTATTGGGATTTGATTTTCCAAAAATTTTTTGAGAAAGTTTCTATTGATCCCAAAGTTCAATTGTGCAAAGTTTCAAATGTTTTACAAATTTATTTGACAAAAATTACAAGTGGTATCGGTTAATGAGCATTTCAATTAATTTAAAGGTGGTATTCACTTGATCTTTTGAAAAGACAAAACTTGTGCAATTCAAATGCAAATAACTCTATGATTCATTTATTGAATATCTTGGGGAGTTTATTTATATCAAGTTTTGGGCACTAAAATGCTTCCAAGTGATATCATATCTTTAATTTGCTCGATACTAAATCTTTTGGATTTCATTGATCTATTTTGAGCTTTTCTTCTTTCGATACAGGTAAGTGTTTGTTGCTCACGAGAATATTGCTCGATATCCATCAAATTTATCGATTATTTCTTCAAGTGGTATCAACCTTTGTGATTTGATCCTAAGTGGTATCAATCGAGCTTTTATTCATTTCATATGCTTACAAGTGGCATCATTAAGTTATTCTTTTCTCCAAGTGGTATCATGAATTTTATTGTTCTTTTCTCAAGTGATATCCTTGATTATTTGGATTCCTTTTAAGTGGTATCATTGAATTCAATTGTTTCCTACAAATGGTATTTCATTACCTCTTTGTAGCATTATTGCGATACCCAAATTCTTGATTGAGATTTTTCCTCATAAGCTAAAATTGTAAGTTCAACCACCTAAGACTTCTCTTGTGTGAGATTTTTTATGTGTTGTAATTCATAAAGAAATCTCTAGTTGAGCATTGTTCTTCATTAAAACTTAAGAATGCTCATTTCTTTTTGAGTCTTCAAGCAAAGCCCTTGAGATTAAAATTTACAAGTGGTATCTATTTCTCAAAGTGGTCCTTATTCTTTTGGGTTCCTCGTTAACTTGTTTAGGCAAATTGTTGGATTCTTCAAGAGAATCATATTTAAAATGTGCAAAGCCTAATAAAATGAGGGTGAGTTATTTGAATGTGTTTCAAATAAACCGTGTGATACCCTTACTTAGTTTTTCATGCTTATCTTTACAAGTGGTATTTGTTTTACAAGTGGTATCCACAAATCCAAATATGGTCTCTTCTCGAGTTTTCCTCATTTTTTAGACCATATTTCAAATAAAAACTTGTTTTACTTCTTGAATGTCCTTCAAGTTTTTATTTGGTTTTAAATCTTAATTCATTCCCAAGGCCATAAGTGTTTATTTCAATTCTTGTATGACCTTCATTTAAAGGAGATAATTAAATAGGGAGAATTAGGAGCTTAAAAAGAAATTGTTAAATGCCAAAAGGGGGAGAATAATTGAATAATCAAAAAATAATAATTGAATATTTTTTTTAAGATGGTTTATCCATTTTTGGTGTTTAATGCCAAAGGGAGAATTAGGAAGCTTAATATCATTTGGTTTAAAAAGAAGCTTAATATGATTGATATGATTAAGGGGAGAATTGATTCTCATATGCATTCTAAATTGTCAATACTTATATTGTTTAAATGTGCATATGCATTCAAATAGCAAAATTCTCTCAATATGTTAGTTTTAATCCAAATGTGTTTATTAAGCTTGGATTTGTCATTAATCACCAAAAGGGATTGTAAGTTCAACATTCATTAGTTATGGTTTTGGTGTTAATGACAAATCTAATATTGAGATTATCCATTAATGTGATTTTGTTATTAATGACAAATCTTATATCGAGACTAACTTGTTTATTTAGAATATCTTTGATTAGTCTCATCGCATTGAAAAATGGAAAACCCAAAGTATGTTTGCATATTCATTCTAATATTAGTTGCATACTTTGGAGTCAAGTTGAAATATGAATGTCCAGATTATATTAACCACAAAATGTGCATTCGTTTCTCAATCCATATATTATATGGATGCACATATTTAGGGGAGTTTGTAGTTTAACTTGAAAGTCTCTTTGTATTGATCAATTCGTTATTGACACATATAAGGATCAAGACAAAGAAACTAAATCTTTGAGTATATATTGAATTGCCTAGTTATAAGTATACTCATGGTAATATAGGATATACTCCAAAACGATCAATTTGAATATGTGCATATTATCTCCAAGTCAATCATATTTATGCACATATACATGTGGGGTGTATTCTATAGTTGATGATCTAGAGTAATGATCATTTCCATACAATTTACATATAATGGATCATTACTTTCCATCGACATGAGTATATGAAAACTTGTGTAGTTAATATATACTCATATCAATTTAAATGAAAATTTAAATTGAGTTCGTTTGTCTTGTTAATCATTATGAACACTTCATCATGTGTTGATGGTGTTCGTGATTAATTGAGGACAAATGAATAGTTCTTAAGTATAATAAAGCATGAGTTGCATTATTGTACTTAAGACACATAAATCATTTCTATTGATTTAGGGTTGTGCTTAATTGATCTAGAGGCATCCATTATGTGTTAATGGAGTGCAAGAGATAATTGAGACAACCATGCATCTTGAACTAACTATTTTATGAGTTGTGATTGAGTTAGGTCCAAAGATGTATGAGATGATGAAAGCAGGACAAGGGCGGCATCATGAGGTGATGGGCGTCAAGAGTGGATCGAAGTTGAAAGAAGTCAGTGATGATCCGGGGAGTATCAAAGTGATGATCATAAAGACCCTAAAGGGATTGCTTGCTGCGTCTTGCGGGCAAAAGGTATAATTAGAGGCTAAGGACTTTGTAGTCTTTGAGTCTAGTTTTTATCGCCGTACTATTAAGAGGTTGTCTCTAGTTTGAGCTTCATCATGTGTTGGTGATCTCAATCTGCGTTCACTCAAGCTCAAATCATTTGGATTTGGTTTTTGCATAAGGGTTAACCATTTGGCATGTGTTGCGAATGGGTTAAGCTTATGCTTGGTTGTGTTTGGGTTATGCTATGATTTGCATGTGTTGCAAGAGGAAGAGCATATGCATTTGGTTTTCGCATAAAGCTTTGATTTGCATGTGTTGCAAATAGGATAAGCTAATCGTTGGTTTTCTTGATGAAGTTCACTTTTGCATGTGTTGCAAATGTTGAAGCTTCATGTTTTGATTTCATTACAAAACAATCTTTCTAAAACATGTGGTTACTTGGGGCTAAGTTTTGCATGTGTTGCAAAAGGTGAGAGCTCATGCAATTGTGTTTTAGCTTGTGGTGGATCATGTGTTGATCATCACAAAGGCTAAGTAAAGTTTATGGTTTGTGTTTGCAAAATGTGTTTTGCATAATGTTGTTTTGTTATTTGCAAAAGTGGTTTGCAAATAAGCTAGAGGATATGGGTTTCAATCCTAGAGTATGTGTTGGCATTTGCAAATGTGTTTTGCAAAGTGTCGGGATCATGTGTTGATCCTTACATGGCTAAAGGATTGATCTTATATACTTTCGGGTTATTTGCAAATGTGTTTTGCAAAAGTTATTTTGATCATGAGTTGATCATCATGGCTCAATATTTGATGTTAATGACTCTTTATAGCTTGTAGTCATGCCTTTGATCAAGTCTATGTGAGAGATTTCGAGAAAATCAAAATTGGACTTGAATGACTACATTAGAGTTTGGTTTTGGTGATATTTAAAAAATATCTATGGGTGATTAAATCATGAAAATGGGTGGAGATTGTAGCCCTCGTGATAAGCCGCATAGAATCAAAATCACCCAAATCGGAGTTGGAATCAAAGTTATGAGCTTTTGGTGTGTCTCTGCAGTGATTACTACGCAAAAGCGGTACTACCGCCGTAGGGGCGGTAGTACCGCCCGTCTTGATAACTTTTGGCGAAGAAGGGTTTTTGATCCCTAGGCGGTACTACATCGTAGAAAAGCGGTAATACCGCAAAACAATTATAACAACGGCTAGTTTTAGCTCGTTTAATGCGATTTGCCCCCGGCGGCTAGTTTTCTTTGTGAGGCTATAAAAAGGAGGTCATGGGGGGCATTTGCTGGTTGCAAGTATATTGGGTGTGGTGGTTCATGTATTGAAGCTCTCATTTGTGTATTGGCTCTTGTGTGAGTATTTGAGAGGTGATTTGCATGTATTGCATTTCCATGAAGTTGTTCTTGAGCAAGAGTGAGACTAATTGCATGTGTTGCAATTAGAAGTGGGTTGAAGTCTCTTGTGCATGTGTTGCACTTGAGGAGATCCTTGTGCATGTGTTGCACTTGGTGATCACCGGAGCGCATTCGTTGTGCTCGGTGAAGTTCAAGTGAAGGGCGGCTTGTTACTCTTGGAGTTCTTGACTCTAGGCAGCGTGGGCGTCGTCTTGTGAGAGCTCTCAAGGTGTGGCCAGCAAGTTTGTGAAGGTTCGGGTTGAGCCTCGCAGCGTGAAAAACCCGACTAGTGGAAAGAGGCGGGTGCTCGGCGGGAGCGGTCCAAGTGGTTGGGCTTGCCTCCAGCGTGGACTAGGGAGGCAAGCAGATCTCCGAACACCCACGGAAAAATATCGTTTGTCTCTTGTCCTTTACATTCAAGCATTTACATTCTTGATATATTATAAATTGCTTGATTAAATTAGAATTGCTTAGTATTGTTGATTAGTTCAATTTAGCAATTCTTACATAGAACATATTTAGTTAGTGCACTAGTGAGCCTAGTTGATTTAGGCCTTAATTGTCAAAACCTAGATTATAAACCGCATTATCTTTGATAGGTTTTGACATAGGGAGTTATTAGGCGAATCTTTTGAAAGCGATCAATTTTAATGGCGCCTATTCACCCCTCTGGCGCATCCTCGATCCTGCAAGTGCTCGTGCCACGGCAGGATGGGGATCGCTGAGGATTTGAGCAGTTTGAAGCCATCCAACATCTTTCGAGGAATACTTTTGTCCATCTTTCCAACTTACTTGCACAAACATCATTAGTCTTTTTCGCGTGATTGTCATTAATTATCAAAACCACAACCATACGGGGCCTAGATGCTTTCAATCTCCCCTTTTGGTAATTGATGACAATCCACATAATCGAATTGAAGTAAAAAAGATTGTTTAGTGTGAGTGACCAATGGAACTCAATTACTCACACCACCAGGGTTCTTATTTAGCAATATTTTGTCTTTGGAGAACAAAAGATATTTGAATGAAAATATTCTTTGAATGAGAATAGCTCCCCTACAAATGTGCCATGAATAAACAATAGATTTTGCACATTTGTATATGAGTTATATATGGCAATGAAAATGATATAATTTGGAATGAACTATTATAAAGCACACCTCCATAAGAGAAGATTTATATTTAAGCGCAAAAGAATCATAAAGCAGTCCAAGACTAGAACATATATATATTGTAAAGTTAACAGGGCGAGATACATAAGATAAGCAACCATAAAATCCATAAAAGGTTCAAACAAAACCACAAATATAAAAGCAGATAATTATAACTAGGATGATAGGCTTCAATTCTTCATTCTTCTCCCCTTTGTCATCAAGGACCAAAGGGAATGCCAACGAATCGTCTACTCTTCACCATCTCCGGGGCTGTCTTTGGGCGGAGGATGAGAGACCATGGATCCCAAGTTGGATGACGAAGGAGGAAGATGGGAAAGGAACCACCAACGCCATCACGGACGACGGCATACTGGTAGGGTGATGATATGCAAAAGAAGCTAAAGAAGTGAAGGTATAAAGTTTAGAAGTATTTTCTAGTATTTTCACCGATCTTGGAGTTGGAAAAAGATCGGATTTTTAGAATAGTAGTACTATTAAGAGGGACTTGATATGGGTCTTTGAATTTTGAAAGTGCATAAAAATATGGCTCATTAGTTCATTTGTGCATTGGTGGTTTGAGAAAAAATCGATTCTTTGAAAAAATTCACGTGGCGGCACTCACCACCATCAGTGATGATCAATAGTAGTCTTGATACTCTAGGAAGATAGTTAGCGTAGCTAAATTCGATGAGCTGATTTTTTGTTTCTTTTTGGATTGTCGGTAAGCACTACCATGGGTTGGTAGTAGTATCGTTAAGTCTTGATTACTCTAGGCATTTCAACTGATAGCTATATTCGAAAAGTGTACCTTGGTCTTCTCGGTAAGCACTACAAGCGTGGGGTGGTAATCGCATTTGCATTACTAGCACCTTAGTTATGCGGTAGCATTATTCGAGCGTATGCTCTTCGGTCAAGCGTGTCTTGTACTTGCCCCTATGAGCGGTAATCGACCATGCATAAAAAAATCTTTATGCTTACTTTCACGTGTCGCATGCGATTATAGCCGTATAGCCAGTTACTTCTTGATCGTACTCTAGAGCCCCTAGAGGTAATACGAGCGTGGCGTAAAATCGACAGAAAAAGCTGACGGCTAGTTTGAGTGGGTGGGGTTATAAATACCCCCACTTTGCTAGAAGAGTTGGACACTTCATTGAATACATTCTAAGCCCTAGCAACTCTCTCCATCCTTTAGAGCATTGAATTCTTGATTTTAAAGTGTTGGAGAGCTAAAATTGAGTGCATTGCATTAGTGAGCCATATTGATTGCACTCTTGAGATTCAAGCCCGTCAAGTTTGTTACTCTTGGAGGTTGCCGCCTCCTAGGCGGCTTAGGCGTGAGGCTCAGTGATCTTCTAAAGGAGGTTGTGTGAAGACCCAAGCGATTGTGAACCTGGCTCGCCTACGAAGCGGGGAAGAGCTATCACTAGTGATCGGGAAGGCTCAAGCGAGTGGAGCCGAAGCGGAAGGAATTCAAGCTACCTCAGCGTGGAGTAGGGAGACCGGCAAGTCTCGAGACCACGGAAAAATTCTCTTAGCATCTAATTGTGGTTTGCTTGTTTTCATTCTCGTGATATTCTAGCTCATTGATGCTTGTGTGTTGCCTTAGCAAACCAATATTCTTGCATAGCGGTATTATCTTGTGATCACTAAAATTGTTAAGAATTAAATTAGGTAAAACTATCACTTGTTCTTAGTAATCATTAAACTTGAATTTAGTGGTAAAATTTTAGAAAAGCCTATTCACCCCCCTCTAGGCTCATCCTCGATCTTACACTTTCCTTAACCTTTGGCTAGAAAGATTTCTATTCTGTGGAGCTTCCTTGGCCCGACACAAGTGTACCCGATCGTGGTCGAGCAATTGGTGGAAGGGCGTCGGCTAGCCCTTGGCAAAATGCTTCTAGGGCCGTTTATCAAATGATGCATGTTATCGATCGGCTCTTCTCTCGGTTTTGCCCGGTTTGTTGTTGGCAACATAAGCGGCCCTCGTGGTTTATTCAGCTCGGCTTTATAGCATATTTAGCCGATCCCTTATTTCCGAACCATTGGAGGACTCGGCTTTTCCCGCGAGGACTACCACGAAGGCACCACTCATGATCAGGCGGTCGGTCATACGGAGAGAGACTTCGTGATGTGCTCGGTGGTGACACGAGATTACTCGTACGATTTCAAGAAGTATCTGTCATTCTTTCTTAATTTGGACAACACGGTTTTTAATCGGCAAGATTTTTCCCTTATACCAATGAGGCCGATTTACAATGGCCTTCGTTCCTTCATCTGGATCTTGATAGTTCTATGATGTGGAATCGACTTTAAGCTTATCTGGGATTTTTATCTCCCCTGTATTTTCCACGTCGGCTTGAATTCATAGCAGGACATTTCGTAAGTCGTATGAGATTTATCATCCATCGGTATCGCTTGCTTGATTAGGTTTTGGCCAAGTGATACCTTCAGCTGCCACTTCTTGATTGTATTGACCCGAGACTCGAGTGACAAATAAAGCGGCGGCGAAATAGTTTTGGAGCTAATGAAGCGAATTTCAAGTCCTCGGTTTTCGTGCTTCTTCTTAAACTCATAGAGCTAGTCATTTTTCGACTTGGTGGCGCCTATATCGTAAGCCCTTTATCTGGATCGGACAGTCGGCTATTATAGAAATTTTACAGATTTTCATGGTAAGCGGTAGTTTCTTCTAGCGGCTGACGATTCGGCGAAACGGCTCGGATTCTTCGACTCGTCGGGTTATACTAACTTTCGTCAGTAGCGGTAAGTATCGGCTTATTTAAAAAGTTTTTACGCTGCATATTTTGATTCCTCTTCTTGATCATCTAAACATTTTACTTTTCACGAGGATCTTTCTTTGCGGAAACAAGGCCATCATTGATCCATCGGTGGTGGGTCCAAAATCCCCATCAAGCAGCGGGCTGACGGGCTACTCGTCCGGTAATCTTGGAGTTCAAAGCCCATCTTTGTCGGAGATTGAGAAGGAAAAAAGCCCGATGGCACTTTTATTATAGTCGATAAATATTTCCTTTCGTACTCTCGCTCATCCGTAGCTTGCTTTCGAAAAACCCAAGTCTACCAAGGTCGGCGGAAAAACACGAAACACAAGGAGCAAAGTGCGAAAGTTCACCTCACCCGTCGGCTTTCAGCGAGTAAGCACTATACCACTTTTTCTTGAGAGTTACTAGCTTTCAAATTCTTGACCTCATGACACTTTTTTTTTTTAGCCGGCGGCATCTGTTCAAATTCTTGGCATTTTGCCAGAACTCAAAAACACCACATAATCCCCGTGACTTGAAGCCTCCAACTCCTTCATCATTGACTCTATCGGCTCTCCTCGCGATATCATGCACGATGATTTATCTAATCTTCTTGGTTTCTCTTTGGGCGAGTGATCGACCTGAAGTGATGGCGACAGATGATTATCCGGTAGATATCGTCGGATCATTGGCGCATCCTGGAGGCGTCGACCGGTGGTCAAATCTGCGCCGAACATGCAAGAAAAGTTGAATCGGCTTTTATCGGCTGTGTGAGCGGCGAAGCCATGATTCTTGCGGCGCACAATCTATTCGTGATGCAATGGCGGCGTTGAAGCGATCTGCCGCCAAAAGCTATGGAGGCACTTTTGAATGTTTGCCATATAGGCGAAAGGAAGGCGAAGTTGATGCGGCAAATGCTAGAATCGCTCAGCCGCCCAAGAAGCCAAACCAACGCCAATTGGACAAGGCGATTCTTTGAGGCCAAGGCTAAAAAAAAAAAGTATGATGAGGGTGCTTCGTCCTTCTCGCGCCAAGTCTTACTTGCGTGATGCGGAATCGGCCAAGAAGAGACTTGAGGAGGAATTGGCCAAAGTGAGCGGCGGTGGCCAATTCCCTTCTTTGTGATGAGTCTGACAACCGCGTCTCTGAAGGGCCTCAAAGAAGGCGTTGGTTTGGTAGTGGCGAAAGTTAAAGATCGATCGGCCAAAATCGCCTCGATCTTAAGACATAAAGGATGATGAAAATATTGTGTATGGCGTTCTGAGACAGCGGCAAAGCGTGGCGGCTTTCGACTTTACTTTGGGGCTAGAATCACAGTTACAGGTGTAATTTACTGTAATGAAGTGATGTCTCGAAACAATGTTCTTTGTTCATACGATGTGCGCCTTGTGCCACTTTTGTAATATTCTAAGTCGGTGTTTAGCGGAGTTGTTGTTTATTTTGCCTCGTTGGTTGTTTAACGACCCTTCCTCAAACTTTTTTGTTTTTCTAATTCTGTGGCAGATCCAACGCTAGGTAGTATTTCTTTAGATATTTTCCATTAATCGCCTTTGGTAACACCGGCCCTTGGCGATTTGAGTATGTCGCATTTCCTGTGATGGATTTATTTTATCGGTCCTTCCCAAGTAAGCGACCATTTAGAATCGATTATCCTTAGAACCAATCGGCAATATCGTTTTCCAAACCAAATCGGCTTCACTAAAAGATTTAGGCACAACCTTTTTGTTGTATGCTCTTGCAACTTTTTCCTTATTCCTTTCAAGCCGAGCCTAAAGTAATCGCCTTAACTACGCTTAAGTCATCCAAATTGCATAACATCAATTCTTTGTATTCATCGGCCGATAAATTGTTTTGTCTTGCTATCGCATAGACTTAATGTTTATTTCTCAGACAACACGGCTTCTTGGCCATATACCAAGCGATATGGCGACAATTTAATCGATCCGTGAAATGCTAGCCGATAGGCCCATAGAACTCAAGCGATTGTAGTATGCCAAGTTCGAGGCTTTTCATCAATTTTCCTCTTAATCAACTTGATCAAGGTTTTGTTAGGCGACTCGGCTTGCCCGTGCTTTGGCGTAGTACGGTAATGAATTGAGTAATTTGATGCCTAGACTTTCTGCGAAGTTTTAAAATCGTTGGACATAAACCACGGTTCCTTGATCGGTTGTAATTATGCATGGGATACCAAACCGATGAATAATATGTTCATTGACAAAGCCGATAGCTTCTCTGTTGGTAACCTTTTTAAGTGGAGCGGCTTCTACCCATTTGAGAAATAATCTGTCATTTGCAAGAATGAATTTATGGCCTTTGCTTGAAGGAAATATTTGGCCGATTATGTCTATCCCCATCCTCTGAAGCGGCCATGGTTTAACAATTGGGTGTAAAGCCGATGCAGGTGCAAGTTGCACGTTCCCAAATTTCCGGCAAGTTTGGCATCCTTTATAATATTTGAAACAATCTTCCAGCATTATCGGCCAAAAATACCCAGTCCGTCTAAGGATCCATTTCATTTTGTGGGCCGATTGGTGTGCTCATAAATTCAGCCGTGAACCTCACCCATAGCCACTTTTGCCTCTTCCTTACTTAAACATCATGAAGCGGTCCTTCTAAGGTTCGATAATATAATTCTCCTTCTAGCACAACATACTTTAGTGCTTTTGGCCGAACCTTACGTGCATTGAGGCTCGGATGGATCCAATAGGTAAGTTTTATTTACGTCCTCCGATCGGCATTATCGACACACGATCTTGTTTTGTCGATTAATTGAATACTCCGTATCATTTGTATTCTTATAACTTTGGTTGCTTGAGCCAAGGCGTTGGCTTTGTTGTTCTCTCTAGGCACATAGCCGTCTGAACGATGTAAAAGTATTGATAATCTCAAGACAATGTCTCGGATATTTTGATAACACCTCATCATTGCATTTAAATTCCTTTTAATTTGTTGTACCACTAGTAATGAGTCGCCATATGCTTCTATACTACTCACCCCAATACTATTTGCCAAGCTGCGATCCTTTGGCGATGCTTCGTATTGATTTGGTTATTAGAGCATCGGCTTGTGGCCGGTATGCAAACTCTATGTCGTGCCCTTTTGCGAAGTTAGTACAATACCTATCCCACTTCCTTCTGGAACACCGACCCATCAAAATATAGTCGCCATGGGGCTATATCGACCATTCCTACCATAGTGTAGTGTCTGTTATGAAATCGGCTATCACTTGGCCTTTAATGGCTTTAGCGGATTTATCTTTATGAATCGAACTTCGGTGAGGCGTAGGCCCCTTCCCAAGTCGTCCTCTTAAAATCGAGCGAGATAGTATGTATTTGGCGACATCGGTTCTACATACCACCATGCGGTCGATGCTAATACATAGTGCCTCAATTTTGTGCAAGCAAAATATAATGATAAACATAATTTTTCTATCGGAGGATACGGTTTGGTGTCCAAGAGTAAATAAACTTAAGTAAAATATTACCGCTCTTTACCATCAATCTCTTGTGCCAATCTGGCTCCAATGGTCTCGTTTTGACCGATACATACAACGAATGGAACCCCTTTAAAGTGCGGCCAAGGCAGTGGCGATGCTAAGTATTGCTTTATATCATCAAAAGCCTTTTGCTGATCGGCTCCCCCACAAACTCGATGATCCTTCAATTTTAGCGATGGCGTGAAAGCTTCTGAATCTTACGAGCATGATTTGAAATAAATCGTCTTAAGTAGTTGATTTTGCCGATCAACTTTTGTAGTTCATTCTTGCATGTTAGTGGTTTTGTGTTCACTATAGCTTTGACCCTTATGCAGCTAACTTCAATTTCTCTTTGATGTACCATGAAACCAAGAAATTGGCCGTACCGATACACCAAGCGCACATTTTAGCGGTTCATTTTCAGCCCATGAGCTCTTGTGTTCGAAATACTTTTTCGTCGGCCAAATCTTGCCAATCTTCCTAGATTTAACCACTCGTCATCGATGTAAATTTCAACGATGTGGCGATTAGATTGTGAAAGATCGATTCATGGCGCGTTGATAGGTAGCACTGCGTTTTTAAGCGAATGTCATTCTTGGCCATTCATATAACCCTAACGCGCGAGAACGCCGGAAGGCGATCTTAGGGACATCGACCGCCATAAATATCTGGTTATATCCCGTTGCCGTCAAAAGCGATAATCTTGTTACCGATCTGCGTCGATAAGCATATCGGCTATAGGCATCGGGTATTCATCCTTTGGTGTAGCTTTATTCAAATCCACGAAGTCTCGCATACCATAACTTACCATTTTCTTCATAGCGGGCACAATGTTTGATACCCATTCGGCATATCGGCAAGGCCTTATGAATTTGGCCTCTAGCAACCTTTCAATTTCTTCTTTTATTATATCGTGTAACTCCGGATTACACGACGAGGGGTTGCTTATATGGCGATACCGGCTTGATAGGTAGCCGATGTTCTACCAAGCTGTCGGCTTAATCCGGGCATTTAATGTACTACTCGGTAAAGCAGTCCTGTATTCTCTAAGTATTTTGATCAACTTATTTTTATATTCTAGATCTAAATTTGCACTTACAAAAGTTGGCCTTTTCTATCGTCTTCTCCTATATCGACTTCTTCAAGCATATCGGTGATAAAGCCTTAGCCCAATTTTTCGCTTTTGAAATCTTCAATGGCCTCGCGAGTTTATCCCATGCCGATAGCTCCTTGCTCTGTCTTGTAGTAGTTGGATCATTTTGACCCCATCTTCTCAAGATCTCGATCGCCCGTCGAATGTGCCTAGCTTGACCTTGATCGGCGTAAAGCACTATCTTCCCAATCTTGATGAAATCACAATCGTCTAGTGCCTTACGATATGCGTGCAGCTTCCGTGCGGCCAATTTGCGTCGGAGCTGGTCATGGCAATATGAGCGATGTAATTTGAACAACCGACTTCATCTCCGTTCCTTTGGACAAGCGATTGGTGCATTGTTGAGGGTATCTGGCGATTCGCGTGTATCAATCCGTCAGAAGCACTTTGTAATTTCCTTTTGCCTCAATTACGAAGAATGCGATTCGGCAAAGTTTTTCTTCGAAGCCGGTTAATTCTGTAACCATCACCCTTTTGCCTCGGTGGGATCACCGGTGAAGTCATTTAGCACCATGTTACGTCTTGATCAAGTCTTCGTCGGTTTTGCCCAACTTTTGCAAGTGGAGAGTGGCATTAAGTTTCTGATAGCCCTCCATCTACAAGCATCTGGATATCGGCTTTCCGTTAATAAAGCCTTTTAAATATAACGGCTTTAAGTGCCGATGAGGATCTTGTGGTTTTCGAATCTAGCCTCTGTGCGCTTGAGCACAAGCGGCGAAGCGTATCTTTAGCCGATTGATCTTGATTACGAATTAATTTGGTGAAATGAACACCATCTTGATATCCATGGGGAGTGTCATTTCGGACTATTGGTGACAGCAAATCGTCTGAGGAATCTGACTCGTTGTCGGCTTGTTCTTTTCTCCTCCATTCCTTTTTGACAAGTTTTATCGGCCGCAATTCGTTGAATGTTTTATCCCTCTGTTTTTCTTCATCGGCCTCTCTCATTTCCTGCGTTCTTAAGGCGCTGGAGCCGTCTGCGTTGTGATCGGCTAAGCCCAGTCGGACACCACCTAGGCTTGGGTTCCTTGGCTTGCGGATTTTCCAACCAAGTTCTCCGTTGGTTCTTTTTCCTCATCTTGGTTTGGTATGCCTAGCCTCTCTTTTCTGGCTTCACGTGCTCGACTCGATTATGATTTATCGTTGGCCTAAATAGGCGTTCCTTCACCGATTGTTTGGGCCAATTTTCTTCGGTAGTGCTCCATGGGACATGCCCTTGAAGATGGTAAGGCCATGCCCTTTCCCATGAGAATCGCCAAAAGGACATCTCTGGTGAGCTCTCTGCGGCGTCTAGCCGTCTGATTGTTTGGTAAGAAACATATCGTTTGGCGATATGACTCATTTAATTGGCGAGCTCTCTGCTCTTTAGATGGCTCATTCTTTCATACTTTTGAGCAAGCTGCGAAAAAAGTTGGTTTAAAGCTTGAATGTTGGTTTTAAGTGGCGGAGTTCTTTCGACTTTGTACCATCGTCAGACTTGCAATTCTCCTTTTGGTTTCACAGTTTTGAATTTTCCCATCTGATCGGCCTCAATTTGAAGTGAGCCGATCGTTATTCTAGCGTTTCTCCTCTTGAGCTAGATTCTATATCGACTTGTCGTGTGAATTCTGGTCGTTCCTCGACAATTTGTTTCCCCTTGCGAACCTTTGAACCATGTTAATTGGGAAGGATTGACATCGACTTCCATGGTGGCTCTTCTGCGAACTTAAGAAGACCATCTTCGATAGTACTGTATGTCTTTGTCGAAAAATATTGCGATCGTTAGTGTTATGGGAAAAGGAATGATGCCACTTACTCATGAAATCGTTTCTTGATCTCATCGGTGGCGGTATAGTATGCACCGAATAAAGCGTATTAGTTTTTCTTGTAGAAGCATGTCGAATATCTGATCGCACTTGGATACATCAAAAGCGTATTTAACCTCCGATTTATTCCTAGTCGGCTTAAGCCACGAGCAGAACAAGCGGCTTTTTAGAACCCTTTATCCATTCGGCTATATTACGTCTCGCTTCATCTTCGGAGGTTTCACTAGAGCTATACTTTCGACCATGTTTATCTTAGCCTTTTCTTTTCCGTTGTTATTTAGTCTAATCTTGTCCTTGAATTCTTTACTTAAGTATCGGCCTTCTTGTCTTGAGCCTACGATGGAAGCAGATGGCTTAGATCTGTGAACTCTGTCGACAAGCTTCTCTTTAAGCGGAGAATTAACCCAAACGCTTCATCGGCTAGTTGATTATCGGGCAATACTACTGCTGAAGCATCGATTTCGTACTTCTCTAAATCTTCTAATGTAATCGAAGCGATTCACCAAATTTACGCAGACTGACACTCAAATCCGAAATCCTTAGTTCGTGCGCGAGAAAAGTATTCATAGAATCGGCTCTAAATCGTTCAGTGAACCGAATTTGGAGGCGATTCGTAAACCAAGTGAAAGCAGTTCTGAGAGAGACAAAGGAAAAAGTCTAATTTTTAATCCATCAGTTGATTTTGCTTCACCACATTGGGCGATAAATCGTCCGGCGTGCTCTAAGTGGTGACGAATCATCCCTGAAAATTTTTAAATCGGGAATCCTAAAGTTATGGGGATCGGCATTGGTCAATATAGTCAGGTATGGCTTTCTATAGCCGATGGTTTTTCCTTTAAGTGCAGAGCCAAATTGATCTCTCAAGACTATGGAAATCTGATCATTGATTAATGTTATTGGCATTTGGACCACGAGGTTTGGCCAATTGTGATGAGTGTCACCTTAGAGTGCAAACTCAATTTGGTCGTAGCCCTAGCCGATAGTCTTGTTGTTGCTCCTGTCCCCAGAGTGCAACCTCGGCTGTCGGTAGCCCTAGCCGATGAAATAATCTTATTGTTGCAACGATTCGTACCCATCGGCTCTATGGCGGAACCTCGAGCATTGGAACAAAGCAGCTCTGATGCGTAACTACTTTATATGGGCTGGATCTCTAATTTGGGACTGCCCTTACGAGGTTTATAGTCTCTTTCTAACTCAATTGGTGAGGGCGATTATGCATCAAGGAGGTTCTGGCGTCGATGGATCTATCTTTGCGGCGTCGTTATATGTATATGTAATGAATAGCAGGGCTTGGGCGAGGTTATTTGGTGCCAACACGGTAGGTTAGTCGGCATTAGTGAGGGTATGGGTGCGAGCGCCTTAATTGTGTTGGTGTTTGGTGCCTGAGAATATCGGGGTATGTGGGAAGTGGGCGCAATGGATCCGACAATCCCCGAAGTTACCAACTCTTGTCTGTCGTTTTCGCTATTCTCGATCATCGGCTTTAAAGTTGTGACCAAAGCCGATGGTGATCAATAAAGCGTGATGCCAGTTGTTCAATCATGATGGATAAATCGGCTTAGTGGCATGTATCGGCTTCTAGGAGTCGATCTGACGTCGGCTTCAGCGGCGGATTGATCGTTAGGGCGCCATCTTTTGAGTAACCCCTCGTCGGGTTTTACGATAGCAACCCAACATCAATTCCTCCAGCGACTTTCAGATCTTCAATCTCTTTCTTGTTGCTCTGAGTCAAGTCCTCCATTGTGGCGGCGATGATTGCTCTCTGTATTGGCGTCGGTTGAGGCGATGGATTTGTTTGCGATTATCTTGTCGATTTGGGTGTCCCAGCTGGCGTGCCAAAAATGTGTTGGCCAAAAGCGTGAAGAGGTTTCGGTTGCAACACACCAGACGAACAAGGGTTCAAGTGTGCTGTGGCGTGCAATCGATTTGACCACGCAATCGATAAGGAGTATAGTTGTAAAATTCAATCAATAGATCCTTGAGATGAATCGGCTAAAATCGAGAATCGACCGGGAAGCCGATTAGAAGGATAACTAGACTAGTCGATCAAGACTAATCAGGGTAAAAAGGGTAACTAGATTAGTCGATTAAGACTAATCCAGGGGTAAAAGGTAGATTGATTACGAAAAGCGATGCATAACAAAGGCGAAGCGAATCAAACTGAAAAAAGCCAATAGCGATCAAACAATCGGCGATGCGCAACTTTATTTGATCGATGTCGACTTACGGAGGAAAGATTACAATGCTAAAAGACTAAAGACTACTGAAAGTAAAAGCGGTAGATGTGTTGATTGATTGTGTATCCTCTTCAGCGACCCTAAGCGTGCCTTATATACACTAGCCGATCCAGAGCCACTGGTCCAACACGGCGATGTAATCCGAGATAAACCGTAGTTTCCTATTTGGACTCTGTTTCCAAATATTATTAAATGCGTTATCCAAATCTTTTGAGGTACTCCGTGTTGTATCAAACTCCGTCTTCATGGATCCTTGTCGTATTTTCCAAAAAGCGGGTGCAAACACAGTATTGCGATTGATATCGAATAGTACTCTCTGTTCTTAGATATACGTAGTACCAATCCATATGAAGTGACTTTGGATGTTGATATGTACCAACAACATCGAATCTGATTCTATAGCACAAAAACTTTTGATGGGGCATGATCTTTGCACCTTTAGTGAAAATCCCTAGCAGAAGCGTCTTGAAGATAATATATGCTCCAAGTTGTTCAAGTAAATTTCAATTTCTATTTTGAGGCTCTAAACTCTTCTTAAGCGAGGCATACTCAGGAGAAGTGTGAAAACCTGCTGAATAAGGCGGTGGCCACGGAGGAAGCTACATCTGGTCGATCATCTGTAGAAACATCGGCTGTGAGGCTAATATAGTTGATGACCTCGGGTAACAAGAGAAAAAGAACCGTCAGATTTCGTTAAAAATTGCTGGTGTTGTAGCATAGGTCATGCTCGGGGGCGCATTAGAAGCTTTACAGCGCTCATGGACCTCGGCATCCTCAAAAACACATCTCGTGCTTAAAGCTAACCATTAAGGAAGAAAGCCATAATCAGTTTCGGTACGCGACAAAATTTGGCAAGCTAGATGAAATCGTAAACCCTTAATAGATAATATGGAGGCGTTAAAATATGAGAGCATGCTAAGCGGTTTGCAAGCCCTACACAATATCGAGCTTGCGGTATATTAGCACGAAGAATGTGTGTGCGTTATTCTCAAACCGACATATAGCACAGAATTTGTGAGTAGCTTATTAGATTTTAACTTGTAAATTGTTAAATTTGACATTTGTAAAAGCAATGAATGATCTTGCAAATCCTAACACTAGGAAAGATACACTTGGGCGCGACACAATTATCCACAAGCTCATCCTACTATACCTATTAGGATGTACATCAAATAGGTGAATCGGTGAACCAAAAAAGTTGTATGATGAGTGTAAACCTCTAGGAAAGATTGCACGACTTGGAGATATACAAACCTTTAATAGCATAGCGCCAACTTTGTAGGGAAAAAATATGAGAAGAAGGAATAGTATGGACAAATCTTTAGAACATGATACTACGAAGATCCAAAATTCAATAGTGCAAAATAAATTATGCACATAGAAGCTACTAAGTAGCATCTGAAACCTCATCCTACTATAGCCAATCAAATGTATCTTGAATAAGTGAGTCAAGCTAAACAAAAAAAGCGTGTGAAAGAATAAACACAGTGGGAAAGCTTTGGTGACACGGAGGTCTGAACCTCTTATTAAGTGTAAGCTATAGCCAAAAGACTCACAAGACAAAAATGTAATGAGGTAATAGCAAAGTCTATGTCAAAGTACTACCAATGACATCTTTGCTGTGATAGTCAAATATCGATTGTCTCTGGGTGCGCAAATTACAAAGATATTCAAGTAGCATCTGAAACCTTGTCCTACTATAACCATATTCAAGCAGCATCTGAAACCTTGTCCTACTATAACCAATCAAATGTATATTGAATAAGTGAACCAGGCTAAACGAAAAAAAAATGTGCGAAAGAATAAACCTATGGGAAAGATTGGCTAACTTGGAGACTATGAACCCCTTATTAAGTGCAAGCTCTAATTGAAAGAGAGACAGGATAAAAATGTAATGAAGTAATAGCGAAGTTTAAGTACATGCGAAAGTATTAGCAATGACATGTTGCTGTGATAGTCAAACATTAATATATTTGGGAACATAGAATTATGAAGATATTCGAACTTGTAAAGGTGTGTGCTATTCTACCTTGAAATAAGCACTGTCGGTGACGATCGGTTGAAAATCCTATAAACTTGGATGCATACGAAGACAATGTCGTTACTTATTTAAGTGCAAGTCACAATGAAAGGACCCATAGGACAAAAATTTTATGAGTGATAGGGAAGTTTAGCGAAAGTTTTACCAATCTTAGTCTTTGCTTGTAATAGTCAAGCGCCGAAAATCAATTCGAAATGGTATAGTCGAGGATAGAATGTAATGTATCATCGGATGAGCAGACATACCAACTTGGTTAAGATGTATTGAAAGAATCAATCGGCGTGATAATCAACGACCTAACCCCAACTCTCTTTGCAAGACTTAGCATGTTAGGGGTCTCAATAACTTTGGTCTTGATGAGTGCAGCTGCCCAGATGATATCTGCACCCATTTGATGTCGGAATAGGGAGGAGCAGCTAAAATTCCATGCCTATGAATAATAACGATAAGGTAAAAGGAATGACAAAACAATATCGGCGGTTATACTAAACATATATTAGAATAAAAGCGAATCATAAAATCGGAGAACATGCACATGCTTGCAGAAGATTGGTGAAGTGGAGCAAGCAAGCGTAGATTTGATCAACCTCCTGGCGGCGGTGGGCAAAATCTTAAGCAAAACCCTCATCGTAGCAGCTCTCGAGATGAAGAAAATTAATTCAAAATGGTGCAGTCGGGATAAAATATAATGCATTTGTGAGATGAACAGACATACCAATTGGGTTAAGTTGTATTGAAAGAATCAATCGGTGTGATAAACACGACCTAACCCCAATTCTCTTTGCAAGATTTTGCACGTTCGAGTCTCAATAATCTTGGTCTTTGGTGCGCACATGATATCGCACCCTATTGATGTCGGAACGAGGGAGGAATAGCTAAAATTCCATGTCTATGGATAATAACAACAAGGTAAAAGGAATGATAAAACAATATTTGGCGCGTCCATACTAAACCTATATTAGAAAAAAAAAAGCGTCATAAAATCGGAGAATATGCACACCTTGCGGGGATGTGCTTGTAGAAGATTGATGAAGTGGGGCAAGCAAGCCGTAGATTTGATCACCCTCCACAAGTAGCAATAGGGGCAAATCTTAAGTGGAACAAAAATAAGTTCTGACATAATTCATGAACAAGAATATTAGTAATATGTATTGGCGACAAAGGCTTCAATGACCGGTTTAGAAAATCTTTGTATCCATTCAACGAAAAGCTGTTGAAAACTAAGGACATGTTTTGGGCAAGCAAGGTATATCCAGCGGCCAACTCTCGAACAATCAAATCCATCCAAGAAGGCTAGGATTCCTCACCAAGCGATGAAATCAATCCAAGTCCGGATGGACATGCACGCGGCACGATAGCCCGTTAAGCGCACCACTTTTCTGTTATGGCGGCCACGGGAAGATGGAAGGCGTTGAATAACCAATGGGTTGGTTCGATTGAGGCGTAGCACTCGGTGGCTCACGGGGTTGGTGCTCGGCGCAGAGAACACGGATGGGGAAGAACATGATGAGGCGGCTTCATCATCATCTTCTTCTGCCCGGCGGATTATCTGCCTGATCCGCGGTCGGGGCGGACCATCCTCGGTGAACGGCGGAAGCAATCGGAAGAAGGCGGCGGATCTAAGGGCGGGCGGAGGAAGCTAGCGGCCCGACCGGTCTTGAGCGGCGAAGATCTGCGAAAGAGGTGGGTGTGGAAGGGCACGAGGAAGGCAAGAGGCCGACGGATCATCGGTGTTCTGGCGGAAGGTGGCGGCGAGAGGGGAAGCAGCTGCCAGATCGGCATGGGAATTAGAGGCGCCTGGAAGCAAGGGGGTGGCGTGGCTCCTCTCGATGGAGACGAAGAGCTGCTGGTCCGAGGTGGGAAGAAGCGAATCAATGTTGGAAAACGCGCGGAGGTCTGGCCTCTGGGGAAAGTGGGAAGGCGTGTACGGAAGGCTCCGGAAGACAATGGCGTGGCGGGGAGGAATTGTCACGAGGGCATGCGGCGTCCGCGAAGGCGAGCCAAGCTCATCGTATGGCGAGGCTCCTCGGCGCGGTGGCGTGGCTAGCCTCTTCTTCCTGAACTTTGCAAAGTTTAGGATCGGGGCCGTCACGATAAGCAGCAGCGCCTTGAGGACGGCCAGCGACGGTATTGGGGCAAGCAAAGGGCGGCGAGTGCGATGGGCCGAGGCGGCGAACAAGCGGCGATGGGCGTTTTTTATGGAGCAGCGGCGTGGCATCGGTGCGAGCGAAAACCCGATCTTTAGTATAGGTAGTATGCTTCTTTGTGATATGTGGGAGTTCATATGAGATCATCATGATCATCTGTTCCCCAAACAAGCTATCGCGTGAAGTTTGTGTTTTTGACTCGGTTTTGGTGCAGCATTCTATTAAACTAAAAAAATGTCAGAGCTTTGATATTAATTCTTGTGATTGAAGGTTGGAATAGGTTTTTGACAACCATAAGAAGCTTCACACAAAGTTTTATGGGTTTTGGATTAGCCAATCAAAAATTACAACGTTTTTTGTTTTTGAGATCATGCTAATTAATTTTCTTTGTTCATCAGAGCCAGTTCACGGTACTATTCATCGACCCGATGATGGCGACCCAGTTAATCTTTATTAGTCGAACTCTTATTCTGAAAGCTATTCATCGAATCTTTATTCATCGACCGGTCTTGGTCGATCGGTTTGTAGTTACATTTATCGATCGGTTCGGAGTTCCCTCATCGACCAATGTAGATTTTCTGTTCATCCGAACAATGTTAAACGAGCCTTTGTTCATTCGACCTCAAGCTGGTCACAGAATCTGTTCATTATATCACCTATTTGGATTGTCTAGTTTCTTTTATGTATTCTTTTAGTGATTTGATTTTTAGGGAAAAAATTTTATTTAGCCCTATTTACCCCTTTTCTAATTGCCTTTTCGGTCCTTCATCAAAAAATTGAAATCACATTTTAAGAAATCGGAGGATTGGCTTATGAATCAACAAATTGTTCATAATTTTTTCCCAATTGGATTCCTTGAGATCTAGACATACCCATTTGTATAGAACACAAATTAGATCAAGGACAAAATAATCAAATTAGGGTAAATCATCAATCAATGAAATACGCTTAGGGGTGTTTGGCAGTTGGCACAGCCCCAATTTCATCAAAGTCCGTGAAGTTGGTGGAGTAGGATATTCTTAACTCTAGAAATTTATGGATCTAGAGTTGTGAATACATTAAAAGTGTTTAAGTGTGTCATCTTGTTTACATTTTAAATTAAAAATATAAACTTAATTTATTTTATTTTAACCTACAAGCTTTAGATTTGAAGTAGAGCTGAGATCTAGAGTTATATCAAACAGGACCTCACTAGATGAGCGGACGAGCGGAGACGACCTGATGGACTTAGCAGATGGTGACCTCGACGGACAACGGACAAGCGGATGGGTGAACGACGACGCAGCTGATGAGCAGGCTGGCGAACGGCGACTCGATGACCTGAGACGGATGAAGGATGACCAAGCGGACGGTGCTTGAGCATGGTGCATGACGACGAAAGGCAAACGAGCGAACAAGTGAATGGATTCTATTTTTTACTCAAACGAAGGGTATGCGGTATGCCACTTATGAGTGGTACCATGGGTAATTTTTTTCTACAAGTCAACCAAAAGTATTTGAAAACCAACTTCCACTTCTCTTCACAAATAGACTCCGGTTTGAACAAAAAAATTTAAAATAGAAGCTAGTTATTTGGCGCAGTTTATGACTTCTTCTTAAAAAAAGCCGTTCTGAAACTGTGCTAAAAAGGGGTCTAAGAAAGCTTATGAAAAGCAATGGTATATTCACAGTAAACTATTTTCCAATGGTTTTTTTTAAAAGTATTTTGGGTTTGATCAATGGCATAAAGCCCATCTTCCCTTCATTAAAAACCGGTCTTGATTCAAAGCGTGATTTTTCAGTGTGGATATTGTTAATGACCTTCAAGCAGTCCGATGCCACACACAACCGGCCCAGATTAAAACAACCAAGGGGTGATGAGATGGCTTCATTGCGTCCCCATCTCTTCCCCGAATCCAATCAAACCATCGCTTGCCCGACTGGGCACCGGCCCCCTCGACGATGGGAACTTGGACTCCGTTGATCGTTCGAGCCGCCGCTGTGGTGGTTTCCGCATCGCAGTCGCGGACGCACCGGGATCGATCGATGGCCGGCCCCGCCATGGCAGGGATTCTATTGCAACCTCGATGGCCACGGCGTGGGCGAGGCGAGTGCGGTGTGGGTTTTTTTTCTCTCTTCTTATAGAATCATTAGGAAGGATGTATTTGTTGGTTATAGATTGTTTTTTCAGTTTTTTTTGGTCACATCGATAAGGAGGGAGGGGCGAATGATAGGGGTTGGATGGGTTTGAGATGATTAAAGTATTTTGAGCTACATTTTAACTAAGAAAAGTAGTTTACTCCTCGATCGTCCGTGCCCTCCGCTGAAAAATGTCGTGGGCTCGTGGCACGCCCTTCTCTCCGGACACCATCCACCCCACAACTCCGCTCCCTGACCCCTCCCTCGATGGGGAATTCATTTGTCTTTTGGACTGAAATTGCTAGAAATTGGACCGGTTTTGAGGTTTTTAGGACCCGATTTTACTCCAAATTTTTTGTGAAGAATTGTAATGCCTTTTATAAGGAATACATGTGAAAATTTTGCAAAAAATGCACATACAAATTTGCTTTTTGAACTGAATTATAAGAGTGCGTTTGCTCTAGATGGTTTATCATCCAGTTATGATTTGACTATGATTGCTTCACCTGAAAGCTCATTGTTAGGATTGATATCTATCCTTGTATGCAAGACTGCGGTTTTCTTTTTCTTCGTGAGTAGAGGCTATGCCAGAAACTTCAGTGAGATCCTATAGCATCTAATATGGTTAATTAGGTGACATTCGTTTGATCTTTGATGTTATAATTTAATATTTTCCTACACACAGTTAATGTAAAGCTTAATATCCACCTTGTTAACTTGCGATCTCTTTTAAAGTTTGTAAAGGGGCTGCTCTGGTAATAACAAACACCAAATTTATTTTATCTTGTTGCTTTTCTGTGCACCATCTCAATATAGTTAGATCGCTCTTGCAATTTCCAACTATTGTAGGTCTCAAAGTAAAAACCATCAAACTAGGGCTAATATCAAATTTTCATTAGATTTTACCTGTATGTTTTCAACCATTTTCTATATTCATGATCCAAAGTAAATTTCACGTCTGTTAGCCTATCATGCATGCGCACAAGTATATACCATACACAAAATTATGCTGTTCACTTCCTGTCTAGTATAAAGGGCTAAAATATTTGTTCCTCATACAAGTTTAATATAGTCACACGTTCAAAATTGCATTGTGCAGCAGACATCAAGGGTGCAACTTCATTTATGGTCATAGCAACTGCAAGAACTCAAAGAAAAAGAACCTTTCGCTGAATCAGAAATGCCAAAATTGCTCATGGTCAAAATCAGAAGTTTCTCATATTACTATCTATTCTAGTAGTGATGTTGGTCTGTCACAAAAGTCACTTGATTGTTCTCCAGCTATTTCGAGCAATAGGGCATCAAGTGGTTCATTAGGTGAGAGGCATAACAATGGTGTTGGTTTGAAGCTGAATATAAGAAAGGATCGTGATAAAGCCAACCCAGTTAGAGGCTCAAGTGGATGGATTCCCATAAAAGCACATAGTTCTGATGGGAACTCCAGAGAAATGGCAAGATGACGTCGTCTATCAGAAAATGAATAGGGTGCTTTGAGCAGTGGTGGTTATGGTGATTGTGATCCTTTTGCATTGGATGATGTTGATCAGGAGCCTTCAAGTTGGGGACTATTTGGTCCAAGAGAAATCACCACAGGCACATCAAGCAAAATCAGCAAATGGAATACTGTTGGACAATTGTGGGATTGTGGCAATTGGAAGTCATGAATCATTTCAACATGAAGATAATCATCAGTCAGGTGCAACATCTCATTCTAATGTTGAAGACGAGTCAGTCTTTTGGAAGACTGCCTTTTGATATCAGTTAAGGTAACTGAATATGTTTCCTTTTGATCTTTCTTGTCACTTCTGCAACAGACATTTTGTGGTCACAGTTTCTTGGTTTACCTCTGTGATCTTTTTGTCTGACATCTGTTAAATTTGGTAAAAAAAGTGCAAGTTGCATATCTTTGAAATGGGCTTGGCAATTCACAAGATTTTCAATATGGCTTGTCAAACCTTTAGCACATTTGTTCCATGTATGGAGTTCTATAATCGCATGCACTGGAACAAACTTACCCATTATACCGCATAGTAACTGTTTGTGATACATCATCTTGGTTGGAGGTTTAGGAAAGAAGTCTCAAGCCAAATCTGTCCTAGTTTTTACTGTGGGGTGAGCCTTGTGCTTAAGTTTAATTTTTAGTGTATGTTGACTGTTTAACTTAACCGGGTAGGTATAATTGGGCGGAATAGGCTGGGTGTGGTTTTGGTAAGTCATAGCCGCTCCTATACATCATCATCATCCAACTCTAATCTCTCTAACCAAACAAAATTTGGCTCATCCTATTCAAGGTTTCAAATTTCATTTTCAGATCATATCTCGGAGGTAACCGAAATCCGAAATTCGGTGAGATTTTGAAATTTTGGCCAAAATCAAATGAAATTCAAAAGGCAAATTTGAAATGAGAAAATCAGAACTTGACTGAAATCACGAAATTGGTGAATTTTGATGATTTTGAACACCCTATGAAATGGTCTCCCAAGGCTAGAAAAAATTAGGAAAAGTATGAAAAAATCATGTGAGCATTTATCTACATTTTCTATTTGCTTGAATGCAAAATCTGAAATATTTGCACATAAAATTCGAGTTAGGTTTAAGGCTTGGGCGAAATACATCACGTAAGGCTGAAATCTAAGTTAGAGTTTAGAGTTTAGGCTGAAATACATCATGTAAGGCCAAAATCCAAATTAGGGTTTAGGTAGAAATCAAGTTAGGGTTTAGGCGAAATAAAATTTAAGGTCTAAAATTAAGTTAGGGTTTATGGTTTAGTGAAATATATCATATAAGGCGAAATCCAAGTTATGGTTTAGGGTTACATAATTTGTATATGTATTTTTTTACAAACTTTTCACATGTATTCCTCATAAGACATTGCAATTCTCCACAATAAAATTGGTGTGAAATCCAGTTCAAATTCCTTGCAAACCGGTCCAAATCACCGATTTTCAAATTTTTTCATTCTGTCGAATTTGAAATCTTAGCCAAACCAAAAGCGAAATTAGCCAAGATTTTGAATCCTAATCATTCATCTCTAATCTTTCCAACCAAATATGAACTTAGATGATTTTATCCCTATCAGGTGGATAGCCTCATTCTATCTACCCTTTACCCTTAAACCAAACGGACCTTAAGCCGTGATCAAACCATCCATTCTAGCCCCATACTTCAAATTCACGCATCGTCTGCTTTAGCTGCTGCTCTTGCACTGTTACTCTCGAAACAAAATCCAAACGAGATTTACCTCATCGGTTCCGGATATTGGCCCTGCCCCTCTCCCGCAAGACCAAACAAAAGGAGTCCATCCACGAACAACTCAGAACTCACTCGCCGGAACTGTCTCCATCAGGGCAAACAGCGACCAACATTTCCTTCCTGTGCAGAAGAAAGAAAGTATCATCAGCACAAGAGCAGCTCCAAAACATAATACTCACTTCGTCCTAGTTTATAAGACATATTTTTTTTAAAGTTCTTGCCTTGTCCACAATATATATGTTGTATTTATGCTTCATTACAAAAATTAGTGTGATATTCACTTTTATATCCTAATAAATACCTAAATTTCCTTGATACTCTCTATACGTGTGCATATTGAATATAGTGCTCAGAAATAATAGTTAATGATAGTTCAATTATTTGTAATATCTACTTAGTCTATATGCTAAAAGAAAATACCTCGTATAAACTTTGACGAAGGAATCCCCGTGGGGGGAAATCCGGCCAGAGAAATCCTATTGGCCGCGGGGGTGCCAGGTCGGCTGCCAGGCGGACGCGCCCCCTATCTCCTTATCACCGCAAAACCTCCACTCGGTATAATTCGGCGGCGGGCGCCGCTCCTTCGCTTTTCCCCAGCCTTCAGCTTGCTCTCGGTTCCACAGCTGCAGCTCGTAGCGACATCATCTGCTAGCCTCTTGCATTGTGCAATCCATCCTGCTCCAATGGCTCTCCAGTCGGCTACTTCCTTCCTCCCTTCGGCGCTGTCCGCGCGCAAGGAGGTGAGCAGCAGCAGTTGTCGGTTTCTGGATTACATTTGATGCTGCAAATATGCAGCTCTCCGTGCTTCCTTTTGTTGGTGATTAGAGATTACCCCAACTCAGACATGCCACTGCATCCTGTCATGACCACTCTTGATTGTCGGAGTCTTCGGTGCTAATTGCAGTTGGGTTGTTGGTGTGCAGGGAGCGGTGAAGGATTCGGCCTTCTTGGGTGTTCGTCTCGCGGATGGCCTCAAATCGGAGACCAGTTCTCTGGGCATACGCACCAAGGTATTTTACACGTTGTTTTTGTGTACCTGTGATGTGCTGACTACTGCTAGTCTTGCGTTTTTTTTTTGAAATTTAGCCAAAAGCTCTATCATTCAGTATAGAAGGAGAACAATAACCGGGTACAGTCATACACATACCCACCGCACACGCCCATGCACGCACGCACACACGCGACTGCTCCGGCTCTCGATGCGCGCCCAGGCGAATCCGAGGATTCGAACCGGGCAGGCTTTTTTTTTGAAATTTGGCCAAAAGCTCTAGCATTCAGTATAGAAGGAAACGATAACTGCTCTGATCGTACACATACCCACCGCACCGCCCATGCGCATGCACACGCGTGACTCCGCTCGGCTCGATCGCGCAAGCGAATCCGAGGATTCGAACCGGGCAGGCAGCGCCCCAAACAGCGACGATCGCCAACGCATTTTAGTGAGAGGGAAAAGGCATCTGCGCTTAGTAAAACTGACAACCAGCAGCGTTGAGTATTGACAGTCGAAATTCATGGTCTATTTGGTAGTGGATTTGCTTGTAATGGTTAATCGACTATGTCAGTTTGTTGTGTCGCAGACTTTTAGTGGTTTATGGAGTAGCAAAGACCAACGCATGTCATGGCTCCTAAGATTGCAGTTTTGCTTGACGATTGTGAGCGGTCTGTAGCAATTGGCCATTTTAATGTAATCAGTTCGCCAAGATAAGATGAGAATATATCAATGTCCTTGTGAATGATGTCAATATGACCAAATTATACTCGATTTCGCTCGCTGCTGCGTATTGCTAAGTCATTGTAACCGCAATGCGTGCCACGAACTAGCAGAGGGTGAGCACGTCGGTGGCCATCCGCGCGCAGACGGCGGCGGTGTCCTCGCCGTCGGTGGCCCCCGCCTCTCCCGCCGGCAAGAAGACTCTCCGCAAGGGCACCGCGATCATCACGGGCGCGTCGTCGGGTCTCGGCCTGGCCACTGCCAAGGCCCTGGCGGAGACCGGCAAGTGGCACGTCGTCATGGCGTGCCGCGACTTCCTCAAGGCGTCGCGCGCGGCCAAGGCGGCCGGCATGGAGAAGGACAGCTACACCATCTTGCACCTGGACCTGGCCTCCGTCGACAGCGTCCGCCAGTTCGTCAAGAACGTGCGGCAGCTGGAGATGCCGATCGACGTCGTGGTCTGCAACGCCGCCGTGTACCAGCCCACCGCCAAGGAGCCGTCCTACACCGCCGATGGCTTCGAGATGAGCGTCGGCGTCAACCACCTCGGCCACTTCCTCCTCGCCCGCAGGCTCCTCGAGGACCTCAAGGGCTCCGACTACCCCTCAAGCGCCTCATCATCGTCGGTTCCATCACCGGTAAGAAAGCTTCCTCCTGTGTTTCCCCTGTCCCAGAATTCAGCTGTTAATTGATTCTTGGGAACTATAGATTTCAGGGAACACGAACACGCTGGCGGGGAACGTGCCGCCGAAGGCGAACCTGGGGGACCTGAGAGGGCTGGCCGGCGGGCTGAACGGCGTGGGCAGCTCGGCCATGATCGACGGCGGCGAGTTCGACGGCGCGAAGGCCTACAAGGACAGCAAGGTGTGCAACATGCTGACGATGCAGGAGTTCCACCGGCGGTACCACGAGGAGACGGGGGTGACGTTCGCGTCGCTCTACCCCGGGTGCATCGCCACCACGGGGCTCTTCCGCGAGCACATCCCGCTGTTCCGCCTCCTCTTCCCGCCGTTCCAGAAGTACATCACCAAGGGCTACGTCTCCGAGGAGGAGGCCGGCAAGCGGCTGGCGCAGGTGGTGAGCGACCCCAGCCTCACCAAGTCCGGCGTGTACTGGAGCTGGAACAACAACTCGGCCTCCTTCGAGAACCAGCTCTCCGAGGAGGCCAGCGACCCCGAGAAGGCCAAGAAGGTCTGGGAGCTCAGCGAGAAGCTCGTCGGCTTGGCCTGATCGCCAATGGCGCCGGTCATTAACTGTCACCTGCATGCGGTGACAGTTTTTTGTGCTTCTCTCGGGATTGCAAGCTGTAACACTAGTTCTTTCTTCTTCTTTTTTTTTGCTTTACTTTGATTGGTAATAATAAGAGTTTGGAAGTGTCTGGAGGTTTATCAGATGTTTTATTGTTAAAAATCATTTAAATTTCTAGCCGTTGGATCAAATTCTGAAGCCTGTTACTCAAATCATTTCCATCAAAATCACTAATCACAACGTACATCCAACGATTTACATTTTAGATGATTCTTAAAAACAAAACATCCAAATAATATTTATTAAAATCCTAGTTTTGGGCGTCTAAAAACAGCAAAATCCTTTCGAGTTTCTTCCAGCAACTTCAAATACATACTAGTATTTTTCAACACGAGAGAGACTTGATGGCACTAATTATGTCCAGAAATTTGCTCCTCCGAGTTCTGGTCAGTCATCAATGGCTGCAGTAAAAAACTTTCTTAGAACAATGCCCCCCCGTACCGAATAGTGTGTTCTAGACCAAGTTCACCGACTGCAAGCACCGCCGGTACGCAGCTTGCTACAAGGAGCAGTCCTCTCGGCTCATGGACCCTTTCCATGGAGGTGCTACTCTGCTACATGACTAAACAACTTTGTGTTAATAAAATTTATTCAGGTCTGTACATGTCTTATCATGATATCTAAAAGCTGTATGTCATATGATATTATAGAAGATACAACTATCCTAATACATGGTATCATGGATTGTTTCTTAGTCCCCACAAGATAATTAAATGCTAGATGTGTATCAAGTATGAATTATGGGCCACTTAGATGATTCAAGTTTGATGTACATGATTTAGGTGTCTAAGTGGTATCTTCCTTAGGGCATTCCCAATAGAGAGTTTCTTCTACTTGTTTCAAAGGCATTCATGTCACTAAGAAACACTAATTTATACAAAAACTACAATGCATTGTTTCTTAACATGGTTTTATCATTTAATATTTAACTATTACTTTTTCATCACCCTAGGCATGCATAAGAAACCATCATACCCATAATGCAGTTTTTATGGTTTCTTAGCCAAAGCATTTAATGAAGAAACCATTTCTAGTTTAAGAAACTCTAACCTTCTCTCTCTGCATTAATTCATTGCCACCTAAGCTTTTTATCCTACATGGCATATATATAAACCATTAAGAAACTCACATTGGAATTGCCCTTAAGATATAGCTTTCTTCTCTCCTCTCTTAACTCTCTTACTATATCATCAAAAATGCTTATGTGGCATGCATTAAATGGATATGTTACTATGCTTTAGGAATAGCCTAACAATCCACAGCGTGACAGGATAGCTTATTTCGACCAAAAGAGCCCTCATTATCGTATTCATATTCTAACGGTTTTCGATTTAGCCCTCTTAACTCTCTATATATCATAAATTCATACTATGCCTTTAGGGAATAGCCTAACAATCCACGGCGTTCTTTACACTTTTGTTTGCGCTCCTTCTTTACACTTTTGTTTGCGATAATAGAGCGAAGCATATATATATATATATATATATATATATATACATATATATATACATATATATATATATATATATATACATATATATATATATATATATATATATATATATATATACATATATATACATATATATATATATATATATACATATATATATATATATATATAAATACTTGGAATACTGTGTCCATTGTGTCTCTACTAGAGCGGGTTTGCGTGCTACACTACATCGGGTGGGAAATGCAAGTTTTTGGACCTCAAGGTCTTTGTGTAAAATTTTGTAGGGCCTCTTCATAAATTTTGGAACCTCGAAGACTCGTGTAAAATTTTTAGAAATTTGAGGATCTCATAAATTCTTGGAACCTCTGAGGGCTTACGTGTAAAATTGTTGGACATAATTTGGGAATTTCGGTCTTTTCTCAAAAGATCCGACGGAGGATGTGGACATAATTTAGAAATTTGCAGAGCATCATTCCCATCAGCTTTATAAGTGCTATATCAAAGTTGGCAAGTTTCCTGCTCAGAGAGGGTAGCCATGTGTGCTCCCTTCATAAAAGCCCTACAAAAAAAGTGTAATTACGTTTAGGTTCTTTTAGCTGTTTTTTAAAAAAACACCTTTTGGTTTATCACAATCGTGAATCCTTCGCGAAAGGACCCCAAATAAATGAAAAAACCATGTAATTATGTTTAAATCTGACGAATACTCATACCAGGGATACCCCCAGCAGGCCAGAATACCAAATGGGCCGTCTTAGGCCCAGCTCTGGCCAAAGGCCTCGTTAGGTCACGAAGGACCCTCGACCCCGATCAAGCCCGCGGGGAGCTCAGGCACAGTCTCGGGTTGGGCGCCCATGAGCTCGACACAGCCTCGGGTCGGGCGCCAATGAGCTCGACCAGCGACCTCCGCACATGGTGAAAGATCATTGCGGGTCAACCTCAATTTGGTCATCGCCCGCGGACACGGCAGCCATGCTAGGCGGTGGCTCCTTCGAGGGGTAGCAGGAGGCCGCCAAAGTCAAGCGCCAGTCCCTTCGCCCCGTCATGCAGTGGAGATCGCTCCTCCGCGACACGAGCCTGACCTTGCTGGCGTCGGCATCCCAGCCGAGCGCCTGAGGCGAGTGCGCCCTGCCGGAACCTGCTTCATGTGTCTATCAACCCGAGCATGGGATGAATAAGAATCTGTCGATCACCGGGGCCGAAGACCGGGACTCTCGGCGTAGGACACCCCATCCTTTTTCTCTAAACTCCGTGTAACGACCCCTCCACCTATATAAAGGCGGCGGGACCCTCGAGAAGGGACAAGCATATCTGGGCAGACTAAAAGGCACTCACGAGCACTTACGGCGTATAACTCTTAAACAGAAGCAGCTCTAGCTCCTCAGGCCTCACCCTTGCTTGTCTGAGGTGCTCAAGGCACGCCTTAGCCCTCGCTTTAAACTGCAAATGCGATCCTCTGCACTCAAAGTATCTGAACCACCACCAGCTGGAAGTAGGGGCGTTTGGCGAACGATATATATCTTGGGCTTCACAGGTCTAACCATTTAAGGAGAGAGAGGCGCGGCCCTTGACTACAAATTTACTTGCGGTATACAAAACAAGCAAGATCCTTCGGTCTTTTTGAAAAAGACCTTTCGATTCTGCAAAATTGCGGATCCTTCGTGAGAGGACTTCAAATAGCTAGATGCAAAAAAGATGTGATTCTCTGGGCAGCCATGTGTCCTCCCTTCATAAAAGCCCCTCAAAAAACCGTAATTATGTTTAGGTCCTTTCAGCTTTTTTTACGAAAAAGATCTTTCGGTTCATCGAAATCATGAATTCTTCGTGAAAGAACCCTAAATAAACACAAAAAACCATGTAATTATGTTTAGATCCTTTCAACAGTTTTTTCTTTTCAAAAATGACCTTTCGGTTCCACAAAACTACAGAACCTTCACGAGAGAATCCCAAATAGATGCAAAAAAGAGTGCGATTACATTTATATCCTTTCAACCATTTTGTATGTTTTCTCGATTTGCTTGCGTCGAGAAGCAGCGATCACGACGTGGCATGTCGCGGTCATGCATCTAATATAATGAAAGATGCCATAGCCTGCTTTCTAGACATATAAAGAGCAAGGCAGAACAAGCTATCCTATATAATAGCTAGGTCTTGTTTAGGAGGGTTTTAAGCTAACTTTAACTTCCGAAAAGCCACTAAACTCTCTCAAATAGCTCGGTTTTTAAGTGTATTTTGACATAAACTAGAAATTATATATAACTAGCAAAAGTTAAAAGGTAGGCTTGATATGTTTTTATAGCTTATTGCCGAGAAAAATTAGCTATTTGTCAAATAGTCTCTTATGAAAAGCTATCGCAACTTTTACATTTGAAATAAAAAAAGCTTTTTCAAAAAAACTACAACTCCACTAAACATATTCTAAATCTTGAGTATTTCTAGATAATGACCTAATCCATCTCTCTTGCTTCTATTCTCTTTAGAATTGTACGAAACCAAATATATTGTAGAATATTTGTCGACGTTAATTATGTGTTCACCGAAGCGAATAATATCAACTCTACTAGGAAGATAAGCGCGGCGCCTTCAGCGTGTGAGAAGCGATTTTCTTTTTTGAGAAAAAATAAATTTGAGATGTATTTTCTAATTTTTTGGAGGTCTTTCGTTTTTTTGGAAATGGAACAAAGGCGTTTTTTAAAATCTTGTAGGATCTTTCTACTTTTATTTTGGGAAAATGGAATGGGAGCGGAAAAATAGACAAAGCGTAGCTTCTAAATCTTGAGGAGGATTTTTTGTGGTGGCACTCGGACACTCTCTAAGGGCACCGCAACTTTCCACTTTAATACATAGTTTATATTTTCTCGGGAAAAGCGGAGAAAAGAATCTTCTTTTTTGAATTTAACACTCTATCGTTCAATAGTCAATAATACATGATTAGAAAATATTATAGATCGAATTGAAAAAAAACCTATAAAGATACAACTAGTACACATATTTCTCACTTGAAAAATAGCGGCGGGAGTTACGGGGAAAAATAGAGATAGAGTTGTAGAAATATCTCTTCGACAAATTATTTGAAAAATATTGGAGGCCAGAAATTTGGAAAAGCAGGGTGGGAAAAATAGTCTAGAGGCAAAAGGGTGAAAAATTATTAGAGATGACAATCTTCTTTTGTCGAGCCTAACACTTCTGGCGTTCATAGAGTAATAATACATGTTTTAAAAATATCGAGAGATCGAGATGGAAAATCGAAATTTGGAGAAAAATCTAGAGATGAAATTTGCACACAAATCTCGGTGATGAAAAGCAGAGATAGAGTTGTAGAAATATCTCTTCGACAAATTATTTGAAAAATATTGGAGCCAGAAATTTGGAAGCAGGGTGGGAAAATAGTCTAGAGGCAAAAGGGTGAAAAATTATTAGAGATGACAATCTTCTTTTGTCGAGCCTAACACTCTGGCGTTCATAGAGTAATAATACATGTTTTAAAAATATCGAGAGATCGAGATGGAAAATCGAAATTTGGGGAAAAAGTCTAGAGATAGAGCTACACACAAATCTCTGGTGATGAAAACATTTTTTCGAAAACGTGAGAAAGGACCTGGGCGTAAGGAGTAAGAGCACATTTATTCACGTTTTGGACTGTTAGCTATCTGAAAAATTAGAAAATGGCTTGTTCGCGATTTGAATTTAACGGAGGTTTTTTCAGTAAAATAAGCGCGAGGACTAAGCAGTAAGAAAAAATATCTTCCCTCACAAAAGCGAATGACCTATTAAGTAATCTCTGAGGACCTATCAGTAATTTAAAGAAATAGAGGAGGATTTTTCGCGAATCGCATCTGGCGACCGTGGCAAGTGGCTATCGAGAAACTTACAAGCTTTAATAGGGTATGATTACATGCGGAGAATTGCGGTAACTAGTCATACGTGTCATTTGGCGACATTTCGTAAAAAACCTTTAGTTTCTTTGAAATTACGGATAGGTCCTCTGCGATTTTACGTGAGACAAATTTTTTTTCCTTGGCGTTTAGGTCCTGGCGCGATATTTCTGAAAAGCCTCCGTTAGTTTCAAATCGCGAACAAGCCATTTCTAATTTTTCGGGATAGCGAAGCAGGTCCAAAAAAATAACAAGCGAGGTCCTACTTCTTACGTTCAGTCCTTTCTCCGTTTTCTGGGAAAAATGTTTTAAATCATAGAAAAAACCGGGAAAATGTTTACGCCACCCAAAAACCGAAAAAATGTTTTGCCACCCAAAAAACGGAAAAAAATGTTTACTTAAAAAGCTTGAAAAATGTTTTCGCCCCAATAGGAAAAATATTTTCGTCACAAAAAAAACGAGGTTAGTCGAAGGTTTATAGCAACTTAGGATTTGCCAGCGGGTCATAGCGATTTTTTTAAACATGTATTATTACTCGGTGAACACGTAGAGTATTAGGCTCGACAAAGGAAGGTTGTCGTCTCTAATAATTTTTGCCCTTCTTCCTCTAAACTATTTTTCACCGTTGGGTGGTTTTGCGAACATGTACTATTACTCGGTGAATGGCGTAGAGTATTAGGCTCGACAAAAAAGATTGTCATCTCTAATAATTTTTAGCCCTTTTCCTCATGTTAGCGTCTGGGTCATTCATCTTTATTTTTAGTTAAAAAAGCCGTATTTTTTATTCACGGTTGTGTTCTCCGTTTTTCTCGGGAAAAAAGTTTTTCGTCACCGAGATATGTGTGCGGCTCTATCTCTAGACTTTTCCCCAACTCGATTTTCCATCTTGATCTCGATATTTTTTAAAACATGTATTGTTACTCGGTGGGCCAGCGTAAAGTATTAGGCTTGACAAAAGAAGATTGTTATCTCGATAATTTTTCGTCCTTTTTCCTCTAGACTATTTTTCACCGGTGGGTGGTTTTGCGAACATGTATTATTACTCATTAGCGCATAGAGTATTCAACTCGACGAAAAAGCTTGTCATCTCTAATAATTTTTGTACTTTTTCCTCTAGACTATTTTTGACACGTTTTCCTTAAAAAGCAGAAAAGCGAGATTACAGTTTTCCTCATAGGTATCAAGCGATCAAAATTTAGCGTGTGCTGACAAACAAATTGCATATGCCGCGGCGTAGCGCGGGTTATTATCTAGTACCTCTATTATGTGTGGAAGATTTTGAGCTTATCTAAGGCACAAGGTACATTTTTTTGCAAAAAAGCCCTTCAAGAATTCCGAAATTGTGAATAGGTCCTTCCACCGGTTATTTTGCAGAAAGGGCTCCGGAAATTCTAAAATTGCGAACAGGTCCTTCTACGGTAAGTTAGAAATCGCGAGCGGGTCCTTCTACATGTTATTTTGCAAAAAAGACCCTGTACTCTGGTTCTTTCGACGGGAGATTTAAAAAAATTGAAATCATGACAGATCCTTCCTGGAATTATTTTGCGAAAAAAGCCACGTAGTTCATAAATTCGGCGTGGTCATGGAATTCTTCGGTTGGAAGATTTTAAAAAAAGTTGTGATCACGAGTAGGTCTTTCAGCCAATTCTTTCGACCTGGAAGATTTAAAATGCTGGTTCTTTTGATCCGGAAGATTCCAAAATTGTAAACCAGTCCTTTCGCCAGTTATTTTGCAAAAAATATCCCGTAATTCATAAATTAAGCACGGGTGCGATTCTTTTGACATAAAGATTGGAATTACATTACATAAATTCACCGATGGCTCTAGCCGACCAATTTTTGTAAAAACAAATGCGATATAATTAGGCGTCCGATCTTTCGATGAGAGGTAGCATTGATTTGGTGGAGGCGAAGTTGGCGGCAGGACTACATGAAGCCGACAGCTAGCCTTAGCGGCCATACACCACCCTCTGAAGGTTATTGATCCGTGGGAAGCGCGACTAACGACCATGAAGGTCTTTGTTCTGCAAGCAATCGAAGAACCGGCAAGAACAAGAGATTACAAACAACTCAATTGCGAATAAAATTGGATCGGTTCTAAAACAAAAACACTTTCGAAGTTGGGGTTAGATGAACTAGTAGGCAGGCGGCCCTAGTCGACCTTGGCGAGCCTGCGAGTAGCAATGGCTAACTGAATCAAACAAAACCCAAAACCCTAATTATGGTGACGGTGGCTAATTATAGACCAAGGCGTGCGGCACTAGACCTTAACATGGGCCTCGATTACAACTCAAAATAAAAGATTAAAGCCCAATTAGACTCGAATTTGGAAAAGTGTTCTGAATTGTTTTGCGTATTCCGTTGACTCGGAAGGAATTTAGAGGTGATCTCGGATCGGTTGGAAGAGGGCGACCCGAGCTTTCGTTCTTGTACTCGTAGACCTCCAGAAGCTTTACGGATCAAAAGTTATAGCCATTTGAATTTAACCATCTCTGGAGTCGAATCGATTCAATTTGCTCTTCCTCGGGACTTGAACTCCCTTGTGCGTTGTAGGTTTTCCCATGGTTCCTAAGAATAATCACATCATCACAAAATTAAGTAGCATCCCATTCATTGTATCATTAATTGGAATATTTAGAAATGTCTTCACCTGATAATTTAGTTGACGTGCACGGGCTCGAGTGAGTGGTTTTTGAAGTGGTGGTTCATCCTGGTGAGTGGAGTTAGAGCTGGTTCTATCCGTTGTGGAGATGTCCTCATCACCGCTGAGAAAAATGGAATTTCATTTTTTGTAGAAAAATTTGGGTCAGATTTTTTCGCCGGACGCGTCATCACGCGTCATTCTACCTAGTTTCAGATTACACCTGCAAAAATAGTTAAGTGGTATCTTTAGTTCGTTACAAGGCCATTCTAATGTGACAAGACATGTTATTGATTTATTCTTGCCGCTCTAATACAAGATCAACACGCTCGAGATTGTCTTCTCACGAAAGTACCATCCCTGTTACCAACGTTAAAACATCAGCCGAACTAGGCCTCGGTGTTGAATTATCGGGCTTTTCTCATCTATGTAGTGTATGTAATTTAATATAGTATTAGAGACAAATCATCTTTAGTTCAAGACTTGGTTAGCGTAATTTAAAAAATAATAATAACTGATTTCTATTCTACGTCTTAGCCATAAGAGAGTCTACATATAAGAGCGAGTGTTAAAGTATAAGCGAATTGTTATTTTTTTTCTTATCAACTTAGGTTTTTAGATGAAATTGGTGATGTACGTAACTTAATAATCAGACGCTAAACGCCCATTGCTTAATCTTGCAACGTTGGGATCAACACAATAATCCAACGATTGAGAAGCGCCTCCTCGGCGAGGTTTGAAATGCGGACGAAACCGATAAATAAAACTAGTCAGTAAATCGGTCTAATTTAAATTTAAATTTAAATTTAAAAATTTTATAAAAATTATTCAAAAGTTTTCTAAAATTATTATTAATAGATTTTTGACCTTTGCCATGAATTTTTTTGGAAAACCAAATTTTTGTGATGTTTTAAAGCAAAACCAAATATATATAATAGGAAAAGGAAAAATGGGGTAAAGTAGTCAGCAATTTCTGATTTAATTGAGCTGTCAAGTCATGTTATAAATTTTTGTGTAAGGTCCTGAGGCAGTGCTGATGATTTTGTAAAATTTTCAAATAATGATCAAACATATGGATTTTTGTAAAATTTTGACAGTATTACTATCTTTGTATGTACTCTTTTGTTTTTATTCTGTAGTGGCATTAAATGAAGTATAATATTTCTAGTAATTTTACTACATGATTCTTGGGCACTTTTTATAATACCATTAAAATTTCAGAGCATGATCAAGCTTGCAAATTTTTATAAAAATCGATAGTATCTCTGTTCCTTTCCATTAATTGTTGTTTTTACTTTTAGAAGCATTAAATGAATTAAAAATTATTAAAATATCTTTGTTGTTTTTATACATTTTTTTCTGATTTTTGGGCCCTACTATGTTTTTACAAATTTTCTAACATTTTCTAGAATTTCTTTTATTTTTCATATTTTTTTCGATTTTCCTTCGTTGTGCCGATTTCAATGTAAACCCATCAAATATCGGTCAAATCAGTCTGTCGTTTCTTTTCACCACTGTTTAGCCACCCAGTTTAAAAAGTTCAACTATATAATTTGTTCGGTTTTTACAGGGTGATGCAAATTTTCAAGAAGTTCGGCAATGTAAACCCTGCTTCCACTGAGTTCTCATACATCGCCGCCTATGTGAGGGCCTATTTGTTTTAGTTTTTGATTCTGGATTTTAGCTCCAAAAGCATAATAAAAAACAAACAGACTGATTCTAGAATCTGATTCTCATAATTTCAACCCACCTATATATGGTAGAATCCACGGTCCACTTTATATGTACTTTTGGATTCTAGCTTTTTGAAATCAACAACTCTACAACTATAATTCAGAATCAGTCTTTAGAGAATTTAAGGGCATGTTTATTTCAGCTTTAGATTCTCTAAAAACTGATTTTGGATTATGGTTTTAGAGAAGCTGATTCTCTAAAAGCTGGAATCTAAAAGTTCATATGAAGTGGATTTTAGTATATATGGATGGGCTGGATTGTAAGAATCGGATCCTAAAATTAATCTATTTATTTTTTTATTCTTTTTTAGACCAGAATTCAAAATCAAACTAGTCATACATACGTGCGTTGCTTGAAAACTCAATTTCACGATAAAAATGTATTTCTGAATAGTACTAACTTTGTTTGAATGATACTATTCGTTTTGAATGTGCAATGGTTGAATGTTTAAATCAATTCATAAAAACATACAAATTTCAAACACTGTTTACAAACTCAAGATTAAAATTATCTTTAATTTACAATCTTAATTAATAATATCATAGCACTCGGAATTGTAAATTTGTAACGTCATAATTGAGATCGATCAATCGGCGAGAGAGGCATTACTTGCTGTCCCATGGGCGCAAAGACGTTGAAGAGGTAGACGTCATCTATCTAATACTAGAGATATCCAATCCACAGGGACCTGATCTCTTCACCTTCGGGCGCGGGCTTACCCACCACCTGCGCCTCGTGTTGCAACGACGATGGTGCGTACTGCTGCGGCGAAGGTGCGTCTTCTTGCTTGGCGAAAGCGTCTTGAGTGAGGCGTGTGGCTAGCTCCATCATCGCGGTGGAGAAGCGTCTTGAGGATCCATTGGTAGACTCTGACCTCTGGTAGTACTTGTAGCGTTGGGGCATGTTGCTCGTTCATTGACAACTGCATTGCGTTTCACCCTTGGTGAGGCGGTTGTCACCGCAAAACCCTCAAATCTAGGTGAAAGGAGATGAGAGAGGATTTGGAATTTCTACAACTTGATACGTGGAGACTCGAGAGAAAGTGGCGACGGAAAGAGTGGCATGGGTTAAATTCTCTTCCATCTCAGCCGTACATATTAGATCTAATAGATCGTATATTTTAAAAAAAACGGATAAAGGTTATTAACTCTTAATTAAAAGTACTAGAGAAGGGAAACTAAAACAAACTGCCCCTAAAACAGTAGTCCGAGTCCCTGGGGTTGGGCTGAAGCGTGATATTCCTTCCCCAACGAGAGGAGGCGAAACGGACAAAACCCGAAAACCCCGGCCCCGTCGGCCAGGGCCCCAGCGAGACGAGCTACCGCGTCATCCGTCCCATTCCCGATTCGATTTCCTCCCCCAAAATACAAATCCCCAACCCAAGCTTCTCCCAAATCCGGATCAGCCGCAGAAGCAACGTTCGAAACCCAAACCCGACGCCCAACCACGCCATCGACGACGCCCAAATCTCTCTAGCCTCTCTCTAGCCTCCTATGCGCGCACGCGCAGCTCGGGAGGCCAGCAGCGACTCGCCATGATCGTGCGCACCTACGGCCGCAGATCCCGCACCTTCTCCGACGGCGGCGGGGGCGGGGACCGCGGGTTCTCCTCCTCGCAGGACGCGTTCGACTTCGACGGGGATGGGGACGGCCACGACCTTGTCGTTCTGGGGTCGTCGGCCTCGCAGCCCCTCCCGCCGTCGCAGGAGTCCTCGTCGATGTGGGACTTCGACGAGGACCCGCCGCCCCAGCTGGAGGGGAGGCGGCGGCGGGGAGGGGGGGAGGAGGAGGGGAGTATGCGGAGCCTGAGGCGGCCACCGCGACGCTGATGGAGGCGGAGGTACGGGGAGATGATGGAGAGCGTCGACGAGGTGAACTTCGCGCTCGACGGCCTTCGCGCGACCGCGCCGAGGCGGGTGCGCCGGGCCAGCCTGCACGCGCTGCTCGGGATCTGCGCCTCCGCCTCGCGCCGGCGCGTCCTCCGGGCCCAGGGGTCGGTACACCAAATGAGCCTCCTTTCTTTTTGCTCTGTGAAGAATATAGTAATTGGCTTCCTGTTCTTGTTTCTGGGGTAGAAAATCGAGAACCGTTGTGTTAGGTTATAAAATTGGGCTTCTTGTTCTTGTTTCTTGGGGTAATCTTGGTCGAAAGGTAGGGATATTTTGCATTAGGTCTCAAGAATTGGGGTTTATTTGGGAAAAGAATCACCTTTTGGCCCTCAAACCGTGACCTCTTTCCGATTCCTTCGTGTTGCGATAAATAGCTACTTCCTGCAGCTAAGTCACAACAACTGGCATATAGTAGTGCAGCAATCCGTGTTTGTTTGCTTGGCCTGAACTGCGTGTTCGATTTATTTGCTTTGTCAGGGTTCTTGTTGACAATGATGTAGTATTTAGTGCTTGCCAATGCTAAGAAGCGTAATGAGCTAATTATCACTGCCTTATTTTGTCTGGGACCTAGTGTTACAGCTGGGTTTAAGAAGTATGAGCTTAAGTTGTCTAGGAGCATTTTTAGATTTTAGCAGATTGGTATCTTTTTTTAGCCAAGATCTCCTACCTCGTATGGTTTTAGAAGAAGGAAGCATGCTGAGTGATTGGAAATGCCTAGAAATAGTTTTTTTAAATTTAATTAGGATCGCTTAATGCAGATATCTATGGACAATATTGTTCGTAGAAACGCCATCTGTCATACTCTAACTTGATATTTGTCCTGGGATCATGAGGGTATTCATTTTGCAACTTTTGGGAGGGTTCCCAATTGATACTGCACTGAGGTGTCTTGTAAACCAAAAGCTCAATGTTGATGAAAAAAATGTGTGGAGTTGCTATCTAATCGAGCCGTGAACAGCATCAAAGCTTTGCCACTAAATCCAGTTCTATACCGACATTTTGATTCTTTACGAACATCTTTAGTTGACTGTCGAGATTTGCATAAGTTGAAGACATAGGATACTCTGTTGCTGTCTGAATTGGCCTTCGATTCTTTAGTTCACCGGTTATTGTGCCGAAAGAAGTGCAGTCTCAATTTCTTGACTATGGAATCACCACATTAGATTCTTGCGATGTTTTTTTACCCATTTCTACTTGTGTAGATGGATAAGATTGCTGAGAGTAAATTCTCGTGGCATGCAATTATTGTAACATGCGATCAGGCATCATGTAATCTTCATTTTTCTATTTAATTCAGAACATCTTCAATTTCTAAAACACAATATACCATTTCTTCTTTCAGAAAATCTTACACTGTTTTTCATTTTATTAGTCACAAGTCACAATTGCGTTCTTTTCTTATATTCTGTAGATTGGTTCAACAAATTATCGATGCTGTTTTGGTTCTGAACATTGATGATCCTCCCTGCGCTATTGCTGCAGCAGCTCTTTTGTTTGTTTTGGCAAGTGATGTGAGTACCTCTTAATCCCGATTGATATGCTTCTGTGCATGCTGCATTCCTTTTTTTCTGCATATTAAATATTTTCTTCTATCTCACAAGTCACAAAGATAATCACGTTGGGGACGAAGTTATTTATCTATATTATATTGTTACATTTTTTTCTTGTAGATGTATTCACCTTATTTCACCAGATTGACATGTGATAAAGAAGATTAATTAAGCAGCAAACACCATGCTTTTATTTGCATCATTTGCATTGAAAGTTGAATTAGAATTTACAGTGTAAATTTCAGGTAGTGTTGATATTCATTTTTTCCATATATATATATATATATATATATATAGGAAGCCTCTTTTCTACTCCCGGGAGTAATTACTCCCTATGCCGTATCTCACAACGTATGGGGTATCTCGTGCGACGGAGGGTATGTACGCGTAGTATACAAGTATATAAGATCATCTTGGTGGTATGTACATTTTTTCAGAGGTGGTATGCGTATTTTTTTGGACATACTCCTTTTTATGCGCGTATATGAAGGTATTTGCAAAATACGCTAAAAATCATGGACTCACTTGCAATTTTTTCATGCGGCTCAGATTGGAGTATCTTATAATTAGTGTATGAGTGTATCCAAAGTGATAAAGGAGTATTTCAAGTTCGTTTAAGTGGTATTTCAGAGGTGGGAGTAATTACTCCCGGGAGTAAAAGATATTTTTCCTATATATATATATATATCTCGCTCGTTGGATGCTATTTAATTGGCCAACATTTGCTACTCTTTTAACACTTGTGATGTATATTCCTTCAGCTTCAATTTTGCTTATTTGCAATATCCCCTTTTCTTGTTGTTATTCAGGTCCAAGACAATCATTTGCTGGATTCAGAATCTTGTATCAATTTTCTTCTTAAATTATTAAACCCTCCAATGAATGCTGTTGATACCAAAGCAGCATCTATAGGTTCCAAACTTCTGGGAATCAGTAAATTTCAAATTCTTAATGGCTCAAATAAGGATTCTGATTCCAGTTCAGAGGATATCATTTCAAAAGTTGAAGAAATCCTCTTAAGCTGTAAAGAGATCAAGCCACTGGACAGGGATGAGAAGGGAACATCAAGGCCCGAATTGTGTTCAAAGTGGCTTGCTTTGTTGACAATGGAAAAGGCATGCTTGTCTGCTGTTCCATTAGAGGGTAAGTTTTTTTAATCAGATTTTTTTATCATGATTTCCACTTATGAATGTCATTATGTTGATCGCCAAGCTAAATGAACCATCAATTCATAAGTTAAGTAGCACCTGTTTACAACTTTGCATGGACATCACCCTTGTTTCACTTGCTTTTGACTGCTGGCTTGTTTAGAGTACATTTGTTTTGCATAGTTTGAAACTTTGAATCCCATCTGCACTAACATTAATTTTGGCTATCGTCACTGAAATTTTATCCTTTTGAATTTTTTATTTTTTAGAGACATCTGACATGGTGACCAGAGTTGGAGGAAATTTCAAAGAAACATTAAGGGAGTTGGGTGGTCTTGATAATATTTTTGATGTTATGGTGAATTGTCATTCAGCACTGGAGGTAAGATCTTGTTTATTTTTGGACATGTTTATACAAAAGTATTTAATTTGACATTGTTTACTATGCTAAAGGATGGTTGCAAGTTTTTGTACCTTGTACGTTTTAAGCCCCTAGCTCCCAACATGCTTGAAGTCGCACATTAAAATAAGACTATTTTTAGAACCTGAAAACTTTACTGCAGCACATAATTATGTTGTGGAAATTGCTTTGAATGAGAAGTTTAGATTATGAAAGTAATCTTACTGTGATTCATGAATATTGTTTTGGATAAACCATCAACCAATAATTATTGAACTTTGAACCTCTAATGATTATATGCTCCCATGTTGATAGTACTTAACATGGGTTCCATCTGAGGTTAACAAAACCGCGAAAACCGCTCGAAAACCGCGGTTTTCGACCTTACCGCTCCGGTTCAAGATTCAAAACCGCTCGGTAAACTGTTTTAATTAACAAAAAAATTTTAAAATTTAGAAAAAAATTATGTGTGCGGTTTTTCGTGAAAAACCGCGGTTTTCGTTGAAAACCACTCAAAACCCGTTTTTGAAGAACATTCAATTGGTCGGGTTGGTTTTTCGTGAAAACCGAGCGTTTTTTCGTGAAAAAACCGCGGTTTTCGTTTTTTTGAATTTTTTTCAAATTTTTTGATTTCTTAACCCTTTGGTTTTTGAGCGGATTTTCGAGCGGTTTTTGTGAAAACTTTACCGCGAATTTCGCTACGGTTTTTTTTTTCCGGTTTTGTTAACCCTGGTTCCATGACATTGAGACATTACATGATTTTTATCGTGTTGAATGCTACATTTCCAGCAATACTTGCCTTTCTTGGACATGTAAGCAATTTGAACACACTGGCCATATTTCTCATTTGCAAATTTGGATGTTGAACGTTCCGATATTTACATTGTTTATTCCCACATTGAAGTATTTGTCCATTTGGCATATATAATGCATTCATATTACACTGCTTAATCTAAATTAATGCATTAATAGCATGCTTCTGGTTGCAAACCTTGTGTATCAGAGACTTGTAAATGATACCTCCACTCTGGCCTTGAACCTAAAGGAAGGAACATCTTTGCATAGTGCTGCACTCCTCTTGAAATGTTTGAAAATTTTGGAGAATGCCACATTTCTAAGCGATCATAACAAGGTAATTTTCCATATCTTGTCAGTTCAGTTTATTATCCTTTTTCTTCTGCACATCATCTTTTTCCCTGTTTCTTCTATGCAATAACCTTGTATTTTTGCTTACCTTTATTTTGTTCTGTACAACGTAGTGTAAACTCTTTAACTCCTTTTGCTCCTTCCAGACCCATTTGCTCTGCATGAATAGAAGATTGAGTCCTAAATCTTCCCCACTTTCTTTTGTTGGTGCTATTATCAGTATTATTGAATTATTATCAGGTAAATTTGCTTAATAATTTAATATTTTCGTACACACAGTTAATGTAAAGCTCAGAATCCACTTTGATAACTTGCTATTTGATACCTATTTGCTGCAGCTCTTTCTCTCCTTCAGAATTCTTGCACTGTTTCCAGCAGCACGGATCCAAAATCTTCTAAAGTTTGTAAATGGGGTTGCTCTGGTAATAACAAACACCAAATTTATTTGATCTTGTTGCCTTTTCGGTGCACTGTCTCAATATAGTTAGATTGCTCTTGCAATTTCCAACTATAGTAAGCCTCAAAGTAAAAAAACCATCAAACTATGCCTCAAAGTTAAAAAAACCCCATCAAAATAAGGCTAATATCAAAATTTCATTAGATTTTACCTTATATGTTTTCAACCATTTTCTATATTCATGATCCAAAGTAAATTTCACATCTGTTAGCCTATCATGCATGTGGACAAGTATATACTATACACAAAATTATGCTGTTCACTTTCTAGTCTAATATGAAGGGCTAAAATATTTGTTCCTCATACAAGTTTAATATAGTCACACGTTCAAAATTGCATTGTGCAGCAGACATCAAAGGTGCAACTTCATTTAATGATCATGGCAAGTGCAAGAACTCAAAGAAAAAGAACCTTTCGCTGAATCAGAAACGCCAAAATTGGTCATCGTCCAAATCAGAAGTTTCTTATATTACTATCTCTTCTAGTAGTGATGTTGGTCTATCACAAAAGGCGCTCGATTGTTGTCCATCAATTTCGAGCAACAGGGCATCAAGTGGTTCATTAGATGAGAGGCACAACAATGGTGTTGGTTTGAAGCTGAATATAAGAAAGGATCGTGATAAAGCCAACCCAGTTAGAGGCTCAACTGGATGGATTTCTATGAAAGCACATAGTTCTGATGGGAACTCGAGAGAAATGGCAAAACGACGTCGTCTATCAGAAAATGGACTGGGTCCTTTGAGCAGTGGTGGTGGTGGTGATCCTGATCCTTTTGCATTTGATGATGTTGATCAGGAGCCTTCAAATTGGGAACTATTTGGTCCAAAGAAGAAATCACCACAGGGGCATCAAGCGAAATCAGCAAATGGAAAAATGTTGGACAATTGTGGGATTGCGGCAATTGGAAGTCACGAATCATGTCAGCATGAAGAAAATCATCAGTCAGGTGCAACTTCTCATGCTAATGTTGAAGACGAGTCCAGTCTTTTGGAAGACTGCCTTTTGACATCAGTTAAGGTAACCGAATATTTTTCCTTTTGATATTTAACAGACATTTTGTGATCACAGTTTCTTGGTTAACCTCTGTGATCTTTGTTGGCTGACATCTGTTAAATTTGGTAAAAGTATGTGCAAGTTGCATATCTTTGAAATGGGCTTGGCAATTCACAAGATTTTCAATATGGCTTGTCAAACCTTTAGCACATTTGTTCCATGTATGGAGTTCTAGAATCTCATGCACTGGAAGAACTTACACCATTTATACCGCATAGTAACTGTTTGTGATACATCATCATGGTTGGAGGTTTAGTAAAGAAGTCTCAAGCCAAATCTGTCCTAGTTTCTACTGTGGGGTGAAATCTGTTCTAGTTTCTACTGTGGGGTGAGCCTTATGCTTAAGTTTAATTTTTAGTGTATGTTGACTGCTTAGCTTAACCTGAGGCCTGCTTTAGTTGAGATTAAGCATTAACATAATGCTGTATTAGGCTTAGCACCTACCAAACATGTGCTAGTTTCAGAAGGTTTCAGGTTGTCCTTAAAACTGCAATAAGCTTATTAAACAGGGTGCCAATGGAGTTGCTTATTGGATAGGATTAAATCTCATTTGTATTGAAAAACTAAAACTCCATCCCCAGCTTGTTGGCTTATAAATGGCTTCAGCTGAACTAACTGCTCGTACGATTAGTCCCAACGGTTTTTAGGTAAGTTCAGCCTACAAACCTTTGTAAGCTTATAAACCACCCGTGAACGGCTTTAGTCTTTCATCTAAGTCTCTTTGAAGATAGTGTTTGGTACAGCTCCAGCTCTGCCAAATTCGTGGAGTTGCTGGAGCAGGGTATTCCTAGCTCCAAAAATTTATGAAGCTATTGGTACATTAAGAGTGTTTTAAGTGGGTCATCTTGTTTATATTTTAGACTAAAAATATAAACTTAATTTACTTTATTTTAACTTACAAGCTCTAGATCTGAGGTGGAGCTGGGATCCGGAGCTCTGCCAAATAGGGCCTAGGACTATAAGGATAAACTAATTGTTTGAGCCTGACTGAAGCTCGTTCGTATTGTAGGTCTAAGCTTAACTGTACATGCCCTTATATTGCTTCATTCTTGTGACAGTATTTGCAAGATCTTCCATAATAATTGTATCCGATCTTATCATTTTTTCTGCTCCTTGCTAGGATATTTGATAAAAGATCACTATAGACTTTTCCTTACCATTTCAAAATAGTTAACTCTACTTGGTCTAATTTTAGCTGATCTTTTTTATGTTGCTGGCCATTATTGGAAAATTTGAACAGTTCATGCAGTTTTACTAAACAAAGATCTTTTTGTGGCATATAAGAGGCTATTTTAGTGTTTCTTTTGCAATGGCATGTATCTGATTTTCCCTTTGTTTTTCTGGCAGGTTCTTATGAACTTAGCAAATGACAACCCATCTGGTTGTGAACAGATTGCATCATCTGGTGGACTTAATACCATGGCCTCCTTGATCATCAAACATTTCCCCTCATTTGATTTCTCCGTGGAAAAGATCTATCATACGAAAGAAGGATCGTCCTCTGGTAGAGATGTCAATATTGGACAAGATCTGTCATCTTCCCAGGACAGCAGGGGACACCAAGTCAAAACTAAGCAACTGCGAGATCATGAGCTTGATTTTCTGGTTGCCATATTGGGCTTGCTTGTCAACCTCGTGGAGAAAGATAGCCTTAATAGGCAAGCCCCTTAAGTTCATCCTTTTTTATTTGCTTGATTCATATCTGTTACTGTTTTGGCTGTTACTTGGGGTCAGAGGCGCTTCTAGTTCTATATCCCATCTTGTCAAATGTCAATGTTTCTCTATTTCTAAATGACTTCTATTTCATAACCTGGCTACAGGGTACGGCTTGCTTCTGCCCGTGTGTCTGTCGATCTATCACAGAATCCACATAATGAAAAGGCACAGAGGGATGTTATACCACTCCTCTGTTCAATCTTCTTAGCAAGTCAAGGTGCCGGGGAAGCTGCTGGAGCTATATCACCGGTAATTCTAACCTTAATTTTTTTTTAATAATTCAAACATGATATAGCCAGGTATTTATTACCTGCTCTTTATTTTCAATGTAACAGTTTATTTTGCTCTTCAGAATAGGTCAGCAGTATAGTGAGCTCTTAGTTAAATAAAATTTGCATCCTTGTTATCCGTGAAATGGAAATAATGCACGTAGTCTAATGTTGTCAATGACAGACTGGCATTTACTGTTCACATCCAGTCTGGTCTAGCTCATGCACGATTACATTTAAAGGCATTCATGTCCAGGCAATTGACTAAGTCACCGCCACTCCATTTCAAACAGTATTTGAGTGCATTATTTTTCCAATTAGTGTGAGATATAATGTTTCTTATTTTCTTTGATCTGTTTGACATCGGTTGGAATGTGAAGGGGCATCTTAATGTGACTTATCATTTCTGCAAACTCGATCAACATACATGTAATTTGGACAGTTTTTTTGGCCAAAACAACGGGTATATTAGGGGTCTGTTTGGGGAGCTGTAGCTTTTCTGAAAAGCCGTTTTTTAGCTTTTTGAGCTGAAAAGCGTCTGTAGCCTTTTATAAGAGATCGTTTAACAAATAGCTATTTTCCCTTAACAATAAGCTGTAAAAACAGGTCCAACCTAGCTTTTAACTTTTGCTAGTTATATATGGCTTTCAACTCATGTTAAAAGTCACTTAAAGGCTGAGCTGTTTGGAGGCACCCCCAAACCAAAAAAAAAAAAAATCCCCCACCCACCAACACGATCTAGCATTTTTTTGTGTCCTTTATTGGCAATGCAATGTATGACATTCTGTATAGTACCTAGACTACCTTCTACCTAGCAATGCATGTTGTATGATGTTATATTAATCATTTGATTGGCTGCTGCTTATAAACAATCAGGATGATGAAGAGTCTTTGTTGCAAGGAGCACGGGAAGCTGAAATGATGATTGTGGAGGCCTATGCAGCCCTCCTGCTAGCCTTTCTTTCGACAGAAAGGTTTGTAATATGCAGTGTTTGTACTGTTTCATTAATTTATAAATGATTTCATAATGTCAACCCCATGGTGTTTAACTTCTTAACTGTCTCTCTCCTGCAACAGCATGAAGGTTCGAGGAGCCATTTCGAGCTGCCTTCCAAATAACAGCTTAAAAGTTCTTGTGCCAGTGCTAGAGAAATTTGTGGTATGTATCTAAAATTCCTGAAGTACCGTTTGGGAATTTTTTTTAAAAGATATATGAACTTACTCTGTTATGGATGTTAGACATTATCCTGTACTGCCTTGTACAAGGATTGCTAGTACCTAGTATCATGTATTGCCTTGTACAAGGATTGCTAGTATCATGTACTGCCTTGTATAGAAATTGCTAGTATCATATACTGACTTGTATAGAGATTGTCTTATATAGGTTTTCCTTTTATACCCTCATGTACATGTATATATTTTGGTCTATTAGCCTCAAGACGAATACAAAAACTATTCATAACATGGTATCAGAGTAAGGTAAGGGTTTTATCGGCGTGGCACTTGTGCCTCCAACTTCTCCTTGTTGGCCGGCTGTCGTCGCTCTTCTTGCGGCTCTTCCCGCTACTAGCCGTTGTTGTTCCCATTCGCTGCCGTATGGACTTCTTCCATTTTCTTACCGACCAAGGCACTCTTTCTCAATTTTCCTGGCCTGGTGCTTATGCTGAGAATGGCGTGGCTAAGTGTAAGCATCGTCATCTTCTTGAGACAATTTGTGCTCTTTTGATTGCTTCCGCTGTTCCACCTCGCTTCTGGGCTGAGATTGTTTACCTAATTAATATCCAGTCTTCTTCTGCTCTTCAGTGAGATTCTAGTAGAGCGTCATTGTGGCATGCCTACCGATTGCTCTAGTCTTCGCATATTTGGGTGGGTGTGCGCTATGTTCTTCTTGCATCTCGTGAACGCACTAAGCTGATCGCTCAGTCTGTTAAGTGCGTTTTTTTGGGATATAATGCTGAGCATAAGGGATATCATTGTGGGGATCCTGTTGGCTGACAAATACAGATTTCTGAGGATGTTACTTTTGATGAGTCGTCCCTTCTACCCTCGTCCTTCTTCCATTTCAGCATCTCTTGTCGAGCTACTTTCTTTCTTAACTTTTCTTGATACTTTAGTTGCCAGTTTTCGTTTCATAGTTGGTGTCTTCTTCACCACTGGTGCTTTCTTCAAAGGTTACTTCTGACATTGTTCCTTCTTATCCTCTATACTACACTCGTCGTCCACGAGTTGAGGATTCCTCTAATGTACCACCTTCTCTTGATATGCCTTCTTCTCGGTGAAGTTGCCTTCTTTAGTGTCTCCTCGCTATGCTTTTCGCGATCGTCAATCTATTCGGTCACCTGAGCATCTTGGCTTTGTTGGTGTAGCTCTAGCCAAGGCGACTTTTTGTCATGATGCTGTTATTCATCAGGAATGGCAACATGCAATGGTAGAGAAGATTGCTGCCCTTGAGCGCATTGGCACATGGGATCTTGTGCCCCTTCACGTGTTCATTTCATTGGGGATCCTGTTGGCTGACAAATACAGATTTCTGAGGATGTTACTTTTGATGAGTCGTCCCTTCTACCCTCGTCCTTCTTCCATTTCAGCATCTCTTGTCGAGCTACTTTCTTTCTTAACTTTTCTTGATACTTTAGTTGCCAGTTTTCGTTTCATAGTTGGTGTCTTCTTCACCACTGGTGCTTTCTTCAAAGGTTACTTCTGACATTGTTCCTTCTTATCCTCTATACTACACTCGTCGTCCACGAGTTGAGGATTCCTCTAATGTACCACCTTCTCTTGATATGCCTTCTTCTGGTGAGCTGCCTTCTTTAGTGTCTCCTCGCTATGCTTTTCGCGATCGTCAATCTATTCGGTCACCTGAGCATCTTGGCTTTGTTGGTGTAGCTCTAGCCAAGGCGACTTTTTGTCATGATGCTGTTATTCATCAGGAATGGCAACATGCAATGGTAGAGAAGATTGCTGCCCTTGAGCGCATTGGCACATGGGATCTTGTGCCCCTTCACGTGTTCATTTCATTACGTGCAAGTAGGTCTATAAGATTGACTCGCTCTGATGGTTCTCTTAAGTGCTACAATGCTTGTCTCGTGGCAGGTGGTGAGCATGGTCATGATTATGATGAGACTTTTGCTCATGTGGCTCGCATGATAACTGTTCACACGCTTCTTGCTGTGTCTTCTGTTCATGAGTGGTCTATCTTTTAGTTTGATATCAAGAATGCCTTTCTTAATTGTGAGTTGCATGAGGTCTAGATTTAGCCACCATTAGGGATTCTGTTCCTGAGGGCATGGTTTGTCGCCGTCGCCGCACTCTTTATGGGTTCAAGCAAGCCCCTTGTGCGTAATTTGAGTGTTTTTCTTCTGTGATCATTGCGGCTGGCTTTTCTGCTAGTGATACTGCTCTTTGTGTTCACACTTCGTCTTGTGGTCGGATTTTTCTCCATCTATATATTGACATGATCATCATTGGAGATGATTCTCAGTATATTGCCTTTGTGAAGGCACGTTTTAGTGAGCAGTTTCTCATATCTGATCTGGGTCCCCTTCATGACTTCCTTGGGATTGAAGTTTCTTCTACATCTGAGGGCTTCTTTTCCCTAGAGAAGTATATTCAGGATCTTTTTGATCGTGCTTCTCTCACTTATCAGCGCATAACCAAGACCCTATGGAGCTCAAAGTTCACCTTTGACCTACTAATGATGAACCTCTTGGGGATCTAACTCGCTATCACCATCTTGTAGGAATTCTTATTTTCCTTGGTGTTACTCGTCCTGACATTTCGTATCTGGTGCATATTTTGAGTCAGTTCGTTTCTGCTCCTACTTAGCTCCGCTGTAGTCCTCCGCTATAGTCATCTTCTTCGTGTTTTGCGATATTTTCATGGAATTATCTTTCACCGTTTGTTCTTTCCACGCTCTAGCTCCTTATAGCTCCAGGCATGTTCTGATGCTATCTAGGCTAGTGATCATTATGATCGTCGGTCTCTGTCTCCTATGTTTTTCTTGTTGGTTCTCTCATTGTTTGGATGACTAAGTAGACTACAACTTCTTGTTAAGTGCTGAGGCTGAGTTGCGAGCTATAACTCTTCTGACAACAGAGGTTACTTGGCTACGGTGGTTACTTAAGAATTTTGGTGTTTTTGTTTCTACACCGACTTCTTTTTTATCAGACAATACAGAGGCTGTTAGCATTGCTCGAGACCCGTGAAGCATGAGCTCATTAAGCATATCAGTGTTGATGCCTCCTGCATTATTAGGTCGTAACTCTTCAGTATGTGTCTTTGGAGCTTCAATTGGCAGGCTTCTTCACAAAGGCACATACACGAGCCCAGCATAGTTTTTATTTCTTCAAACTTAGTGTTGTTGATCCACCATGAGTTTGAGGGGGATGTTAGACAGTATCCTATATTACCTTGTATAGAGATTGCTAGTATCCTATCCTGTATTGCCTTATGTAGATACTGTCTTATATATACTTTTCTTTTGTACCCTCATGTATATGTATATATTTCTGACCTATTGGCTTTATGATGAATACAAGTGCTATTGGTTATTCATAACAATGGAAACCCTTAATTTCTCATGTCTAGTAGTTGTTAATCTTATTCTTCTCGGTACTAACTTTGCATCTAGGAAGCCTCTCTCTAACTCACAGGTGTTTTACATGTGACCAGCACCAACTCGTCGACTGCTCTTTTTTTTTTTTTTGGGGGGGGGGTGGCAATAGATCACATAGCACTGATTAAAAGAGACATAATCTGCTTACCTTCCTAGATAACCTTGGTATCCATATCTAAAACGATGAGTGGATGGCTAGTTCGGCCGAGATACGTTGACCATCCTGGACCCGAAGTTGTTTTTTTGGGGGGTGTTTATGTTTTGCAACTGCTATGAGCTGGTGTTGCTTCATAATTTATTTGCCCATGTTTTTCCTGCAGGCGTTTCATCTGCAGCTCAATATGATGACAGAGGAAACACACTCAGCCGTTACAGAAGTAATCGAAAAATGCAGACGATCATAGAAGGGTGAAGAGGTCTTGTACAGATTAACTGATCTCTTTGCAGCTAAAGCATACACAGTGTTCCTCGTCACCTGGGGCGCTGCAGGATGGGATGGAGTTTGGCCTGCAGTGGGCTTGGGAGCTAACCATGGTTTCATTCTTTTTGTTCCCCTGCAGTGTTCTTTTCTTAGCGTGGGAGTAGCCATTTTTATTTGAATGTAAAATAACATCATAGGGAAGGGAATGTAGTGTGCTGTTTCAGCTATTCCATACACTTTGTACTCTGTACTAGTACCAATCAATGACCACACATCCTAATCTGAAGAAGCTTAGAAATAAAATCTCATCGACGCCGTGCAATTTTTGTCTGTACCTTTACGGACTCTCTTGGCCCGTTTAGTGCGAGAAACATGTGGCGTGCTGTTTCAAACGCCGGACTCTATTCAGCATATGAAGTTTGAATTTTTGTTTAAAATAATATATATTTAATAAAAAATTACAGAAATAATATACCGAAAATAAAAATGACAGATCTGTACATCTATCGCAATTCCAAATTGCAACAGGCTCTCTGTCGCAATTCCTCTGTAGCAATTTTAAATTGCGACAGAGAGCCTATCGTAATTTGGAAACGCGTTGTATCTCGCCCTAACGATTAGCGACAGGCTCTCTGTCGCAATTTCAAATTGCGACAGGTGTGTAGAACTGTCATTTTTATTTTTGGCATATTATTTTTGTAATTTTTCATTAAATATATATTATTTTAAACAAAAATTCTATGAAGTTTGGTAGTAGCGAGTAGGGCTGTAAACGGACTGAGCTCGAGCGAGCTTGGCCTGCCAGGCTCGAGCTCGGTAGAAGCTCGAGCCGAGCTCGAGTGAGCCCGAGTTCTGGTTCGAGCTCGGAGCCAGGCTCGAGCTCGGCTCGGCCAAAGCTCGAAAAAGCTCGAGCTCGGCTCGATGAAGCTCAAAAACAAGAAAACGCACACAAGCTCGTCACAGGCTCGTCACAGGCTCGATAACAGACATCAGGATTCAGGCATACAAGTGCAAAAATCTGAGCAATCAATTTAGTATCCTTAAGCATTTGCAATAGCAACTGTACAGGAATATGTATGTACAACACACTCCGATTAACAGAGAGGAAATCCTAAAGAAAAAACAGCTAGTGGAAGCAATATGCACCAATCCATCCATATGTGAAATACTACCAGTCATCTAAGTATCTAACTGATGAAGGTTTGCATGACAAATGAAAATATGGAATTGAAATAACAAGCTAAAGTAAGCTAGCCACAAAAATAATCCAGCGAATTCAGGCACGTAGTCAACACTAGCAACATCAGGACTTCTGTTCTCTTTTGTTGCATCCCTCAACCCCTGGGTCCCAGCTCACCAGCACTAATATGGTATCCACATGTTAGTCAGCCTTCCATTTCTCTTCTCTTTTTTTCAATCCATGAAATCCTCCGATAGCCTATGAAAACTCTAGACAGACTTCATTTTCCCGTCAAAAACCGAGGTTATTCCACCTTGCACATTTTACAATGCCAAACTAATAACCAAACCTATAGAAGTGTATATATCAAAAGCACATAGGCAAATCGTCACGAAAGGTGATACTTCGTTAAAAAAAACATGGTGTTACTCTAGTTCATAAACCTAATCCAGTACTCAAAGAACCAACAGTTCAACTGTTATGCTAAGCATCAAGGACTCCCAACTTTACTTCCACACTCCATTACTCAAATTTAGACTTATAAAACTCCAGCTGCCCTACTGAACAAAGTAATAAAAGCAAGTGAGCCTTTACCATGGATAGCGATAATAAAAGCTACGGGACCACCCACCACTCTACCGGTTGCCTATAATTACGCAACTATACTAGTTAAGACCTTCGGTCCATATCGAAAATGGAGTTGCTACTGGGGCCTGGGGGACAATATTTCTGCAGAGCGTTTAGGCAAATTTCCAGCACATGTATCATGCATGTATGGTGTTTAGTTCTTGATGATACAATGACCATCTTAAAAAGAGCATAGAACCTTATGAGAATTCCTCTTACAGTCTTACTAGTCTGTGATAGATTTAAATAAGGGCAGAAATGAAAGATTAAACACAGATTAAACTTCTAACAAATAATTAACCATCATACGAATATCATTCAACACAGATAATTAACAAATAATTAACCATCATATGAATATCATCATATGATTAAACTTCTAAGTTCTAACAAGCTCACACAGATGATAGAAGTCACAGAACTAAGCAAGTGACACAGTCTTAGCTAATCATATGATGACATAACTAAGCAAGTCACACAGATGACATAACTAAGCAAGTCACACAGATGACAGAACTAAGCATTGTACTAAAGAGCTAGATAGGCATTACACCAAAAGTCCAAAACAAGTTCTTCCAGAAAACTACAAGCAAGACCTCACTTTGCTTGAATCTTGATCTCGACCTTCCTCTTCTCCCATAGCTTTGTCCAAAGCACAATCCGCATCATCTGTCAAAACAAAGGAAATGAGAGAACTAAATTGAGAGAACTAAATTATGGAACAAGGTAAAATAAAGAATGTCAGGGCAGATGCAAAACTGAGAGAACTAAATTATGGAAAGCATTCAATACCATCTACATTCCACATCTTCTTGCAAGAATCACTGAATTAGTCAAATCGAACAAACACTTCTAGCAAGAATCATATCATTGACAATTTGCCATGTTTCTAATTGAAAATTCGATATGGCAGCAATATTTAACCATTACAACATAAATATAAGAAATATTTAATCATGAAGCAATTCTTAACAAGAACAAATATGACATACAGACTTACTCGCATAAGTGCAATAACCATATAAGTAATAAGTTCCATCCTACCAAAACACCCACAAAATATTTCTTTTCCTGTGGACAATCAACAAATAGCTTCAATATAAATTATGGAACCTCCAGCAGTCTAAGTGTCTAACTCCCACATAAAACTTACCTGATATAGAAGACTAATTGCTACCCACTACTGAAATGGCTGTAGCAGTCTCAGTTGATGACAAAGGGATGGAATTAGCATCATCCTCCTATGCAAGACAGCAAGAGCCAAGTAAATATATATTAGATACACAAATCAATTATGTGGTAAACAACAACATCCATGAACTTACCAAATCCTTTAGTTTGTGGTGACCTCCTCTAATCCAACTAGATGCACACACCAAAGCTTGCACAGTTGATGGAAGCAAAGAGCTACGATAATCATCGACCACTCGACCTCCGGTACTAAAAGCTGACTCCGATGAGACTGTGGTAATGGGAATAGTGAGAACATCTTTGGCCATTCTAGCCATTATTGGATATTTTAACTCATTCATTCTCCACCATTTAAGTATATCAAATCCTTCCACAGGAATAACTTCAACCGGTTCATCCAAGTACTTTCTTAAATCTGGCTTTGAAGGATGACTAGCATGTTGAGCTTTCATAAACTCTTGGAATTGGCTAGCAGTTGAGAAAGCACTACTGGAAGTATGATCAGATGTACTAGTACATTGAGAAGAAGAATCGGTGTTCTTAAATGTTGATATGCTTTTGTTATATTCACTTTCATATATAGCATACAACTCATCCAGTGTAGATTGAATAGATGCAAGTTTTTTAGGAAGATCATTTTCTGAGTACAAAGAAGGAAATGTGAACTGAATCATGCCCATCTTAAATCTTGGATCTAGAATTGCAGCAATTGCAAACAAAATATTGCATTCTGGGCCCCAATACTTATCAAACTTCTGTATCATTGCATAAGCCATTGTTCTAAGAGATTCATCTCCGGATAGTAACAATTGATCTAGTGCCTTCTTAATATCGACAATATGAGGATAAAACAAATTGGAGGTAGGGTACTTTGAACCAGAGAACTCCTCTGTAGCCAAGTGAAAAACACACAACACATCTTTGACTTGTTCATACAACGTCCAATCCAGTTCTGTTGGCTGCCACCTATAGTTAGCATCTCCAGCAGCATACACATCAATGGCAGCTCTGTAATGAAAAGCGGAATCTAGCATTTTGTATGTTGAACCCCACCTAGTGCACACATCAAGAACCAATCCCTTTTTGCGCTGAAGGTTTAGAGAATCAATATCGGCATTGAACTTGTACGTCCGGCTATTAGATTTCTTGATGTATTTGATAGTCTCTCTAACTTTGTCAATTAAAGGTTGAATAATCTTCATACCATCTTGGACAACTAAGTTTAGAATGTGAGCACAACAACGATTATGAAGGAACCTCCCGTTAAACCAAAGTGCACCTCGGTTTGTAAACTTGGCAAGCAACAATCTACCAGCAACATCATTACTTGAGGCATTATCAAATGTGATGCTAGCTATCTTATCCTCAATTTTCCATGCAGCCAAACAATCGAAATGGCATTGCAAATGACTACACCGATGTGGGAGGCTCCGGCTCTAAGAAGTTAATGACACGACAATGCATTGACCAATCTGCATCTATGTAGTGAGCAACTAGGCTCATGTAACACAGTGTTTGATTAGACGTCCAAAGATCACAAGTGAGGTTTATCTTCTTAATGTCCTTAAAACCCTTCTTCAATTGTTCCTTCTCAGATTCATATAGCTTCATGCATTCATTTCTAATAGTGACTCTAGACACCTTTTTGTATGCAGGATTTAGTGATTTTAGCAAAGCATTAAACCAAGTATACTCCACAATATTAAATGGTAACTCATGAACAATGATCATCTTGCAAATGAGTTCACGAATTTTTGCAGGATCATGATAACCAGGGGCAACCACATAAGGAGTTTGAGATCAACATCACCTTCTTGATTACTACGGAAATTGATGGTCTTTTGTTGGTTGGATTTTTGTTGCGACTTGTAATAGTCACATCGATCAAGATGCCTCTTGAAATGTGAAGTAGTACCCTTTGCTTATCTTTGATAGCAAACCTCCACATGCTTTGCACTTCATCTTGCTTTCCATCTCTCCTCTTTTTTTTCTTCGATGGAACTTCACATTCCTCAAAGAAGTTCCATATTGCGGACTTCTTCTTCCTTGTAGGTTTCGTCGGTCCATCTTCTTGATCAATGTCTTGTTGATGTCTTTGGTCTTGCTCCTTGGTTTTGGTTCCTCTTTCTCCTTTTGCGGTGAATCAATAGATTGTTGTGTTGATTCTTGATTTTGGACATCTAGAACAATTTGCATAGTGTTAGCCAATTTATCATGCTCAAATTTCAACACATTCATGTCTTTGTCTCTTGTTCATTGAATCATGCTTCTTTGCCTAATCAATCAGTTGTTCAAAGAAATGAGATAAGGGTTGAGATACAACTGGATGATTGTATGTCAACCCTTATCTCATTTCTTTTGAACAACTGATTGATTAGGCAGCAGAGCTATGATTCAATGAACAAGAGACAAAGACATGAAATAGAATCAACATTTAATATTGTGCAGAAAAGAACATGCTCAGTGAAACATTAAAAAAAGCACCATCAATTTCACTATCAAACTAGAGATCTGTATTTATCATGCGTCTAGTTTTTAAAAGGGATGCTACAAGGCACCTGATGACAGAATTTTTCCCCCTCGAATAGGTTACATGGAGTTAATTACTTAGTTCATGTTTCTCTAATTCTTAGGTAATTCTCTATGCAATAAAAACCTTAAAACAGGACAAACAGCAGAGAATCGAAGACCGAGGACGTTTGCTACTTTGCTCTTTCAGAGCTTGATGTGAGGGATTATGCTTGATAAGAAGTAGCGCCACCAAGAAGCATTTGCCGACGGCTCTAACCGATTACCAAGCATTTGTTTCACCATTTGTTTCACAACTTGCAACTATCACTGCATAGCATTGCAATACTCCTTAACTTCCAGATACAACAATAAGAATAGCACATTCCATAGAAACCTCAGTAAAAATATTCAAAGCACCATCCTGATGTGAAGCACTAATGAAAACTTGGCAATATAATGCAATGATTCAGATTTGAGGCATATATCTTGGAGTAGGTATACAAAAGCTCAAAGAAATAGCTCACCGTCGTCCGTGCTCCAAGGAGAGGCAAGCAACTCGGCAAGGCGACAAACCCTAGTCCCGGCGCCAGCGATCTTGGGCTCCGGGCGCCGGCGTCATGATGGCTGCTCCCCCGGCTCCCATAGTCCCGGCTGGCGTCCGCCTCCGCGATCTGTGCCGAGCTCCTTCCTCCGAACCCTAGAGCCCGGACGCTTGAGCCATCGCCGGATCACCGCCGGGTGGTGGGTCGACGGGGGAGATGCTCGAGCTGGCGGAGACGCGGCCTCACGGGATGGGGGGACCGACCGGGAGGAATCGGGGCCTTGCACTGGGGCTCATGTGATGCCTTCGCTCGATCGCTTGGCCTGGGGAGGGGCAGGGAATTGGGGAAATGGGCATTGGGGATTGGGGAATCGGTCACAGGCTCACAGCTAGGGGCGTGCGGATTTGCGGAGAATGGAGTCTGGTCTCTGGGCTCGGGGGGAGACGGAATGGGAGTGGGCGAGTGGCTGCGTGGGACGGGAGTCGGGAGTGGACGGCCGAACGGAGTCACGGGTTTGGCAGGCTCGCGAGTCATGCCAAACTCAGGAGAGACCGAGCCTTAACGAACGTTCGAGCTCGGCTCGCCAGGCTCGCGAGCTTCAACATAGGCTCGAGCTCGGCTCGTTTTGGGCTCGAGCCGAGCTCGAATCGAGTCTGGGACGAGCCGAATCCGAACCGTTTGCGAGCCTCGAGCTTTTTTTACAGCCCTAGTAGCGAGTCATGCCAAACCTGTCAGTAAAGGAAAGGAAAAGAAGGATTCCCACTTTTCTATGCAACTGTGCTAACGAATGTATTCGGACTCGGTGCCATGGACTTCGACATGAAGCACGCTAACATTTCTTGTTCTGTAGCGTGTAGAGCTATGTTGGGCCGTGTTCTGCGATCCGATCATATTTAACTCCGTGACTACTGAGATCTTTCTTGACATATAAACTAGCGGACTTATTCATGCAACTGTTCGTCGGACTTTGGATATTATGATACAATCATTTATTTGATATATAACTCTACTTTTAATGATTGAAATACAATTATATTTGTTATATATGATTAATCTGCACTGACATAATCTGGTCCCACTAAAGTAAGGGGTGGAGATCTTTCTCTAATAATCTGCATTGTTATAATATAGCCCTACCAAAATAAATGGTATAGATCCTTCTCTTTTTCTTTCGATTAATGGAAGAATGTCTAGAATTTAGGATTATTGTAGAAGAGGTGCCTTGAATATCACCAATTGTTTATATGTGTGCGTGTATGAAAATGGTTCTATACTTCTAGGAATACGTATTCCCACCTCTAGGTGTACCGCTTAAACGATGTTGTTATACCTATTTATCCTTTTGAATATACTCTAATACTGATTATAAGATACTCTAAAGTGAGTTCCACAAAAAATGAATCAAAGTCCACCATTTATAATATAATTTTTACATATTCCTTTTACATATGTAAAAGGGTATATAGAAAAAATACAAGGCTCGATAATCTTTTTACCATATCGATCGGAGTATCCTAGAATTATTATTGGAGTATATGGAAAGTGTTAAACAAGTATAACACATGTATATATATAAATAACTAGTGATATTCAAGGCACCTCAAATCATATATATATATATATATATATATGATTGGTCATATATAATCGGGACTCGAATTCACCAATTCGATTCCAACGTGTTTACCGCACTAGTCCTAAGATCAACGCTAGCAAGCATGAGCTGAATTCAAATATTTAGCTCATGCAAAATCCAAACAAGAGAGTGAGGTAGAGTGAACTGAATTGAGTTCATCAACACATGATGAAGCTCAAGCTATACAACTCGACCCCTCTTAATAGTACGACAAACTACACTAGCAATTCGATCTTTCATCCAAATACCGAGACCAGTAAAAGACTAAAAACACATTCTTAGCCCTAACTAGTTATACCTTTGCTTCTAGGACATCCACTTAGAGTTTTTATGATTTTTATCTTCTCCTCTCTAAGCCGAATTCTTTCTTCTTGTTCAATAACACATGATGAACCTTCTCTAATTTTACTTCACTTCGGGATTCATCTTTGAAGCTTATCAACAAATGATGACTTCTTCCTGATTCTTCATTTTTTTGGACTTGACGAATACTCATACCAGGGATACCCCAGAAAGGAACACCAAATGGGCGTCTCGGCCCAGCCTACCGCCAAAGGCCTCGTTGGACTCTGAAGGATCCTCGGCCTTGATCAAGCCCACTGGGCACTCCGACACAGCATGTGTCAGGCAAGACCTCAGCTCGACCCGGCCATTGTGTCAGCAAGACTCTGCAGTTCCGACGGCCTCAGTCCAGGCGCCCGTAAACTCTGGACTTGGCTTCGGGTCGCCTAACGAGCTCCGCTCGCTGACCTCCGCCACGTCGCCGGTCGACCTCAAGTCGGTCACCGCCCGTGGACACGACGGCCATCTTTGGGCAGGTGGCTCCTTCCCAAGGTGGCCAGGAGGCCACCAAGGTCAAGCGCTAGTCCCTTCACCCCGTCATGCACAGTAGAGAGACGCGCTTCCTTCCGAGGCAACGCCAGAGCATAGTGTGACGACGTCAAGATGTCGACAAAAGCGCCAGAGGGCAAAGCGCACCTTCCCGACGTGAACGCCGCGTTGTGTCTACCAACCCGGCATGGGATAAGCAGAACTCGATCGATCACACCGGGACCAAGGCCGGACTCCGGCGTAGTATACCCCTACTTTTCTTTTCCAAACTCCCGTGTAACCTGCTCCCTCCGCCTATATAAAGGGAAGCAGGACCCTCAGGGAAAGGGACGGAGCACTTACGAGCGAACAAACATCCGATCTCGGACAACACATCCGACTCGATCGAAACACTCACAAGCACACTGCTCTCACTCCTCTCACTCGGACGAGCGCTCAAGGCCAGGCCTTAGCCCTCGCTTGTAACGCTGTGTAGTCCATTGCACCCCGAGCAATACATAACCACCACACGAACTGGAAGTAAGGATGTTCGGCCTGAACCAGTATACATCTTGGGCTCCCTGAGTCAACCATTCAAGGAGAGGGAACACGCGGCCCCTTAACTTACAAATTTACTTGCCGGTTTTACGAAACACCGACAGGACTCAACCTACTTCACAACTTATAGAAGATTGTTAGTCCAACAAACACGGTTGCCTCAATCACCAATTGTACTCCATTAACACATAATGGATGTCCCCATGATCGATTGAGCACAACTCTAATTAATTTGAATGATTTTAAGGTGTCTTTAGTACTTTGATGCAACTAATGTTTCATTATACTTAAGAACTTTTGATTGCCTTAGGATCAACGAAGTGAACCATTAACACATAATTAGTTATTTATTGATTGAATGGCAACTGAACATAATTTAAATTGAATTTAAATTGACATGAGTATATATTAACTGCACAAGTTTCATATACTCACATCGATGGATCTAAAAGTAATGATTCAATTTATATGAAGTGATGGAAATGGATCAATATTCTTCACACCATTAATTATATAATAAACTCCACTAAATATGTGCATACAAGTAATTGAACTTGAATTAATATGTAAATATTCAATTTTTGATTGATTTGGAGTTTATCCTATATTGCCATAAGTATACTACAACTACACAAGTTAAATATACTCAAGAGCTTGTTTCAAAGTAATAATCCTTAATATAGAAAGATGAATTAGATCAATATTTTGAAACTTCAACATTAAGCATGAACTCCCCCTAAATGTGTGCATTCATGTATATATGGAGTCAGAAATAAAATGCACATCTTAAAGTTAAAACAATGGTGGAGTGAACTCTTTATCTTGAATATATGAAATGTATCTAAAAATAATAAAGTTGCATCGGATGCATACCCCTTTTAAATTTCTATTTTTCTTTTTCATGAGACTTTGATTGTTTCATCATTTCATTCAAAAGATACTAATAAGAGTTAAGCTCAATAAAAGAGTTAGTCTCATAAACAAATTTGTCGTTAATTAATAATTAGGACTAATCAAAATTATAATTATCAAAAGAATTAGTCTCACTATTAGATTTGTCTTTAATACCAAAACCAACTTAATGGAGCTTGAACTTTCAATTACGCTCTTTTGGTGATTGATGATAAATCCAAGCTTAATATCTACATTTGGATGAAAATCATCATATTGAGATAATTTAATCTATTTGAACATGTAAGCATACCTTTGAGCAATTTAACCATTAACAATTTGAGAATGCGTATGAGAGATTTTTAGAATGAAAAATATGCTTCTCTTCAAGACATGCACGAAACATCTAAATAAAATTTTCTTTGCAACCAAATACCCCAAACAACCAATAAATTATCTCCCTTAACCAAATGAGGTATTAAGCTCCACAAATTCTCCCACTTTTGGCATTAAACACCAAAAATGAAAAACAAATCCAAAAAGGAGATCTTTTAGAGTATAGAGCTTGGCTAGGAAATGCCACTTTAAAAAAATGCATAGCTTGGCAAGGAATTCTCCGAAATAAGGTTATAACGAGATTGAAATTAATACATATGACCTATTGAAATTTACAAGAATTCTTAAATAAAATACCACTTGTAAATATTAAGAATTTTAAATAAGATTCAAGAATTCCACAAACTTCTTCTTTATATGGACCAAAAGAGTAAACCAATTTAAAAAGAGGCCATATTTGAGTTAAGCACGAAAAAAATATTTGAACTACATTTAAATCAACTCTTCATTTTATTAGGCTTTTCAATTTGCAAACAAACTCACAAAAGAAGTTTTTGAGAGACTAATAGCGCTTAAACGAGGAAAATATCCAAATGAACTTTAAAATTTTTATGAAACCACTTGTAGAAAGTTTTAAAGAAGCATCACTCATAATACCACTTGAGAAAAACATAAAACTTGTAAATATCAATTTAAAAGTGATACTATTTGTAATGCTCATTTTTCAATTGATACACAAGTGAAGATTGTTTTTCAAATGATACTATTTGCAAGAGATACTATTTGTAAATATCATTTTGCAAGAGGATACCACTTTGAGAAAAACATTGATGTATATTTTAAAACAAGCTTATTTTCTTAAAGATCAACACTATATGTCAATTCAAGATCAGCTTGATACTATGATATAGCCAAAAGGAGAATCTTTTTTTCAAACATACAAAACTTGATTAAACAAGCTCCAAAAGGATTCTAAGATAAATCATGGAGCCCGGTCTGGACGACTGGTGCCCAGTGGACTGCAAGGCCGAGGAGGTGAGCTGGCGAGGAGTGGAGTCCGCTCAATGGTGCCCTAGACCAGGAGTGGGTGGAGTCCGCAAGGCCGTCAAGGGAAGCGTCGCATGGCATGGAGCTGCGGATGGAGGCCAAGACGTGCGAGCGCTGCACGGGGGAATGACCGGGATGGGAGCCGATGGCGATGGGGAATGGGGAACGCTGAACGAGGAAGGATCGAAGTCACCTATGGGGAATGGGGAATGCGAGCGCTCGCGTGTTGTCTCAGTGGAGTATATCAGTTGGTTCGGTTTTTTTTGTTTTTGAGAGTCAGAAACCGAACCGAAATCCAAAAACCGAATAACACTAGAATAAAAACTGAACCACAAATCGAAAATAGAAAAACCAAAATAATCGATTAATTGGTTCAAGATGGTTCGGTTTTGGTTTCATTTTTATGCCCACCCCTAATGGAAGGCCTTAGGAGACCCAGGAGAGTCACGCCCGTCAACATGTCGAAGCTTCAGTGAAGGCACTGCTCAACAAAGATTAACAATTGAACCCGCTAGTGGTTGATAATTGACTTGATGCCATTTTTAGTTGGTACATGTGAGGTAATGAACTGTGATGGATGTCACAATTTCGTGGTTTTAAATCACTACTTTTTCTTCCAATTTTCTTTGTGAACACAAATCCTATACCCTAATCGATTTGGGTTCGATGAATCCGGTTCGTGATTCGCCGGGTTTACTGACTAATCCGCTAACTATGCATATGTTATGCCCGCATAATTTCCTTAGGGTAATAACAATAATGCTGCCATTATTCTCGAGTTAATTATATTGATCTCAGATATTAGCTAATGAAATATCAAGCACACCGATGTTTTATCGTTAATACAATCGTATTGAGAGAGTTGTAGAATAATAATAATTAGAGATCGAAATGGAAAATTATTACAATTCATTGTCATGAACGAAAATTATTTAAAGTGTTGCGTAAGAGTAATAACTTTTAGAAGATTTTATTAATTAATTAAATTTGGTGATTGTAATTAGCTCAGCTCATGCTAGTCATGTGTTTTACTCCTGGGCTTTTTCGTCAAGACGTGGGTTCTTCCGATCCAACGGAGTGCCTAACTGACTAATTTGCAAATGCTTAACTTGAGTGCTATCGTGGTGGCGTGAGACCCGGGTGGTGGTAACCAGTCTATGCTCGGGGTGGCTCACATGGCGCAAGAGGGGACCTGTTGTGGTGGTGTAACCCTTGATGTTGAAACCTTAGCGGGTAGCATCGGGTTAAGAGGATGCATTGTAAAGGCTTTGTTATAGTCGTTCACCGTGTGGTGCATGGTTGTATCATGTGGGTAAAGTGCATAATCTCTGCAGAGTGTACAAACTATTCGGATAGCCGTGCTCACGGTATTGAGCAATCTTTGGGGACAATCAAGGGTAGTTAATTAAAATGAACAACTGTTATAGGATGGCAGGATGTCATGTGGATAATGGAACTTGGTTTAGGATGGAAAACTTGGGTTTATTTGAGAATCACTGAATCTATTTACTTGTTATTATTTATTTTACTGTCTTTCAATCTATGTATTGTATGTGTTTTTAAATGCTGCTTTATTGCAAATGAACCCTTAGCCTTTCCTTTAGAATAAGCCTGCATATAGCTATGATAGTATTGCATTCTGTGCACAACTTGTTAAGTACGTGTTGGTGTACTCACCCTTTCTTAACAACCAACAACAGTGGAGGAATTATCGTCGTTATTGGAGAAGGACTTTCAAGTGGACGTGTGTCACTACACCAATCCTTGTCAGTCGCTTGTGGTGTGCTGATGGGATATCTACGTTTTCTATTACTTTTCGCTGCATTTGTCTCATTGGTCTTACTATTACCTTGTGAGGCTGAACAATTATAAGTGATCATAAGATCGTACACTAGTTATATTCAATAAATAAAGTCTTATTATTCTTATCGTTGTGTATGATATGATGCTTACCGATGTTAAGCTGTGTGCACTAGCGATTGATCCTAGAACTAGTGCGGTAAAACACAGTAAATTCAAATTGGTGAATTCGGGTCCTTACAAGTTACAACCTCTCTTTCTTCCCTGCACCGGTTTTAAAAATAAGACGACTAAACAACCGCAAACTGAGTCAACGAAACACCGTTTAGTTTTGGACTTATGCTCTGGGCTGGGCAAATGCATCTTGTCGGCCCAATTAAGCTGCCCTTCCCCCAAGCCGACCTTTTTGCCGCGTGTGATACGTCCCAGGTGGGGCCCACCGCTTACCCCGCGGGACACGTCACCACCAAACCAAATGCAGTAGTTACAGTACAACCGAACCAACGCAGCAAGCAGCAGCTCGTCTCCTCGTTAAAAAAACCGACGACTCAGAGAGAGAGAGAGAGGGAGGGGGAGAGAGAGAGAGCTAAACCCACCGGCCGGCGCCGCCGCGAGAGTTGAGGATCGCACGCTTCGACGTGGTGGTGGGCATGGCGAGCAGAGCGGCTGGGCGGGGCGGGAGGCCGCTGCTGGGGGGCGGGGGCGGTGGTGGTGGTAGGCGCGGGAGGCCGTCGACGGCGATCCTGGCGGCGCTGCTGCTGGCGTCGGCGGCGCTGCTGCTCCTCCTGGCGCTCGGCGCGCTCTCGCTTCCCGCGGGCTCCGACAACGCCGGCCGCGGCGCCATCCTCGCGCGCCCGCGCCCGCGCTTCCGCAGATCCGCGTTCGAGTCGTGCGTCTCGCCTTGCCTACAACTCCGCATCCCGCCGTGTTCTTCCTCGCGTTCGCTCGCGCCGCTGTCTATCGGATTGACGTGTTGTTTTTTTCCCCCTGTTTGCCGTGCTTGCGTGCAGGGGGCTGGAGATGCGCGGGGAGAAGGGCGAACCGTGGACGGAGGTGCTGTCGTGGGAGCCCCGGGCGTTCGTGTACCACAACTTCCTCGTGAGTCTCTCGCCTCATTTGCTCTTGGTTTGGAGAAAAAGCCGCATCTTTAAGTGTCATGCTTGCGATTTCGCGTAGTCGCGTCATGCTTCGGGAGATCTCGGGGCTTTTTTTTGACTGCGTTGTAACCTTAGATTAGCACTTGGTGCAAATGTAGGAGTCTTGCTCGTTTGATGCCATTTAGCTTACTTCGCGCTTGCGAGATTCCTTCTTTCCATTATGAGTAAAACATCTGGATGCGCTGCGTAAGGTTTGCAATGCTTGTACTTTAGTTACAGGAGTGCCGAATGAGATTTAATGATGTTTAATTAGGTACGAAAATGTGGATTTAAGGACTTCGTTCCAGATCTGAGCGGTATCACCACTGGCATTTTACTGTTGAGGGCTATTGTACATGGGGACATAGCTCTGATTGAGCTCTAAATGTGTGGAGAGTTTGAGCAGAGCCAGAGAGTATGCATTTAGCGATCCTCATTTTCAGTCATACAGAGTTTGAAGCTGCTTGAGAGACGAGTCAGGAGCTCAAGCTCAGGTCTTCGTCTTCAAGCATATGGCTGGATTTTTTTTATTTTTTATTTTTGTCTCTATGTTAAGCTTGCCTTTTGAGCTGAGAAGCTTGAAAGAAGCAATGCATTGTTGCAGGCAGATCATAAAATACCAACACTGATGGTCTGATACATTAGAGAATCTAGCTGTGGTGGTTAGCATGCGAAATGTTTTAGAAAGGTGTTTGTGGCTTGATACGATTGAGGTTGCATAATAGGAAATGAATACATACCAACAGTAGTGTCATTTGTATCCGACAGTAGTTTTACTGCAACTGTTTCTGATCCATGTTATTGCTACTTTGCTTTGCATAGCAATCAGGGTATAACTGACTTCTATGTTGTTCTCAGTCCAAGGAAGAATGTGAGTATTTGATTTCATTGTCAAAGCCTCACATGAAGAAGTCAACAGTTGTTGATTCATCAACCGGAGAAAGTAAAGATAGCAGGTTTGGACATTGCACATTGTTCTTTCTTTAGGAAACGTTACCTCAACTGCCGTACGCATTTATTCTTAATGGAACATATTCAGGGTACGAACAAGCTCAGGAATGTTTCTTAGAAGAGGGCAGGACAAAATTATCAGTAAAATCGAGAAAAGGATAGCGGATTATACCTTCATACCTGTAGGTATGATGCATTTACCATTGATGTTGAAAGTTGAAGTGTTTGCCTATCATTCTTAGATTTTTGTTAGTATGCTTAGCACACATTTTTTACCACTGGTGTTAAGGTTTGAACTGTACCTTTTTAACAGAGCTAACTTGTGCGTTTTGACAATTTCTCAACTGTATTTCACTGTTAATTGAAATACCACCTGAAAAATTGAGTAAATTATAGAGCTTAAGTTCTGCAAAGCATAACTACAAATTTCATTTTTGGGCCCTACATACAGATGCAGTGGTCTACCTCATGGGATAACTCCAAATTTTGGTTTATTTTGTAGTACTGTGTGTCACTGACTCAAGAAAAGTTCACTTGCTTGCGACTTAATTTGAACACTTAACTATCGAGCTGTGGAACCTACTACGCAAAGTTTTAGTACATTTACAGAGCTCAATTGCATTGCATTTTGGTGATCTGCTATTAACAGAGTAATTTCCAGATAAAATTATTAAGTCCATACATTTTGCCTCCTACTAGCTTACAGCCTCCATACTGGCAGTATGTTACATTGCCTCACCTCAACACCAGTTGGTTCACCCGATAGTCAGAGACCCTGAAGAATACTAGTATCCTGGCAGTCGCAAATAGTTGATTTTTTGTTGCTTTCATGTTCAAATGCAAATTAGTGTGATGTTTCCTTTGTATCCATAATAAATATTCAGATTTACTTGATATTCTCTACATGTATCGAGATAATAATTAAGGGTAGTCTAGCTACTTTCAATATCTCCTTGGTCTATGTGCCAAGAGAAAATATGGCCTATAAACTTGGATGTGTGGAGTAGCTAGGTATAGTTTTCATTTTTATAATTACATTTTAATTGAGCTAAACATTCTTGTTAGATGAAAACAGTTTGGTGCCCGAATGGCCCGCAGCACCCATTATCTATCTTGACCGTTCCGCACGCGTCGAGATTGGTTGCCTTCCTGAGGGATTAGATGCTAGTAGAGTTAACCATTTGTCTATTCGCCTGTAGTGCTAGGATGTCTCTGACAGATTCAGCCGTTGTGTCCCCTTGTTGTGCGCCACGAAATCAGTTCTGTGGCTGACATTTTGCCAACCAGACCTTTGCCATTAATTTCATGTAGAGTGTGAAGAAAAAATAAATTAAAAATTGGTATCTGTGCATGGGAACCAAAAATTGTACATGACAAACTGTACCAAGAATTGTTGACAAAATTTACATATGTACTAAATTGTGCACTTCATTAATTGTAGTACACCCTTAAAAAAATTTCACAATTTTTTTTGGAACAATGTTTAGTTTTACACGAATACATGCTGAGCATGATGTAGTATGTGTCAAAATCAACCTTCTCATATTTAACTAAATGGTACATGGCTTACTCTACCAAAAACTAAAGAAAGATTTGTGTACTAAATTGTGCACTTTACTAGATTCAGTACATGCTTAAAACCCCTTTGGGTTTTTGAAACAATACATCGTGTTCTTTTAGTACATTTTACCTGACATGCAGTACATTTTAATTAAAAAAAACACTAAGGTACATACCCAACAAGCTAACAGGGTACACGAGAGGTCCCAACTCCATTTTCTGCACACAGAAAAAAAGTAATAATGCATTACAGCAAAATCCGATGGCTAGTCCTAAATGTAAATGACAATAATCAAGTGCACCTGGATGCTCAATTGCTTTCTACTGCAAGTTTACTTCAAATGTCATTTCGATTTATCATTGTTCTTATTTCATAAATTCACAGAGAATGGAGAGGGTCTTCAAGTTCTCCACTATGAAGTTGGACAGAAGTATGAGCCTCACTTTGATTACTTCCATGATGATTTCAACACCAAAAACGGGGGCCAGCGCATAGCTACTCTTCTTATGTATCTGTATGTATTCTAATATTGTTATTTATATATATGCAATATTGGTAATTCAATTGACATTCTTTTTTTGGTGACAATTGATATGATTAGTTCGGATGTTGAAGAGGGTGGTGAGACTGTGTTTCCTTCAGCTAAACTAATAGCAGCTCATCACCATTTTATAATGAGCTGTCTGAATGTGCAAAGAGGGTCTATCTGTCAAACCGAAGATGGGAGATGCATTGCTTTTCTGAGCATGAGGCCTGATGGAACCTTTGATCCATCAAGCCTGCATGGTGAGATTCAAATATTTTATTCCATGACAAATTGATCTGCATTGAAGGGCTATGCCACAATACACTGATACCTCTATTTACCTGTAATTTCCTTTAGGTGGATGTCCAGTGATAAAGGGTAACAAATGGTCATCTACAAAGTGGATGCGTGTTCATGAGTACAGAATTTAGGCATAAGAAACCAGAGATCTGAGGTACTAGCCATTTTTCTTGTTCAGAAATTAAGGTGGTGCTTGCGCTGTATATATATATTTTTTATTCTGCCAACCATAGAAGTAGGCTGGGCCTCCACCCTGCACCATCCTCTCTTTTTTCCTCAATAATTCAGCAGCATTTGAGGTCTACTCTGAAGATATTATACATTTTAAATTTATCGGATTTTTTTCCCAACTCTTTGCAGGTTATGCACCAATTCAAATTTGTGGACGTTTTTGCACATGCTGAGGACTTAAATTTGACAATTTTCCATAGAAGATCGTTTGCAGTTTCTCTAGCTGTAACCAAGGCTTTGTCTTAGTCACTATGTTGTACATTAACTTGTTATGCTTATGAACCATGATCATTCAGAGAAGAGTGGATGCGTTGAGTGTACAAATAATCATTGCCCTCCAAATACAAATCAAGATAGAATGTTCAACAGACTGATTGGTGAAAAGAGCATTTTGTGTGGTTTGTGCTGTCAGGATCATCTGTTCTTTCTTTTGTGTGGTTTGTGCTGTCAGGATCATCTGTTCTTTCTTTCAGGTTTTCATTCAGGTGTTATATGTTTAGCAGCCCTGAAAAAGGTGCCCACGTTTTGATTTCAGCATTGGAGTACTGATTTCTGATGAAATCATAAAAGCTCCTCAGGCATTGTGCTTAAGCTTGGATTCAGATGGCCAAGCACAATCATGGGGTCAAGCATAGAACCATAAATCGGTAGTCAGCAGTTGAGCACATCATCCCCGATAGACGGAAATACTCTCATTAGAACATTTCGCCAAGATCATAAATTTTACAATAATAAAACAGTGTAATCCTTATATAAGTTCTGTAAAATGCCTACGTTTCAAACATCTTAATTAGGCCTAGTTTGAATTACAGGAATTTCAAAGAAAATTCGTAAGAAAGAAATATCCATCCTCACTAAGGTTCCTTACGAAATTCAATTGGATTCTTACAAAATGTGACAGCCAATTTTGCTTAAAAAAATCTAAAGAAATCTTCGCTTAAAAAATGTTTTGTAGAGTAGTTAACCAAACACGCGCTGACATTGAGGGCCAGGCGATGAACGGCTACAAGAGAAGAATCCATTGTGTGTGTGTTTTAAGAACTAGCTTCCTCGTATGTGGATTTACAAATCTAGCCCTATATTGCCCCCGGAAAGCGAAAGCCAGTGGAGCTTAGCCAATGGGGTCATCATGGTTCACCACAAAAAGCCCATCCTCCTTGGGTGCGGCAAGGGATAAGTGTCGCTTGCCACACCTTTCACGCCGAGAGAGAGGGAAAAATTTACAAATTCGTGTTGGTTAGTTTTAAAAATGTGATGGAGGCTTAAAAAAAGAAATTTTACAGTGCATTATATTGATAGTATGCAGTGCGTAGTAGAAATCAGATCTAATTATTGATTTGTTAAGAGTATTTATACTATTCTACTACTAAAGCAAGTATAAATAAATTCTAGCTAATCTGATCCATTAGAATGAAAAATATGGACGGTTCATATTAAGTTTAGTGTGCTATAAGAGAGTTTTTTTAAAAAAGCAATGGATTCACAAGAAAACAACGCTAAACTCGACGTGTTGCTCGGAACCAAACATGTGCTGACAGACATGCGAGGGCGCGAAATCAGGGTTCACAAAACCGCGGTTTTCGAGCATACCGGACCGACTCAAGAAGGTAAACTAGATGGTTCACCGATTGAGTTCAAATTCAAATTCAAAATTTGAGAAAATTTAGAAAACTTCTAAAATTAGTATTAATTGCTTTGTGACCTCTCGTGTGATTTTTTTTAAAAAATGAAGTTAGAGATATTTTTAGCTATTTGAAATGTTGAAAATAGAAAAAGCAAAAAAAAAAAAAATGGGGCCTGGTTTGTGGGCGGCCAACCCACCTCGGCCCACCAAATTGGCTTCATGTGCTGACCACGACAGTTAGACTATCTCCAGCCATTTCCCAACATTCCATTCCCTTCTCATCCCCTGACAGGAATCCCTGATTCCATTCTCTTCCTAGACTGCATCTCCAACAGCATCCCTTCCCTATTTCCTTCTCATCCCTTCATCCATATTATAACAATACACTATAACCGCCAAGGGTTGTACCCAATTTTATACGATAAGTGTATTTGATGTATTTATGATGTATCCCGTACTCTGTAGGACAAAAAAAATTACTTACATGTGTTGCTTACCGGAGAAGGAAATAATAATTTTACATGTGTTGCGTATCGGAGAAGGAAGTAATAATACCATATGGGGTTGCTTACGGAGAAGGAAGTAATCGATGTGAACTGCTTCACTTGGAAACAAGCACGCAGTGAATATGAAATCATGGCCTTCGCCCATTCATCGTAACATCCACCGTAATGAAGTTGAGTTCTAGTTACCCTAAACCAAAATGTATTAAGTAAATTGCTCTAGAAAAATTCAGCACCAGGTTGCAATTTAGAATCAAGGTGAGCTTTCTACAAGCATGTACTGATCAGACCAAGCCAATCTCAAATTGATGAAGGTGAGCTTTACTTCTACCCATCTCTCTTGATGAAAATAAGTATAGTTGTACCTATGTGCGTTGACAGTTCAAGCTTATTAATTTTGGGTCTAAACGCTCATCACAATTTAAGGGAAGAATGAGTAAAGGCCAACACAATGCTCATCTCAATGTACAGCTCCGGCCCGAGTTCCAGGAGAGGTTCTAGTGCCTGTGAGCTAACCCTAATCACTCCCAACCGACGCTAGATCGGAGCAAACCCTAATCACCAAACTCAGATCGGAGCAGACATCACTCCCAACCGACGGTGGAATGAAGCAAGTGAACCCTATCTCACACATTGTGGGGTCGAGGATGCGCCTAGAGGGGGTGAATAGGCGTTTACGAAATTCGATCGCTCACTAAACAATTCGCTCTAATCAACCCTATGTCAAAACCTAATCAAATATATATGCGAGGCGATAAATAGGTTTTGACAATTAAAGCCTAAATCAACTAGGCTCACTAGTGCACTAACTAAATTATGTCTCTAAACTAGAATTGCTAAATTGATCAAACAATTAATACTAAGCAATTCTACAATCAAGCAATTGATTAATATGCAAAAGGTAAATACTTGAATGTAAAGAGACAAGAGACAAACGATGTTTTTCCGTGGTGTTCGGAGACTTGCCGGTCTCCCCTAGTCCACGTTGAGGCAAGCCCACACTTGGACCGGCTCCCGCTCGAGCACCCGCCTCTTTCCACTAGTCGTGGTTTTTCACGCTCACGCGTAGGCTCAACCCGAACCTTCACAAACTTGCCGGGGCTTCTCACACCTTGAGAGCTCCAAGACGACGCCACGCTGCCTAGAGTCGGCAACCTCCAAGAGAATAGGCCGCTCCTCCGCTTGACCTTCACCGAGCACAACACATGCGCCCGGCGATCACCAAGTGCAACACATGCACAAGGACCTCACTCAAGTGCAACACATGCACAAGAGCTCACTCAAACCACTCATAATTGCAACACATGCAATTAGCTCACTCTTAAGCTCAAGAGGCAAAGGGAGAAAGAGCAACACATGCAAAACACTCCCACACACACCAACCCATCGCCCAAGCCCCCAAGGGTGTATTTATAGCCCCACAAGAAAACTAGCCGTTTGGGGGCAAATGGGCGAATCAAGAAAACCCGGTCCGACCGGACCTCGGCTGGTCCGACCGCCCTCACAAGCCAACGGTCGGAAAATGACCGTTACATGGCCGGTTGGACCGCCACGGCCGGTCGCACCGCACGGCGGTCACAGATCGCTCACGCCGTCCACACCGCCCAAACGAACGAAAAACACGCGCTCGAAAAATCAAGTCAAGACGGGGGCGGCACACCGACCTTCGGCCGGTCCGACCGGACACGGCCGGTCCGACCGCCGGCCGTCCGACCGACCGGCCGGTCCAACCGCCCATACAAAAATCAGCAACAAAAAAACACTCATAACTTTTTACTCCGAACTCCGATTTGGGTGATTTTTGATTCTATGCGAAGCTTATCACGAGGGCTACAATCTCCACCCATTTTCATGATTTAAGCACCCATAGATATTTTTAAATATCACCAAAATCAACTTGCAAAAACATATTTATAATCAACTCCAAATCCATTTGCAAAACGTTTTAAGCAAATCAAACCCGAGATTATGAGATTAATTCCCTAGCCATGTGAAGGTCAACACGAGACCCAATCAACTTGCCAACACCGTTGCAAGCCCTACTCACATGCTCTCGAATTCGGACTCATAAACCTCGGTTTATTCGCACAACGAACTTGCAAATAACTCAATAAACACAATTTCATGCTTGAGCACTACTCTTTGCAACACATGCAAAAGTCTAGCTCCAAGCAACATCAATCAAGGTGCATGAACTCTCTAATTGCAACACATGCAATTCTCTAGTTCCATGCAACACCAAATCAAACTCTAAACTTAACACCAAAACCAAATCAACAGTATGAGCTCTCTACTTGCAACACATGCAAGCCTCTAGCTCCACACAAACACACAAACACCAAATCGCGGCTTGAGCTCTCTCCTTTTGCAACACATGCAAAACTTAGCTCCAAGCAACCACACGGTTTTGAAAGATTGTTTTATGAACAAAGCATGAAGCTTCAACTAATGCAACACATGCAAAAGTGAACTTCACGCAAAAGCCAACGCACTAGCTTATCACTTCTTGCAACACATGCAAATCAAAGCATTATGCAAAACCAATGCAACCAAGCATAAGTTTAACCCATTCGCAACACATGCCAAATGGTTAACCCATATGCAAAAACCAAATCCAAATGGTTGAGCTTGAGTGAACGCGGATTGAGATCACCAACACATGATGAAGCTCAAGCAAAGAGACAACCCTCTTAATAGCACGGCGATTAAAACCTTAGACTCAAAGACTACAAAGTCCTTAGCCTATCTAATTATACCTTCGCCGCCACACACAAGCAATCCCCTTTGGGGTCTTTATGATCTTCACTTTGATACTCCCGGATCATCACTCGTGACTCTTGGGATCCACTCTTGACGCCCATCAACTCATGATGCCGCCCTTGTCCTTCTTCACCATCTCATCCATCTTTGGACCTAACTCAATCACAACTCATAAAATAGTTAGTCCAAGATGCATGGTTATCTCAATTATCTCTTGCACTCCATTAACACATAATGGATGCCTCTAGATCAATTGAGCACAACCCTAAATCAATAGAAATGATTTAAGTGTGTCTTAAGTACAATAATGCAACTCATGCTTTATTATACTTAAGAACTATTCATTTGTCCTCAATTAATCACGGAACACCATCAACACATGATGAAGTGTTCGTTAATAATTAATTAAGACAAATGAACTCAATTTAAATTATCATTTAAATTGATATGAGTATATATTAACTACACAAGTTTTCATATACTCATGTTGATGAAAAGTAACGATCCATTATATGTAAATTGTATGGAAATGATCATTACCCTAAGTCATCAACTATAGAATAAACTCCACATGTATATGTGCATAAGTATGATTGACTTGGATATAATATGCACATATTCAATTTTATTGCATTGGAGTATATCCCATATTACCATGAGTATACTTATAACTAGGCAATTCAAATATATACTCAAGGATTTAGTTTCTTTGTCTTGATCCTTATGTGTGTCAATAACGAATCGATCAATACAAAGAGACTTTCAAGTTAAACTACAAACTCCCCCTAAGTATATGCATCCATGTAATGTGTGGATTGGGAAACACATTTGTGGTTAATATAATGGGGACATTCATACTTTAACTTGAATCCAAAGTATGCAACTAATATTAGAATGAATATGCAAACATATCTTGGGTTTTCCATTTTTCAATGCGATGAGACTAATCAAAGATATTCTAAATAAACAAGTTAGTCTCGATATAAGATTGTCATTAATAACACTATCGCATTAAGGGATAAACTCAATATTGGATTTGTCATTAACACAAGATTAGATTTGTCATTAACACCAAAACCATTGAACTTACACACATGGATCCTACCGTGTACTCGCCGCCCAAAACCCTAAACGTAAAAACCAAATCACCAACAGATCGGACCAGCGCCCTCCACCATTCACCCCAAAATCCAGTCACCATCGCACATTGCACATCAATTTGGGAGGAAATTTGGGCAAAATTTTTTACTCGCGTGGATGCGGCGGTGACCTCCGCAGCACGCCGTTGAAGACGCCCACCGGCCCTCTTCAAGAACCATCGCCATTGCCTCGTTCGCCTTCCACCGCCCTTGCCATCACCGACTTCAAATCCGCCTTGCTTCTGCGCCACTTTGCCGCTTTCTTCCGCCCGACGCGAAGTTTCCTCCAACCGCCGCCAGTGGAAGGGAACGGAGAGATTTTCCCCAACCGAATCTCTTATCCTTCACGCTGCAAAGACTGGGACGGATCTCGCCGAGCGCCGTGAATCCGTCGGCCGCTTTTTCCCATCGCGAAGGGAACGGCGAGGCACGGAACTCGCCGGAGATAGTCTTAGCTCCCATCGTAACACCGATTGCGTCCAGCTTTCCCCATTTGACGATTCTGCCGACCAAATCCGACCACCGAAGCGTTGTCCAATTGTCGATCGAAGAGCGATTTTTCGGTTTCGGCGCGAAACCATTTGGTTTGCAGTTTTGAAACAAAGTGAAAATCGACAACGCAAACGAAAAATCGCAGCTTTAGGTTGATTTTCTCGTTTCCTTCGATTTTTGTTCGATTTTTTATGTAAACATTTCGGTAGTATGTTGTTAATTTATGCATGTATGTTGTTGATGCATGTGTGTGCAATTTGTAGTACCAATTTTTTCGCTTCATGATGAAATGCACACCGTGTTAATGATGAAATGCTCTTTGTTTGTTTGTTCACCAATTTTAGTACCAATATTTATTCGAGCATATTACGTAGCAATATTTACTTCAACATATTTTAGTAACAACAATTTTTCAAGTATATTTAGTAGCAATAATTGTTGACTTATGTCAAGTAACAATATTTGATGACTTATGTGAAGTAGCAATATTTGTTCAATTATATCAAGTAGCAATATGTGTTGATATATATGTAGCAGCAAGATTTGTTCAATTATATTTAGTAGCAATATTTGTTGAAGTATGTGTAGCACTAATATTTGTTCAAATATATTTAGTAGCAATACTACCCGTATCTCTAAAGGTAATATTTCATTTCATTGCAACTTGATATTTTACTAACATAGCATCTATGCAGATCCAACATGGCATTTATGTAGGAAGGACAATGCCTACTTTACAAGTTCAAATGAAAGATATCTAAATGTGAATGGTATTGATATGTAAATGCCTATTTTTGCACTTATTAGATTGATATGTGAATGATATTGAAATGAAAGGATATTTATTTACATATTATTGCTAAACACTTACTTTACAACTTCACATTGTCTAAAATATAGCAAAAGTCATGTCAAAATTTTGTTTTATTTATATGTTTTTATTTTATTTCAACTCAATTTTTCACTAACATTCCGTTTATATATGTCGAACATGGCATTTGTGTGACAATGAAAGGTTATTAACAACGAAGTTATGCCTACTCCACAACTTCAAATGAAAGATATTAAAATATTAATTGTGTTAACATATGAATGGTAGTGAAATTGTGAATGACATTGCTACGTGATTATGTAAATACCTATTTTTGTACTTGTTTGATTGATATGTGAATAGTATTGAAATGAAAGATTATTTGTTAATATATTATTCCTAAATGCCTAATTTACAACTTGGAATTGTCTAAAATATAGCAAGGGACGTGTCAAATTTTTTTTCATATTTAGGAGAGATCATACCATAATTTTTTCATGTTTTTACGTATTTTTTTTACATATTTTTTTTTTACATTTTCCTCTTTTTTAGCCTTCATTGGATTTTTATAAATTTTACAACATTTTTTTTTTGCAATTTCCCATGTTTTTTACATTTTTGGATCGTCTTCGGTTTTTGGCTGTTTTCTTTCACTCAAAAATCGTGAAATTCGCTCGTTGGTTTGACTGGATTTTAAAATAAATTAAATTTCTATGTCGTTCGATTTTTTGTGGTTTTTGCTATCACCATGTATCAAAATTCGGTCACAAAAGGTTTTGTTAACCCTATGAAACCTCGCCGAACCGCAATAACCTGGGAAACGGTGGTGGGAAGAAGCGGAGACTTCCCATTCGTGAACACCCTTCGCCGAGTCATCATCGTCGACGCCATCCTGTACAGAAGGGCGGGGTATTTGTGGGCTTGTTTGTTCTTGAATAAATAAGCATCTCAGCGAGAAGACAATCCCCCTCGAGCACATTGTAATGTTCATTCTGTAATTCTGTTCCTCTCTTTCGCATTAGTTGTTTTTCCATAAAGTTATTTGAAAGGCACTGTAGATCTGACCGCATGAAACCACTGCAACTGTGTAGCATTCTGTGGCAAAGGACATCATTAAAGAGGGAAGAAAGCTGTCAGAAAGGGGAGCTGCCCGCTTGTGTATGAGTGGCATGGGAAGAAGCACTGGGGTGCTGCCCATCGTCTTGCGGGAATCACGCATGTCCTCATGCACACTGAACTGAAGCTGGATGTGCTGGATGATGTGAAGAACACTCTGCAATGCATGATCAGGAACCAGTATCCTAGAGTAGTGGCAACTATCCCTCGAGTGATGGCAGCGAATCTGATCACTTGGTACATTGGTGTCATGGGGCCCCTGGTGTTGCTCTTACACTTGCTAAAGCATATGAGGTGATTGCCGCGTTCTTGCATCTGTTCAGAATTTCTCTATTGCATCTTGCATAGTGTATATCCATCTGTATTCACAGCATATAAGCATACCTGTATTGGTGGTTCTGCATGTATATCCATATAGGCAGTCGTTCTTCAGCTTAAGGTTAACTGATGACTGACGAGTTGCCAAGCAATAGTTGGCCTATTCATTTTCGTACACCACTTTGGGTCACGACAAGTAGCTGACATTTGTGTTTTCAGGTCTTCCATGATGATCACTTCAAGCAGTCAGCTGCAGAGGCTGCTGAAGTTGTCTGGAACCGTGGGCTTCTCAAAAGAGTCGGAATATGACATGGTGTAAGTGGGAATGCCTCTGTATTTCTCTCACTCTACAGGCTAACTGGCAATGTTGAGTACCTCTACCGAGCTAAGGCTTTTGCTTGCCTTCTGCTTGAGAAATCTGATCAATTGATTGCCGAGGGGGGGCATGCATGGTGGTGACCGCCCATTTTCATTGTTTGAGGGAAGGCTGGGATGGCATACCTCCTTTTAGACACTGTTAACCCATCCAATTCGAGGTTCCCGACCTATGAACTTTGAAAGACACCATCTACTATCAATCCAAAGCACTTCTGTTGTGTTATCTACTTTTGTTATATACCCTGTAATATGTACCTTGCTGAGCTTGCAGTATTTGTAAAGTTTAGTGTTCCTGATGGTGCAAACTTGAACCTTTGTAAAGTATATGTATGAGAGGGTTCTGGTTGTAATGGATATTGTTATGTCGGACAATTCCACAAAGACGTGGTACATGATCTATCAAAAGTTCCAAACATACCAACTTTAAATGGTATTGTAGTTACACAGAACATCTTAATAGCATTAGCCAACATTGAGCATTGTATGAACAAAGTTATGTAAACATTGTTTACCTCAAAACCAACGAACACATCATACTATAATAACAAACATAAATAGTTCCACATCATAATATAATAACAAACGTATATAGTTTCACATCATAGCATAATTAATAGGAGGAACTGAGGAACATTACTTTTTGAAGCCATGCAAAACTAACAATCCACATACAGTCCAATCCACTATGCAACTCTAAGTTAAGCTTCAGATAAATAGGCAAGACCACGCATGCCTCACTGAGAAAAACTCGTGGAGCCAAAAGGACACAAACACATGAGTGTGCATGTGCTTGCTCCTTACAACCTAAGCTGCTTGTGAAGCCCCATTTTGAGTAGACGACCTAGTTAACTTTGTACAGGAAAATTCAAGCACCAAAACAAAGTACAGATGATTTTAAATTAACATCAAAGCCCTTTAATGTCCCCTTCACAGATGCAATAAAAAAACACAACAGGAAATGACCTCATACAACAAGGTTCTAACTTCTACCATAGATCGGTGTACTAAAAGTGCAATCAGCAGAATACAGATCACTCGAATATCACTTCTAACTAAAGTTTTAAGCATACAACCTGACAACCAGAATATCACTCGGATTCAGACTCGGATCAGATAGAACTTGCTGTCCAGGGCGGCGAGGTCAGGGGACGGCGTGGCAGGGTCCAGGGCGGCGAGGTCCAGGTTGCCGTGGAGACACAGTAGAAGTCAGATCCACCCGAATCAAATTCCAATTCCAAGCAATTGGGAAGGGCGAGCTCACGAGAAAGACGGGGCGGGAGATGGCGCGGCCGCGGGTCTGCGACTGCGCGGCGAGAGAGGTGAAGAGCGTGCGGAGGTCGTCCAGCTCCTGCTTAGAGAAGGCCCTAAGAGAGGCGAAGAGCGAGTGATGAGATCACGAGGCAAGGTGCGCGAGTTGCTAAGGTGATGGAACTATGGAAGTCGTACTAGCGGGAGCTGTTGTGGTGATACCTGGAGGCCACGATGAAGCGGGAATTCGAGGAGGATGGAGGAGAAGGCTGCGAGGTTGGGGGCAGCCGTGGAGACACAGTTGAGGCCGGAGGTCAGGGGCGACGCTGTCGGGGGTGGTGTGGTCGGGGCGCGGCGAGGTCGGGGGCGGCCGTGGAGTCGCGGTGGAGGCCGGAGGGCAGACGGAGAATGGAGATGCTGGAGCCTGGAGCCTGGAGGAGATGCGCCGGGAGTGCCGCCCTGGTCCTTGGACTCCTGGAGGCTGGAGGCTGAACCTGGAGACCGGAGAGTGGAGAAGGAGCAGTCAATAGCTAGGGTTATTGCCGATTCCTTGGTGGGCTTTTGGCGAATTGGTGGGCTAGGCTAAATTCGGAATTTCCGGATTACTGTAGCCAGAATTTCTGTTCCGTTTCCGTTTCCGTCGGAACTAGCTCTCCCGTTTTCGTTTTCGTTTCCGAAAAAAATTACCGTTTTCGTTTCCGTACCGATACTTTCCGATTCCGTTTCCGAAAATGAGCTTCCGTTTCCGTTTTTCTTCGGAACGGTCGGAAACTTTCCGTTCCGTTTTCACCCCTAGGTAGAAGGCCTAGACCTAGACGAGTGAGATGAAGAGAGCTGATATCAGCTTCCACTTGTAATGCCATGTGGCAAACAGGGTGAGATGGCAGCTAACATGGCAAAACAATTATCAAAACCAGGGTGATTTACTGTACGGGAATATGGGTGTAATTTGGACCAGTTTAGATAGTTGAGGGTCAGCTAGATGGTTTCAAAGTTGAATGCTAGACCTTCCTTATAATCACCGGTGGATCCATCTCCAGGGCAGGATGGGTGATTGTTCGCGTTCTCTGATGACAAGCTATAGAGGTGTAGTGCAGTTCTACCATCGCAAACATCATGAAAACAGAGCTTTTCTAGATAAGCCTTTGTCCTAAACTTTCAAGCAATTAGATTTGCCTAGGCTTCGAAAATTTATTGGCTCTGCCACTGCTTATAATTGAGGGGGTTGTGTGTTTGGCGTTCAAATAAACTTATTTGTAAATTTAGATTGGGGGAGTTACTTGTCGGTAGTTTGGCACTAGGTTCTCATTCTTATTATCCACTGAGCCCTTATCTAGTAGTTATTGAAAAACATTGCACTGGAATGGCTTTTTTTTTAAAGAAAGAATACACTGTAACTAGGATACACTATGACTAATAGTCTGGGTATCGTAGCAATATGGTATCCGGGTCCGATTTTGATGGTCTATCTCATGTTCAACGGTTCGAGCTTTCATGATTTGCCACTATCTGGTCGATGAGGCATGTGGGATCTAGAAGCAATTAAACAATTGATGGTTGCGAAGAAATTTAAAAGTAGCACAGGGGTACTGATAGCCAATAGGTTATATAAATTGTGAATTATATCTAAAGCCCTCGTGATCCTTACCTTGGAATATTTATCAAGTGTCCTTAATTAGCCTATATTTGCAACTTGCAAGAACCACTGGTTACAAACTTACAATCACAACGTAAGGGCATGTACAATGGAGAGTCAAGAGTGTCTCTTAGCACATTTTTCTAAGCAAAAAAGATAAGCATGTACAAAGGACATGCACAAGAGCCAACATGCTATTTAATACTACTCCTCTCTAATTCTGCCTAGGAGCTTGTGAAGAGTCGTCTCTTCACCAAGAGTCGACTCTAGCATTTTTTGCACTTTCCCCCCTGCCACATCAGCGAAACATGTCCACCTCATCACTAAGAGACGCCATATTAAATGCCTTTGTACATGCCCTAAGAATCCAGTCACCATGGGAACAGTGTACAGATAACAGTACTGACAATTATTGTGGTGGTTGGTGGTTAACCGTGCTGCTCGGGTAAGAATATTATCTGAAATTTCAAAAAATGACACTCAATTCGTGCGTCTCTTCGGCTCTGTGTATGATATGTGGGTCCATCTACGGCACTGACAGTGGGCCAGTGTGTCAAATACCGAAAAAAACGAATTTTAAAGGTGTCAAAAACTGAAATCTCTCGAATATTATCGCTGTTTTGACCACAGGCCCCGAATGGTCTTTCACGCCACTGTTGCAATGCTGCTGATCTTCCATGGATACAAGGTAACTGTCAGTGCCAGGCTAGTTCTTGGATTCCAGTGTGTGGTGTGTTTCTTGAGCCTATTGGCCCTCAGAAAACACCAATAATGCCCCCAAAAAAAAAATAGTTGTGTCAAAGCAAAGAAGTAACAAGGCAGGGCAGGCAGGTGGGCAACCGTGTGAATTTATTTCACTGCCAAGCACGCCCCTGCGTATAAACTGAAGCATCACACCCTCCGAACTCAAGGAGCAGCAATGGCGCAGCAGATAGAGCACACCCACCTCCCCATCCGTGGGCTCAACCTCCACATAGCTCAAGTGGGAAGAGGTGAAAATTTCACAACGTGATTGATCCCCATGGAGCAAGCAGAGTCAAGGGCCTTTATGACTATCATTTGATCTGTGTGCTATGTTCTTTCTTTGTTGCAGGTGAGCTTGGGACGGTGGTGTTCTTGCATGGGTTCCCGGAGATATGGTACACGTGGCGCCACCAGATGCTGGCCGTCGCCGCCGCCGGGTACCGCGCCATCGCGCCGGACAGCCGCGGGTACGGCCTCTCCGACCAGCCGCCGGAGCACGAGGAGGCGTCCTGGGACGACCTCGTCGCCGACGTGCTGGCCATCCTCGACGCCCTCTCCATCCCGAAGGTACAACATAGTACAATGATCGATGAATATCCAAGAAACGGACGAGAAATTTGCCGTGTTCACGATCTGATTGGCTCTGCCTCGCAGGCGTTCTTGGTGGGCAAGGACTTTGGCGCCATGCCGGCGTACGACTTCGCGCTCCGGCACCCGGACCGCACGTGCGGTGTGATGTGCCTGGGCATCCCCTTCAGCCCCGTCCCCTTCTCCTTCGACACCATGCCTGAAGGATTCTACATCCTGCGGTGGCGTGTGCAAAACACCATTGCATACCCTCTCAACTCTCTACAAGACTTTTTTTTTCGTTCATCAGACCAGCTGTGCTGCAAGTCTGCAACTGGTGTGCGTGTGTGCTGTGTTGTGTAGGAGCCGGGTAGGGCGGAGGCCGACTTCGGCCGGCACGACGTCCGGCGAGTGGTGCGCACCACGTCCTCTTCTCCGGCAGCGAGATCCCCATAGCGAAAGAAGGGCAGGAAATTATGGACCTAGCCGACCTGTCCACGCCACTGCCGACGTGGTTCACCGAGGAGGACCTCGACGCCTACGCCTCCCTCTACGAGATCTCCGGCTTCCGCTACCCTCTGCAGATGCCATACAGGTAAAGAGATCGATCTCATTTTACATCTCCTCTGCCATTCGAGCCAACCAGCACAGAAGTATAAAAGGATTTTGCTCACTGCTTCCATGGACTCGATCACAGAGCTCTGCACAGGAGGCCGCACCTGGTGGACGCCAAGTTCCAGGTGCCGGTGTTCATGGTGATGGGGGAGAAGGACTACGCGTTCAAGTTCCGGGGTTCGAGACAGCCGTGAGGAGCGGCATGATGGAGAGCTTCGCGCCGGACCTGAAGATCGCCTACATCCCGGAGGGGAGCCATTTCGTGCAGGAGCAGCTCCCGGCGCAGGTCAACGAGCTCCTCCTCGGGTTCTTGAAGAATCATACGTCATGAGAGCGAAGAAATGGGGAGGTCCCTGCGATGAAAACGAGGCCGTGAGAATAATAATACTGCAGCGTCGCTTCTGTCGCCGTTGCTTTGCTCGAACCGTGTAACTCTGGAATTTTCTCATTAATAAAAGGCTCAGATAATGTAGTCATCCTAGATGGGATGGTGACAAAGATGAATTTTTTACTTTTTTAGCCGAACATGAAAAAAATATTTATGGATTTAGCCGCTGGACGGATGAATTTGCAAATTTGGCCCCTCAACAGTAAAATTCCACGGATCCAGTCGGCGGATCCAGTAAAATTTGGCCCCTCAACAGTAACTCTGGAATTTTCTCATTAATAAAAGGCTCAGATAATGTAGTCATCCTAGATGGGATGGTGACAAAGATTGCCCTTTTTCAGTGGACTCATTGGAGATGATGTGTTAAGAACAGGTAAAAAACCAAAAAAAAGTAATTGTTTCCGATTTCAGAACAGGTAAAACCGGTACACCCAGTGATGAAACTAGAAATTTTTTAATGGATGTGTCCGCAGCTCTGTACCACCTGTCGGAGTCGCCCGCACGGCCCATACCGCGCCGTCGCCTGTCCGAGCTGCTTGCCACGTTGCTCGCATGGCCAGCACGTTGCCTCTGTGCCACGCCACAACTTGTCTGAGCCGCCTGCCGCGCCGCTGCTTGCTGCGTCGCTCACTCCGCCTCCACGTTGCCCACCATGCCGCTCGCCTCGCCTCCGTGTTGCTGTCTGCCCGAGCCACTTGCTGCGTCGCTCGCCCCACATCGGCTCACGCTGCCGCTACCGCTCACCCGAACCGCCGTGATGCCTGCCGCCCGCCCAAGCCGCTTACCGCATCGCTCATCTCGCCCCGCTAGCGTTGCCGCCCTCCAAAGCCACTCACTGCTGCCACCCACCCGAATCGCCGTGACGTCTGCCATGTCACTTGTCTAGGTAGCTTATTGTTTGATCTGTCTCAATATTAGATAGATTCCGACAAAAAAATTAGTATTTGAGAGCAGAAAATGAATTGGGAAAGTAAATTTCTGTGCTAAATACTTTACTCTAGTTAGGCTAAAGCTACGCGAATCAATCATGATTCATTTTCTTCTAATAATCAAAATAGGCTTTAAAAGTTTAAAGTCTTCTGTCTTTTACAACAATGAAAAAGAGCAGTAAAATGAACATGAAAATTAATTATGCTGATTACATGACTCTAAACAGTAGGACCGACATTACAGGCAATAGTAATTACTACTCTCATTCTGGGACGTCGGATCTCACTTAAATCATTTTTGTGTTTTGATCTCAACCCTTGATCTACTTTAATTGAAATCGGTCACCCATTATATTCATTGTTGACTTTGCTGCTGACTGCAAATTTCAAATTCTCCTCTGTTTCTTTAGTCCTTACTAGCCGAGTGCCCGTACATTGCAACGGAACAATAACCGTTCATGTAGATGAATTAAAACAATAGAAAAACAATACTTGGTAGAAATCTAAAAGAGTAAACCGTGATAATTAGAAAAGTTTTAATGTGCAATTTGCAAATTTTTGTATGCAAAAGCTTTTGTACTTGGAACTATAAGTTACAGACGAATTAAAACAATAGGACAATAATTTCTAGTAATTATATAAAGTCTACAAGAGTAAACCATAATAATCGGAAAGATTTTAAGGTGCCTTCTGTAAATTTCCGTATGACTGAAAGCCTCATTCTTGAAACTACGTTATAGGGTCTAAGTTGTAGTTTTCCCATAGAAAAAACCTAAATTCAATAGATATCCGTGTGCCCGTACATTGCAACGGAAACTCAATTTGCGATAAAAAGTTTATTTGCAAAAAGCACTAATAGTGGCAGAGGTGGGTAATTAAAGAGCAATGGCAAAGGTGGATAATTAAAGAGCAGCGGCAAAGGTGGGTAATTTTGATGAAGTAACAATGGCAAAAGTGGGTAATTAAAGAGCAGTGGCAAAGGTGGGTAATTTTGAGGAAGTGACGCAGGAAAAAACTCTCACTTTATATAGTAGAGATACTAGCCGAGTGCCCGTACGTTGCAACGGAGCAATAACCGTTCATGTAGACGAATTAAAACAATATAAAAACAATATTTGGTAGAAATCTAAAAGAGTAAACCGTGATAATCAGAAAAGTTTTAAGGTGTAATTTGCAAATTTTCGTATGCAAAAGCTTTTGTACTCGGAACTATAAGTTACAGACGAATTAAAGCAACCGAACAATAATTTATAGTAATTATATAAAGTCTACAAGAGTAAACAATAATAATCAGAAAGATTTTAAGGTGCCTTCTGTAAATTTCCGTATGACTGAAGACCTCATTCTTGAAACTACGTCATAGGGTCTAAGTTGCAGTTGTCTCATAGAAAAAACCTCAATTCAATAGATAGCTGTGTGCCTGTGCGTTGCAATGGAAACTCAATTTGCGATAAAAGGTTTATTTGCAAAAAGCACTAATAGTAGCAGAGGTGGGTAATTAAAGAGCAGTGGCAAAGGTGAATAATTAAAAAGCAGTGACAAAGGTGGGTAATTTTGATGAAGTAACATATGGCTGAAGACCTCATTCTTGAAACTACGCCATAGGGTCTAAGTTGCAGTTGTCTCATAGAAAAAACCTAAATTCAATAGATAGTTGTGTGCCTGTGCATTGCAACAGAAACTCAATTTGCGATAAAAGGTTTCTTTGCAAAAAACACTAATAGTAGCAGAGGTGGGTAATTAAAGAGCAGTGGCAAAGGTGAATAATTAAAAAGCAATGACAAAGGTGGGTAATTTTGATGAAGTAACAGTGGTAAAGGTGGGTAATTAAAGAGTAGTGGCAAAGATGAATGATTTTGATGAAATGACGTGGAAAGAAATTCTCATTTTATATAATAGAGATAGTACTGACTACAGAGTGAGACTCAGTCTTCTAATAAAAGATTTTCTTCGGTTAGTCAAAACGTGTGCTTTGGTACTTAAAGACTGGCAAAATTTCCTTCAGTTAGTCAAAATGTGTGTTTTGGTACTTAAAGACTGGCAAAATTTCCTTCAGTTTGTCAAAATGTGTGCTTTGAAGTACCAAAACGTTGAAAGGACAGTATCTAGCCACTGGGCAGTACAACAGGACATTAAGGCTTAGATTTCAGTGGAAGTGAAGTGTAGAATATAGCAATTTGGGACAAAATTTTAGTATTACATCTCAGCAATTCCTCTGTTTTCCTTGTAAAATTCCAGCAGGATTTATCTTTTGCAAACATTTCAGAAGTTCAGAACAAAACTTGAGCCGTCCCTACACCGACGCATCGGCTGTAACTGACTTTTACAACAAACATTTCAGAAAAAAAAAACTCTAGACGAATTGAACTGTTTTACGTAAAACTAGTCAGGTCACACGTTATGCTATGCCATGTAAAATTTTATCGCGCAACGTTGCGACATGTGGATTTTTGGAAATTTAATCGCACGACACTGCGCTATGTGAAATTTGGTCCGATAGATATTTCTAAAAAATGCGTAACTTTATTTTTTGTGTTTTTTTAAAAATGGGCTGCTAGGAGCCGTTGACGAATCTGTGAATTGCTAGGAGTCGTTGACGGATCTGTGGAATTTTTTGGGAGAAAACCGCGGAGGGATTTAAACACCTTTTTTGCGTAATTTCGGTTTTCGTGTTTTTTTTAAAAAAATGGTCGCTAGGACCCGTCAGCGAATCTGTGGACTGTTATAAACTTTCGGCGAATCTTTGTTTTTTTGGAGGAAACTGCAGACATATTTTTTCGGGGTCGAATGTGAACTGTAGATGGACCTAAACATATTTTCGTTTTTTTTCCAAGGTCCGTTTTGCTAAAAACTGAGGGAAGAATATGAACGTAAACCATATAGGGACCTAAACATAATTTCGGTTTTTTCGGGTCCGTTCTGTTAAAAACCGAACGGAGGACCTAAACGTGATTTCAAATTTTCTGAAGGACCTTCTCATGAGGGGGGGCGACATGGCTCGTCTAGCTGGGCTTGAATTCTCAGCGCTATAATGATTGGCATCAATTTTATTGAATTGGTTTGTCAGGCATTCCACGTGGGAAAGAATTTTGGAGTCGTGCCAACCTATGATTTTGCTTTCCGTCACCCGAACCGCCTATGTGTTTCGGCATCCCTTTCGGCCCTAGTGGACTCTCCTTCACCACCATGCGGGGAGACTTCTACCTTCTGCGTTGGCAGGTAGTTTTCTGACCTAAAAATTCATTGATCATGAATGAGAAGAGAGTTTGCGCCTGGTATGTGAGAGACCATGTGGAGGTCTACCCATATGCATGATGCGCAATTGATTGGATTTGAGCTTACGGTGTTTAAGTTTGAGTTTGATTTGAATTTTGAAGCAATTTGAAGTGTTGTCAAAGTAGGTGGCACTATCGGTCCCGAAGGCAATACTATCGCCTTGCGGTACTACCATCCTTATGATGGCGGTAGTTATTTCGGAGAGTGATTTTTGGGTTTTAGGAAATCAAGACTACCGCCTTGGGGTCAGTAGTATCGAAAGTGACACTCATGGTAATTACATGATGGTAGTACCACTTGACGGTAGTATTGGCCCTAAGGGACCGTATACCAGCCCCCTAGTTAGTGATAGTTATTTTTCAGAGTAAGATTCTGTGAACTGGAAGTTGTGATTATGTAACGTTCATTGTATATCTTTGCTAGGCAATACTATGTAATGTGTTTCTTTTCTGTATTAGTTGTAGGACTTCAGAGCTAGATTATTGTGAGGCGGAGAAGACCAGAGCTAGGCTAGGAGAGCTAAGGTCCGGAACGGTCAAGGGACGCATGAAGATAACTAAGGATAGAAAGTGATTGTGAGCTATGAAGACAAAGAGCTATTGGTGATAGATATGGCGGGCGACAGCATGAACCGGACTAAGCTCAAGGAGGAGTCGAGGTCCAGAACGGTCAAGGAAGCTGAAGCCGTCATGATGAAGTAGTTAAGGACATGTGGCACATCAAAAGACTTGGACCCGTTTGCAAGCGAGAATGGTTCAAGGGAGTCCAGTCGCGTGAGAGGCCTGATGATAAGTCATTGAGGCCATATGGAAGGTGATGAAGTATGGAAAATGCTTTGAGTAAAAGGAAACGACCGGTCGTAGGGCAAATTCGTAATTTGCTTATTACCGAAGATCAAGTCGGTTTGGAAAACCACAGCAGTGGCCTAAGTGGTTTAGGTCAAGTCAAAGTGGACATGGACGCAACATGGGTAAGAACCAACCATGAAGCATAAGAACCAGCACTACTAACCTTGATTGGTTTCACCCTTGCATTGCGTTCCATATCAAATTTATTGATTATCCTGCAGTAATAAGAACCAGCACTACTAAGCATAAGAAACATCAAATTTATTGCAGAATTGAACCAGCACTACTAACCTTGATTGGTTTTACCCTTGCATTGCACATGTATGGAAGAGAGGTGCAGTATGGAAGAAACGAAACGTTCGAATTCTGCAATAATAGGAAACATGGGTAAGAACCAACTAGGGATGTAAACGGGTCGGATACGGACGGATATTGCTCTTCCCGTATCCTAACCCATATTTTTTTCCCGGATTCGGAACCGGATACGGGCTAGCCGGATCCGGATACGGATCCGGATAATTCGGGATACGGATTCGGATCGGATATATGACGGATTCGGATCGGAAACGGATAATTCAGGAACGGATAATGCACGCATACATAAAGTAATATATGTTGAATCAAACCACACAAATACATGACAGTAGTAGCAAGATATCTCAAACAAAGCCATGCCACCGGAGCTCCACCCGCCGGAACTGAACCGGAACTGAAACCAGAAAAATCAAAAGAACTCTGAGATCTGTTTCAAGTCCAGAAGCAATGCCTCTCACGAGCAAATTTTTCACGAGAGCAAGCAGCCAAGCACTTCTAGTCGCCCTACTGAAAATCCACGAGAGCAAGCAGCCAAGCACTTCTAGTCGCCCTACTGAAAATCCACGAGAGCAAGCACAAGATCACGCAGCTGCAGTGATCGGCGCGGAAACGAGCACGCGCGAGGATCTGCGACGATCTAGAAGGATGCGGCTCGGTGGGATCCCGTCACCAAGCCCGCCGCGATGGAGCAGCGATACGAGCAGCCGAAGAGCGGGAGATCTAAACCCGCGGCCGATGAAGCGTCGCGACGAAGAAGACCGGGCGGCAAGGCGACGATGGAGACCGGCGATGCGGACGAGCCTTGCTGGAGAGCAGCTGTTGACGGCGGCAGGACGGCAACGGCCGAGCGCAGTACGGACGGAGGAGGACGGTTAATCCGGAGATCAGGCGATGATCCGCGGAGCACGCGTCAGCCGACGCGAATCGGCGGCGATCGCGGAAGATGAAGCGCCTGCGGGGGCGGGGCGGCGGCGAGTCGAAGTCGGGTGGTGGCACATGCTGGCGCGGCGAGCGGTGATGACGAAGATGGCCGAAACGATCCGGTGGAGGTCCGATCCGACGAAGAACGAACGAAGAACAGCAACAGCCGTGCGAGTGCCGCCCGGGAGTCGCCTCCTCCCGAGCCATCGCCTATCTGGCCCAAACTAACCGGATATCCGGATAGGAATAATACCCGATATCCGGATCCCGTCCCAGGTTTTCCGGATATTAGGCATTCCGAATCCGATCCCGGATCCGAATTTAAATATCCGGATCCGCCCCGTATCCGACGGATATTTAAATTCCGTCCGGATCCGGTCCCGACCGGATCCGGTCCCGGATCGGCGGAAAAACCCGACCCGCTTACACCCTAGAACCAACCATGACGAGGAAGAACCAAGACTACTAAGGCCTGTTTGTTTCGCTTCGATTCGGATTTTGACCCCAAAAGGTAATCGAAACAAACACCGATTCTAGAATCCGATTCTCACAATCCAAAGACACCCATATACACTAGAATCCACAATCCACTTCATATGTGCTTTTGGATTCCAGCTTTTGAAGAATGAGCTTCTCTACAACCACAATCCAGAATCAGCTTTTAGAGAATCCAAAGCTGAAACAAACAGGCCCTAACATGTATGGAAGAGAGGTGCAGTATGGAAGAGACGTGGATGGAAGCCGGCCGGATGGAAGACCGTATGTATGGAGGACACTGTTGGAATCCCGTATATATGGAAGACGTGGAGGCAGAACGATAAAGCGGCCGGCCAGACCGTATGTAAAGCTTATAGACCGTATAATAGACCGTATGTAAAGCTTATAGACTGTAAATGAAAGCCTGTAAATCAAAGCGGCCGGCCAGACGTTTCGTTACCAGTGACGTTTCGGCCAGACGTTTCGTTTCTTGCGTCACTGCGGCTGAACGTTTGGTTTCTTGCGCTATTATGGCACTGGTTAATTCAAAAGTTCGAACATGGCGGCTCATGGATAGCTGGCACACGCTGAACTTTTCGTTTCTTGTGTCACTGGATGCACACGGGGTGGCGGCTCATTTAATAGTATTAGCAGTCATTTAAGAGTATTAGCAGTGGTAGAAGTGGTAATTTTGATGAAATGACGTATGAAGAAACTCCCATTTTATATAGTAGAGATAATTAACACTGTCAATGCAATCTCATGTTGTATTGCCGCTAGTGACTTCTTACATCAAGCTTCCACTATCGCTCTTCAACATAATTTGGACTAACCGCAATTGACGGTGTGTATCTTTCTAAAGATAACTCATGGGTTAAAATCCTAGACGGTTAAAATAGAAAATCCACACAAATAACCGCCCAACCTATGGTTGGCGGAAATCGAATTCTAGTCATATTGTGCGTGCACAATTTGTGCATTCTAGCTTGCAAAAGTCATTAGATCTAGTGGTCTTAACATTTGTCACAATTTTCTATTTTTTATTACTCTTAACATAGAAAAAATTTGAACTTGAAACTAAATACATAGGTGGAGTAAGTCATGAAGTACATTTACAATTTTTTTGGAATTTTTTTGACAACATTTAGTTAAATTACACCATAATTATATGAAAAGGCTTGATTACACGCAATACTTTCCTCGCTGTGTGTCGTTGCTTCAAAATATTATCAAGATGTATCTTCAATATAAAAATTTATAACAAAATCTAGCCACTCATTGCAACAATATGACAGTGTGTTGGGATCTTGACAGAGGTTTCACATGTTGTTGGACTCCTGTAGCAAATTAATATCCACCAAACATGTGAAAGATTGGCCCATCCATGATTTACCAACTTAAGCATGACATCATAATACATACGAGTGTTTGTGCAAGATATATGCTAACTTAGTACGTTACATTGAAATAAGTTTTTTCTACTTAATTAAAACAACGATAAAGCACGACAATGTAAGCAGGGGAACAAAATAATGTAAAAAGGTGGAGATTCAGAGTGGGGACAGCTTGCTTAATTATTAGTAACTCTTATACATTTATACCAACTTGATTAGTTATCTATCACCCCAGTAGCTCTCTCCAAGTCTCCCATCAGTCCGAGCCACTGCGTATGCTCACGTATGCATTGTTTGCTCAATAAGTCTCCCATGATGATTAACTTTGGCGTTATAATTAGCATCTACTTAGATTGGCTAGATCAAAAGTTGGGAAGTGGGAACACTCCTTTTTGTGTTGATTAGGTTGTGTTCTAGGATAAAGAAAACACCGAGCCAGTAATCGATCAGAGATGAGGCAGCAAACTAGACTTTCGCAGGAGCAAAGCACCTTAAAATTCTTCTAGGCTGCATACCTTAGCAATCCCTCGACATCGTTTTCGCTTTATTTCGCTCGATTCTTTACCTTAGGTGTAGTATCCTACATCATGTAATATCTAAACCACTGTACGGCTCTTCCTTCTTAATATATTCACAGCCGGCTGTTAAAAAAAAAACGGGGCAGTAGGTAATATCCCACCTCAAGCGCTCTCCCCTCCCAGTCCGACCACCACCCCCATTCTCCCACAAAGGTGCCGTCGCCGTGTGCCATTCTCTATTGCTTCCTACTCTGGCTATGTCCCGTCGCGTGACGCACCACCGCTTGGAGTTGGAGCGTATTATCCAAGACCGATTCCGCCGGAGACATTGGCGCCAGACGCCTCTACTGTTCGACGAATTGCTCCAGCCAAGAGGCCCGCCTCCATTCGCGAATCAACTGCCTCCTCACCGTCTGCCGCACGCGAGGGCCTCGTCCTCGCCGTCTCCCTCTTCAACCGCATCGCGCGAGCCGGCTCCAGGAAGGTGGCTCCCGATATACGCACCTACGCATCCTCCTCGACTGCTGCTGCTGCGCGGGCCGCTTGGACCTCGGTTCGCCGCCTTCAACCACGTCATTAAGACGGGATGGAAGGTGAACGCCATCGACTTCCATCAACTGCTTAAAGGACTCTGTGCCCAGAAGAGGACGAGCGACGCAATTAACATAGTTCTCCGGCGAATGCCCGAGCACGGCTGCAGGCCCGATGTCGTCTCCTACAACATTCTTCTCAAGGGGCTCTGCAATGAGGGGAAGAGCCAAGAGGCACTAGAGCTGCTCCTCTTGATGGCTGATGACGGAGGCAGCTGCGCACCTAATGTGGTGTCGTATAGCACCGTCGTTGATGGCTTCTTTAAAGAGGATCGTGTGGAGAAAGCTTACAGCCTATTTCGTGAAATGCTGGATCGTCAGATTTCACCGAATGTCGTGACTTACAGCTCGGTCATTTCTGGACTGTGCAAAGCTCAAGCAATGGACAGGGCCGAGGGGGTCCTTCAACAGATGTTCGATAATGATGTTATGCCTAATAATACCACATATAATACTCTGATCCATGGATATTGCTCTTCAGGACAGTGGAAAGAGGCGGTTAGAATTTTGAGGAAAATGTGCAGAGATGGTCCTGCACCAGATGTTGTTACTTATACCTCGCTGATGGGCCATCTTTGCAAGAATGGAAGATGCGCAGAAGCTAGAAAGATTTTTGATTCCATGCGCAAGAGGGGCCAAATACCAAATGTTTCCACGTACGGCATTCTGCTTCACGCATATGCCACCAAAGGAGCTCTTGTTGATATGCATGATCTCCTTGATTTGATGGTGAGGAATGGTATTGCACTCAATCATCATATATTCAACATATTGATACGTGCATATGCTAAACATGAAATGGTTAATGAATCAATGCTTCTGTTTAACAAAATGCGGCAGCAAGGATTGAACCCTGATATAGTCAGCTATGGAACGGTAATAGATGCACTTTGCAAGATAGGCAGAGTGGATGATGCTATGTCCCAAATGAATCAGATGATTGGGGAAGGATTGACTCCCAACATCGTTATTTACTCGACCCTTATTCATGGTCTGTGTACCTGTGGCAAATGGGAGAAGGCCGAGGAATTATTTATTGGAATGATGAATGGAGGCATCAGTCCTGATACCATGTTCTTCAATACAATAATGGGCAACCTATGCAAAGAAGGAAGGCTTATAGAATCCCAAAATCTCTTCGACTTGATGGTACAGATAGGTGCGAAGCCTGATGCCTTTTCATATAGTACACTAATACATGGATATTGCTTAGATGGTAAGATGGATGAAGCGATGAAGTTACTTTCTATTATGGTCTCAATTGGCTTAAAGCCTGATGTTGTTACATATAGCACTTTGCTTGATGGCTACTGTAAAAATGGTAGGATAGAGGATGCATTAACTCTATTCAGAGAAATGCCGAGCAAAGGAGTTAAGCCTGGTGTTATTACATACTCCGTTTTGCTGCATGGGTTATTTCAAGCTGGAAGGACTGCTGCTGCAAAGGAACTCTATCACAGGATGATCAACACTGGAATGAGACTTGGCATAGGCACGTACAACACAATCCTATTAGGACTTTGCAAAAATAATTGCATTGATGATGCACTCCGAATGTTTCAGAATCTATGTTTGACAGATTTTCAGCTTGAGATCAGGACTTTTAACATTATGATTGGTGCATTGCTTAAAGTTGGCAGAAAGGATGAAGCCAAGGATTTGTTTGCTGGTATCTCGGCCAAAGGATTAGTGCCCGATGTTGTAACCTACAGCTTAATGATACAAAATCTTATAGAAGAAGGGTTGCTACAGGAGTCCGATGATCTATTTCTATCTATGGAGAAGAATGGCTGCGCTGCCAACTCTCGTATGCTGAATGCTATTGTCAGAACGTTACTTCACAAAGGAGAGATACCCAGGGCTGGGGTTTACCTCTTGAAAATTGATGAGAAGAACTTCTCCCTGGAAGCTTCCACGTCTGGCTTGCTTATTTCACTTGTTTCAAAGGGGGAATATCAACAACATCTGAAGTTTCTCCCTGAAAAATATTACTCTTTTGTGGAATCCAGGGTTGATTGAATGCGTTTGCAGCTAATCACTTCTAACTAGAATTTCTGGACATATAATTGATGGGAGATCTTTCCTTTGTATATCAAGTGGAGATTACATAGCATTTTGGGCATCTCTCACAACCTTCTGAGAAATATCACATCTGAATTGCCGAGAAGCTATTAAAAATTTGTGAGTGTTTATTTATGTCTTGTTTTAGATAGGCTTGGCAATTGATATTCCACTGGGTTGAAGAACACAAAATGGCTCAAATCAAGTTGGATCCACTATTGTTTGTACTTTTGAAGATGATAGCTTCATTACGGAAGGATCTGCGACTAGAGCTTTCAAAGCTAATACCTGTTTTTCTCTAGTTTACTGTTTTGCTTTGTTCGTTTTACATGCATTAAGTTGGACACTAAATCAAGCAATGCTATTGAATCATTTAAATTTTTAAATCATTTAACCCCAGTGAGACATGACATATCTTCTCTTGAAGAACAGTCTAAATGATTTTTGATTTGTTTTGGTTCTAATTGTACCTCTCTTTTATACTATGTCTCATTGTAGAAATGCTTGTTGTCTTTGGTTGATACCGAAATTTTTTATTTCCTATCAGATATTCATTTGGTTATGGAACTCAACTTCTACAAGTTATTGTTAATATAACATGTAAAAATGCTCGTTTCCCTCATTATTTTTGAGATTTTGTCCTGAGGTTCGTTTCGCTTTATTGATAATAGTTGTTATAGCTGTGACAATCGATCATTAGGGGGGACAACTGGATTTTTTTTTGGATTTGAATTTTTTGCAGAGATAACTTAACCATTGGACCTGTGCTATTATTTTGAAAGAACTACTAGAAATACTCTGTCATGTTTCCAAACAAGGCACCATTTATCTGACTGTATGTGCTTTTGTTTATTTCCTGTTTTTATGTCCATACCTGTTTGGCTGTCTATTTAGACAAATTTTAGGTGGGCAATCTCAACAATGGTGTATGAATCATTTTTATCTTTGGATAGGTTTGGTACTCTGAGTAGAGAAAATGGAGCTCTTGAGCAATGCAAGGGATACATTTTCTTAGAAAACAGGTATTACCCGGCGTATATGAGAGCCAAATAATAGCACAAAAATGTCTGTATTATTGCCCAGAGAGATTGTTTTCCTTTGCATCTACTAATTACAACCTTTGATATACATTATATCGACTATTGAGGTCGTGCAATGTAGCTTCTGAAAATGACTGGAACAAACTGTTGCTTGATGGGATTATCGTTGGAAAGCGAGATGTTTCACGGGAAGAACCTTGTGCTGTTATTAAGAAGAGAATCAAAAGTCTTAATTCGGACAGTAAGACCCATAACCTTCTCTGAGTTCAGTACAGGGACTATTTTAACCTACACACTGTTTTCTCTTCCGTTCCCTTTTTGTTTGACAGGAGACAAGTTAGAGCGGAGGAAATCTTGAAAGTGTTTCAGTGACCAACGTGTAATGTCTGGCGGTTATATTGAATAAATAGAGAATTGATTCTATACTCAATCCATTTTACTCAATAGATAGAGATCATAGTGCGCCATCAGTGTCTGTCAGTGCTTGTCACAACTCACTGCCCCTCGACGTGTCCTTGTCCCAAACTCACCATTCCTCACACAAGGTGCTTGAAATCAAATGCCTCATGAGAGCATCCCACCTTTCCTGTGTCTATTGCCTAAAGATAGAAATAAGATTTCCTTTTTTTTAGATGTGCTCTTAATACGATTGAGTTGTATTTATCTTTTATCGCAAGTTTGTGTATTGTTTATTGTAGACTCTTTCTTTTAATCGTATAGAAATCAAACTGCTGTTTTTATTTTTTAGTCCGAATTTCAGCTTTTTTCGGTTGGAATTCGTATACAAATCCAACTATTAATTTTCATTTTATTTTTATTCCGAATTTGAGTTTTATTTTGATATTTGTATGGAAATCATATTACTAATTATCTTTTATTTTTATTCAATTTTTTGTTTTTTATTGTACTTTATATAGACTCTTTCTTTTAATTGTGTAAAAATCAAATTCTAATTTTATTTTATTTTTATTCTAAATTTCAGTTATTTCTGTATTGTACATGATACAAACTCTTTCTTTTAATTTAGAACGTTATAATCTGCACCCACACGATCAAGGTGTAGAAACTCTTTTTTTTAATCTAAACTGTTATATTCTGGATCTACACGATCAACGATGTAGATATTTCCTTTCTCTCCAATTAATGTGAAAATTTCTAGCTTTGAGAACGAATGTAATGATTTTTTTGCCTTTGCTTTAATATTATAATAGATCCTTTAGTATGACAGCGAAACCTCGTGCTTGTAGGAACCAAAAGAGCGGAGGCCGACTTTGGCAGATACGACGTCCAGACTCCAGAGTGTTGTGCGCCGCATCTACATTCTGCTCTCCAGCAACGACATCCCGATAGCGAATTGTGGATCTCGCAGACTTGTCGCCTCTTCTGGAGTGGTTCACTGAGGATGATCTTGTTGTCTGCATCACCCTATGAGAGATCCGGTTTCCAGTATCCACTGAAGAACCCAAACGGGGTAAAACATGGCTGTAGTATGTGCCAACTTTGTCTTACTACTACTAGGCATTTTTGGTGCCTGACAAAATTAGTTGTGCGCTATACTCGATAGATCTATGCATAAGAGGCAAACAATCGAATATGCAAAATTCCGAGCCCCGGTGCTGTCGCCATGGGCGAGCAAGATTACGTCTTTAAGCTCCCTGGGGTTGAGTCCGTTCTGAAAGACGACTTCATGGAGAAGTCTGCACCAGACCTGAAGATCGCCTCCTGAAGGACCATCCTGCTGCATAGTTGCTCTGGTGCTCCCAACTATAGGAACATTATTATACACTATCCTGATAAAAATTAGGATTTGTGATGGATGATGTTGCTTTGGGTAGGCTAGTTTTATCTGAACTATGCTGTATCTAGTTTGTACTGCTAATTTTATCTGAACTATGCTGTATCTAGTTTGTACTGCTAATTTATCAACAATAAAAAAGGCTAATAATATCTCTCTACTGTATACGCGTAATCTCCTATGCTGTATGTTCTGATTGTGTGAAGCGCAGCCATCGATATTCCAACCTGTAATATGCCTGGTTTTTATATTTCTGGCAAGTCTGTTACAAACTTCTACGACATACATTTCAGAAAAAAAAATTGAGACAAATCCAAAACCATAAGAGGGTGTGTTTGGTAGAGCTCAACTCTACAGATCCGTAGATCTGAGTAGAATCCCAGATTCTTAACTCCACCAAACCGTAGAATTTGAAGTTGTGAAGACATTAAAAGTGTTTAGATGAATCATCTTGTTTACATTTTAGACCAAAATATAAACTTAGTTCATTTTATTTTAACTCATAAATTTTAGATCTCAAGTAAAACGAGATCTAAAACTTTACTAACCAGTTCCTAAAATCTACTGGGTGTAAAGACCAACAGAGAGCAGACAAAAGTCGGTAATGTTCAATGTTCTCGGGAGCATCTCCATCTCCTCACCGGTGTTGATGTGGTGTCACTTCCAAAGTTCCAAGGTGTGTCACTTTCAAAGTTCCAAGGTTCCTCTCCAGCCTCAAACCATAACAAATAACATATACTACCGTATATAAATGTGAAAGATTTTCCGGGCATTAACGTTATCCACGTCGCTTTCGACGCGGTGTGGACGCACGCCCGGCCGCCGCGTCACCTGTGTGAACAGTGGAGCAGCCTATCGTGCGTACGGCTGGCTCAGCGTTGAGCCACGTCGCCCGCGTGGCTTAGCCGCTTGTATATCTTACGCCGCCAAGGAGTGTCGTGTATACAGGCCACAAGGTATTTTTTTGCGAAAAAACTCTCTAAGAATTCCGAAACCGTGAATAAATCCTTCTACTAGTTATTTTGCAAAAAAAACCTAAAAATTCCAAAATCACGAATAGGATTTCGAAGTTACGAACAGATCCTTCTGTCAATTATTTTGTAAAAAAATGTCTCATACTTTCACTAATTTGATATAATCACGGATACTTATAACCTGAAAGATTTAAAATTAGTTCAGATACGCGCGACTCTCTACCTACTATATCCACAAGCTCCAAAGAAAAACGAACATACCAACGAACCCACCAAGTAGTAGCAGGAGAGGGCGGAGCCATGGCCACGGAGCAGCAGATTGAGCACAGCCACCTCCCCATCAGAGGCCTCAACCTCCACGTCGCCCATTTAGGCAAAGGTTAGCGTCTCCTTTCTTGCTCACCGGTGCACTTGAGAGTCAAGTCTCCGACTGTCGTTTCGTTCGGCGCAGGTGAGCTGGGGACGGTGGTGTTCTTGCACGGCTTCCCTGAGATATGGTACACGTGGCGCCACCAGATGCTGGCCGTGGCCGCCGCCGGGTACCGGGCCGTCGCGCCGGACTGGCGTGGGTACGGGCTCTCGGACCTGCCGCCGGACCCGGAGGCGGCGTCGTACGACGATCTAGTAGAGGATCTCCTCGCCATCCTCGACGCCCTCTCCGTCCCCAAGGTATCGCCCTCTTTATTGCCAAATTCGTGGAAATCTGTACTGATTGTTTTGGGGGGGTTCTTGGTTGGCGCTGGTCTCTGAAGGTCAGTGTGGAGAGCCTGTGAGCTCCTCAGTTCCTATAATGGATAAATTGATACTACTTTGAGTCCTGTTAGTTCAGATGTGGCCTTTTGGTAGGGCATGCAAACAAAACGCATAATTGGTGGAAGAACATTCGGATGGAAACTACATATCTGAAGGATTTGAAATGAATTGCTCAAACCTTGGATAATTTGTAGGGAATTTGCATAAATTTTTACTTTGTTTAAGGCAGTTTTAAAAGGGAAAATCGTATCAAGTTTCGTGTAATTCCAAAAACATTTTCATTTGAATGAAATGTGAGCATGCTTCTCCTGAAACAAGAGATGTTTCCACAGCTCAGTTCAAGTTTTAGTGGATTGGTTGAAAATCTTGCATCATTTTTTTGTTGTCAAAGGATCGTTTATTTGTTCCCTCTATCGTGTTGTTGCTAAGTTGGATCAGACTATCAGTTCTACTGAGCTGATCTGGAGCTGGTAAATTAGGGTATAGGTAGCACCAAGAATCAATCTTGCACTTATGGTGTGGTCTTACAAAGAGTAAATGGTGATTTGTTCTCTTTTATTTTTCATTCTAACAGATAAGAATTATTTACTTCCCCCAAATGAAACCAGTTCTGTCATGTGCACGTTCCATGCTTCAAAAATTGCATCAGTTGGAGTGTTCTTCTGATAAATTCGTTTTTTTAACGGGATTCTTCTGATAAATTCCATTTTGCTTCGTGCCAGGCATTCCTTGTGGCGAAGGATTTTGGAGCCATGCCAGCCTATGATTTTGCTCTTCGTTACCCCAGCCGCACATGTGGTGTTATGTGTTTGGGCATCCCTTTCCTTCACACTGGCTTCTCCTTCACCACCTTGCCAGAAGGCTTCTACATTTTGCGTTGGCGGGTAATTCTCTGACCTGAAAACTCCCATGGCAAAAATGGGTAGAGGTTTTGCCTTTGATATGGCAGAGAAAGCTTGTGCTTGTAGGAACCAGGAAGAGCGGAGGCTGACTTTGGCAGGTACGATGTCAGGAGAGTTGTGCGCACCATATACATTCTCTTCTCTAGAAGTGAGATCCCGATAGCAAAAGAAGATCAAGAGATTATGGATCTCGCAGACTTGTCGACTCCCCTTCCAGAATGGTTCACTGAGGAGGATCTTGCTGTCTATGCATCCCTCTATGAGAAATCGGGTTTCCGATATCCTCTGGAGATGCCATACAGGTAAACATGAGTTGATTATGTAGCATTGTGGCAATTCAGTAGTCAGCACTATCAGGTTTATTGGTGTTTGACAGAACTTAGGTACATGGTACACTTCATAGGTCTCTCCACAGCTGGCAACCAGTGGAAGTTCCAAAGTTCCAAGTCCCGGTGTTTGTTGTGATGGGGGAGAAAGATTACGTCTTCAAGTTCCCTGGGGTCGAGACCGTTCTGAAAGACGGCAATATGGAGAAGTTCGCACCAGACCTGAAGATCACCTACATCCCTGAAGGAAGCCATTTCGTGCAGGAGCAGTTCCCGGACAAGGTCAATGAGCTCCTCGTTGGCTTCTTGAAGGGCCATCCTGTGGCTTCATAGATGTTCTGGACTTCTGGAAGACCCCAAATACCGTCTATGCTTCGCCTTGTACTCTATCTCGTAGGCAACATACACATCGTGCAATATTATGATGTGAATTATCAATAAAGGGTTAGTGATGGCCGACATTGCTTTCAGCATGCTAGTCAGCCATGTTTGAACTATGCTGTCTGGGTTTGTACTGCTAGTTTTACGAGCAATGAGAAAGGCTAATAATTTCTCCACTTGGGGATTTTGTCTTGTGATCCTTCAATACACCACATTGTTTTAGACTCACTAGTGTCGAGTTCTTGCTTCCTAGGATAAACGGTGCACACGAGGATTGGGAATGGGATCAGCTGATTTCTCTCCCTTCTTCACCTGTCATTTTTGGTCTTGGCATCCGAGCAGGTTGCTGTAGACAGCCTGCAGGAAGAACGAGATGTGAACCACACGAAAACAAACATGCCAAAGATCAAGCAGAACAGCCGTGTACTACACTCTAGTTAAATCACAGAAGATGAAGTAAAACAATGGTATGATCGAGTACAGGAGTAGCTTTTAGCTGCCGGTGTCGGCCATCTGCTCTGACAACTCACGCAGGCGCGCACGGTTGTGCGCGAAGCTGCGAGGAGCACAAGCTAGCTGGATTTGATGTTACGAGTACTTGCATTTGCAGGCTGCAGCCAGCCAAGCAACTTGGGAGGCAGTTGTTGGCCGTCACGGTTGCTCGGCACAACCACCACATGCAATGCAACCCGCCCCATCAGACACAGAGAAATGCAGAGCAAAGCAATTAAGCAAAGCAAACCATCCTCATCACAGAAGCCAGATCCCTTGGCTTTCTTATAGGAACTGATCGTTGATTTGGCTACTTAGATTTTATTTTTTCCGTTTCCAGCTCTCACGACGGCATATTTGTGGGAATGGCCCCCCATCCAGCGGAGTGGGACAGCGAGAAAGCGTCGAGTGCAGCGGCTGGGAAGCGCTGCATCCGTCGGCTGGCAGACGCTGCATTGGTGCTGCTCCATTTTTTAAAATTTTGCTTTTTTTTTCATCACTGCGATTTTTGAATTTTGTTTTGGTTTGGTGATGTACTGCAAAATTAGGGAATTTGAATCGACATTTTTTGAATTTATTTGGTTCACTGATGTATCGCAAAATTGGGGTATTTGAATCGACAGTTTTCGAAAAGTTTTGGTTCAATGATGCACCGTAAAATTATGGAATTTTAAAGGATAGTTGTTAAATTTTTTTGTTGACTGTTATACTTCGAAATTGTGGAATTATAATCAAATTGATGTACACGTGATATACATGAAGATGCACAAAAGACAGTAATGTAGGAACTTGTTAGAATACGACATAAATATGCCGCCAGACATTATAGTGACATTGAGGGAAGCTTGTTAGAAATTTTTGTAAATATTACACGACAAATTAAAAATTACATAAATAATAAGCCGAAAAGGAAAATTACAGTAGTAGGCCACTGCCGCCGTTCTGATTGGCAGCATGTTCATTTTTTGAATGATAACAGCGAACGCGGCATTTGTTTTAAATGAAGAGGAAAAAATTGGAATAGTTTTGATTACTGTTGGTACAAACATAACAAAGATAGGAACTATATGTCTCACATGGAAGAAAATGACAAAGGAGGATGTATAAAATGACGAGAGCAAATGTACATACAAATATTAGGGTATGCAGCATGACATTGAAATATTAGGGTGGCACATAGTATAACATAAGAAATGACATAACTTGACATAGAAAATGATGAAAGAGACATGGCGTGATAACATGGACGAACCATGAATGAAAACTACTGCTAAGGTACATACGCGCCTTTTGGCAATAGAAAAAAGTTGTACTTATTATCCTAAACCCTATATGGTAGGATCCATTGGTGCCTTCCCCTTTGATTGCACGAGATGCCAGGCCTTGGCCTTCTTCCAATTAGGCCTATACTCATCGACCCAATAATAGTCTTCTGGGGGCGATCTTCGGCTCCTCACACTCAAATATGTCCCGTTTGTCGGCTATTTCCTTCATCTTCTTGCGATATGCCTAAAGCTCCTCTTATGGCTTCCAGAAGTGCACATCGTCATCCCGGTAGTGCAGTAGCTTTGGTTTGTCGTCCGCAGTCTAAAGTTCAGGCTTCCAACATTGAAAGTTCTCAGGGAGAACTGTGAAATGCAGGTACTCTTTGTGCTGCATATCTTGCAATTGCCTGCTGGACGGCACTCTTTGTAGGGAATCATCGCTCTACCAGTAGAATGTCCTGATCAAAAGCCCAAACAGTGCCGCCTTTGTCTGGCAACACGAGAGAAGACATCGCCAAATCATCGAGACGCGAAGAAATATACTCCACATCAGTGAACACAATGCCATCGACTGGAGCTACATCATCATCTCCACTGCTATCTATGTCCATGTCCTCTTTATCATCGGATATTGCTTCATCTGCCAAGGCTTCTAGGAACTCGTGGCAGTCAATACGAGCAGACCACCACTGCTCAACGTCTTCATTGAGCTGAAATTTAGCCGCAGCAGTGTCCTCCCGGATGCATCCAAAGGATGCTTCGACGACGAAGCCACCACCACTAGAAGGACTTAAGATTTCTCCTCTGTCCAGGAAGCGCATATACACCACCGGCCGACGGTATATCTCCTCTTAAGGGTTCATCACAATTTGCATGTATTCCCCCACTTTACGCTTTCCACAATCTCGCACAGCTCCCACAAATAGTCGGTCAAATCTCCGATAACTCTGGCATGTACGGCCTCGATTACAAGCTTCTTTTGCCCGATCTTCACACCAAATGCGCTCCTCACGCACCTACAGAGCTCGGCCAGACCTATCTTCGTAAGACTCGGAGCCCGGATCACCTTTCGCTCGCAGTTCGAAATGTTCACCCCAAATAGACCCTCTCGAACAATGTCGTTATGATAAAATATGAATAAATCTTGAATATTTATCATATAGTACATACCATACCAAATGACACACGCGCATTAAATATTACCATAGAGTTCATCTCATCCGTAATCAATAGCTACATACAAAACGCATGAAAATATTTTTTATGTGGTACTGTTAAAGTAATTATGCACCATTATTTATACCTCATATCATCAATTCATGTACTACTCATTTCACGAATACCGTCCTTTTATGTCGTACTATTTGCACTGCCATCGCACCAATTAGTACTATTACTTACGCCTTGTATCGTCAATTCGTGCACTACTCTTTGTAGTATTGCTGCCATCTCATGCATGACTCGTTGTACTAATATTGTCATTTTATGTAGTATGTAATTTACTTAATACCGTCAATTCATGTACTACTAATTATATAAAATTATAGTACTCACAAATATTCTCGTAATATTATCCTAACATTATTAAAATTACACATACATTGCAATATTACTATCATTTTACATACTACTAATTATGTCATATGATATTGAAACTACACTAATATTACAATATTCATATTAATATTTCACTAACATTATGCCATTATTTACACCATATACCATTATTTCATATATTTCTAATTATACTATTATTGTCATTATATATACTAATACCGTTATTTTATGTGCCATTAATTCCACTAAAATCACACTAAGTACGCACCATTATTTATACCTTCTATTCCTCATTTCATGAATTACTCATTAAACCAACATAGTTATTTCACATACTACTACTTGCACTAACATTACACCAATTACACCCTATTTTACGTACTGCTCATCATACTACTACTGTCATTTCATATAATACTAGTTATACAATTACTGTTATTTCATATACTGCTCGTTGTATTAATATTGTGATTTTACGTGCCTCTACTAATACTAATATTCTACTAATTATACTAATATTACAATAATACTATACTAATATTCCTGAAGATTATATTTCAAACTAACCTTTTTGAAGTTGTACTGAAGATCACTAAAACTTGAGCAACGCAAAAGATCTTTCTGAAGAATACCTGCAAAATACGAATCCCAAATCAAATACTCGAAAAAAGGTTAACTTTACATAAATTCCACCAAACTATGAACACCAACTAAATTCCTTAGGAATTTTGATTTCAAATTTCCGTTTCCACTCCTTTCCTGCCTCCCCGTTTTTCTCCCATCTCTCCTCTTCGAACTCCCAGTTTTCTCAACTTGCTCAGCACCTGCCGAACTCCCTCACTCTACCATTTGTTCCTTTGCCTCACCGACTGCCTAATGCGAGTCGTAATTTATAGCGAGGGACTGAACCCTTGAGAGGGAAAAACGAACTTCTGTCAGTGCTTTTAGCGTACGGACGGGACGAAGTAACGTGATGTAAAGGAAAAAATCACGAGAAGCTGGACGGTGCTTCAGCCCGGAGCCGGTTTTGTGGAGCCAACGCGTGCCAACGTCAGCCGGGGCCGGTCTTGGAGAGGCACCGTGTGTGTGGCAAGGGGCGGGCAAATGCAGCGGACTAGGGGAGCGAAATGGCCGGCCGATGCAGCGGAGTGGACGCGCGAAATGACAACGGCCGATGCAACAGAGCACAGGCGCGAAATGGCGGGACCCACGGCAAAAGCCAGTCGGCTTGCAACGCACCCTAGGCGCGAAATTGTGGGGCTACTGCTGTCCTCCGCCACACATCGGCCTGCAGTACGGGTCTGTTTGGTAGAGCTCCAGATTCCAGCTTCTCCTAAAATCTGAAATTTGTAGACTAAAATAAAGTGAATTAAGTTTATATTTTTGGTTTAAAATGTAAACAAGATAATTTATCTAAATACTCTTAATGTACTCACAGCTTCAGCTTCACAAATCTGGTGAAGCTAAAATTTTCAGCTTCACCAGATTCATGAATCTGAAGAAGCTGAATCTCTGCCAAACACACCCTAAATTCGTGCTCAAACGGGGGGCTAGTTTGCGAATTCAATGGGGGGCTAGTTTACGAATTCAATGATGTGGGGCCATTTTTGACCAAAACAAACGGCAGTGAGCTAATACAATACAAAACTAGGTAGGTTTCACGCGCTACGCCGCGTGCGGCTAGTTTTGATGTATTGAAGTATTAAGGAAGCAAAACATGCCAATGATTGTACAATATGACAAAAATGCATATGGTAATACATCCTAGATCAGGAAAATAGATTAATAGGATATCAGACAAATAGAGTAATCGATGAATAGGAAGCAAAACAGATTAGAAATATGAAGCGGCATTCTTCGTTGAAATTTGTGAAACAAAACTACAATGGCACCTAGGCCGCAATGAAATTTCCGGAATTACTGTAAAGCAACAATTTCCTCTTAAATTTGAATAAAAGTGTAAGATCCTAAGAATGTAGTTTTTTGCAGAACCCCAATAAAAAATTGCATGGTCCAGTGTCCCAAGGATGCCTCCAAAGTCTGTTTCAGCGGCCATGGTCATACATGTAGCAAACAAACCCAAAGAAAACATGAACCTCATACCTGGAAATAGCCTAATGGACCAAACAACTCCATGCGTAATTTATCTTTTTGGAGCAAATAGGCAGGATTTTAGCTCAATTGCTCTGTGTACCATAAGCATTCTTAAGCCTGATAAGTATTCCAATTTGTCATGCATAGTAAAAGGAAACATATCTCATGCTTCGAAGCCTATAGAAATATATCGTGCAGAAGAACAGTCAAAATATGCATGAAACAGCTGGCCACTCATGCAGGCACATACATAAAAGTATTCTCAAAAGCGTAAATTTGTAATCAACGACAACACGAATGAGGTATGAGAATGTATATAATAGCAGTCCACATTGAAAATAGCTGACATAGAACCAATAATGTGAACTGATCTATTATAGTAAAGGAAGATAGAGGAAGATCTCATATACAGATTAGCATCTAAAATGGCCACCACAGGGATGAACTATGCTCATCAATTCAATGTGCTGCCAAATTCTAGGAGGGAATCGGTCATATTGCTATGGAGAAAATATCAATACCTGGAAAAGCTGAATGCTGGAAGATCTTTTTATATAACATCACTTTGTTCTATTAGCAAGGTAACTCCAGCGATATCGCTCGGTTGAGTAGCATCTTCTATTAGGCCTAAAAAGTAATCAACCTAAAGCTTAAACACGAATAGTAGATAACTACATCTAGCTATACCTGCCTATTAAGCACTCACCAGAAACAGTGTAGGGTTTTTTAGAAAATGCTAATATGAGTTTTTACAGGACTGGCAGCATAGCATGTAAGCAGATTTCACCACATGTGAAGGCGACAATCCTCTTCTCTACATCGCTGCTTGAACTGACGATCTCTACACAATAATGAAAGCATCAGCGAGATACATATACCAATAAAACTAAAACTGTAGGTATATAAAATTTCAAAATGTTTTGCTTTTTCTGAATCTACTAACAGTAACTGTTACTGCGGACATGCTGCGAAATTCGATTTCGATGGCAGTAAAGCAAGCCGCGCCGATACACAGAGACGGCGGATTCGGGAGAAGATAGCGGCAGATTCGGGAGGACAGGCCAAAGCGTTTCCACAACAAACCAGGACGCAACCAACGAACAAAAGCAACTGCAAGCTTTCTGCAGAAATTAACCAGGCACAGATAAGATCGGGAAGTTAATGAACTTTAGTAAAGGTAGTACTCTAGGAATATTACCCACAATCTCTTGCAGCAATGATGAACATGAAAGCGATCCATTTGTCAATATCAAAGTTAGCAAGGTCTGGTATATCTACCACTGACAATGAGAAATCCTACAAAATGGGAATCATACACTTTCCGACATAATCATACTACACGGGAATATCAGGGAAAATTCCAACTTAAATATGAGGTGGTATTTCACACTGGCTGGATGCCAATTAAGTTCTGTCTTCATATATTCAGTAGGATCATATGAATCACATTATTCACTATTTTTAGAATTTCATCCTACACAATGAGCACCTAATATGTTGACAACTTTCTATATGACCTGCAAACAAGAGATCCATGGGATGCAATATCTGTGCTACTATATACACCAGTCTAAGGGCAATAGAAGTATGTCCATTGATATCACCAATACAAAAACTTCGTTCCAGACAGACTGATGCAATGCACCCTAAGAAGCATGTGTGGCTCCAAAAAAAAGCACAGTATCAGAATTTATTTCACCTGTAGTGCCTGATTTATGGAGGAGGTATAGGAGGGAGGGAGATAAGAACAACAATACCTTCCCTTTCCTCATGATGTATCAAATCCTACCCTAAGAAGTATGTGTGCCAAATCTTCAATGGTAATCACCAAATAAAGACATTGTAAGTTTATGACAAAAGCGCGAAACAGATAAATAGTTCCCAAACTTTTACCCTAAAAAATGGAAACAACAATTAAATGGAACAAATTAAAACAATGCCTTCTCACAGCAGGTTGACATGGTAAGCAAACCAGATCCTGGGAAGATCCTTGGCTGGGTAATGTTACTCTAGCCAATCAGTACCTCCAGCTTTATAACATTGCTATTAACAAAGTGAATCTCTAGGAAAGGTCTTTGAACTTGGTGTGCAAAAACATTCGTTTTCGGAGAACTTTGATGCATGAGAGGTTGCAAGCCTTAGCACATCTGGCTTTGAGATGTGAGGCTGTAACTTTGAGAGATAATCAAGGTTTTCTAAAGTGGAATCTAAACAGTTCTGGGTGTTAGTATGGAAAGCCAAGATACTATTGAAAATCAAGATTTTTCTTTGGTAACTGTCTAGTGGAGTGATTTTGACTGAAGACAATCTTTGTAAAAGAAAGTGAAGTTAGAAAGACAAGAGTTGTAGCTTTTGTTCCAACACAGAATCAATAGAACATTTGTTCTTTAAATGTCCCTTGTCCAGGTTTGTGTGGATGGTGGTGGGTGCCCCCCCCCCCCTCAAAACATAGCTCATATATTTGACGGCCTGTTACAGGGTTTTGAGAAGTTCTTGAGGGCATGCAATCTGTGTTGGGGGCAGCAGCTCTTTGTTGGTCAATCTGGAAAGCAAGAAATTTCGATGGGAGCTGTTGGTCAAGGGGCCAACAAGTTGGCAATGGTGGCTACTGACATCTTCAGGATGTCAAGAGGATGGGGAGGTTCAAGGCTGCTTACTCAATTTGTTGTTTATCTTAGTGCTAGCAGTTCAGCTTTAGCTTTTGGCCCTTCGAAAAAAGGAAGAGACTTTAGTCTGTTGTGTCTGTATCCTGTTGCTTTGTGCTGGAACTTTGGTTATTTGTTTGAAAAAACAGAGGCCAGAGATGTATCAGTACTATCTCCTTAATCCAAAAAAAAATAGCAGTATCCTCATTTCTCAAACAAAAAAACATGAGTTATGTCAGACAGTACATACCTGAAGACCAGCTCCAGCAAAAAAAGCTAGCCTTAGTTCCTTCGACTTGAAGATGTCCAAGTAACTCCCAGTACTGTCAGACTGGAATTCCCGCATGGAAGATGAAGCAAGCAGCTCTACCTCTTCCTCTAACCGATCAGAGTCATAAATCTTCTGCAGGACAGCAACAGCTTTTGCCTTCTCATCCTGTAAAGAAAAATTAAGGTAAGAGCAGAATGTTAGATCAAAGATATAATACATAACTGGACCAAAAGTCAATAACCTTGCAGTAAAGCCAATGGGGAGATTCCGGCAGAAAAAGTATCAGCACAAACTGTACAACTGCAGGCACAGCAGCAACTCCGAGCATCCAGCGCCATGTTCCAGGAACCTATGACATGCAGCAAGCATATTATTGCAATGAAGTACTGATGCACCAACAGCTCACGAATAACCCCACTGGAACTCTCTTTAACATATATGGCGCCATATGACCATATCCCCCCTTTTTAATGTATCATACTTATATAATATATATTGTTTTCTTTAATGCAGGTACTTTTACTTAACAATAGTTACCGAATGACAGTTAAAATCATATTGGACATTGTTTTCTTTAATACAGGTACTTTTACTTAACAAACAGTGAATAGGTCACAAAATCATATAGTGTGCCAAGCAATGGTAAAGTGTGCATTTGACAGATATATACAGGTAAGAGGATTATCTTAAAATTTCAGTGTTGGTACAATGTAAAGTCATATGCATTAATATACTCAGATTTGTCAAGATAGCTAGAGCTTGCAAAGCAACTGAAACAAAAAATAGTTGCATTATTTTGCTGAGTTTTAAGATAAGGTGCAAGCTCATAAATATATTTGCAGTTGTGCAATTATGTTCCTTCAGAATTGTACTCCATAATTTGTTTTGCCCAAGCACGACATAAATTTCAATTGCGGCATCATCTAACTTGAAATGAATCCATTTCCAGTTGTTTCTATGTGAAGGGAACTATTGCTGAAAACAATTCCAAGTATAGGAATAAGTAAAAAGAGCATGCTGATTAAGTCAAGGTTGAATATTACCTCAGTAAAGCCAAGATTGATCAGGTAGGAGAAGAACTGGCCACCAGTAATCATAAGGACATTAGTTGACACCAAACCTCCCCTAATTTCTGAAGGAGCAGCTTCAGCGATTTAAGCTGGGGCTGTGACTGATGCTATACCCACACCCAACCCGGCAAGGAGCCTTCCAAAAATCAGAATGTAAGGACCACTGGCAGCACACATAACAAGTGAACCAAGCGTGAACATCATGTCGACAAGAAGAATAGGCTTCCTACGACCGTATGCATCATTTATCCAACTACCCCCAGCTGCTCCAAACATGGCTCCAACTAATGCCATGCTAACAACTGTCTCCTGAGGAAGAAACCAAATCAGTAGCGATGGAAGGAATAGCATATTGTTAATGATGAGTAATTGGTTGATTAGTCTGAACCTGTAAGAAGTAATTGTCTTCGACTGCTAGAAATTCGTCCCGAATATACAGAAGGGCTCCAGATATGACACCTGACAACAGAAATTTCTCAGCTAAGCGTGCAAATTATTATATTGTTCTTCCGGTTCACAATCTCTTAAGCTTCCCAACCATGTTCAGTTGGAGACTTGGTAGAAATTCAAAAGCATCACGCAAACATTAGCTGTGGATATTTGCAAATGATACGGACTCACTTAAAAATTTAAATTACACTTAAATTGATACACGAATGGAAGACGTTAGCAAAGGCCCGTGGTTCTTTACCAGCTTCTTCCCTCTTTTCCATACGGTTGATTCCGCCTTGTACGCCTCAGAGCACACCCAATCAATACGCAGCGAGTAGATCTTCATGCCCGCCTCCAGCGTGCAGTTGGCCTGACACTGAAAGCAATTTTTTCCCGATCAGATTCAGAAATAATCTGACAAATCTCCTCCCCGGTTCACAAAGAGAAAGGTACGAAATAGAAAGAATTAGGATGGCCGCACCTTCTGGAAGTTGGTCTTGTCATCCTCCTCCTCGCCCGCGTGGATGATCTCGCTGAGGTGATCGATGAGCCCTAGCTCCCAGGTGTTCTTCTGGTTAATCTTCTGCTCAAATTTCCCAGGGCAAAAAAGAAAGGCAAGCTTACCAAGAGACACAGAGTGGTCTAGGGTTTCGACGGTGGAGAAGACTCGCCGGGGCGCGTACGTTCTCTGAGGCGAGCTTGATGCAGTTGTGGAAGAGGAGGTCCATGACCTGGTCGTGGTTGAGGAGGTTGGGATGCGGGGTCTTGGGCGTGAGAGACGCGGCGAGGGAGCGGCGGCGGACGGAGGCCGCGCGGGCCGGGCGCGGGTGCGGGCGCGCTTGAGCTGGTCGTCGTTGGAGCCGAGCGGGAAGGCTGGCGGCGGCAACTGCAGGAGGAGCGGCGAGCGCGAAGGCGCTCTTGGCCTGCATCTCGGGTCGATCGGCACAGCTCCGGCTCGATTCAGGGCGAGTTGGGGCGAGACGGCACGAGGGCGCGGAGAGGACGCAAGGATGCGGGGGAGGTCACTGCGGGCGAGCGGAGGACGCGGGGGAGATCACTGCGGACGAGCGGAGGAGGCGAGGGCCGGGGAGCAGGAACGGAATGGGCTAGCCGAAGAAAAGCGAACGGATTTAACGCCCGATTCGCGAACAGCCCACGAAGGCAGAACCAGCGGCGGCATCGAAACAACGGAGCGGACCTCTCCGCAAATTCTGATTTTCCGGAGGGGCATTTCGCAAATCTGACGACGTGGATGGCCTGGTTGCTCGGCAATCCTTCCACGCTTAATAGATAACTTCAAAGCATGACCTAACACATCAAATCTTGCCTAACAATTAATTCTCAATACCCTAGCTTCCAATTGTTTATAATATATGCTACACTCTGATATCTCTTCTTATGCGTAGCAGCTCCCGGATCAAATCAGAGTTTGAGATATGATACAAGCATATATATGGTCTCAGGAATGAAGAATGCGAGTCTCATAGAGAACCAAAGTAACGACGTTGAAGCAACTACGGTGAGAGAGAAAAGATTTCACAAAGTCGATCACAAATTCTTTAAACACAATCTCAAAAAAGTTCAATGGATTGTCACTCTCTTACAACCCCTCGAACCTTTTAGGACCCTCGTATCCTTACTCTATATAAGAATCTAACCTACCTTCTAATCCTTTTGTATGCCTCTTGCCTTGCAGAAAAATATAAAAACAAACAGAACTATTGGGGTAACATAAAAATTACAAAATTAAGCACCCAAAACAAGCTAAAACACTTACTTTTGTTGGTTCTAGATTCACGGACCACGAGCACGGCAAGAATAACACCACGGCAACCATGTGAAATGACCACAATACCAACTGAATCCGGACCAAGCTAATCTCATGAAAACAAAACAGAGTTAGCACATTATTTATCTTTTTCAGTGCTAATTACAGAACAAAAAAATTCAAGAGTTGGCATGTAACCTTCATCCTGCATCTGGACCCAATCAATAGTTTGTCCCAAATTAGCCTTTGAGAGGAACTCTGTCAAGGTCTCCTCCACGATTGAAAGGAGCTCGGAACATGAAAACAAAGCCAATTGAAGATAGGATGATTACATGTATAGACAAGGTTGGCAGCAAGAATCCTTCCTAGCTGCCCGAGTTATTTACTTACCCGGAAGGGTTACTTGCATCCCTTAGAGGGTTTTGAGGGGTAGTCACATTTGATTCGCAGCTTGTATCATTTGCCAATGAAGTCTGTAACAAATCAATAGATGCTATCAGGAAAAGTAGGGTAAAAGTAGAACAATTCATGGCAATTCTAAACCAGCTGATGCGTATGTGCGGTAGAGGGTTCCAATGGAGGCAGCACCATGGACTCCAGCCTCTAGGTGTTGCATAAACCTATGGACCTAGCTCAACAGCAGCATAAGGACTCAACATCCTTACTGGCATAATTAGAGATATATCAACTTTTGAAAGTAAAGCACTAGTAGCACACTACCACACTCATTTACAAAAATGGTACAGAACTAAACTTTCCTGCACACACCATGTGTGCTACAAATGCACAACGAAATGTCAATAAATAAGACTTGTGAAAAAAATGTTTGTGAAGGGATGCGACACCAACTCCAAAGCACATTGAGAACTTACATTCTGCAGCTGCTGCGCATGTGAGCATTCTCGTGAACCAGCTCGGAGACTGATTCAGAGACGCTCATTCTCTTTCATAAGAAGCTTGTTCATCGCCGACAATTTTACATTCACGATCTGAAGCCGTGAAGATTCTTTCCCTGCTTATCTCGGCACCTACAACAACATAGACACAAATACAATCATCCACTTCAGCAAAATATGAAGAAAAAACGAAAAATCAAGACTGAATACAAGTAAATAAAACCGTCAGCTGTAGTAGCTAATGCACAAACAACTGTGACGATAAGCAATTGAAATTACAACTTCCCTCCATATAAAAAAATACTGATCATCTTCACAACAGCAATGCAACATTTTGGAGTCCAGACATTTTTTTAAGAATACAACCATAAATTTGTTTAGGACCGACCAGACACCACTCGGGGTACTACCATAACATGTTTTCACAATTAGCGTATTCTATCTAGATTTTTTTATACCTTCGTTCGGAACCGGACCTTGATCTGCTTTGGCTCAATGTTGGCAAGTATAGGGCACTCATGCAAGCAGATTCTTGTGTGTGAGCCTTGATCGGCGGAGGCGGCCTTGAAAGCTTGGTGAGGCGAGGCGACCGGCCATTGCTCTTCTCGGCCCGGCCGGGGATGCCGAAAGCCACCAATGGGAGCAGGGATGCCTGGACTTCATCTCATTTGCACGGATCGATTAAGAGATTCAAAGCAAGAACTCGATCAGGCAAAAGATTGAACTACTAAATCTGCACTCCAAATCGATCCGTGAAGTGGAGGCGGAGGAGCGAGAGCGGAGGGAAGACCTAGGAGCTCATGGCCGAAGAGGAGAGGGCAAGGGCGAGAGAGCGGGGCCGGGACGGCGACTTCAACGAGGGGAACAGACAGACCTTCTCCCGCACACGCGTCGCCGTCGTTCGGAGCCGGTGATGTGCACGTTGACGCCGAGCGAGGCAGCGTCATCATCGGCCGAGACCGTCGCCATCGCGAGATTTAGTGCGATGGTGGGAATTTGGTTTGGGGTGAGAATCTGTTGGGCGGCGATGCGGGTCTGCGGCGAGGGGAGAGGCGCGACGCGGTGAAAAAAGTGCTCGCCAAGGCTCGATCGCATGACCTCTCGCGTGCGCGGCGCTCCTACCGACCACGCTCTGACGTCTTAGGGCCAATCGACCAAGCGGGCGAAACAACGCAGTGGCGTGGTGAGCAATGGCCGGCCGACTAACGGCGGCGTTTCAATTGTCGACACGGGCGGCGGCCGACCGGACGCGCGACCACGTAGCCCAAAAGATGACGTGGTGCGCCCAGGGACGCGAAAATCTCCCATCTTTAATATAGGGATGATGATGACTAGATACGTTGGCGCGGCGCACGCCGCGCCACGCCGTGTTGACCGCTGAAAAATTGAAAATCTATTTGAGAATTCTAGAGGCTTTTCTGCGATAAAAACGCGTATTTTTTAGGGTCTTCCCCGTAAAAAAGGTGATCTAGATGCGATTCTCGCCGTGCCGACCGCCGAAAATTCGAAAATCTATTTGAGAATTCTAGAGGCTTTTCTGCGAAAAATGCGTATTTTTTAGGGTCTTCCCCGTAAAAAAGGTGACTTAGATGTGATTTTCGAAACCTACAGGGGTTTCTCTGAAAAAAAAACAGGTGGCATGTAGGGGCCTTGGCAAAAAAAATGAATTTTCAAATTTCCTAAGGCCTTCTCTGTTAAAAAAGGGACCTAAATGTTATTTTTGAAACTATCTAGGGGCTCAGAAAAAAACCAAATTTTCAGATTTTTCAGGGCTTTTCCCGGAACAAAGGGGACTTAAATGTGTTTCTTGAAACTTTGGAGGGTTTCTCTGCAAAAAAATCACGTGGGAGCTGCGGGGTAACAAAAATGTTAATGAACTACCAGGATTTTTTAGTGTCTTTCCTGCAAGAAAAAGTGACTTAGATGTGATTTTCAAAAACTCTAAGGGCTTCTTCGCAAAAAGAATGGGCGGTATCTAGAGCCTTGGGGAAAAAATGAATCTTCGGATTTTTCAGAGCCTTTCCCATAAAAAAGGATCTAAATGTGATTTTGAAACTATCCGGGGCCCTTGGCAAAAAAATCGAATTCGGATTTTTCGGGGCCTTTCTGTAAATAAAAAGATGATCTAGATGTGATTACGAAACCTCTAAGGGCCTCTTGAAAAAATAGGCGATATCTGAGCCACAGGAAAAATGAATTTTCGGGGCTTTTCGTCTAAAAAAGGACCCAAATGCGATCTCGGAACTATTTAGGGGCTGGCAAAAGACCAAATTTCGGACTTTTCGAGGCCTTTCAGTAAAAAAATGGACTTAAACGCGATTTCCAAAACTTGAGGGCTTTTCGCAAAAAATCAGGCCGGGGCGCCACGGCACGCAGCGTTGTGCCAGCGCTAGCTCCAGCGCCCAAGCCACGCGTCCGCGGAAAAAAACCAAAGCGGGCGCCGGGCGAGAATCGAACTTCGAGACCGAAACGCGCGAGCGAGATGCTCCACCGCTGCGCAGCGAAGCGTTGTTGATGAAAGCGGCGTTAAGATATTTAAGCCAAACAAGGCGTTGAGCAACGCGGCGACGGGGCTCAACGCCGCGCGCCAGACGCCGCGGCGAGCGTTTTCTTGTAGCAAAAGCGGTGGCGTGGGCGCGGCGAGAGCCCGAAACCTCGAAGTTTATATACGGTAGTAAACTCCGTCTGATACTCCATTCCCGACTTTGTTTGCACTACAATAACAAAGTGAATGATTCAGAACCAAGCAGCAACAGATACCAAATGATGATAGCCGGACAACGTGAACAAAACTTAGTTTATAAGAAAAACAATTAATTATTCATCGTTACAATAGCATGCAACAGACAACAAGGGCAAACAAAAAAAAATTAAAAAAATGAATCAACCAGACAAACTGCACCTGGCTTGATCAGAATACTACCTTTCCTAAACTTTGAAGAGTTCCCGTCCAGAGGGCCATGCCCCGTCTGCTTCTCCTCGCGAGCGGCTCGCATGCAAGCATCACCGGCTCATGGCTGGCTCGGCTCGCTCCTTCCCTTCGCGCGCCGCGTGCCCTCGCCGAGAAGCTTCCTCGTTGGCCCATAAAGCGCCATGCAATGCGGCCCAAGCCTCTTCCGTCTTCCCCGTCGCCCAACGCTGCCGCCCTTTGCCGTGCTCCCGTCGTCGCGCTAGTGCCCTTCATCGCTTTGCCCGCCGTCTCGCCACCGTTCTTCGCGCGCTGTTCGCCTCGGGGAAGCCTGCGCCTTGTTTGCTTCTTCCCGCCTGCATCGGTACGCTCGTCCTCCCCGCCTCGGTCGCTCCGTCCGATGCACTCCAGGATCAGAGAACCCATGTTCTTTGGAAGTGTATGACACTGGAAAAGCACAGGTCTGCATACAATTAAATCCAATGCAATTGTTGGCTTTAGCCAGTCATATTGCAACAGCTCTTAATAGTATTTTCTTATGGATCATATATGTTTTCAACAGTGTGTTGTTTTGTCCTTATGCTTGAGCCAACTGGAATTAATGGATATCAATATTTTGTCATATTCCTCAATCTAATCTCGGTAAATCTGTTAGCATACTGAACGGTTCTGTTGCCCCTCGATCTTTTTGTTGCTTTAGTATTTACAACTTTCTTTTAATAACAGGCTCCTGAAGGGATTCAATGTGTTTGCAAGCGATTTCCGAGGCTGAAGAAGTAACGTCAGAGATTGATTCTGGGTTGAGCGAAGAATTGAGACTCATCCGAGATTGGGGAGTATGGAGATCGATACTTGGCGCAGCAGACAATTGATGGCTATCTGAATACATTGTTGATGCTGTCGAAGCTCATTCAATCCACAGGAAGGATGATACATTTGGAAGTTAACGTTTACTGAGAAAATGTGATGTACATCTTTAGCCTCCAGAGCCAGGTATGGTCTTGCGGAGATAGTAGAAGTGTGTGTGTGCGATATCGTCATGGCTTCAAGCGTTTTTCGTTTCGACTGTCTCTGTTGCTGTACTCCTATTAAGATAATACAGATATGAGATTCAATTGTACAAGTGCCCGTATCATGCTGTTCTTCGTCGGCATCTCCAATAAATTAGCCATATTTGCATTTGCATTTACACATGTTGAGCGATATTCAACGATACCATGTTTACGAACATTAGAATAATACTCGCAGGCTGCAAATCAACAGAGGTCTACCTCGTGGCGTCTCGCCTTGAGCCAGCGGAAGGTTCGCCAGAGGGTCGAGGATGCGCCTAGAGGGGGTGAATAGGCGTTTCTGAAATTAATCGCTCTATAATGGATTCGCTCTAATCAACCCCTATGTCAAAACCTACACAATTATAATGCGGAAGCGATAATCTCGGTTTTGACAATTAAGGCCTAAATCAACTAGGCTCACTAGTGCACTAACTAAATTATGTCTCTATGTATAAATTGCTAAATTGATCAAACAATTAATACTAAGCAATTCTAATTCAAGCAATCAATAATATGCAAAAGGTAAATACTTGAATGTAAGGAGACAAGGGACAAACGATGTTTTTCCGTGGTGTTCGGAGACTTGCCGGTCTCCCCTAGTCCACGTTGAGGCTAGCTCACACTTGGATCGGCTCCCGCTCGAGCACCCGCCTCTTTCCACTAGTCGTGGTTTTTCACGCTCGCGCGTAGGCTCAACCCGAACCTTCACAAACTTGCCGGGCTTCTCACACCAGAGCTCCGCGACGACGCCACGCCGTCTAGGAGTCGGCAACCTCCAAGAGTAACAAGCCGCTCCTTCGCTTGAACTTCACCGGGCACAACAAATGCGCTCCTCGGTGATCACCAAGTGCAACACATGCACAAGGCCTCCTCAAGTGCAACACATGCACAAGAGGTACCCAAACCACTTCCTAATTGCAACAAATGCAATTAGTCTCACTCTTAAGCTCAAGAGGCAAATGGAGAAGAGCAACACATGCACACAACTCCCACACCCTCAATAATGCCAGCAACTCTTGCCAAATGCCCCCCATGGGGTCTATTTATACCCCACCAAAAAAACTAGCCGTTGGGGCAAGAATCCGAGAAAAGGCTAAAACGCAGACTACCGCCCCCACATCTTGGTACTACCGCTCCATCAGAGCAACGGCTATAAAACTAGCCGCTATGTGATCAAGTTTACTACCCCTCGAGGCGTGATAGTACCGCCTTTTGATAATACCGCCTCAAGGCCCTAGTAGTACCGCACGGCGAAAAACTCGAAAACCAGCTACCGCCAAAAAGCAACATGAGCAAACATCCCAGTAGTATCAAGACTTATGTACTATCGCCTGCTGGGCCAGTACTACCGCACCTGCGGTAGTACCGCTCTCAACTCCGTCTGGCAACCGCCATGCCGAGAAAAACCGATTTTAACTCCAAAAATATTTCTCCAAAACCAAACTTATTCTTTGAGCAATGTAGATGATCAACACATGATCATACACGTGCAAAATACATTTGCACCAACATAGCTCATGCTCAAAGAATTCAAACCAAATTGCGAAAACACATCTCTTAATCAACTCAAGATCTATTTGCAAAGCGATTAAGCAAATCAAACTCGAGTTTATGAGATTAATCCTCTAGCCATGTGAAGGTCAACACAAGACCGGTCAACTTGCCAACACCGTTGCAAGCCCCACTCACATGCTCTTGGAATTCCGGACTCATAAACCTCAGTTTATTCGCACAACGAACTTGCAAATAACACAATAAAACCATTTCATGCTTGAGCACTACTCTTTGCAACACATGCAAAAGTCTAGCTCAAGCAACATCAAATCAAGATGCATGAACTCTCTAATTGCAACACATGCAATTCTCTAGTTCAATGCAACACCAAAACCAAACTTCAAACCAAAACCAAATCACACGTATGAGCTCTTTACTGCAACACATGCAAGCCTCTAGCTCCATACAAACACACAAGTTTTAGAAAGATTGTTTTGCGAAACCAAAACATGAAGCTTCAACTAATGCAACACATGCAAAAGTGAACTCCACGTAAAAGCCAACGCATTAGCTTATCACATCTTGCAACACATGCAAATCAAAGCATTATGCGAAAACCAAATACAACCAAGCATAAGTTTAACCCATTCGCAACACATGCCAAATGGTTAACCCATATGCAAAAACCAAATCAACATAAGATTTGAGCTTGAGTGAACGCGGATTGAGATCACCAACACATGATGAAGCTCAAGCTAGGAAGCAACCCCTCTTAATAGCACGGCGATAAAAACCTTAGACTCAAAGACTACAAAGTCCTTAGCCTATCTGATTATACCTTCGCCGTCGCGCACAAGCAACCCCCTTTGGGGTCTTTATGATCTTCTCTTTGATACTCCCCCGGGATCTCTACTCGACTCCTCTTCGGGATCCACTCTTGACGCCCATCAACTCATGATGCCGTCCTTGTCCCATTCTCATCATCTTATTCATCTTTGGACCTAACTCAAACATAACTCAAGAAACTTGTCAGTCCAAGATGCATGGTTGTCTCAATTATCTCTTGCACTCCATTAACACATAATGGATGCCTCTAGATCAATTGAGCACAACCCTAAATCAATAGAAATGATTTAAGTGTGTCTTAAGTACAATTAATGCAACTCATGCTTTATTATACTTAAGAACTATTCATTTGTCCTCAATTAATCACGGAACACCATCAACACATGATGAAGTGTTCGTTAATAATTAATTAAGACAAATGAACTCAATTTAAATTATCATTTAAATTGATATGAGTATATATTAACTACACAAGTTTTCATATACTCATGTTGATGGAAAGTAATGATCCATTATATGTAAACTATATGGAAATGATCATTACTCTAAATCATCAACTATAGAATACACCCCACATGTATATGTGCATAGATATAATTGACTTGGACATAATATGCACATATCCAATTTGATCGTATTGGAGTATATCCTATATTACCATGAGTATACTTATAACTAGGCAATTCAAACATATACTCAAGGATTTAGTTTCTTTGTCTTGATCCTTATGTGTCAATAAAGAATATATCAATACAATGAAACTATCAAGTTAAACCACGAACTCCCCCTAAGTGTGTGCATCCATGTAATGTATGGATTGGGAACATGATGCACGTTTTGTGGTTAATATAACGGGGATATTCATATTTTAACTTGACTCCAAAGTATGCAACTAATACTAGAATGAATATGCAAACATACCTTGGGTTTTCCATTTTTCAATGCGATGAGACTAAACAAAGATATTCTAAATAAACAAGTTAGTCTCGATATAAGATTTGTCATCAATAACAATATCGCATTAGGGGATAAACTTAATATTGGATTTGTCATTAACACAAGATTAGATTTGTCATTAACACCAAAACCACAACTAATGAAGGTTGAACTTACATGCGCGTCTCACGGTCATCAGGAAGAGCATTGGCCGATCTGGCTACTCTCATTTCATCGATACAACGGCACGTATTCCCTCTGAACTGCGACTCGTTCTGTCGATGCGTGTAGTACACAAACCAGAACATATTCATAATTGACCCCTAGGACGCTACACTGCACGCACCACTCACCAAATCTTGGCGTTGAGAGAGGGCATGTGTGCGTGCATGCACCGTCCAACACCAGGTTTTAATGTCATCATGTGGCAACCATACGTAGTTAATTAGTGGCAACAATAGTGTAATTGTGGCACAAGATCTCGGTTTCCTTTTCTCTTATTATGTTTTTGAAGGAGCAATATGGTATCAGATCTTGGCATCAGTAAATGGTCCAAGACTCTACAAGTCGTAGGGAGTCCAGTCCATGGTCTATACAAATCACTACTGCACTACACAGCGTGCGGGCTGCTGAATAATGAGTACTCTCGCAAGGAATTTGTATTTAAGATATACACCATAAGACTCATCCTTGTTCGTTTCATCTTCTCCATGCCCAAATATGTACACATATATACAGATCGAATCATACATGTTCTAAAGTTCAAAGGATTCCTCGCACAGAGCCGCACGGCCGCCGGCTCAGACGGCTGCCTTGGCTCTTTTTTTTTTTGCGTGTAGGTCTCTAGAAAAATGCGTAATTACATGTAGGTCCTTCTCACGGTTTTTTTGCACAGAGGACCTTCTGGTTAAAAAAACGTAAATCTTTCGTGAAAGGACCCTAAATAAATACCGAAAAAAGAGCGTAGTTACGTTTTGATCATTCCAACTATTTTTCACGCAAAGGGCCTTTCGATTCAACACAAACGCGGATCCTTTGTGAGAGGACCCTAGATAGATGAACAAAATGTAATTACATTTGTATCCTTTCAACCATTTCATGCGTTTCCTCGACGATTTAAAAAAACGTCGCCGAAAAAAAATGAAATTGTTTCTGCGAAAAAAAATAACGAACACGGCGTATCACGCCACAAAAACTATCCTAGCTTCTTCTATTTCCAGGAGTTTTCCGGCGTGCTCGTGAGTTTGAGCCGAGCCGGCCGCGCAGTTCAAAAAAAAGTTTCGCATTTTGGTCCTTCTAAATTTTTTAATTATGTATAGGTCCTTTTTGCGGTTTTTAGTGAAGAGAAAAAATACGGATCTTTTGTGAGAGAACCCTAAATACATACCACAAAAAAAACATAGTGCCGTTTGGATCATTTCGGCTACTTTTCATAGAAATGACCTTTCGATTTAGCGCATCCGCAGATGTTTCAGAAAAAACGTGGTCCTTTCATGGGAGGCCCCTAAATAAATACAAAAAAAACGTAGTGGCGTTTGGATCATTCTGTCTATTTTCACAAAAAGGACCTTTCGATGCGCAGATGCGTTTGTATCCTTCAGCCATTTAACGGGTTTCCTCGATGATTTTAAAAAAACGCCAACGGGAAACAAAAGATATTGTTTCCACGAAAAAAACACGTCTGGGTGGCTCGGCTAAAGACAAACGCATTTAGATCCCTAAAAAAACCGTAATTATGTATAGGCCCTTCTCGCGGTTTTTCCCAAATAGCCCCTTCTGGTTTAGAAAAATCGTGGATTTTTCGTGCGAAGACTCTAAATAGATACCGAAAAAAAACGAGTGACATTCGGATCATTCCGTCTATTTTTTATGAAAAGGATCTTTCGATTTACCGCAATCACAAATACGCTTGTGTCCTTTCAACCATTTCTCGCGTTTCCTCCACGGTTTAAAAAAACGACGAAAAAAAGAAATTGTTTCCATAAAAAATAGCGCATGGATGCGCTTGTGTCCTTTCAACCGTTTCTCGCATTTCCTCCATGGTTTTAAAAAAAAAACCGACGGAAAAAATTAAATTGTTTCTATGAAAAAAAAAACGCATGGTCGGCTGGCTTGGCTCATTTTTTCCTTTTCACGTGTAGATCTCTCAAAAAATACGTAATTATGTGTAGGTACTTCCTACGGTTTTTAACGAAGAGAACCTTCTGGTTCAGAAAAAACGCGAATATTTCGTTAACGGACCCTAGATAAATACCAAAAAATAGTGCCGTTTGGATCATTACGTCGATTTCCTACGAAAAGGACCTTTCGATTTAGCGCAATCGTAGAAGCGTTTGTATTCTTTTAACCATTTCGCTTGTTTCCTCGATGACTTTTTTAAAAAACCACCAGCGAAAAAAATAAAATTGTTTTTGTGAGAGAGACGACGCGCGCAGCGTGGCACGCCGCGAAAGTTATCCTAGTTGTTCTTACTTCTCATATCGACGACGTGTTGCGCTGGACTTTTGTTCTTGTGCTTATTAGTGTAGCTACATGCTATACCTCGGCTGGCCTCCTCTGAGATGGTAGATTCCCTGCAGCATCAATCGCTGTCAAAGTTTTAAGTCATTCTTACTTGTAACGCAGGCGTATGTCTGGATTCGTTGGACAAATCTTTTCTCCCCGTTCCTCTAGAAACCCAGGTCACGCCATACACTGATAACACATCTGGTGCTACAGCCTAACGTCTTTGTGGCGTATCCCCGTGCGAGAGGGGGTGCGCCCTGTTCGGTGGAACAGGGCCCCCAAATCCCAGGGCCTTCTAAATTTTAATGCTGCAGCTCTTCTTTAATGATTATTTGTCAACTTTGTTAATTAAATAATTTTGTTCTATTTATACATATGCGCCAATTGGTTTAGTATTCCAAGATCCAACTATCAACCTCATGTCTTCTGCGAATCGATCTAGAAAATATGATTCTGGTTCCAAAAAACGTAAGAAAAGGCAAAGAATAGAGGATTTGATGCAAGTATATCATTCCAAATGAAAAGATGGGGCCTGTGGAAATTCTCAAGTTTCTAAAGTGGCATGATTCTTTTCCTAACGCAAGTATTGCATATAGAGTTCTGTTGACCATTCCAGTGACTGTTGCATCAGCGGAACGAAGCTTTTCTAAATTGAAGCTATTAAAGTCCTATTTGCGTTCTACAATGACACAACAGAGGCTTACTGATTTGGCCACAATAGCACTTGAGAGTGGATTGTTAGAGAAAATTGAATATGAGCATATCATTGAAGAATTCATTTCAAGGAACATTAAAAGAATGAAGTTGTTCAAGTAAAAATTATGCAACAAGAGTCGAATAGGTATGTTTCTTGATATATTCTATTGGTCTATGATATATTACAACTTTTGTATTATTGTAGTTCTAATTTTTTAGTAAGAGATGCCTTATTTTAGAGTTTAGTACAGGGCTCCTTATTTTATCGGCACGGCCCATGTAGCCGTAGTTGTATACTTGCATAAGTTGTACTGCTGCCAACCTTAATCGCGGCAGATAGACGCGGACTGATCAAACAAACACGACGATGAGTTCTTCGCATATCGGACTTCATGACGAGATGTATTTACAGCTGCAGATTAAGCAAATGAAAAGGCACGACCAAGCAAATGGAAAACTTGAAACAGCACTGAATATTCTGGAAGAGATATAATACAAGATAAGGCTGATCCATAAACTTGAAACAATCCTAGGTCTAGAGTTTAATTAGCATACCTAGCCTGCTCCAAAAAAAAAGCATTAACTATTTTTGTCAAAACTAATCACGCATGGCACATTGGCATTACAGAATGAATATATACGCAGGTTCATCATCTGCAACAACAGAGAAATGAACCAGCCACTATATAAGAAGGGAACATATCCTGTGCAACCAGAGAGTTGGTGAAACCACGGTGTAACCCAACTAGAAAAAGTTTCAAAAAAATTTAAAAAAAATCATGGATGTACATCTCAGCTTACCCCATCTACATATAAAATTTCATGATCAAATTCGTCCTGTGCTAGAAGTTACAAAAAAGACAAAGTTGATCATGAACAGTAACTGTTACTGTTTATGATCAATCAGGACGAATTTGATCATGAAATTTTATATTAGATTACTGAGATGTACATCCATGATTTTTTTCAGAATTTTTTGAAACTTTTTCTAGTTGGGTTGCACCGTGGTTTCACCAGCCTATCTGATTGCACAGGATATTTTCCCATATAAGAAAACAACCAGCTAGTGAACAAGTGATTCTGTTTTTCAGTACTAGTATTTACTTGACAAACACCACGAACTACAATGCCTACGCAACCGGATCGTACCACGGTGGGACAGCGAAATCGACGATTTAGGCGCGGCGATGCTGATGACCGGCAAGAGGAGAGCGGTGTGCTGCCGCGCAAACCGAAGATGAAGGGGACTAAAGCTGACCGACTGCGGTAAGGCGACCGGCGAAACAAAACATAGAACGGCACGCGTAGAGCAGCGAAAAAACACGGACGAGCGCGGAGCGCAGGCTCGAACAGCGGACGGTATTTGGCGGCGAAAGGGTTATCACCACCGGCTGCTGGACGGACGCGAAAAGAACCGACTCGAAATTACTTGACGAAGGCAACGTGGCAAGAAATGTTGGCGACGTGGACAAACGCTGAGGCTACCGTACGCACGGGCGACCTCGTCGCTGTGCGCGCGCGCGGCGTGGCTACCCAAATCACCGGCACGTCGACAAAAACGTGACGTGGCACGCCCAGGAGCCGGGAATCCTCCCATCTTTATATACGATAGTACTAGGCAAAGTCACGTGTGATGCCGCGTCGAGCGAAATTTGGTCCAAGATTCTTTTGCAAAAAAGGTAGGACGACCTAAACACAATTTCGGTTTTCTCAGGGGTTTTTCAAAAAATATATTGGGTAGGAGTCGTAGGCGAATTTGCGTAATCAAAGGTCCTTAGGATCTGCTCACAAACATGTGGAATCACAGGTTCTTTCTGCAAAAAAAATCAATGGAACCTGAATGTAATTTCAATTTTCTTGAGGAGTTTTTTTTTAAATTGACTGACTAAGAGCCGACAGCGAATTTATGTAACTACGAGTCATTTTTTCAAAAAATAGTGGAATTTTGGTTTTCTCATGGGTCTTTTAAAAATATGCTACGTAGGAGTTATAAATGAATTTGCGTAAACATAGGTCCTTAGGATTCGTTCGCAAATATGTAGAACCACCTAATTTCAATTTTCTTGAGGAGTTTTTGTAAAAAATTGGATGGCTTGGCCGTCAGCCAATTTGTGTAACCATGAGTCATTTTTTGCAACTGATCCTTTTTTTGCAAAAAAAGGTCGAGCCCTAACGTAATTTCGACTTTCTTAGGGGTTTTTTTAAAAAGATTGGTTGGCTAGGAGTCGTCGATGAATCTGCATAACCATAAGTCCTTTTCTACAAAAGAACAGGGGGACCCGTTCATGAATCTGCGGAGGACCCGTTGGTGAATTTACGAAACGACAAGGTCTCTTTTGCAAATTAATTGTGGAAGGATCCAAATGTAATTTTGGAATTTGCAGATGACGTTTATGCATGCGCTGTATGTTATAGTATAGATTGTTTAGACTCTTTAACTTTGAATGGTGTTGGTCTAAAACTAACTAGGTATAATAGCGCGCTACGCCGCGCCGTTGGTGTTAGCTGCGTATGGGAATCAGTAACGTAATACTATAAATGCTGAACGTGAGAAAAAATTTGGCACAAGTTTTTTGTAAACTGAATTTGCGGAACTACGAATCCTTTTTTAAAAATAACCGGTAGAAGAATCTATTTACGATCTAAAATTTTTTAAAATCTTACGGGTCGAAAGAACCTTTTTTTTGCAAAATAACCGATTGAAAGACCTGCTTGTGATCCAAATTTTTTTAAATCTTCTGAACCGAAAGAACCGGCGACCGCGTTGAATTTGCGGAACTACGGGGTCTTTTCTGTAAAATAATCGGTGGAAGAACTTGTTCGTGATTTCAAATTGTTTGAAATCTCCCGGGGTGAAAGAACCGGACTACGTGGTCTTTTTTGCAAAATAACTCGCTAACGCTGTTGAATTTATGAACTTCGAGGTTTTTTTCGTAAAATAATCGGTGGAAGGACCCGTTCGCGATTTATAATTGTTTGAAATCTCCTGGGGCGAAACAACCGGACTACGGGGTCTTTTTTGCAAAATAATAGGTAGAAGGACCAGTTCGCGATTTTTAATTTACCGTGGAAGGACCCGTTCGTAATTTCTGATTTTTAGGCGCTTTTCTGGGAATGCGATGACGTGGCGCTTGGGTTGAGCCGGAATTCTCCCCGCTATATGATATATATTACTAGGAAATTTTCCGCGGCGTGTTACGCCGCGCGTGTCATTTTTTTTGGAAAAAAATGTTCTTTTCAGCAGCGTTTAATTTTCTAAATCGTCGAAATAATGAGCGAAACGGGGGAAAATAGAGAGATAGAGCTGTAGAAATATCTCTCTCGACGAATTATTTGGAAAATATTGGAGGCCGAGCTAGAAAACTGCGGCGTAGAAAAAGTCTAGAGAGAAAAGGGTGAAAAATTATTAGAGATGACAACCTTCTTTTGTCGAGCTTAATACTCTACGCGTTCACGGAGTAATAATACATGTTTGAAAAATATCGAGAGGCACGCGCTCGTGGAGTAATAATACATACTCTAAAAATATTAGAGATCGAGATGGGAAATCGAGGTGGGCAAAAAGTCTAGAGATAGAGCTGCACATATATTTCTACTGACAAAAACATTTTTTCTCGAGAAAAACGGAGAAAGGACCTAGACGTAAAGAGCAAGGACCTGAATGTTACGTTTTTGGACCTATCCGCTATCCTTAAAAATTAGAAAAGGGCTTATTCGCGATTTGAATTTAATAGGAGGTTCTTTTCATAAAATAGCGCGCGAGGGACCCGAACGCGAATTTAGAGGGAAAAATCTCCCTCTCACAAAAAATCGCGAAGGACCTATTCATAATTTACAAAAGGACTAAATCGCGAAAAGAATTTTTTAGCCGAGCCGACTCGGCTCGGAGCAACGAGAGCGCGGCATTTTTTTGCTCCGGGCGTGACGTGGACGGGGTCTGCTTCCCGGAAGTTTTGCCATCTTAGGCCCCGTTTGGTACGGTTCCAGATTCTAGTAGAAACGGAAACGGTTCCGGATTCTTGGTAGAAACGTTTCAGGTAGAATCAGAATCCGGAGGAACGGGTTGCTAGCCGATTCGACCACGGCGTGTAAAAATCAGAAACGATTCGCTTTGAAACGTTCCGAGTCCTATTCCGTTTGGTTGGATTTATTTCAGATTCTAGGAGAAACAGTCCGGTTCCAAATTGCCAAACAGGGCCTTAGTATATGGGATGATAAAGTTATTCGTCTTGCAGAGCCACCTTGTGCTATATATCACAAGCAGATGTACATCCTGTTTAGATCCAAGACACACTTGCTCAGAATTGCACAGCAGGCATTCAAGCAAATTGCTATGACCACTGCAGCCAAGGTGCTGGTGCTGGGAGAACAAGTTGAACGTTGAGAAAACACGCCAAAGATCAAACAGCATCGGGTCGGGTTATGCTAAACTGCCATGGTTACAACTTTCGTTCAAAATCAAGTAGCAACTAGCAAATACATACTGCCAAAATTTGTGGTTTTGGATTTGTATAACGATATTAGTACATATAATGGCTAATTATACTATTATTGCCATTATATGTACTAATATCGTCATTTTATGTACCATTAATTGCACTAAAATCACACTAAATACGCACCATTATTTACACCTTCTATTCCTCATTTCATGAACTACTCATTAAACCAATATAGTCATTTCACATACTACCACTTCTAATATTACACCAATTACACCCTATTTTACGTACTACTCATCGCACTGCCACGGTCATTTCATGTAATACTAGTTATACAATTACCGTTATTTCATGTATTGCTCGTTGTACTAATATCGTGATTTTATGTGCCTCTACTAATTATACTAATATTAAAATAATACTATACTAATATTCCTAAAGATTTCAAACTAACCTTCTTGAAGCTGTACTGAAGATCACTAAAACTCGAGCAACGTAAAAAAATATTTCTGAAGAATACCTGCAAATAAATATGAATCCCAAATCAAATACTCAAAAAAAAGGTTAACTTTACATAAATTCCACCAAACTATGAACACCGACTAAATTCCTATGGAATTTTGATTTCAAATTTCCATTTCCACTCCTTTCTTGCCTCCTCGTTTTTCTCCTATCTCTCCTTTTCGAACTCTTCGTTTTCTCAACTTGCTCAGCACCTGCCGAACTCCCTCACTCTACCATTTGTTCCTTTGCCTCACCAATTGCCTAATGCAAGTCGTAATTTATAGTGAGGGACTGAGCCCTTGAGGGGAAAAAGCGAACGTCGGTCGGTGCTTTCGGTGTACGGATGGGACGAAGTGATGTGATGTAAAGGAAAAAATCACGTGACGCTGGACGGTGCTTCAGCCCAGGGCTGATTTTGTGGAGCCAACACGTGTGCGCACCCACGTGGCTGAGTGGGAAGCGAGTAGTAGCCACCCCGATAAATTGGATTGGATCATCCCGTCGCTGGCGACGAGATAGACTGGCGGCGCTGCTGGAGCTCACTGCGGTGGATGATGTCAATAGGTTGAAGGAGGTGCTTGCGGGGGGAGGCGAGGAGGCGGTGGAGCTTGTTGATGAGGTGGGGCTATGGTATGACCAGAGCAAGGCGTACGAGCTATGCGCGCCGCTGATAGTGGCAACCGCATACAGATGACGCTTACCTCTTCAATAACTTGACACTCATAGGGCAGCAGGTGATACCTCTTTCAGTTGATTGATCGATCTCGAATTATAGTGTTACAAATTTATAATCCCAAGTGTTGTGATGTTATTAAAGATAATTTTAAACTCAAGCTTATAAACAAGTGCTTAAAATTTGCATGTTTCGATGAATTGACTTAAACATTTAACCATTGCACATTCAAAGTGAATATTATTATTTAGATAAGATTAGTGCTCTTTGTAAATAATTTTTTATTATAAATTAAGTTTTTGTTGTATGGTATGGGTACCTGACTAATAAAGGAAAAAATCACGTGACATTGGACGGTGCTTCAGCTCGGGGCCGGTGTTGTGGAGCCAACGCGTGCCAACGTCAGCCGGGGCTAGTCTTGGAGAGGCAACGTGTGTGATGAGGGCATCTCCAATGGTGCTAGCTATAAGAAATGTCCATGTCATCTATAGATAGCATATAGACAACATCTTCAATAGATTAGCTATAGCATTGTCTATAAAATTAAATATTGACCCACATGTAATAGGTAATAAGTGCCTTGGAATCAGTTATAGCCTGGCTATATATTAGTAGCCGGTCTATATCTCTCTCCTTATTTTTTCTCTTCCACCTAAGCAAAATGCTGAGATGGCACTCTTATAGCTAGCTGAAGTGGCACCATTGGAGATGCCCTGAGGGCGGGCAAATCTTGTGAGTGGACTTGAAATGACAACGCCGATGCTGTGAGCACAGCGCGAAATGGCGGGACCCACGGGAAAAGCCGGTCGGCTTGCAACGCACCCTAGGCGCGAAATGGTGGGGCCACCACTGTCCTCCGCCACACATCGACCTCCAAAGCTCAAACGCAGGGCCGGCCCTGGGGGGGCAGGGTGGGCCGCCGCCCCGGGCCCCCAAAATCCAGGGGCCCCCCCAGGTACTACCTGCAACTACACACCATGGTCCATGGGCTTTTGGCAAACGTGTGCAGCCATGCAGGTGGCCAGGACGCCAGGTGTGCTGAGTTTAGTTGATCTGATCAGGAAACGAATCGTCGGCGCTGCGTAACTTGCGTTCCCCGAGCCCCCGACGCCCTCTGGCATCGTTAGCGTCGCAGGACGTGATCAAGGACCGCGGCCGCCGGCCACGCTCGACACTGCCGTCGCCCGTCAGGAGCCTCCTCGGTAAGTCGGTATCTCCATGTTTTACAGGAAACAACTCACCTATTCAGTGAAGAAAGGCCCTGAATTTGTATTTGATGCGACAGACAAGAAAGAATGACTAATTCATCGGGAGATTAAGTGATCAACTAAGGAGGTAATTTTGATTTTTGAATATGACGCACTATCTAGTCTATCTTACGTGTGCGTTCTGAAAAACAAAGGCCTGAATTTGTATTTGATGCGGACGGGGACAACAAAGCGGCGACTAATTCATCAGAGATCAAGTGATCAACTAAGGAGGTAATTTTGATTTTTGAATATGATGCACTATCTAATCTATCTTACATGCGTTCTGAAAAACACTAAAGGAGGCGATTTCATGCCATGGTAATGGGCTAATGGCTCCGTAATGCTTATTGCTTTTCTCAGAATCGAGATCAAGTTATTCGCCCTCGTGCCAGTTGGCGATTGCTTGACGCCGCCCCTCCGAGTTCCGGATCCCCTGATCGCCTCGCCACCTGATCGCGAGTTCATCAATCGTCAGTCACCGCGACCCCAAGGCAATTTTCTCTCATTCAGTCATTCCCGTAGTGACGTAGTGTATGTGTATTCAGTATTCTGTTTTCCCTTTTTAATCTCACAGACTGAATTGTCTGAATGTGAATATGTGATTGACGTCATCGCAGGAGTCCCCATTGCACTATTCAACCTTTGATGCATTTATTTTTATTTTCAGCGCTTTATGATATCATGTCATCCAGAAGATATCCATCCGGTAGCGAAAAAAGGAAAAGAAAAAAACGTGCGGATGACTTCATAGAAACGCAGAGAGGTATTTACAATTTACATTTGTCATTTCATAAACTTTAAATTGTTCTATAGAAGTATTTTTTGTGTATTGAATATTAATTTCTTCAATGATGTGTGCTTATAAGACTATATATATATATATATATATATATGAGGAGGTGGAAGGGGCCCTATATAAGTTTTCGCCCCGGGTCCCCAAAATGCCAGGACCGGCCCTGCTCAAACGGGGGGCTAGTTTACGAATTCAGTGATGTGGGGGCCATTTTTGACCAAAACAAACGGCAGGGAGCTAATACAATAAAAAAATTCGTCTTGTAGAGCCACCTTGTGCTATATATCACAAGCAAATGTACATCCTGTTATTCTAGAGGTTGGCACTGGGCTAGACTATTTTGGATCGGCACGAGGCACGTTCGATCTATGGCTCGGCACGGTACTGTTCTAAACGGGTCGGACCGGTCCAACACGGTTGTCCGGGCAGTACCGGGCCTACCAATCGGGCACGATGGGCGGCCCGGCCCGATACGATAGTCTGGGCCGTGCTTGGGCCGGCACGGCATGAAAGAGGCATGCACCTGTGTTGTATGTGTGGGTGAGCAAATCAGGGAGTAAAGGAAGAAAACTATAGATGGACTGGAGAAAAGGAAGGGAATGCATCCATACGTTGTATGTGTGGGTGAGTAAATCAATAGGTAAATGAATGGCTGCATGCATGTGACTAGAAGGAGCAACTGAATCAAGGAAATCGAGAAGAATAAACACAATAGGATTTTGTTTCGACCGGAGAAAAAGAAAGTCCTAAACAGATAAAGAAAGAAATCAATCTGTAATCATTTTCTCTTGTAGTAATAGTATAAATGGGTCGAACACAGGCAAGACGCACGACGCAAGCGGAACCACGGTTTAAATGGGCCGTGCAGGGTAGTAAGTCCCCTTACTCTTCTTCTTGAATGCATATTCTTCTTCGCGTCACCATCAACTAATATCCCTGTCTTTTTCTGGTGCCAGGTGAGGGAAACCTGAATGGTGTTGCCCTCTCCCGGTGGCTACTGTGCTGCTACCGCCGGTGCCGAGCGGCCTGGAATTTTCGGTCGAGGCCCGGCCGCTCTGTGATCTGGAGTCCTCAGAACGCCTCCAGATCATCCAATCCTTCCCGACGATGGACTCCACTGGTCCCGCCGTGGTGTTGGCCCGCGGTCCCTTGGTGATTAGGGACCAGCCCAGGGCTGACGATCGACGCGGACCCCAAGGGGGTCTGCACCGAGAGCCCGACTTCTGCTGCCACCGCTTCCGCCACTCCGCCGAGCGCGCTCGAAGCTTGCGGTCACCATCTTTTCCCATATCTTGCGGTCGCGAACGACTCTTCGAAAGGCGATGATGACCGACTGCTCGGAAATCCGGGGAATCGTATTGCGACAGTGGTAGAATCGTCGAATGAAGTTGCGCAACGACTCCCCTCTTTCCTGCTCGAGGGCATGGAGATCGTCCTCTACGCCCGACTGTGCGAAGGAGCCTTGGAAGTTGGCGACAAAAAGGCCGCACAACTCCTCTCATGAGTGCACTGATCCTCGCGGGAGGTTCAACAGCCAGGACCGGGCGGACCCCATCAAAGCCGTTGGGAAGTAGTTGGCCATGGCCTTTCTAGACCCGCCAGCGGCACGCACCACGGTGGTGTAGATCTGTAGGAACTCCTCTGGATTGGTGGTGCCGTCGTACTTCTCGATGGAGGCTGGGTGAAACCTTTCAAGCCACACCACGTGGCACAGCCATCGAAAAAACGCCTGGCATCCGACGCCGTAGGGGGAATCCTGCCGCCCGCCCTAAAGAGTCGGAAGAACGGACCTCCTCCTCGCTCTAAGGGCGAGAGTCGCGGGACGAACTCTCACCACCAGGGCCCGTCCGTCCGTCGCGAGTGCGGCGACGCTGCAGGAGATCACGCAAATCACTGCCACGCCGCCGGCGCCAGAGCTCCAGATGGGACCTTAGGTCCTCATGGCTCCTTGCGGAGCTGGGACCTTCTTCTTGCATGCCCTTTCCTTTACTCTGGCCCACCTGGCCAGAGCACTTCCCACTTGGGCGACTGGAAGCTTGAGTGCGATCAGCGGGCACCCTTGGTCGAGGGGAACCGACGGTCCCAGACTGGTCGGGCATCCCTACGTGGAGCTGAGCCGCATCCACGAGGCCCGCAATATCCCGCAGCCACGGCGTGGCCGAGGTGTCTCCTACGAGTTCCACCGGAGGGTGGTCCAGGAGGAGACGGACCGCATGCAGGTTTTGGGCCGGAGTGGTGGTCTCCATGGCCAGCCGTCGCCGAACCAGAAGCTCGACTGCGGCCACAGGAGCGCCATCGCCCTCCTGCGGGGGCGACGTGAGACGATCCCTCATCCGGCGAGAGCGCGGGACATGTTCTGAGTGCTGCTAGCCTCCGCCACCTCTTGTCGCTGTGAGTGTGAACCCGCCATCACCAGATGCAAGGTTCTTTCAGACGGAAGACCGAAATTTGCTGGAGAGATGGCCAGATGAGCCAACCACTAGCCCCCTACCTGGCGCACCCCTGTAGGCGTATTACACCTGACAAGATCCCGTTCACGGAGTGACTACTCTCTAGACGGAAGATATGGTTCGGTAGAGGGCATCTTTGTGGCTGGAAACCCTAATGTCTCTCGACGATAGATCCCGGGAATCAGCAAATTGATGGACACAACGGGTTTACCCAGGTTCAGGCCCCTAATTCGGGTAATGGCCCTACGTCCTGCTAGTTCTTTATTAAAGAAATGTGAAGGGGATTACAATGATTGTTTCGCTCTGTCTCTCTCTCTTGTTTTCTCGCTCAGTTGGCCGGCCCCCTTCTCCATGCACCGAGGCGCTCTTATATAGACGAGCTGGCCTGGGCAGGGGAGAAGGTGACGCTATGCTTATCTGAAGCACATTAATTACACCCATCATTCCAACCTCCACGTCGACCCACGACTCATTTATTACACATGCCTCCGTGGCCTTGTCCTTCGAGCCTCATTTGATGTCAGTGAGTGGACTCGCCCGATCCGTCCGGGACACGTCGCTCCTGCGACAGGGTTGGTAAGAGGCGTCACAGGGATGAACCGTTGTCGTGTCGACAACAGAGTCTTTCACAATTAATGATCCTGACACGAGGTGCCAGGGGAGGGAAATTTCAAGGCAAAGCCTCCCTCTCATTCCTTTGGTTGCTTTCGTGGCCTAACAAGGGGGGCCCGAACGCCCGCCCACTTGCTAGGCCGCCACGCGGGCCACCCGCCCGACGAAAGTGGCGTGGTCGCTAAGCCGCTGCCCGGGGCCACGTGGGCTCGCTCGCCCGTGAGCGAAGCGTGATCGCGGTCGCCCGCCAGCATCCACGAGGGTTTCGCCCGTGGCGAAAGGTGGCGTGATCGCCAGTTGCTTTCGCTAGGGGCAGTGGACTCCTCGCCGACGGCAGTGGCGTGATCGCCCATTGCCTGCCAGTGGCGCCACGAGGCTTCGCCCGACGAAAGGCGTGATCGCTAGGCTGCTCGCCAAGGGGCCAGGTGGACTCCTCGCCCGGCTGTTGGATCAAGGATGAGCCTAGAGGGGGGTGAATAGGCTATTTTAAACTTTCTTGTAATTATTTTCAGGAATTTCAGTATGATAAACAGTGATGAAAACTAAGCCTAGGTTGAGATTAGCAAACTTAAGGTGACAGGTAAAAGAGTAAGCTATTCTACACAGAGCACACAACAGAGCACAAAGTAAAGAATAAGAACAAACTGAAATGCTAGAGGGACACAAGGAAATTTTTTTCCGTGGTATCGGAAACACTAAGTTTCCACTAATCACGTTGAGGGCTTGAACAAATCAAGCTAGGCTTAGTCTTGATCAAGCCTTTTCCTCAATTTTCTTACTCTGAACTCTTTTCCCAAAAGGGAAGGTGAGTTGAACCTTCACAAGATACCAAGTCTCTTCACAACACCTTGAAGAGATCTCTGGTCTGCTGAATTACACCAAGTCTCAAAAAGGGAGAAACCTTCTCCAAGAGAATAGAATAGAGCATCAGACTTGATGAAATCCCAGTATGTTTCAGGCTCACAATTGAATGCAACACTTGAATTGAATGCTTCTACAACTCTCACAGAAGGTGAAATTGAATGCACAGAGAGAAAAGAGTTGTTCTTGTCTAAAGAGATTAATGAATGCTCAACAACCACTATCCAAAAAGGTTCAGGATAGGTTTTTATAGCCTTCACCAAAATTCTGCCCGTTTGAATCTGAATCTATCCGTTACAGATCACTGAACAGCATTAAATGCAGTTGTAACGGATATATTCTACCAAACCCTAGAATTTTAATAATGCGCCGGATTAGTTCTCATCAAAATCAAGTTCACGACGGACTATTTCCAACTGGTCCGGCGTGAACTGACTAGAATCGCTAACTAGTCCGGCGTGAACTGAGAACTCTCGGTTGAAAGAAACAACTGGTCTGGCAAGACTTTCTTCTGCGCCGAACTACTTTCCAAGTGGTCCGGCGTGAACTGAGAAGTCTCGGTTACAAACTTCTGAACTAGATGCAAAATAAAAACCGACTCAACTGGTCCAGCGTGAACGCTCTTTTGCGCCGGACTTCTTCCAAGAGGTCCGGCGTGAATTTAAACACTTCGGTTCAACGCAAGACAGATTTTAGCATAAGTCAAGTAGTCCGGCGTGAACTAAGTTTTCGCGCAGGACTATTTCTGTTCTAAATGCAACTAGCATGATTTCAAGGTATGATTTTGAGCCATTTCCACACTTAGGATTAATTCAAGTTCTTAGGCACTATTCCCTCTTTAAAAAGAACTCAACACTCTATTCTAACTTACTGAGAGGTCTTTTAACCTTGATTTGAAAATCTTCAAGTCTTTTTCTCCTTTTTCCTTTTCTTTCAAATCATGTAGAGGATGAACCTGTTCAAATACTTATCTCAAGATAGATAGTTAGACCAAATCATGTAATGTCATTAATTACCAAAACATAATAACATTTTTGGGGGCCTAGATGCTTCACCGGCGGGCAGAGCGTGATCGCCCGGCTGCCCGCCAGGGTATCACAAGGGCCGCTTGCCCAGCGTGCAGGGCGTGATCGCCAGGCTGCTCGTCAGAGGGTCAGGTGGACTCCTCGCCCGGCGGGCGGGGCGTGATCGCCCGGCTGCCCGCCAGGGTACCACAAGGGCCGCTCGTCCGGCGAGTAGGGCATGATCGCTTGTTGCTCGCCGAGGCAGTGGACTCCTCGCTTTGCGGGCGTGATCACCCATTGCCGCCAAGACGCCAAACTGGGCTAGGCCACTTCTTAGACCCATTACTTCTACGGCAGAGAGGGTACCCCGGTGCAAAGTACACCGACAGTAGCCCCTGGGGCCATCCTGGAACGCGCGCCAGTCGCTTTTCAGACCTTATTTAATGCCAGTACGTTCCTGAATGGGCCCACCACTTCTACGCACGCAACCACATATCTCATGTAACAATTAGTGGCTACGATCACGTCTATTACTAGAATACATGTGAGTACTCTAGTCCATGTATTATTCTCAACGGGACCTGTCACTTTTCCATGGAGACAAGAGGTAATGCCCTTTTTGCCTTAAGTACTAGGTTTGACCTATAGGCGCCATTCTTTACGAATCACCATCATACTTGCTATTTAGTGAGTCAAGAAGAAAGGGTTACTTCATCATCAGCTGCATCCAAGTTATGGCTATTTATCTGCCTGTTACTGCCAGAGCTATTACTCATTGACATTTTATTACAAAAACATTACTCTGTAATTGTACAAAATCACTTGCTAATGCTCTGTGCTGATCTTATGTGATTGTACCAAGTACTTGTTACTGTCTCGCAGTCTCACACTCACACATGTTTATTAATGAAGTCTATCATAAGTTTATTCACAAGATCAGGGAACTGCTCTTGAACAAAGTGGGATCCTTCCGGGATGTAAGTGATCTCATGGTCTGGAGCAATTTTTTTCAGCTTCTCACTAGACATGTATTCTTTCATTGCTGGAAACCTTGGATTTGCACATTCTACTTTTGCTTCCTTTGTCCTATTAAGATGTAACAGAAGTTTGTTAGTAACATCCTTATGTTTGTAGAAGTCTTATGTCACAAGGTTACATAATGCTATAAAATATTAATATCATCGTATCAGGAAAGTAAGATTAGTTTAGCAAATTTGGGCATGTTTGGACCTAGTTGTTGGCATATTTTGCATACCCTCACCTGTATGGAACCTGGAGGGCAGTGATGAAACCTGTTTTCTCATACAGAACGGTGTAAGCTGAGAGGTCTTCTTCAGTGAACCATTGAGGCATCGGTGTTGATTCATCTGCAAGGTCCATGATCTCCTGCCCTTGCTTGGCAATGGGAATTTCACTGTTGGAGAAGAGAATGTAGATCGTGCGCATGATCCCCCTCACATCAAACCGGCCAAAATCTTCCTCTGCTCTCCCAGGCTCCTACTCAGGTAAAACAGTGGCATCACAACCAACAATCAGAAATAAAATACCAAAGGTCAGTGCAAATCTGTCTCATCAGAAGAATTAATTGTAACTCAGTGTCAGATGTTGGTGTCATGAATGTTTGAGAACCATATCACTAATTATGGGTTTACTGCCAAAAGATAAAAACTTGATCAAGGAAGTGTTTAATTTACCTTCCATCTGTATATGTAAAATCCCTCAGGAAGTTCACTGAAACCAAGGCTTTCCAGAAGAGGTGGTACACCAAAGGTCACAACGCCACGTACACGGTCTGGGTGGCAGAGAGCAAGATCAAACACTGGTTTGACTCCAAAATCCTTTGTGACAAGGAATACCTTTCAACCATGAAATCATTTTCAGAATATAATGACTTGTGTTTACGAATTAGGTTTTACAAACTGCCCAGTAATCAACTGAACTAACTCATGAGTGAAACCATCGTCAAATGGAAAAAATAGAGGAAATCAAAGAAAAAGGAAAGAAGCGAGCAGCTCCCTGAGGCTCTCGCGACCATGTCACCTCCAGCGCTACTTCCTCCCTCCCAACCAGATCCCGCCCGATCTCCCCACAAATCAACCAAAATATCCACAGATCCGACCACCCCCCATGCTGATCTACTATCTCCTGGTCTGTATTTGCTTCAAATCGCTCGAGGTGAGAAGAAGCCTGGTGGCCAGGTGGTTCAAGGGGAAAAGGGCTTTGCGGTGGAATCGGGGGAAGTTCCTGCTTCGCCACGCCCGTTCCATCATCAACAGCCTTCGTCCAGGAGGCAAGATCAAGATGAAGTTAATGCGCAGCCTCCATCATGCCTCTGTCTTCGTCACCCTCAAGATGGAGTTAAAGCGCAGCTGCAGACGTCGGTGATAGAGGAAGCAAAGTCAAGACATCACTCAATAGCGATAAAGGAGCCACAGACAAGTCAGATCAGCATTCAACCGAAAAGAGCAGAAAGCATCCAAATCCCCAACTCAGAGCAGCATTCATTGGCAGCAGCCGAAGAGGAGATTCACAAATCCAGAATACCAACCTCTCAGAAGAAGAAATGGGTCCATCAAGAAAAGTGGGGCTCGAGTATCCTGCTCGCCTCACCGCAGACTCAGCAGGATTCAGGGAGACAACTAGCAGCTCTCGAGAGAGGAAAGAAGGTCTGGTCAGGTCAGTCTTCACCAAGTGCAGCTCGAGGACATTGATGACCGTATTGCAGGGCATAATTCATGGACCGAAACCGAAAGGAAGATCCACAGCTCTAGATATTCAGCCTCTCAGAAAGAGAAAGGGATTCAAGAAGAAGAAGGCAGGGGTCTGCAATCCAGCTTGACTCAGCGAGGTCCCAGGTGGCAATGGTCTGAAATCCAAAAGCTTTTGAAAAAGCCCAGACGCGCTCCGGAAGAATCGAGCCGAGAACAGAGATTGCAGCTACCCAATCGAAGCACATTCATATCAACTTTTCCAAATGAAGATGCAAGCGGGTGGACTCAAGTCAAGCCAAAGCACTGGTGGCGCAAAAGTCGGGCTGATTCACCTCCACAAGGCTACACGGACCAATCTTTTCATCGTCTCAGAGGCTCAGCGTTCTTCAAGCAGAAACTAAGAGGCAGATGCTTTAATTGTATTGCTTCGGATCACATTGCTGGATTCTGCGCGGAGCCAGTCAAGTGCTGGCGTTGCCTTCTTTCTGGCCACAGGGCCGTTCAATGCTCAAGCAGAAGACGCAATTTCTGGGATAAAGCTTCTGATAGCTCGAAGCCTACACTCCAAACTCACCTCTCCTCTGAGCCTCCAGAAACACCCCTCGTTTTTCAAACTCTCCACTCCTCTGAACTCCTTCCCAAGAGCATCCCAAACGCCACCACCAAAACTTACTGTCAAGCTGTTCGTCAAGGTTGTAGCATGGAGGCAAGATACCCCGGCGGCCCCAGGGCTATGCCGGCCAGGGCCTACTGTGCTATGTCGGCTACTGGTGCCATCAAGCGGCGATGGGACGAGCTCATCGACCGTGCGGCGATTTGCTGGTTTGATAGGAACAGCCACGAAGTGGAGAGTTACACGGTGGGTGACTTGCTCCGAGACCGCTTCAACCTCCACCACGGCGACTTCCAACTGGTCAAACACTTTCCGGAGCAGTTTCTAGTCATTTTCTCAGAGTCGACGATAAGAAGGAGGGTGGTCAGCACTACTGTGGTTCCTTACCGGGGCCATGTATTCAACTTCGCGGCCTGGTCAGAGCAACATTATGCAACGAACATCAATTTTGAGTTTCATGTGAAGGTTCGAGTGGAAGGTGTTCCAATCCACTGCTGGTCAGAAGAAGTAGCGGCAAGGGCTTTGGGCAGCAGCTGTGTTGTGCATTATGTGCAGGAGCGCACTAGACGCAGGGAGCGAACAAGGTCTTTTGATCTCTGGGCATGGTGCTCGGACCCTTGCAAGATTCCGAAGGAAGTCACATTGACTGTGTTGGAGCCAGACAGGGAGCTTCCTCCCATCAACGTCCCTCTTCCTCAAGTGACATTACAGTACGACGATCCAACTGACTTGAAGCGTGGACAAGTGTTCAACCTTCGCAACCATTTGGAGATAGTGGAATACCTGTCCTTCCTTCGTGGCCGTGGTAGCTTCGGTGGCCTCCCGAACCGCAAGCATCGCTGGGAATTTGTTTGGGCTTATGGGGCTCCGGATGAAATGGGGGAAAGAAGAGACGGGGCGGTGCAGGACAATACAAGAGGAAGGGATCAACATCGTCGCCATGATGACCACGACGACGACGACCGCAACCGCAACGACCACCGATGCAACACTCGAAGACACCGTAGCTTGTCCAATTGGGTACGTGACTCTAGGTGCAGAGGAGGGGTAGAAGACTGCCATAGTGCGTCCTGGCGTGGCCCCAGTGGATCAGCATCAAGACGCTACAGGCGAGACTTCTCATCGCCTCAAAAGATACTGTTTCAAGTGTCCAAGGACAGTGGTCTAACAAACAAGACGGTACAAGATAAAGACAGGAAAAAGGTGAGTTTTGCCGAGCCAATTGCAACTGTGCTGAAGAAACTCCAGGGAGGAGACTTGGGGGATCACATCAGTCTGGAGAAAAGAGAGAAGGAGTCATCTTCAACCACCTGTGCTCAGCTGGGGCTACAGGTATGTCAAAATAAGATTGCATTCAATACTTCTCAATGTGCTCTGAATGTTCCATCTGAGGACTCGGTTGTTGATGCAATATATGCTTACCATGAAATAAGCCAAGCCGATCTGCCTAGCTCTCCTCCTTTACACACTAAATTGGGTGATCTTGCAACTCAACCTCCTCAAGACGCAGGGACCGGTGTAGTTGCTCCTAAATGTAGAGATGAGACAACCTCTGAGTGGCTTCCTGAAGTCTGCCATAGAATAGAGTATGAAAAAACGCTAGTAACCACAACAACTGATATTGGGACACCTGAAAACACAACACCATCAGAGCCCACAATAGAAAGCTTACCTCCAGATAATCAAACATCTGCAATCCTACCCCATAGTTCATCACCGCAAAATCTGTTGGTAACAATTCCGCAATGCATACCAGAAAGGCTAACCGAATCACAAGAAACACGACAGCCGACATCCTCTGAAGCATCACCACCCAAGCCTACCACCAACTGTTCTAACATTATCAGACATTTCTGCAGAAGGCAGAAAATACCAACCACACTACAGAAGCTGCCACCACCAGATAAATCTCCTGAAACCATACCGTTACAAGACCTGCCAGAAATACCAGTAGCACAAGCTCCCCAGCCTATAGAGCAAAATGTAATGAATGACAAGTTGAAATTAGAAACTTTCATCAATGAGGTTTCAAGCAATCCGGAAAGCCCTTTAATTCACACACCTCCATGCCTCAATAAGGGTGATCCATACCAGGCCGATAACCAATGTGCTCACACAGAAAAACAGTTCACTCAAAGGAAAAGTTCCAGGCTAGCAAAAAAAGCTAAATCCAGACTTGGTAGTAACAAAGGCACAATCCAATTAGCGCAAGAACTGTTAGCATCTAAGCTGAAAGATCTCTCCCCACCATCAAATGAAAACAACTCACATGATGATCTCTTTGAACAGTTGGCGAAGCACTTCAACATACCGTTAAGCAAAGAAAAGGTTGAAGCCATCCTCGAACTGGTCAATCAGGGCGTTCTCAAGAAAAGTAACAGGAAGAAATTAGCCAGAGGGACTTCGGCGGCAAGTAGCGCGATCAGCCTGAAGGACTGATCTGGGGTGTTTTTCCAGAAGAGGAGGTAGCATTTTGGAGCTGATGTCTCGATGGAACTTAACGCAATCTCCTGCTGAACTGGAGTGTCCTGGTGATGTTCATTGTCCTAGAAAAGTTGTAGTAGACGTCACTACATGTACTGCTGTGTTAACTTATGTCAGTTTAGAGGCCATTAGTCCAATGTGCCGCAACTGCTGTTCACTGGTTCGTATGGGGTCCGGAATCAGTGGTACTATAGTCATTTGGTTCCGTTCTGTCTGTGTCTGGTATGTTCTGTTTAGATGTGAGTATGGAACCTGTGTTGTTGTATTAACTATGGCTTGTTCCTTAACTGAGTGGCACCTAGTGCCCTTGCGAGTAGTGATTTTCAAGTACTTATGCCAACAAATTGCACTATTCTTTCTTGGAATGCTAGAGGCCTAAACAATCCAGCTAAAAGGGAAAGCACCAAGCGTTTAATTCATTCAACTGGTGCTACCGTGGTGTGTTTACAAGAGACGAAAATATCTAATTGGACGCCATGCTTGTTGCATGAAACATTAGGACCTTGATTAGCTAACCGGGTGGTCTACACACCTTCCAATGGAACCGCTGGTGGAATCCTCCTTACGGCCACGGACGATCTTTATGACCTCCAAAATTCCAGATCAACTACCAATACGATCATTGCAACATTATCTTCTCGTTGCGATGCGACAGTATGGGACATCACCGGTGTATACGGGCCGAAATCAGACGACGATAAGAGAAACTTTCTTACTAAATTAGAAACATTGCATGGAACGGTGCTGCCCGCTTGGCTCATAGTAGGAGACTTCAATCTCATCAGACGAGTCGATGAGAAGAACAGAGGGCTGACAAATAGGAGAATGATGCAAAGATTCAATAATATTATCAACATATTGCAGCTCTTAGAGCTTGACCTTCAAGGCCGTCGATTCACATGGACAAATGAACAAGAGCAACCCATCATGACGAGAATAGACCATTTCTTAGCAACAACGGAATGGCATGAGATCTTTCCAAATGCGGACCTATGCGCATTGGCATCGATGACATCAGACCATTGCCCTCTTCTCATGCAAGGAAATGCAACATTCGGATTTTTCAGGGGGTTTCGTTTCGAAGCTTGCTGGACCACGATGCCGGACTTCTAGGAGACAGTGTCTCAAGCCTGGAATCAGTCGACCCTCACATCAGACCCAATCCTTCGGCTGTATGTCAAGATGAACAGAACAGCTCAGGCATTAAAGATATGGAGGAGGAAAAATTTTGCGAACATAACACTTCAAACAGCTTTGGCGTAGGTCACGATCACTATGCTAGAAAGTGCACAAGAAAGACGCCCACTATCACAACACGAGTTAGAACTTCGGAAAATTCTCAAATCTAAACTACTCGGCCTTGCAGCAATACAGAAATCAAGGGCGAGACAACATTCAAGACTAACAAAAATCCGCATAGGAGACTCCAACACGCGGTTCTTCCACTTGATGGCTAGCGCAAGACGAAAAAGAAATTTGATACGAATGCTACAAAATGAAGACAATGTAAGGTACAGACAGCAGGATAAACTAAAAGAAACTTATCTATATTTCAGAAAGGTATTGGGTGAGCATGGAGTAAGGGACAAAGTGCTCCATTGGGATACATTGGGCTACACAGGGAGGGACCTTAGTGACTTAGAGGTCGACATCACTGAAGAAGAGGTGACTAGCACCATAAAGGAGCTTCCCAATCAAAAAGCGCCAGGACCGGACGGATACATTGGCCTTTTCTACAAAAATTGCCTTCACATCATCAAAGCAGACTTAATGGAAGCAACTAGGGCCTTCTTCGATTTTCGCCATCAAAACCTGCACAAGTTAAATGAGGCAAACATTGTCCTCCTCCCGAAAGTGGAGAACGCAGACATACTTGATCGCTTCAGGCCGATCAGCTTAATAAATAGCTTCATGAAGATCATCACCAAAATATTAGCAAACAGGCTCGCCCTCAAACTTAATGAATTGGTCTCGACCTCGCAGAATGCTTTCATAAGAAAGAGATGTATCCATGATAACTTCTTATATGTGCAAAGGGTAATCCATAAACTACATAAAGACAGAACTCCGGCTCTCTTCATAAAATTGGATATTTCAAAAGCTTTCGACTCACTGAATTGGACCTATATTCTTGAGGTCCTTCAGGCCCTTGGTTTTGGCCATAAATGGCGGGAATGGGTGGCTGCCATGCTCAGGACAGCCTCTTCAAAAGTGTTGATCAACGGACAACCCACTGAGATAATTAGACATGTGCGAGGGGTTCGACAGGGAGATCCCTTATCCCCCCTTCTTTTCATCCTAGCAATCGATCCTCTACACAACTTGCTTGAGTTGGCGGCGAGCCGGGGCATTCTCAAACCAGTGCTACCGGCGTCTGCAAGACTTAGATGCTCTTTGTACGCTGATGATACCGGGATATTCATAAAAGCGCATACCGGTTGAACCGATGACCCTTAGCGAGTCTGGATATCTTTGGAAGGTGCTCAGGGCTGAAAATCAGCATTTCCAAGACAGAAATTTTTCCGATCAGATGCCAACACGACCTCTTGCAAGATTTGTTGAATATTTTCCCTGGAAAAATTTCAACATTCCCAGAGAAGTATCTCGGCCTTCCATTACACATTAGGCAATTAAGGAGAATTGAGATACAACCATTGATTGACAAAATAGGCAGTAGACTCGCAGGCTGGAAAGGTAAGCTGCTATCCAAGGCCGGAAGAGAGACCTTAGTCAAATCAGTGTTAACATCTCAACCTATATACCATCTCACGGTCTTCCCAGCTCAAAAGTGGTTAATCCGATGTATTGATAAACTCAGACGAAGTTTTCTTTGGAGAGGAAAAGAACCTACAAACTATAGTGGAGGGCACTGTCTGATTAAATAGCATGTGACTTGCCTGCCAAAATGCAAAGGGGGCCTAGGGATCACGGATCTGGAGCGTTTCGCCAGGGCCCTGAGGCTTCGGTGGCTCTGGTTTCGATGGAAAGACAATGAACGGGCTTGGACGGGACTCGATCTCCCATGTGACAAAACAGATGTTACCCTTTTTAATGCCTCTACTATTGTCACCATAGGAAATGGTAAATTGGCAGACTTTTGGAGATCAAGTTGGGTAGAGGGCTATGCTCCGAAAAACATTGCACCAAACCTATTCCAAATCGCGAGAAGAAAAAACATCTCTGTCCATCAGGCCTTGTCAAACAACTACTGGATCCGTTTTTGCACACCAGTAACCTCAGAAAAAGAAATCAGGGAGATTGTAGCACTCTTTGAAGCGATCCGACGAATTAATAGAGATGAAATGAGAGAAGATCAGATAACTTGGCATTGGACCGCTGACGGGCAATACTCAACAAAGACGGCCTACCTAATGCAATTCAACACTGTTTACTGTAAGATGAAGATTTGTCCGATATGGAAGGCACATGCAGAACCTAAATGTCGTTTCTTTGCATGGACATTGCTGCACAACAAGATTTTAACAGCAGACAACATGCTCAGGAAGGGATGGCCCTGCAATGCCACCTGTAGCCTTTGCAACGTGGCATCGGAAACATCAAAACATCTTTGTAAGGATTGTCCATTCACTAGACAAGTATGGGAGTGTATTGTGCACTGGGAGAACTTGCAGAGGTGGCAAAATTTTAACTACAGAGGTTCGGTATACACATGGTGGCAAAGACTAAGATCTCGGTATGACAAAGAGAGAAGGCAGCAGTTGGATGGTTTGATCATTTATTTCTGGTGGCATCTTTGGCAAGAGAGAAACCAGCGCATTTTCCAGGGGATGATTAGAACACCGGAGCAGGTGGCTACATCGATCAAGGAGGCGGTGCTCACTCGTGGTTTCGCCGTATCATTGAAGGCTATGAATTAGCTTCCTAGTTTTCTTTCTCTGCCTGCAAACCTCTTCTTAATTTTTTATTTTTTGGTCTTTTATGACCTCCTCCTTCTAATGTGTTTTCAGGGTCATTTCTGATCCTTTTTCCAGTGGTGTGGTGGTAGGGTTGTCATGTGGGTTGTGTTGTGAGGTTTTTTCCCCGGTTTTTTCCATAAAAAACTGGGACCAAAAAACTCTCTTTTCTGCTAATAAGATCTGCAGCAATTCTCTTGCTGCTCTTTCGAAAAAAAAGAAACCATCGTCAAATTTACCAATGAGATAATATTAACTTGACACCAGCTTCTTGTTGATTTACAGCCTGCATCGTACTGGCATCAGTTTGAGTTGATTTTCTATATTTTCTACCGCCTTGAATCGTTTTTGTTAGTATCACATTGTATCTAGGCATTATACAGCATTTTTAAGTTGCATGTAATACGGTAAATAATTTCCAGATGGGATGGTTCTGCTAACTTGTCTTTTATAGAGCCTTGGACCTGCTTCTGTATTGTCTCTTAGGAGCAGATTGCACATCGTCTTTGTCAGAATTATCAATTTGTGAAGAAGACTTACATGTACAACTTTGGATTTGCACCAACTTAAATAGGTATCTCATGCATGCATGACACCAAATTTTCCTCCTATGCTTACCTTGGAAATGGACAGGGAATCAAGAATGGCCAGGAGATCATTCATAAGGGCCTCCCATGTCAATTGTGCTAAGTTCGCAGGTGGTTCAGAGAGGCCGTAACCAGGGAGGTCAAGTGCAATAGCATGGAACCCAGCTGCTGCTGCTGCTGCAACCATTTGGTGTCTCCAGGAACAAAGAGCAAAGTTCCCATTTCAACCGTACCTCAGGGAAGCCATGAACAAAGAGCAAAGTTCCCATTTCATCTGCAGTAGCAAAGCAAGCAGCTGTGTTCTTACAGAGAAGAGCATAGGAAGTAAAGAAATGCTGGTGAGATGTCTACGGAACTGTGGTAAAAGTGAAACCTTTTCCAATATGAGCTATGTGTAGCTCGAGGCCTCTGATGGACAAGTAGGAGTGCTGTATCTTCTGATTCATCTGTCTTTTCCCAATGTTCGCTTGGTTTGCTTGAATAAGAACTTATGAGCTGAATTTTTGGACAGGCTTGATGAGGGGGACAAATAACCTAGTGATGAATTGGTGACAGAAAGACAAGCAGAAACTATGGGAGGCATCTTTATGTAAGTCAATGACAGTCAACTCGTAGATGCTTTGGTTATAGCATCTTAATTAATGTAAGTTAATGACAGTTAATGTAAGTTATACATGCTGTACTTTAATATCCAATCATTTTAGCATCTTAATTAAAAAATATTCAATATCTCTAGATGATCCTTCCTCGTATTTGTAAAGGAACATCAACTGAGCAATGCTGATCATTGCTTATAATTGCTGAATAAATTAGCACTTTCAGGTATAAATCGAACAGAAGATAATTCATGAACACAAACTGATTGTGAAGCCTACGCATTAAACACATGTATATTGCAGACATGCATGTAATTAATCTACACATATGTCTCTCTAATATACTACAAAACAGTAGCAACAAGATTGAAAATAGCGGAGACATTGAAGCGTCTGCGTCTGTTTGAGCAGAACCGAGAGACGTGGAGAAGCCGAGGACCCGTTGCGACGGCGTAGAAGACGATGCGAGATCACGAGCGGAGAGAAGCGGTCGCGACCGATCCGCCGGCGCTTCCCAAAAACCTTATTCGTCCTCTCCCGGTGCAAGAACTTGAGGACGGATGGTTTCTGAGACCTGCTCTCCCGTTCGCTGGTGCACGCCGGCGTTCGGGACGGAGTAGACTTGATGGCGGCGCAACGAAAGGAACTAGCGAAACACTAGGCGTGGGAAAAATTTTTGCTCTTTGTTCGACACGACTCGAAGACGTGTCACGATCGGAATCTGTTACGGAGTCCTTATCTCATACTGCAACCGCGACGATCCCGAGTAGCAAAAGAATAAACTGCAAAAGGAGGCTGCGTCTGCGCAAGGCCTGGACCGGATTTCGGCGGACCATTCACGCAGGTGCAAGCGCTGCGCCGCGCCCTCGCCCGTGCCGAGCGAGGCGAGGCGAGCGCGCGCGTGTTCTTCCTCCCTTTCTCCCACATGGTTCTACTATGGTGAATCACACTCCACTATATAAACTAGTGTTCACCACTTTAGGCTAGTAATGTGGTACTATTGTTAGTGCACATGCCTCCTCATGAGGTGGGCTTTTGAGATTTTCTACGATTTATTGTCTCAATTAAATGGGCTTGACCCAAATAATCCAACAATAATAAGAACACTCAAGCTCGGTGGTCAATTAATCTCTACTATTATAAAACACGAGTTGGTGGCAGCGGTCCGTTCTTCCGCAGGCCCCACTCTCCAGCCCCCAACCCCCATCTCACTCCACACTGCACAGCGCTCTCCGCCCCCAAATCTCCTCGCGCCGCCCCCAGCCTCCTCGTCTCCCTCCTCGCGCCGCCCGCCCCCAAATCTCCTCGCGCCGCCCCCAGCCTCCTCGGCTCCTCACGCCGCCCCAGCCTCCTCGGCTCCTCGCACCGCCCCCAGCCTCCTCGTCTCCTCGCCCTAATGTCCTCGCGCCGCCCCCAGCCCCCTCCCCTGCGCCGCAAAATCCGGATTGCCCCCGATCTCCCCCATGCCGCAATTCGGATGGCCCCCGATCTCCCCTGCGCCGCAATCCTCGAGCCGATCTGGGGCGGCAGCAGCTGGAGGACAGGGCGAAGCCGGCGTCGTTCGCCAAGACGCTGACGCAGTCCGACGCGAACAACGGCGAGGGGTTCTCGGTGCCGCGGTTCTGGGCGGAGACCATCTTCCCGGTGTTGGACTACACCGCCGAGCCGCCCGCGCAGAACATCGTGACCAAGGACGTGCACGGCGTGGAGTGGAAGTTCCGGCACATCTACCGGGGCACCCCTCGCCGGCACCTGCTCACCACGGGGTGGAGCAACTTCGTGAACCTGAAGAAGCTCCTCGCCGGCGACTCCATCGTGTTCCTGCGCAGCGAGGGTAGCGAGGTCCACTTCGGCATCCGGCGCACCAAGCGTGGGTTCTGCAGCGCCGGGGACGACGAGGGCCCCTCCGCCTTGCCCGGATGGGACCAGTACAGGGGCCTGATGCGGGGCAATGCGAGCTCAAGCGGCGGGGGCGCGGGCGCCAAGGGGAAGGTCTCGGCCGAGGACGTGGTCGCGGCGGCGAGGATGGCCGCCGCCGGGCAGCCGTTAGAGGTAGTGTACTACCCGCGGGCAAGCACGCCGGAGTTTTGCGTGCACGCGGGCGCGATCAGGGCGGCCATGCAGGTGCAGTGGTGCCCCGGCATGTGGTTCAAGATGGCGTTCGAAACCGAGGACTTGTCGCAGATAAGCTGGTTCATGGGCACCGTCGCCGGCGTCCAGACCGCCAACCCCGTCCAGTGGCCGCAGTCGCCATGGCGACTCCTTCAGGTACACACACACCCCCCAGCATAACCCTTGACAGATTCTCTTGAACTAACCTCCATTCCACCACATGGCTAGCTGTATTTAATTATGTGGATCAAAATGCCTGAGTTACTGCTTACTGAATCAAAAATGCTAGCTGATGAATTTGGGTAAAATCTGAGTTCATTGTCAGCAATTGGAAACTGCTAGCTGATGAATTTGGGTTGAAGTCTTGGAGACCAACCCCGCACCTGACCCAATAATGGCCAACTGCATGGAAGAATGCAAGGACTGGTTAGTAGAGAGAAAGAGTATGGGTCAAAAATTGAAACTGTAATTTTAGTTATGAGCCCAAATGATCAGCTGGCCTTTCGTAAGACCAGGGTGGATGCGTAAGACCAGGGTGGATGCTGAGGATATAGTTGTCAGTGGGCAAGTTGGAGTTTCTCGTAGAAGCAGGAGGTTTAGTGGTCTCGTGTCGGCGGCCGCTGTGGTGTGGTCTCCTGTTGTTGAGAAGAAGAGAGGGAGGAGGAAGGCAGGGGATGTGAATGAACAAATGTCTGTTGAGGAGCAGCCTGCTGATGTTCAAGCATTGGGCAGAACGCGGAGATCTTTATCGGCAGCTGTTGCTAAAGTGTCTGTTAGAGTCTCTGCAGTGTCACCTGTTGTTGAGAGTAAGAGAAGTAGGAGGAAGGTACAAGAAGAGGAACCTGCTGTGCAGAAGGTTGGTAAGGTGGAAATATCTGGTAGGACCACAAGATCAAGCTCAATAGCAGCTTCTGTGATGTCGCCCCCTGTTGTTGAGAACAAGAGGAGGAGAAAGACAAACGATGTGCACTCAGATGGAGAGCTGCCTACAGTTTTGGAGGTGCCTAGAAATGATGCTTCTGTTACCAGGTCCTTGAGGAATAGAGCTGTTCAGGTTAACGACAGCGTGCTGGAGAACTCTCACGTTGGCAAGAAACTGGAAAATAGGAGGCAACCCATTAGGCCAGCTACTCGCAGGCATCAACAGCTTGCACCTTCTGTAGAGGAAGATGCTCAAGAACAAGCTCATGAACACGATGACTTTAAAAACAACAATATCCATTTATCTGAAGTAAGATTTGGGGAGATAGGTCAATCATCAAGTATCATAGAATTAGTCCCAAATGCTGGTATTCTTACAGAGAACAAAACATTGTTGTATGAAGGCGAGGTTGACTTGGGTGCTAAGGGCATTCAAACTTTGAATGCTGATTCCTCCGAATATGGTTTGGGGATTTTAAATGAATCAGCAGGTGTTGCACAAGAAATTAGACCAACCACCGCTGTATGCATTTTGGAGGATGAAGCTCCAGTAGATGAGGGGGTGAATAACAATGGCATGGATTGTACTGTTGGTATTCAAGATGTGAGCATTGCTTTGCTGGAACAACTTCTCGGGGCTTCAGATAAATTGCAGATTGTTGATGAAGTAGCTCCATGTACTTGTGATGCAGTAGTTATGGAAAATGACTTTCATGTTTGTGATGGTGCTAACTGGACTGATATCAAGAGTACTGAGGGCACTGAAAATGGGGATATTGCTTTATCTAATGATGGTCATGAAGCTTTTAAATCAGTAGCCGTTGTAGAAGAGGCTCCATCTTGCACTGTGGCTTGTGTTTTGGAGGATGATACACTGTTCAAGGAGGAGATTGGCATGAAGAACAATGAAGCTTCTTTTTCTTTAGTTGATACAGGTTCATGTGGAAACGGATCAGATAGACAGCCAACCAAATCTCTTGAAGCGTCGTTGTTCAAGTTCAATCCAAACTATTTACCTACTGTTAATGCTGAGACAGAAAAACAATCTGATGAAGGTACCTTTTCAGTTATGTTTCTTGAATTCTTTTGAATTAATTACAGATGATTTGCAAATAGGGAGTGCTAATGCAGATCTTGTTTACATGCTCGGTTGTCTTGCAGAAGTTGCTTCTCAATTTTTGTCTCACTGTGATGACACCACTATAACTGTCATACAAAAATATATTCAAGGTGTGAGCACAGATGGTAATCTATGTAAGTTCCAAATTTATAAGATTTAGCCATGTATATCATTGTTTATTGTTAATTTATTACCTGTGTTGTCAAGTTCATAGGCTTTTGTAATGCAATGACTTCAATTTTTTCTGTTACAGCCAAACATCATCAACCTTCTTCTGACAGAACTAATAGTAATGACCTCTCAATCTTCTCTGGAAGCTCGGAAACTGGTAAATAACTACTTTGTAAATGGCTTTAGTCATTACAATTGTTGCAAGATTGTCGATATACTGAAGCAAGACTTGGTCCTTGCAAAATCTCCAGATGTTGTGCCAGTTGATTTCACTGCTGGATATCATGAGGAAAAATATCCAGTGAGCCCTGTTGCTGAGCAAAATAAAGTCAGCGGGGAAGCAAACACAAATGAGTCTGCAGAAAAGACCTTAGCTGACATCATACCTGCTGTTCTCCACACCAAAGATCTGCAACATGATCACAATCATGCCCCTGGAAAGCTAGTTGATATACTAGCTAAAGAGACTGGTAAAGGTACAATGGCCTAAATCCTGTGCGCATAACTTGTTACTGTTTGCAACACGATGCTTGAAGTTGCGTCATCCACACTGGTTTATCTATCAATTTGTTAATTATGGGAGTTCACCTATGTCAATGGGTGGATACTTGTATTTTAATCCTTTACCATTGTAGCAGCCCTTTCATTTTTTGCTTTGCTCCAACCACTAGCCCAGTGCCATCTGTTCTGCATTTGATTATTCTAACCTATTTTATTTTGTTTTAACACAACTTCTGGTTTGGATGTAAATTCTCACCAATGCATTTTTCCTACTGAACATGATGAATCTGGTGTGTAACCTTTCACCTTTAATATGATCATAGTGTTGCACAGCTGCCGAATCTGTATTGCTCATTTTCTCTACCTATATCAGATAATAGACCACAAGTTCAGAGTGACACAGTTGCTGAAAAAAGCATCCAAAATGCTGATTTGGTGAGGGATGACAAGGAAGAGAGTGCTGTTCCTACAACATTACATGTGGGAGGTGCTACTGAGGACAAAAGTATGTTTCCAGGATTGAGTGATGCTGAGGGATGCTCGTTAGATGGAAGACATTCATCATTTGGTCTGAAGTTTCTATTTGCAGAAGAGGACAAAGAAAGCTATTTGATAAATGATGAGAATACTGTTGTAAAAATTGACTGTGGGAACAAGTCCAATGACTGCAAAAAGATTAAGAGATTGGACTACAACAATAAGGTCCAAACAATTAGACAATACTATGTTCAGTAGAAGTCCACAACAAAGAATAATATTTGTGCAGCAAATATAAAAACATATGCCAACAAATAAACATGAAGTGTTTGTTTAAACATGGAGTGCAATAAACATGGAGTTATAGAAGAATTTCAACAGCAAACAGGTCACAGGATGTGTTTGTTTAAACATGGTGCAAGACTTGACTAGAATTGTTTATTTCCTTACTGAATGGTGCACTAATCACTAAATTTGTCTTTGAAGCAACCGATATTTTGTTTTTTTTCTGTCTGAACTGTTTGCTTTGGTGTGATGCTTATATACATATGTTGACATGTAGAAGGATCTAAATTAACAGTTACCACTTGCAATGATATGGATGGTAAATCAAGGTGCTTTGGCTTCATCAACTTTGAGAATCCAGATGATGCTGCTTGTGCTGTTGAGGAACTTAATGGAAGGAAAATTAATGACAAGGAGTGGTATGTTGGTAGAGCTCAGAAGAAGTCAGAAAGAGAGATGGAGTTGAAAAGAAGATTTGAGCAAAGCATGAAAGATGCTGTTGTTAAATATCAAGGACTAAACTTATACTTGAAGAATTTGGATGATAGCATTGCAGATGATCAGCTACGTGAACTGTTCTCTATCTTTGGCAAAATTTCCTCATGCAAGGTGCTTTCATGTTTTGCATCCTTTATTTTTTTTTCTTTTCACCTCTGTTTCTTGATGATGTATGATCTTAGCTGACTGAATTTGATTAACAGGTAATGCGTGATCAAAATGGTGTTAGCAAAGGGTCTGGCTTTGTTGCGTTTTCAACTCGTGAGGAAGCATCTCAGGCTGTAAGCTTACTTCCTGTATCTGATTAACTGTTGATTGTCATGTGTGGTTAACATGTTTTCCTTGTGCACAGTTAACTGAAATGAATGGCAAAATGATATCTGGGAAGCCATTGTACATCGCATTTGCACAGCGTAAAGAAGAAAGAAAAGCGATGTTGCAGGTATTTGTCCTTGAACCAACTGAGTCTGTATCAGCTCATGTGGAGAACCAATCAGTGTGAATGTTCTTTTATTGCGGGTAAATGGCACATTTAGTCCTCTGCTCTTGCGGCAGCTCACATTGCTCTCTCTACTTTCAAAAAGGTTCAATTGATCCCTGTACCTCCGTTAGAGCATCAATTGTGATGTATTCGTTTGGATGCTTCTTGATGGGATTTAGCACCTCTCTTTCTGATGCTTCTTGAGCATAGTATGGATATTTGAAAATGATAGCACTTATTTCCTCTGAGAAACAGGGCTCTTAAATTCTGACCCAGGTGTTTGGGTGAGAGTGAAGGTAAGAAGACGTTAAGATCTGACAAGTGTTTAGGTGAGAGTGAAGGTAAGAAGAATATGTTGCGAGATTGTAAATTTTGATATACACTCATACATTCGACTTCTACCACAATTCTCCGGAAAATTTTTTGTAATCGGGAAAGATAAATGTTTGATCTTGTAAAACAATTTTCTTTTATTGCTTACCTTTATGTTTTGTTACCAATTTTATTTTTCGTAGCAACACACGGGCATTGAACTAGTCTCTCCTATGAGCGAGATTAGTGTAACAAACACTAGAATTGCAATGTACGGAACACGCACACATCCTCCCAAAGCTCACAAGGATAGGAAATAATAGGGAAAAAATTGATAAAATGTCACCCTTGATCTTGCCGTTCGGTAAAATACCACTCTTCTCTCAATGACATGTGGGACCTTTTGTGTCTATGACAGTTGGCCTGAGTGGCATTTTACCGAGCAGCAATATCAGGGTGGTATTTTATCAATTTTTTCCCTATCTTGGGGGGATTTATCAAGATAGGAGCCAATAGTCCACACATCCAAATGGATCTCCCACTACAGGAGCCTAAAAATTAGCGGCAACCAAACAAGCAGAGCTTACCAAGAACAATACAAGAACGCTCGGCAAAAAATCACGGCCGCCTCGGATACCGCATGGGGAAGACGAGAGGCTTGGGCAGCGGCTGCCTCGCCGCCATGGTCATGCGGGCGTCCGCGTCGCCGGCGAGGGCGTAGCGACGCCTACTGTTGCTACAGCGGTCTAAAAATTCCGGTGAGGATCTGGTCAAAGAATTGCTGCTGCTATTGGGATCAACCTATTGAGACAGAGGATAGGTTGGGGGAGAAGGCCTAGACGAGTGGGATGAAGAGAGCTGATATCAGCTTCCACTTGTAATGCCATGTGGCAAACAGGGTGAGATGGCAGCTAACATGGCAAAACACCTATCAAAACCACGGTGGTTTACGGTACGGGAATATGGGTGTAATTTGGACCAGTTTAGATAGTTGAGGGTCAGCTAGATGGTTTCAAAGTTGAATGCTAGACCTTCCTTATAATCACCTGTGAATCCATCTTCGAGGCAGGATGGGTGATTGTTCGCGTTCTCTGATGACAAGCTATAGAGGTGTAGTATAGTTCTACCATCGCAAACGTCATGAAAACAGAGCTTTTGTAGACAAGCCTTTGTCCTAAGCTTTCAAGCAATTAGATTTGTCTAGGCACCTAAAATTTATTAGCTCTGCCACTGCTTATAATTGAGGGGCTGTGTGTTTGGCGTTCAAATAAACTTATTTGTAAATATAGATTGGGGGAGTTACTTGTCGGTAGGTTGGCATTAGGTTCTCATTCTCATTATCCACTGAGCCCTTATCTAGTAGTTATTGAAAAACATTGCACTGGAATGGTTTTTTTTAAAGAAAGAATACACTGTAACTAGGATACACTATAACTAATAGTCTGGGTATCGTAGCAATATGGTATGCGGGGCCGATTATGATGGTCTATCTCATGTTCAACGGTTCGAGCTTTCATGATTTGCCACTATCTGGTCGATGAGGCATGTGGGATCTAGAAGCAATTAAACAATTGATGGTTGCAAAGAAATTAAAAAGTAGCACAGGGGTACTGACAGCCAATAGGTTATATAAATTGTGAATTATATCTAAAGCCCTCGTGATCCTTACCTTGGAATATTTATCAAGTGTCCTTAATTAGCCTATATTTGGAACTTGCAAGAACCACTGGTTACAAACTTACAATCACAGCGTAAGAATCCAGTCACCATGGGAACAGTGTACAGATAACAGTACTGACAATTATTGTGGTGGTTGGTGGTTAACCGTGCTGCTCGGGTAAGAATATTATCTGAAATTTCAGAAAATGATATTTAATTCGTGCGCCTCTTCGGCTCAATATATGACATATGGATCCATTTGAGTCACTGACAGTGAGCCAGGATGTCAAATACAAAAAAAACGAATTTTAAAGGTGTCAAAAAACTGAAATCTATCGAATATTATCGTTGTATTGACCACAGGCCCCGAATGGTCTTTCACGCCACTGTTGCAATGATGCTGATCCATGGATACAAGGTAACTATCAGTGCCAGCCTGCCAGGCTAGTTCTTGGATTCCAGTGTGTGGTGTGTTTCTTGAGCCTCTTGGCCCTCAGACAACACCAATAATGCCAAAAAAAAAAAATAGTTGTGTCAAAGCAAAGAAGTAACAAGGCAGAGCAGGCAGGTGGGCAACCGTGTGAACTTATTTCACTGCCAAGCACGCCCCTGCGTATAAACTGAAGCATCACACCCTCCGAACTCAAGGAGCAGCAATGGCGCAGCAGATAGAGCACACCCACCTCCCCATCCGTGGGCTCAACCTCCACATAGCTCAAGTGGGAAGAGGTGAAAATTGCACAACGTGATTGATCCCCATGGAGCAAGCAGAGTCAAGGGCCTTTATGACTGTCATCTGATCTGTGTGCTATGTTCTTTCTTTGTTGCAGGTGAGCTTGGGACGGTGGTGTTCTTGCATGGGTTCCCGGAGATATGGTACACGTGGCGCCACCAGATGCTGGCCGTCGCCGCCGCCGGGTACCGCGCCATCGCGCCGGACAGCCGCGGGTACGGCCTCTCCGACCAGCCGCCGGAGCACGAGGAGGCGTCCTGGGACGACCTCGTCGCCGACGTGCTGGCCATCCTCGACGCCCTCTCCATCCCGAAGGTACGACATAGTACAACAATGAATATCCAAGAAATGGACAAGAAATTTGCCGTGTTCACGATCTGATTGGCTCTGCCTCGCAGGCGTTCTTGGTGGGCAAGGACTTTGGCGCCATGCCGGCGTACGACTTCGCGCTCCGGCACCCGGACCGCACGTGCGGCGTGATGTGCCTGGGCATCCCCTTCAGCCCCGTCCCCTTCTCCTTCGACACCATGCCTGAAGGATTCTACATCCTGCGGTGGCGTGTGCGTAACACCATTGCATACCCTCTCAACTCTCTACAAGACTTTCTTTTTTTTCTTTCATCAGACCAGCTGTGCTGCAAGTCTGCAACTGGTGTGCGTGTGTGCTGTGTTGTGTAGGAGCCGGGTAGGGCGGAGGCCGACTTCGGCCGGCACGACGTCCGGCGAGTGGTGCGCACCATCTACGTCCTCTTCTCCGGCAGCGAGGTCCCCATAGCGAAAGAAGGGCAGGAAATTATGGACCTAGCCGACCTGTCCACGCCACTGCCGACGTGGTTCACCGAGGAGGACCTCGACGCCTACGCCTCCCTCTACGAGATCTCCGGCTTCCGCTACCCTCTGCAGATGCCATACAGGTAAAGAGATCGATCTCATTTTACATCTCCTCTGCCATTCGAGCCAACCAGCACAGAAGTGTAAAAATATTTTGCTCACTGCTTCCATGGACTCGATCACAGAGCTCTGCACAGGAGGCCGCACCTGGTGGACGCCAAGTTCCAGGTGCCGGTGTTCATGGTGATGGGGGAGAAGGACTACGCGTTCAAGTTCCCGGGGTTCGAGACCGCCGTGAGGAGCGGCATGATGGAGAGCTTCGCGCCGGACCTGAAGATCGCCTACATCCCGGAGGGGAGCCATTTCGTGCAGGAGCAGCTCCCGGCGCAGGTCAACGAGCTCCTCGTCGGCTTCTTGAAGAACCATACGTCATGACTCATGACTCATGAGAGCGAAGAAATGGGGAGGTCTCTGCGATGAAAACGAGGCCGTGAGAATAATAATACTGCAGCGTCGCTTCTGTCGCCGTTGCTTTGCTCGAACCGTGTAACTTTGGAATTTTCTCATTAATAAAAGGCTCAGATAATGTAGTCATCCTAGATGGGATGGTGACAAAGATGAATTTTTTACTTTTCTAGCTGAATATGAAAAAAATATTTACGGATTTAGCCGCTGGACGGATGAATTTGCAAATTTGGCCCCTCAAAAGTAAAATTCCGCGGATCCAGTCGGCGGAATTATTTTTCCCCCCAAATCCCGCGGATTGGAACCGCGGAATAATAATTTTTTATTTTGTTTATTTTTCCGCGGTTCACACCAGCGGAATAATTTCGCTATTTTTTTTATTTTTCTGGTTCTTTCGTTTTATTTTTCCGGTTCGGCGCTGGTTTTTCCGGACGGGTTTTTTTCAACGCGTTGGCCCAAGCGAATTAATGATCGGAACCGCTGGATTCCATGGCACCACGCTCGCGTCTTGGCCGGGCGCGAGGTGGGGCACTTCGCAGGAGCGGGCGCCACGGGTACGCGAGGGCGGTGCGTGTCGCGTTCTGAAAAAAGAAGAAGCGGGGGTCGGGGGGCAAGGGGCCGGGGCAAGGGAAAACGTGGCGCAACGGCCACGAAAAGAAGGGCGGTTGAGGTGAAAAAATTGACACGTGGAAAAAAAGTAACGCCATGCTGTCTCATGAACGCGCCGAAAGCAGTATCGTGAACGCGCCGAAAATAGGGAAACTGTTTGATACATGCGTGTGACTATAAATTCTCCTCTGTTCTGATGGGTTTCGTTCAACGGTAGAAGAAATCCAGCTGAAGATTGAGAGAGATCGAGTGTAGAAGAGAGGAGAACGGGGAAAACAGAGAGGAAGTTTGGAAGTGTATTTCCAGAGGAATTTATGTTATATTCATATTTTGTACAAATTTATATCTTTGATGATTTATTCATGGTTCATATTTTACTGCAGTTGATCTGGAAGCGTTTTTTTCAATTACTATCTGGGAAGGTTATTTTGAAAGTTACTCCGGCTGTCGCAATCATCAGTTAAGCTTTAGAAAGGTTAGTGTAAATATTACTACATTGAAACACGGTAGTGGTTCATGATCAGTAGAAATAATTTTAGTCAATGTATAACGAGTAGAAGATGAAATAACAGTACTAGTGCAGTGTGTAGCACACGAATGGATGATACAATTTGTAAAAAATGTTGTATGTTTGGGGTGATATGTTAGCGCAATTAGTAGTATAATGGTAAAACTGTATGCAACGAACACATTAGTTAATTAGCTGTAAATAAAATAAACACATGTAGATAATGGCTCCATGTTATATAAATATTAGCGTTGTAATGGTATGTTTTTTCTTATAATGTTAGTCGGCGCGCTATTGGAGGATTATTTTATTGTTCACATTTTAAGCGGATTTAGTTGAAGAAATTGGTAGTATAACAGTAAGAGTATGTTAGCCCGTACAATAACACTATAGCCGTGTTGCTGTCACACAATTATAAATTTATTAGAATAGGAATATTGTGGTAATCTATTAGTTAAAAATTGGTTAAATAAATTCATTTCCTGTCTCATGTTACTGGATGCACATGCTTTCGCGATATATATGAACAGCCTTAGAGTTGTTACTGAAATGATCGTAGTACTTTTCGTTCCTAACGAGATGCTTGTCTTTTAGTCTATGGAATTGGAACTATATTAGTAAGGAGTAGTAATGCACAATAGCTAATACCTCGATGTTTGGTATTGAGTTAGCCATTTAGGATTGATCAGATGTCATAAAAAAACTACAAGGGGATGATGCATTTCTATTACTGAATGTTGTAACTCTTATTAATGGACGCAGGATGTGATGCTTTTGTAACGACATGTCCTAAGCCACTAAGTATTGAAATATTCTTGTTAGACCATTTGTTTTGAAACCTAGTAGCTTTCATTTTTAACCGGTTTAGGACGAAACTAGTTAGAAGCACTACGAAATATCATAGATATGCCACATTTTTGGGATTAGTACATGGAGTAGCACATGGAATGATAATTTCGGCGCAAAAAGTCGTACATGAAATGATGGTAGTAATTGAGTAGTAAATGTATTCAGGATGTACGGTAGTATTTCTATGATACTGCAGTACGAATAATGTAATATTTAGTATAGTATTTCTATGATATTAATAAAATTGCAGGATGAATGGTTTAATTTTTAGTGTAGTATATCTATGATATTAATGGAATGTTAGTTCGGTGTCATGAAATTGCTAAAGTATCCGAAAAGCCCGATTTATTCTTGGCCGGCTTTTGCTGCCTAGGCCTAACGTAGTAAGGTAATGAAATAATGCTTGACTGGACCCGTTGTTGTAAAAAGGACTGGGGGCCATCTTGCATATTTTTACATTGTGAAATGAATAAATATGTTCCTCAGACAGGAATTTTTTTTTGGGTTGACATTCTACTCGAGGTGAAGTATCCGAAGAAATGTTGGAATAACACTATTAGTAGTAAAAAAAGTTAGTGCCATTCAGCAGTACAAAATATGGCAGCACTACTAACATCATTTGTATGTAAAATTATGGTGTTAGGCGTAAAATTTGTTGGACAATTAAAAAATGCATTCTGAATAGTTAAATATTTAGTGTAGTATTTGTATGATATGAATGGAATATTACGTCGGGTTCGGAATCTTTAGCAATTTAGTGTAGTATATATATGATATTAATAGAATAAATAAAAGTGCATAATTTCTATAACAGTACCACATGGAAATGATGTTTACGCACTTGCTAAATTAATACTGATTATGGATCTGGCGAATCATACGTTAGTGTTTAATGCGCGTGTTTGCGTCTTTCTCTATGGTAGGTATTTAATGGCAGAAATTCAAGATTTGTGCGTGTTTTATGGTGACGGAGTTATTCGAGAGGGTCCATATGGGGTGGACCTTTCGAACTGTGAAAAGAAGGTGATCCAGACTCCGGGTCTAACGGAGATGAGTCTCACCGACCTCGACGCGCGCGTCGAGGCGATTCGATCGGAGATCGCCGAAAGAAGCTCATAATCGAGGCGGACATGCTAGATTCGTGGAAGGTTCCTCGAATTACATGTGGGTTCTATGCAAGATCGTGGGAGGCACAATGTGGCGCGAATACATGCAAATTGTGATGAACCCCGAAGCGTTAATACATCGTCGGCCGATGGTGTATGTGCGCTTCCTGGATAGAGGCCAAACCTCTAGTCCCCTCGGTGGAGGCGGCATCGACGTCGAAGCTTCCTCTGGGGCTATCGGTGAGGATATTGGTCCGGATGACATTCACGCGAGTGAAGACATCGAGCGGTGGTCGTCCGCTCGCATTGACTGCCACGAGCACCTGGAAGCTATGACGGATGAAGCAATGTCCGATGAAGACGAGGAAGTCGACTCGGATAGCAGCGGAGACGACGATGCAGCTCCAGTCGGTGGCATTGTGTCCGCTGATGTGGAGTACGTGTCTTCTCGATTGGACGGCCTGGCGGTGACGTCTCTCGTGCTGCCAGACGAAGCCGGCAATGAGTGGGTCTTCGATCAAAACATCTGTCTTTGGTAGGGCAACGCTTCCTACAAAGGGTGCCGCCAACAGCAATTGCTAGATATCACGGTAAACATCACCGCACCTACAAGGTGTCTGGTCGAACCAGAGACCTACATTGTGAAGTGTATGGATCCTGAGTGTCCCGGTAAGATCCGTGTCCAAAAGTTCAAGGGCACGAGTTCGGGCTTCAGGATAACCGTCCTGACGGACCACACCTGTGTGATTGCTGAGCCGCTGTAGAAGCACAGAAATGTCACGTCCTCATATGTGGTTAGCCTGATTTCTCACTTGGTCACGGCGGACGTGACTGTTTCACCAAAGATATTGATGGCCGACATGGTCAACACGGTGGGATATCCTGTTAGCTACACCAAGGTGTGGCGAGCAAAGAAGAAAGTTATAGAGATGATGTACGGCACGTACGAAGAGGGGTACAACCTTGTCCCTCGCATGCTTCACCAGATTGCTGAAGCCAATCCTGGGACGTACATCAACAAGATGGATAGGCCACACCCCACGAAGGGTCCCAACACTTTCATCCTCGACCGGGTCTTTTGGGCATTCTGGCCAGCCGTTCGGGGCTTCACGTATTGCCGGCCTATGCTGACCATGGATGGCACTTTCCTATCTGGTAGGTACAAGGGCACCATACTCATGACGGCCGCGGCGGACGCCAATGACCAGCTACTCCCGGTGGCTTATGCAATCGTGGAAAGCAAGAACACGGAGAGCTGGTTGTGGTTCCTAGCAAATGTGAAGCAAGCTGTTGTCCAGGACCGCCCGAACGTATGCCTCATCACGGACAGGCATGCTGGGTTAATGTCTGCCATCAGCACCATGCAAGGAGGGACACAACCACTGTACCAGTGGAATGACGTCGTCAATCGCTGATGCATGAGACATCTTGCCGCGAACCTGCATAGGAGGTTTCGCAGCAAGGAAATCATGAAGACATTCAAGAGACTCTGCATGCAAAACCAGAGGCGGAAGTTCGAGGCCATATGGAGAGTGCTCGATGAGGAGACCGCGAAACATACGACGCAGTCCACGGAGGGCCAGGTGAACAACTTCTCACAGTGGGTGCAGTTGCACACTCCAGAGCTAGAGAAGTGGTCCCTGTTGCATAACACCGACGGCGCAAGGTATGACATAATGACAACTAACATGTCGGAGGTTTACAACGGTGTTCTGAAGGGTGTTCGGTCCCTCCCAATCAGTGCCATCATGGAGGAGACCTGGAACAGGACCGTTGGATACTTTGTGAACAGGGGGATGAATGCAAGGAGGCATCTAGACGAGGGAAAGCAGTTCTCCGAACATATGCACGCATACATGGAGAAGAAAATAGAGAAGGCTCGCTCCCACGACGCCCGCACCATGGATGGAGTTAGGCGAAAGTTTGAAGTCCGTCTACGGGAGAAGTTCGTGGATGGCCATTGCAGAGGCTACCGTAAGCAAGTGTGCAGATAAGGGATGTGGCCACATGCACATGCAATAAGCCACTACTATTGCACAAGCCATGCTCACATGTATATGCGGCGTGCGCGGTTTTCCGTCAGTCCACCGTGGCGTACATCTCGGAGTACTTCGACGCCGACCATCTGTTCGGGACATGGAGTTCATAGTTCAACTCCTACGGCTTGGACATGCATTACAGGGAGTTGTGGCCGGGGCAAGTCACTTGGTGTCAGAATGACGCTTTGAGGCGGAGCGGCCGTGGACGGTGGCAGTCACGGCGAATCCATAACGATATGGATGCAAGTCAGCGGGGAGACGGACGAGCTACACGAAAGTGTCGTATATGTAGGACAGTGGGGCATACAATGAAGAACTGCCCTAATAGGGCCGGCTCGTCGGCCCATCTGTAGTGGTCGTGAGAATGTGCCTCCATGCAAATTTTTTTGTGCGAGTAGTACCTTCTTTTAATTTTTGGTTTTCTGTGCAACTAATGCAATACCATGTACCGTGCTACTCCGTGTTACCTAATGTCAGTCGTCAAATGCTATGCATTGTTATATCATCTAATGTTATTTGTTATGTTACCTATAATTTCATTTTCAGTGTGCGGTTAGTACGTTCATGTCATTTCATAAATTTGTTATGTAATATCATATATTGTGCTAATGTCAAGTCGCCACATTTTATTTGTTCACATTTCATGTCATATTAATTTTTTATCTTACCTATATTCATTTTCGTTTATTTTTCCCCTTCTCGCAGGATATGGCTGCCCACTCACAGACTTTGCTTGACCCGTTCTACGATGCCAAGCATCGTAGCAGGCTTTGGCCTACAGGTGTCGTGCCACCACCTTTGGTTCTCCGAGCGCCGAAGGAGAATTGGCGCTTAGACGAGCGGTACGTGCCCACTCTACTGGAGTCTAGGCTACTACTGTTGGCCCGGATGATGGACATCGGGCAATCCTTCACTTATGACGGTGCTCTCTTCTCCGCACTTGTTGATCGTTGGAGGCCGGAGACCCACACATTCCACTTCCGGTGGGGCGAGATGACCATCACTGCCGCAGATCGCCAGACATTACCGGCTTGCCTATCAGGGGCATGCCGATAGTTTTGCCACCGAGGAGGCCTGACTGGAAGATACGGTTGCAACACAGGTTTGGTGATCCAGTCCCTGAGCAGAGTGTAGGGGTTCCGCTATCGTGACTTCGCCGCTACATGCGCTGCCCCGATGATGCTCCTGAGCACGTGGTGAGGAATCACCTTGTCGCCTACCTGCTTTTTCTGTTTGGCTGGGTGTTGTTCCCTACATGATAGGGAGATTATATCAACCCCAGCTTCATCCACATAGCAGAGGCTTTGGCCGATGCCCACCTCGGCGAGGTCCCTAAGTTCAGTTTTGGATCAGCGGTGCTCTGTTCCACATATAGGGGACTGTGCGCAGCTTCCACGAAGACAGCGGGGGGAGCCTGTTCTTGTAGTTTGCTACCCGTTGCTCCAGATCTGGTCTTGGGAGCACTTCCCTGTGGGGTGCCCGTACTTCCGGGAAGAGATTCACCCGTATCCGATGCAGGATATTTACTACAGGGGACATCCCGTGGACGCTCCCACCATGGGTCTACGGTGGACAGCTGCCTACTTGGGATGGGCTAGGGATAGGCCTCGCAGGGTCTACACTGAGTTTCATGACCAATTTGAGACCCTGCACGAGTACGAGATCATATGGCAACCCTGGACTCCTGATTTGTTGCTTGCTACAGCACCACATGGAGTTTCACTTGATGTGTTCGGGCGATAAGCGTCTTGGTTGACGACGTGTCACCTCGTGTTCCGCCATATGGTAGAGGCGTACTGCCCAAGTAGGGTCATGCGCCAATTTGGACTCCACCAGGAAATCCCCCCTCCAGTTGGCCGGACTTTACCAAGAAAAGTGCATATGTAAGTTTATTTCATAAGTACGAACAGTTATTTCTCATTATAATTTATAACCTACAATTTTCATTCTCGCAGGAAAACTCGGAAGGGCCAGAGGAGCGATGATTGGCGTGAGACACAGTTTCCGTGGATGACTGCATGGGAGCAGTCCGCCACGGAGCAGGTTGTAGTGGAGCCTCGGCCTTACAACCCTGACTCCTACGTCGCATATTTGCAATGGTATGTGCCTTGTACGCGTGCACGACTTACTGGAGCACCTCCCACAAGGCCCGAGGAGGTCTCGACGAGAGCGATTGGCACTCACCACCTCAGACACCACGCGACCACCTACAGGATGACGATGACGGAGATATGTTATATTAATGGCACACATTTGTTGTACTAATCATGTTTTCGTGCAGTTCAAGCGTGCCACCCGCATCGTCGAGGAGGGTTCCGCTGCACTACAACGTGGTGGCGACATCACTGTGGCCGAGCTGCTGGCGGTTGTGCGTTCTATGGTGGACGATGCCAAGGGCATCGTCAAGTCATTTACATGCGGCCTCCACAGTGATGTCCTCAGCAGCCAACACCCAGCACATGCGGCCATACAGGGTGCTGAGTGAGTCGATCGTCCGAGCCACAGTGATGTCCCCAGCAGCCAGCACCCTGCACATGAGCCGCCACAGTCATCTCCCGCGCCGTCACGTCGGAGCTTGCTCGGAAGATTATCAAGCTTCGCATGATCTTCTTCCTCTCGGCAGGTACGACACGAATATTTAGTTGTCATACTTCCAATTAATCACGTAATGTGACCTATTTGGTAATGCCATCTCCTTCTCTGGCATGGCCGCGCGATCAATCTCAGCTGCCCTCATCGTCTAGGCCGTCATCGTCTAGGCCTTCATCGTCCACGCAGGCGCCACGTGAGGTACTTTACCTTCGACTGAAGTTATTATCTACTGTCGAATATAGTTTTCTAGAAGGTACCTAACATTTTCTTTCATATCACGTTCTTCTGCAGTACATGCGGAGGGATCAAACGCTTCTTCCACCGTCGACGGATGATGACGTACATACACCGACCGACGTGGACACCCCCTCCCAGGAATTGCCAGCAACAGAGAGTTATCATTGGGGTGCGTTAGCACCGCCACGCCTACCGCAGTACCCACCTCAGCAGGGTTGGTTTGCGCCTGGCCAGGTATGTTTGTGCAACCCAAGTTATTCTCAACACGACACCGTGCTAAACGTATGTGTGCGCAGGTTTCCAGGGATGAGTTCTCTCAGTGGGCACAGCCGTATACGACACCGCAAGCGGCATCGGTAGGTGTTTCGTGTAATTTCTGTGCACTCCTTTTTCACTACGGTACTGATAGTGCAATCCAATGCAGCCTCCAGGGTGGGTGGGGGACATGTTGAGTGAGCAAAACCTGGGTACTAGCCAGATTGGTGACCCCTCTCATGTGACAGAAGACACACAGTACTACTTGCGCACCACGACGAACGAGCCTGACCGGTTTACGTTCCCAGAACACCAACTCCGCCATCAGTGAAGGCGGTGATCGCATTAGAGTTGCGGGTTTAATGGGGATATTTGGCTGGTATGGGTGTTCTAGGGTTTGTGTCTTGAGGGATTTGGAGGGAAAAGTGGTTCCAGGTTTTGGAGGGAAAATTTCAATTTTCGGGTTGATCTGTTCTTGTTGTTTGGGTTGATCTGTTCTTGTCGTTCTCCTATATGAATGGCTTTGTGATAATTGTATATTATCCTCTTGTAGTCAATTAGAGCACAAGAAATCAATTTTTGGTTTAGCCATTAAAAAGTTATGCTTGTTTTAATATTGATTGTCTAGAAGAAGTGAAGGTGCATGTAACCTCTATTCATTTCGAATCTGCGAATTATTGAAGTATCTCCTGTATCAATGGCTTTGTGGTAATTGTAGATTGTCCTCTTGTGGTAAATTAGAGCACAAGAAATCAATTTTTCGTTTAGCCATTCAAAAGTTATGCTCGTTCTAATACGGCTGTAGCAACATTATTATTTAGGGTGTTTATGCTAACAGATTTTATATGATAAGCAAGCTGTATTTTTAATATTTTTCTATAATTTGGTTGTCCATATGCTGAGGTATGTTTATGGACCAATTTCCCCAAAATTTGTGTTTAGACGAGTTGTTGTACGCGCCGCTGAATAGGCTTAAGTGTTATCGAATCTACGCAGTTTGTGGTCATTTAGGGTATTTGTTGTGAATGGATTCAGATGCGAAGCAAGTTATAAATAAAATATTTTTGTAGAATATGGTAGTATATATGCCAAAGTGTGTTCCAAAGCCAGTCACACCAACATGTGCATTTAGACGAGTAATTGTACAGTCAATGAATAGGCTTAGTTAGTTTAGTTTTCTGGCGACTAGTTCACGAAGGGTGTTTCTTGGAAGAATGATTTATGTGCGATCAAGTCCTAAAAAGAATATCATTTCATATTATGGTAGTTCATATTATGGAGTATGTTTTTTGGCTATTCCCTCAATATTTGGCATTTAGATGCGATACTTCAGGGGCAGCCGAAAAGGTTTAAACAAGTAAAAATGCAGCGTGTCTCTGTTTGCTTCCACTATAACATCAGAACGTATGCACTTCCTCTATAAATAGGCTTTCATACCACCTCCGCTACCACATATCCTCGTCTTCATCCTGTTCCTTGCCTCAAAAGGCTATGTCTCAAACGGCGAGCTCTGCAAATCGGAGGGTTCGTGCGCTTGCCAATGCAAGGCAGGTCGAATGTCCTAACTGCCATGTGCAAGCTAATGTGTTCTATGCCAACACTCAAGAAAATAACGGGCGAGTGTTCTACAAATGCCCTTTTTTCTCTGTAAGTGAAAAGCTAGTTTGATTCCTTCTTGTACACACTATTTTTTCTATTCGAGATGTGTAGTTGTTCTGAGAGATCTCCTTTCTTCGCATGGTCTAAAAGCTTGTTCACCTCATCACGTAGGCTGCAGGGTGCCAATATTTCCAGTGGGCGGACACCATGGACACCTCGATGGAGCGTCCTACAACCATTGTACCATAGAGGATGCAGCCTTCTATGGAGGAGAGGATGGACCCTATGCTTGAGCAGAGGCTGAACATGTTGATGTTTAATATGGAGCGTATTTTAGATCATATCAAATTGTTAGAAAAGATTATGACTGTGGCTGTCCTTCTTGTATTGTACATTATTCTTGCGAAGTAGTTCATTTCCTATAGAGGGGGCAGAGTTGGTCAGGGATTTCTTTCGAAGTGGTTTCCAGATATCATATTTTCATGTATTAACTTATGTACGCTTCGATTACCTCCCATCCTCTTCTTAGGACCACTTATGTAGTTCACTTGCCATGCTATTATAGTTGTTGCACTTAATCCACTTTGTAATATCAATGTCGGGTTCTTATGACCACCCGAGGAGTACCACCGCGTAGGAGTCATAGTTAGGTATTTTCTTTCGTACTAGATGTGCTCTACATAATTTCTTTCTCACATTATGTAGGAAATTCATGTATGGTACTTTATTTCCTTACGTTATGTTCTATTACGATATCAGTTCATCCATTTTGTTCGTTCGAAATCTATGGTTCTTGGTTGCTACTACATGATTATATGGTGATTCCTGTGTTGCATGTACTTTCGTTAAAGCTTGTAAACTCAAATATTCATATAATACGACCCTAGCAACATTATCGTTTATGGTGCTTGCGCTATCGATTTTTACATGCAAAGCAAGTTATAAATAATATATTTTTACAGATTATGGCAGTATACATTATGGAGGGTGTCACTGGGCCATTCTTTATAATTTTTGCATTTGTCTAAGGTATTTTACAGACTGCCGAAAACGCTTCACTGGTTTAAGTTGTACGCGTTTTGCATCCTGTTTTGGCTTATAGTTTACGACCGCACATCAGAAGTATGCACTTCCTTCAAAAATATTTTTCACCATCATAAACATTACCAATTTGCCGATGTGAAATCACAGACTAATTTGACAACACTCTGCCAACCTCAGAGCAAAGTGACAACATCCTGCCAGCCACCGCTTTTTTCGACTAAAACGACAACACGCTGCAGCCCGCTTTTTCAGACTAAAATGACAACACGCACTTTACCATGACTGGTCCGCGTAGAAGACAAGGAAAAGGTCCACCTGTCACTATTGCAGCACAAAGTTCAAGACGACGTGCAACCACCACGGAAGGAGGGCTTGCTCCTAACTATGGCGATGACGATGATGACGACGACTTCGTGTCACCTCCACCTCGACGTTCAAGTACTACCAGAGCTGGCCGTTCTACGAACAATACAAGAGGACATCTGGCCAGTGCTGAAGCAGGGTTTGCTCCTAACTATGGCGATGATGATGATGACGACGACTTCGTGTCACCTGCACCCCGACGTTCAAGCACTAATAGAACTGGCCGTTCTACAAACAATACAGGAGGACGTCCGGCCAGCGCTGAAGGAGGGCTTGCTCCTAACTATGGCGATGACGATGATGACGACGACTTCGTGTCACCTCCACCTCGATGTTCAAGCACTACCAGAGCTGGCCGTTCTACAAACAATACAAGAGGACGTTCGACTAGCGCTGAAGGAGGGCTTGCTTCTAACTATGGCGATGACGATGATGACGACGACTTCGTGTCACCTCCACCTCGACGTTCAAGCACTACCAGAGCTGGCCGTTCTACAAACAATACAAGAGGACGTTCGACTAGCGCTGAAGGAGGGCTTGCTTCTAACTATGGCGATGAAGATGATGACAATGACTTCGTGTCACCTCCACCTCGATGTTCAAGCACTACCAGAATTGGCCGCCCCACGAACAATACAAGAGGCTTATTCTGACAACCATGGCCATAAAATGTATGGTTTTCTGACTTAGTCCTTCACTGCATGCATGTACCCTATGTTACTGCCTTATATTAAAATATCCAGCACTAGACCTTAGAGTGAAGTGACAATGTCTGCATCTAAGTGATTTTGTGACATAGAATGGGGGCCTGGGGACGTGCCCGTCGGACGTGGATCGGGCGGGGGGCCTAGGGACATGCTCGACTGGAGGGGGGACGTCCTCGTTCATGTTTGCGGGGCCCGCCACGTCCCCTGTAAAGGGGGAGACGTGTCCGTCGAGAGGTGGATCAGCGGGGGCCCGGGACGCCCTCGCTTGGGGGACATCTCGTTCGTCTTCGGGGCCCGCCACGTCCCCATGTAAAGGGGGAGACATGCCCGTCGAGGTGGATCGGGCGGGGGCCCGGGACGTCCTCGCTGCGGTGGGGGACGTGTTTACAAGAGGACTCTCCGAGGGAGAGCCGAAAGCACCTCAGTTTCTCGTTGAACATTCTTCCCCGGAACCCCGCAATCCTTCCACAAATCTAAGAGCTTACATGGCGCATCCCTCGAGCTCAAGTGGTCCTGCTACGGGGAGGACGATGATAGGGCTCCCGTTGATACTCTGTCCACGATGCAATTCCAAAATCTTCGAGCGTATGTCCAAAACTGCCCGAAACCCAGGCCGATTCTTCTTCAAGTGCACGAAAAACAATGAGGTAAGTTCTCCAACCTTTTCTGTTGTTACCATGTTTCGCACTAAGCCTGAATTTCTTCTGTGAAATCACCAGGCATTAGGTCCCAAGAGGTGTACTTTCTGGGCTTGGGAAGAGGACTACCGAACTCAACTGCACATAACAAGAACCATTATGCCAAGTTAGGTCCAAGCAATGCCAAATGCTCCACGGCAAGCTTCCCCCCTCCGCCGCCGCATCTAGACCCTACGTACACCGCGAACAATGGATGCGATGAACCACAATGCCTATGCTCCTGCCACTACAAACACGGTCTAACCATGGAAGTGTGTGAGGCGTGGGAGAGGCACCTACAAAATGTCAGGGACCAAGGCCTCGTAGCTAATCCTGACTATGAAACGACAGTGGAATGTTCGTTCCCATCCTGCGGATGTCTATGCCACTTTGTCCATCTCTATTAGAGTTAGATACATTAGCTCGAGCATTATCACCGATTTCCTAATAACCTATGTTATCTTTTTCATTCAATAAAGTTCGAACCAGATGTTCAAGTCATTAATGATTCTTATGTCTTCAAAACTTTACATTAGCTCAGGCATTATCACTGTATTTCGCAGCTATAACACTTAGGGTTATTGCACATCACAATCGCCATTTCCGTAATATCCGTCTCGCACATCTGGAACCTTAAGTATCCGTATTTTACATGTTAAGCAGGCTTTAATTAGAACATTTTCATGTGATATGGCTGTCCAGTTTGTGATCTTTTATGGTATTTGTTGTGACATGATTTACTTGCAAAACCAGTTTTGAATGCGATTTTTTCAAGAGTATGTTAGTACATATATTGAACAATGATTCTGGACTATTCCCTGCACATTTTGCATTTACACCTGATATCTTAAAGGGGGGGCAAAAGGCTTAAATGACCAAGCAGTTTTCAGTATTACAAAATTTAAAAACCGAGGAAATAGCAGTGTTGTCCACTCGGCCCGAAAAGACTCGAATTGCAGATGTATTTTCTAGTCGCTCAAAAAGACTCGACATTGCGATTGTATTGTCTACTCGGCCCGAAAATACATTGACGCAAGAAGCAGTGTTGTCAAGTCCGCCTGAAAAGGCTCGAGGTCAGAGCGTTGTCAACTTGGCCTAAGAAACCGTGGGACACAGTGCTGGGACGGAGGCTTACGTGCTTCGTGTTTGCTCTCCGAGTGCCCCTAAGGCCTATATAAGAAGGGGCGATGTATTCTAAGAAGCACAAGAGAAGAGGAACAACCAAGGTGAGGAAGTCTCTAAGATATATCCGTTCATTTTAGGTGAGGATCAAGACAAAATGCCGAGGCGTGCAAGTTCAAAGGGAAAGGGCAAAGCAAAAGAAGAGGGAGGCTCTTCGACCTTGCCACGCATAGCGTACCAGGATCTCTTCCTACCGACTGGGGTTGTCGCACCGATGTGTTTGTGCGGAGATCCTTCTAGGCTTGTCCACTCATACAAGCTTCCAACTTGGAAGAGGCGGTATTGGAAGTGTCGTAACTACGAATTCGACCCGCCGGAGAAAGCCCGGAAGCTTCGCCTTATGGTAATAATCATACGTGTTTCCTAATATTTCTACATGGAACTTTCCTAATTTTTGTTTCATGCAGTCGCCTCTGCCACTGTGTGAATTTAAGCAGTGGTACGACATGGAGATCGACCTGGAGGACCAAAGGCTCCTTGATCAAGAGTTTCGGAATCGGGAGTTCAGGAGGTGGCTCCAAGAGGATCGTGACGCCGAACGCGAGAAGGCACGTATTAAGGAAGTGGAGGAGAAGGAGGCCGAGAGAGAAAGGAAACGAGAGAGGGCACGTCATGCCAGAGAAGCCCCGCCGGAGGCATGGGATAAGGGGAAGTGGCCTCGATGCACTCAGTAGACGTCAAGTTGTTCGTTGTTCGTAATGCTCCTCCAGTTTTATTGTTCTTCATGCACTATGTAGGCTCTTAATATTTTCGTTGTTCGTGCTGCTCCTCCCGTTTGAATATTCGTTTCCTTCCTGCGGATGTTTATGCCACTTTGTCCATCTTTATTAGTGTTATTTTCCTTCGATCTTGCATTGTCGCTGCATTTCCTTGTAACCTATGTTGTCCGTTACATTAAATAAAGTTCGAACCAGGATGTTAAAATCTTTTATGGCTTCCTTCTTATGCATGGCATACTTCAACCTGAATCTAAACTTGATATCATTTAGGGTGTGTTTGTCTAGACAAGATTTACATGTAAATCTAGTTCTAAATGTGATTTTTTCTAGATTATGCTAGTACATATCTTGAAGAATGATTCTGGGCTATTACCTCAATATTTTCCATTTACACGTGACATTTTGCTGGCTCCCCAAAAGGCTTAAATGATCAAGAAGTGCACATCCTGCAATTTGTCTGGAAATATCTGGAAATACGCGAAAGTTTTGTGCATTTATGTGAATACGTCGAGTATGTTATACAAAATACAAAAATTTCCTCTTTTACCACATAATTTGTCAGTTAATATTTTCCCTGCAAATTTTCGCAAATTTGTTCTCTCGTACTGTTTCTGCAAACTTGAACAAAACCGATGACCATTTCTGCAAACTTAAACAAAAGCGACCGTTTCTAGAAACATCAGGTTCAATTTCGCTATCTCAGTTGGAAAATACCCGATTTCGATTTTTCAATTAGCGAAATACGTCAATTTCGATATTTCAAAATTCGAAACCATGCATTTCGCCATCTCAGTTTTTGAATCTAAATTTGTTGAAAAAAAATTTTCTATATCACAGAAAAATTAGATTTGTTTTGAATTTATTCAACCTAGTGTGAGAGGTAAAATTCTAATAATTATAACTCCAACTCGTCCGACGGAAAAAGGAACGAAAAAAAAACGATCCGGGAAAAAAACGGCGAAAAAAATAACAAAAATTATTTCGCATTTGCGGAAAATTAAAATTTTTTTAAAAAAATAACAGAAATTATTCCGCTGACGTGATCCACGAAAAATTAAAATAAATTTTAAAAAATTAATCCGCGGTTCAGATCCATGGAATATTAAAAAAAATTTAAAAAGATATTCCGCTGACTGGATCCGCGGAATTGTAGGGAAAAAATAATAATAAATTATTCCGTCGACTGGATCGGCGAAATTGCATGGAAAAAATAATAAAAAATTATTCCACGGACTGGATCCGCGGAATTTTACTGTTCAGAGGCCAAATTTGCAATTTCATGCGTACAGCGGCTAAATCCGTAAATATTTTTTCATATTCGGCTAGAAGAGTAAAAAATTCGACAAAGATTGCCCTTTTTCAGTGGACTCCTTGGAGATGATGTGTTAAGAACAGGTAAAAAAATAGTAATTGTTTCTGATTTCAGAAGTGGTAAAACCGGTACACCCAGTGATGAAACTAGAAATTTTTTAATGGATGTGTCCGCAGCTCTGTTTCACCTGTCGGAGTCGCCCGCGTGGCCCACACCGCGCCGTCGCTTGTCTGAGCTACTTGCCACGCTGCTCGCATGGCCAGCGTGTTGCCTCTGTGCCACACCACAACCTGTCTGAGCCGCCTGCCTTGTTGCGTCGCTCACTCCGCCTCCACGTTGCCTGTCGCGCCGCTCGCCTCGCCTCTGTGTTGCTGTCTGCCCGAGCCACTTACCGCGTCGCTCGTCTCGCCCCCGCTAGCGTTGCCGCCCTCCAAAGCCACTCACCGCCGCCACCCACCCGAATCGCCGTGACGTCTGCCGTGTCACTTGTCTAGGTAGCTTATTGTTTGATCCGTCTCAATAATAGATGGATTTCGACAAAAAATTAGTATTTAGAGCAGAAAATGAATTGGGAAAGTAAATTTCTGTGCTAGATACTTTACTCTAGTTAGGCTAAAGCTGCGCGAATCAATCATGATTCATTTTCTTCTAATCAAAATAGGCTTTAAAAGTTTATAGTCTTCTGTCTTTTACAACAATGAAAAAGTGCAGTAAAACGAACATGAAAATTAATTATGCTGATTACGTGACTCTGAACAGTAGGACCGACATTACAGGCAACAGTAATTACTACTCTTGTTCTGGGATGTCAGATCTCACTTTAATCATTTTTGTGTTTTGATCTCAACCCTTGATCTACTTTAATTGAAATCGGTCACCCGTTATATTCATTGTTGACTTTGCTGCTGACTGCAAATTTCAAATTCTCCTCTATTTCTTTAGTCCGTATTTAGCCGAAAGTGCCCGTGACGCTTAAAGCGGAACAATAACCGTTCATGTAGACGAATTAAAACCATAGAAAAACAATACTTGGTAGAAATCTAAAAGATTAAACCATGATAGTTAGAAAAGTTTTAAGGTGCAATTTGCAAATTTTCGTATGCAAAAGTTTTTTTACTTGGAACTATAAGTTACAGACAAATTAAAGCAACATGACAATAATTTCTAGTAATTATATAAAGTCCACAAGAGTAAACCATAATAATCAGAAAGATTTTAAGGTGCTTTCTGTAAATTTCCGTATGACTGAAAGCCTCATTCTTGCAACTACGTTATAGGGTCTAAGTTGTAGTTTTTCCATAGAAAAAACCTAAATTCAATAGATAGCCGTGTGCCCGTACATTGCAACGGAAACTCAATTTGCGATAAAAAGTTTATTTGCAAAAAGCATTAATAGTGGCAGAGATGGGTAATTAAAGAGCAGTGGCAAATGTGGATAATTAAAGAGCAGCGGCAAAGGTGGGTAATTTTGATGAAGTAACAGTGGCAAATGTTGGTAATTAAAGAGCAGTGGCAAAGGTAGGTAATTTTGATGAAGTGACGCAGGAGAAAACTCTCACTTTATATAGTAGAGATACTAGCCGAGTGCCCGTACGTTGCAACGGAACAATAACCGTTCATGTAGACGAATTAAAACAATAGAAAAACAATATTTGGTAGAAATCTAAAAGAGTAAACCGTGTTAAACAGAAAATTTTTAAGGTGCAATTTGCAAATTTTCGCATGCAAAAGCTGTTGTACTTGGAACTATAAATTACAGACGAATTAAAGCAACAGAACAATAATTTCTAGTAATTATATAAAGTCTACAAGAGTAAACCATAATAATCATAAAGATTTTAAGGTGCCTTCTGTAAATTTCCGTATGACTGAAGTCCTTATTCTTGAAACTACGTTATAGGGTCTAAGTTGTAGTTGTCTCATAGAAACAACCTAAATTCGATAGATAGCTGTGTGCCTGTGTGTTGCAACGGAAACTCAATTTGCGATAAAAGGTTTATTTGCAAAAAGCACTAATAGTGGCAGAGGTGGGTAATTAAAGAGCAGTGATAAAGGTGAATAATTAAAAAGCAGTGGCAAAGGTGGGTAATTTTGATGAAGTAATAGTGGCAAAGATGAGTAATTAAAAAGCAGTGGTAAAGATGGATGATTTTGATGAAATGACGCGGAAAGAAACTCTCATTTTATATAATAGAGATAGTTCTGATGTTGATACTTACGTTCTTAATATTTTGGAAGTGCGGGGAATACCCAGCACACCTCTAGTTTTGCCTCTGGGTACACCTATAGAGTACGGAGTGAGACTCAGTCTTCTAATAAAAGATTTTCTTCGGTTAGTCAAAATGTGTGTTTTGGTACTTAAAGACTGGCAAAATTTCCTTCAGTTAGTCAAAATGTGTGTTTTGGTACTTAAAGACTGGCAAATTTTTCTTCAGTTTGCCAAAATGTGTGCTTTGAAGTACCAAAACGTTGGAAGGACAGTATCTAGCCACTGGGCAGTACAGCAGGACAATAAGGCTTAGATTTCAGTGGAAGTGAAGGGTAGAATATAGAAATTTGGGACAAAATTTTAGTATTACATCTCAGCAATTCCTCTGTTTTCCTTGTAAAATTCCAGCAGGATTTATCTTTTGCAAACATTTCAGAAGTTCAGAACAAAACTTGAGCCGTCCCTACACCGACGCATCGGCTGTAACTGACTTTTACAACAAACATTTCAGAAAAAAAAAACTCTAGACGAATCCAAAACCACCAGATCGTAATTCTGCAGTACAGACAAAACTCGATAGGTGTTGTTCTGCGTGCTTGGAACTTGAAGCATTTCCCACCGTTGTCAGTTGTCACTTCCACAGTTCGATCCTCACCAACCTCAAAGCCTAATAAATATCGTGGGAATTGAACTGTTTTACAAAAATCTAGTCAGGTTACACACTATGCTACGTCGTGTAAAATTTCATTATGTGATGCTACGCCATATGGATTTGAGAAATTTAGTCGTGCGACACTGCACTGTGCAAAATTTGGTCCGATAGATTTTTTTTAAAAAAATGCGCAACTTTAGTTTTTGTTTTTTTTAAAAAAAATGGGCTGCTAGGAGCCGTCGACGAATCTGTTGATTGCTAGGAGCCATCAACGGATTTGTGAAATTTTTTTGGGAGAAAACCGTGGAGGGATTTAAACACCTTTTTTGCGTAATTTCGGTTTTCGTTTTTTTTTAAAATGGTCACTAGGACCCGTCAGCGAATCTATGGACTGCTATAAACTTTCGACGAATCTGCGTTTTTTTGGAGGAAACCGCAGACATATTTTTTTGGGGTCGAATGTAAACTGTAGATGGACCTAAACGTATTTTCGTTTTTTCCAAGGTCCGTTTTGCTAAAAACCATGGGAAGAATCTGAACGTAAATCGTAAAGGGACCTAAACATAATTTCGATTTTTTCGGGTCCGTTCTGTTAAAAACTGAACGGAGGACCTAAACGTGATTTTGAATTTTCTAAAGAACCTTCTCGTGAGGGGGACGACGTGGCTCTTCTGGTTGGGCTTGAATTCTCAACGCTATAATGATTGGCATCAATTCTATTGAATTGGTTTGTCAGGCATTCCATGTGGGAAAGAATTTTGGAGCCGTGCCAACCTACAATTTTGCTCCTGCCCTGGGTCGGTTTGAGCCGACCCGGAGGCGATGGTCAAGAGGTCGCGGGGCGTTTTTGCCCGGAGAGATGCCCCGACATCTCTGCAGGCATTTAAATGCGTGCGGGAACTTAAACGCGAAACGAAATGATCGGGAGGCGGTGTGTCTTACCGGCGGCTTGTCGCGGCGTCTGTGACGGGACACGTGATGCTTGGGTTGGTAAGCGATTGGTTGATGTGTGTCCGGCTAGCATGCGCCTTAGCAGGTGCCTGCGGATTTTGAGGTAATGGGGGCTAGGTCGTTTTCCCATCCTTTGTCATTGCTACTCCCTTGCTTTTCGCGATTTCCACTCCTACAAAATGTCATGGACTGGGTCGAAAGGGTAATGAAGTGTTCTCTTGCACTTGTCGCGGGGCAGGAGTGTTCCCGACCGGCCATCGATCGTACCACGCGGGTGTTCCCTTCTTCCGGTTGCCATTTAGCAAAGTAGCAGCCGGGCGAGGTCAGAGCGCCTTCGGGCCAAGGGACCGCCGTTGGGGAGGATCTTACAGCCGACTGGGTTGCTTGACCCACGTGAGTGTAGCAACCTTAGGTATAAGTCGCTCATCCACACTTGCGCGGGAGAAGAGTGTTCTCGACCGACTAGGGGTCGCTCCGCATGGGCATTTCCTTCTTCCACAAAGCACTACTTCGCAACCATAGCCGCCGGGGTGTAGGCCGTAGTGCTCGGGTCGAGGGGGTTACCGCTAGGGAGGACCACGTAGCCGACCCGGTCACCCGACCCGTGAAAGTGTGTGAGCTTGCAGTCCCCAGGCGGTGCGTGGGGGCCGAGCTCGTGATCACTACATAGTGCTTAAACTCAGAAAACAATTGTGGAAGAAGTTTTTGAGGAAAAGACTGTCTTATCTTCTTATTCCGCATGTTGGAGACGTCGTGACGGTTTTGGCTCGTCTTTTTCTGTTGCAGTCCGTCCAGTGGCCGAAGTCGAAGGGTCGTGCCGTGGTGCGCCCCAGGAGGGACGGAGAGAGCGTGTCGCGTCGCTCAAGGCGCTGGTTAATGTCGACAATGCCACTTCGCCGCTTTTGAAAAGATCGCACGGAGTATCTAAGGGCCATCACTTTTTTCTGCTTCGCTTCTTCACCCTTCGCCCGCCTTTGTCCCAAAGACAAGAGAGAAGGGTAGTAGAATCTCGAACAGCAGATGGCTAATGGCAACAAAGGACCGGACGGTTGGGAAACGGAGGCGGTGCGGGTCTGCTGCCCTCGACGCCAAGAGGCCCCGCTTCGACACCGCCCTCTGATGCTATCGCGACGGGGACAGGTCACGCCTCCGTCGCCCTTCCACATTAGGATTCTCCGCGTAAGTATTGATGCGCCCCGGTGGCTTCAATTTCGCCTTTTATCGATGTTCGCCATTTTCCTTTTTTTCTTAGCGCCCGCCCGTTCGTCGGGTCGGCCGTCTGCGGTCGTCGAGACGGGGGAGACGGGCATAGGTGGCGGAACTTCCGATGTCGCTCCGATCGCTCCGGGTCACCCTCCTTTGGCGGTGGCCCGGACGACGGATCTGTCAGTCGCATTGGTGCGGCTGGAGGCCTCTCTCAATGCCCATATTGCGAGGGCCACTTCCCTTGCAGCGGAGGCGACGCAGCAGCGGACCCTTGCCTAGGCCGCACGGGAGGAGCTCGCCAAGGAGCGCGAGGAGACGCAGTCGCAGCAAGCTCGAGCCGAAGCCGCCGAGACAGAGCTAGCCGAATCTAGGCTGAAGAGCCGCGAGCTCGCTGAGGCCCTTCGCCTATGCCGCGCCGCCTTCGAGAGCATAGGGAGGAGCTCAAACCGCTGGGGTGAGGCCGAGGGGTTGCTGACCATACCCGACGGGTATGCCCGCGACCTCACCCAGCGGCCGACGCCGCCGACCGTCATGTGCCTTGCGCGAAGCGCCTGCTCGCAGGGGCGGGGTCGCCGTCGACGTCATGAGCACGTGATCGCTTTCGGCTGCGCGGCCGCGACGCTACCTTCGACCCGATGGTGGCCGTCGCCAGGATCGAAGGAGACGCGAGCCCGATTCGAGCCAGGGTGCGAGCGGCAGCAGAGAAGGTTGCGGCGCAGGGGGACGTCGTTATGAGCAGCGATGGCTCGGATGATGATGACGCCTCCGGCTAAGGAACCTGCTGGCGCCTCCACTTTCTTTTGTTTTTGCGTGGTGCGATGTTTTTTGGACATCTTCCTTAATATCTTGCCTCTTTCCTTCATGAATAACCCCCGCTGAATCACCATAGCCTTTAGGAGCAGCAAGGCTGCCAGAGCGAGGCCCGGCGCTAATCCTTCCATACTCCGCGGCGCGGGTGCAATGTCGCCATCTGGATCTTCAGGTCGAACGGTGGCGAGTTGGGGAACCTTCATAGCGGTGAAGGGTCCTCCCCACGGGGATCCTCGGAGTGGCGTGGCGGCTGCGGACACCCCTTTGGGTGGTGAACGGGAGCCGCCTCCTTCGGCCCGCTTCGCATGTACTTCAGAAGATCCCGATCCGGCTCCGCGTCAAGAACGCGCCGTCGCAGGCGGAAGAGGCCATCAAGGAGATGATTGGGAATCCGGAGACGAAGACGATGACGTGTGAGCCCCCTACCTGGCGCGCCAACTGTCGGTGTTTCGTAAAACCGGCAGACGTATTTGTAGGTCAAGGGGCCGCGCGTCCCCTCTCCTTGATGGTTGACTCATGGAGTCGCGAACACACTCTATCGGGCAGAGGAGTCTCAGATGTATACTGGTTCGGGCTGAACGTCCCTACTTCCTGTTTGTGGCGGAGGATCTCGTTGATCGGGGTACGGCGGATTACATGCGAGGACTAAGGACAGGCCCTTAGCGCTCGTCTGCGAGGATGAGCTCGGGAGCTTCGTCCGACCGCTCGGATCGGGGGAGCGAGCCGGACGCTAGGTAGACGGAGGGAGTTTTTGGTTCATGAAAAAGGGAGAGCCCCCCTCCCTAAAGGCCCCGCCTCTCCTTATATAGGCGAAGAGAGCAGGTTACATGAGGCTTAGGAGAGAGGAGCGACTAGGGCACACTATCCTTGGCGATTGGGTTTATGATCTTGAGTTGATGTGTCTCTGCAGATGTCATGATGGGTTAGCAGGTTCAGCCAGCTATGCCCTATCGGTAGGGTTAGCTGGCGGTGCTTCGTCGGGAAGGTGCGTTCCTGTCCTCTGTGCGGTTGTCAGAAGTAGGCGTTGCGTGGGCGGCGTCTCTGGCGTTGCTTTGGGAAGGAACGCCTATCCTCGCTTCTCGCCTGCTCAGACGGGGTTGTCCAACTTCGAGGTCGATCGATGATGTGGCCGGAGTTGCTGAGACGGGCTTTTGCTAGGGTCCCGACCAGCGATCGGGTCGGAGGATGCCTGCACTCCCGTACTGCGGTCGGGTAGGAGCGTTTGGTAGCCCCGACCCGAAGCCTGACTGTGGGCCGCAAGGAGTCCGACCCGTGGCCAGATCGGCGCGCTCCCGCAGACCGCATCATAGGTGAAAGATCTCTCATAACCTGATCAAGACCTTGCTGTGAGGTACCTCTGGTATCAGTATTCGTCAGTAGCCCCCGGGGCCGCCCGGAAATGAGGGGCATTCCCAGATGGACCCTTCGATTTTCGCAACATATCTCCTTCGTAGGCGCGGCGACGCCTCGACTTCCCATGCCTTCCTTAACTTGGGTGCGCTTCGGCCACGAAGCGTTTATAAGGCGCGTGGAAGCGGCCTGAGTAGCCGCTCTCGCCTAGGTCTTGGATCTCCCCAGGACGCTTGAAGGTTGCAATGGCTTCCTCTCGGTCGCCCTCTCCCGGCGGCGGACGTCTGCCGGTGGTGTTTTGTTTCTAGGACGAGGCGCCGCTGGCGCCCACGGAGGAGGAGGCCTTCCTTACGGAGCTGTGGGAAGACTTCGACCTCACCATGGCGGAATGGGTGAGGCTCGACGCCATCGACCGTGAGGCCGCCACCGTTGTTGGCGCGCTGATCGGCATCATCCCGAAGCTCGCTAAGGCGAGGGACGCCCTTGTCCGGGTGGTCCGGCGCGCGCTCGGCGCCTAGCTTTTCTTGTTTTCTTGCTTGTTCTCGCCCTCTTCCGATTCTTGAGAGGCGAACAATAGTTGAATGTTACCCCATGCATTGTTTGAATGTCGTCGTCTCTTTGCCTGCTTGGGGCTTCTATTCTTGTGACCCTTTCGATGTTTCTGACCACGCCGCAGAGTAGTGGGTTTCGTCATGTAGCGCGGGATCCGCCCAGCTGGGTCGATCCTTTTCGTCCGGGGGCACGCGAGCGCACCCAGTGGGTGTAGCCCCCGAGCGGGTTGTAGAGCCGGTCGGGGGTTCCTTTTGCTAAGTGGGCCCGACCAACTTGGGTTGGTGCGAACGCCTGGCTGCTTATTTTATTTCATAGCGAGGCGCGGCCGTTATCGGCAGGGAGTAACATCGTAGCTAGATGCGGCCGTGGTCGGCAGGGAGGTCCGGATGCCTTCGCGAGAGGTTCCGGTTCCCGACTGCTTGTTTAACGTCGTAGCTAGATGCGGCCGTGGTCGGCAGGGAGGTCCGGATGCCTTCGCGAGAGGTTTCGGTTCCCGACTGCTTGTTTAATGTCGAAGCTAGACGTGGCCGTGGTCGGCAGGGAGGTCTGGATGCCTTCGCGAGAGGTTCCGGTTCCCGACTGCTTGTTTAACGTCGTAGCTAGACGCGGCCGTGGTCTGCAGGGAGGTCCGGATGCCTTCGCGAGAGGTTCCGGTTCCCGACTGCTTATTTAACGTCGTAGCTAGATGCGTTAGTGCTATTTTTATGCCGTAGCTGGGCGTGTTAGTGCTATTTTTACGCCGTAGCTGGGCGTGTTAGACGTGCTGGTTTAACGCCGGAGCTAGGCGTGTTGAACGTGCTGGTTTAAAGCCGGAGCTAGGCGGGGGGGATCCGTCTCGAGTCCTCGTCGGGCGAGGTGATCTGCGAGAGGAGAGGCCGCTGTTGATCCCACGTATACGCCCCGTCCGCAGGTGTGGGACCTGGAGGGGGTGAGCAGACGCGTGTTTGCCTACGTCGACCAAACACCGTGCTCATGGAGCTGCAAACGGGTTATCCGAGGGGCCACGGAGGTCAGCGACCTCGGCGGACGATCCTCGTCGGGTGTCCGACCACTGGGGCGACTCCATAAAAACCTTTTTTACTCAATCCGTCTTTCGACCCCGAGCCATTCAGAATTCCGGGCGCACTGCCGCTTGCCCTTTCGGGGCTCATGAGAGTGTGAAGTATGGTCTCGGACACGAGCTAAGGCGATTGGGTCGTCCGCCAATCCAACTAAAGACCCACCGAGGGTTCGCCTTAAGCTTGCCCCTCGCTCGTTTGACTGCCGGGGTCGGCGAGGGATCCATCTGGTGGATTCTGCCCTTGGGACCCACGGCCAGGTCTTATTCGCTAGGCATTCAAGCCCTCTCGCCACCTCGAGGCTGCAAAGGCCTGGTGGACTTTTCCTCCTGCCCTGGGTCGGTTTGAGCCTACCCGGAGGCGATGGTCAAGAGGTCGCGGGGCATTTTTGCCTGGAGCGATACCCCGACATCTCTGCAGGCATTTAATATGCGTGCGGGAACTTAAACGCGAAACGAAATGATCGGGGGGCGGTGTGTCTTACCGGCGGCTTGTCGCGGCGTCTGTGACGGGACACGTGATGCTTGGGTCAGTAAGCGATTGGTTGATGTGTGTCCGGCTAGCATGCGCCTTAGCAGGTGCCTGCGGATTTTGAGGTAATGGGGGCTAGGTCGTTTTCCCATCCTTTGCCATTACTGCTCCCTTGCTTTTTGCGATTTCCACTCCTGCAAAATGTCATGGACTGGGTCGAAAGGGTTACCATCGTGGGGGGAACCGAATGGCTATTCGGATCATTATGCTGGTCCGATTTCCATCCTCCGTGCTTTTCGGTGATGATGAACATTCGACGACCGTGGATCAGGAAACCACGGGGGTCGTATAAGCGCGGGTCGTCATGTTAACGTTTTTTAGGAAAGCTCGGATAATAAGAAGTTTTTGCTTGGGAATGAAGTGTTTTCTTGCACTTGTCGCGGGGCAGGAGTGTTCCCGACCGGCCATCGATCGTACCACGCGGGTGTTCCCTTCTTCTGCGAAGCGTTACTTCGCAACCGTAGCCACTGGGGCGTAGGCCGTAGCGCTCGGGTCGAAGGGACCGCCGTTGGGGAGGATCTTACAGCCGACTGGGTTGCCTAACCCACGTGAGTGTAGGAACCTTAGGTATAAGTCGCTCATCCACACTTGCGCGGGAGAAGAGTGTTCCCGACCGACTAGGGGTTGCTCCGCATGGGTATTGCCTTCTTCCACAGAGCACTACTTCGCAACCGTAGCCGCTGGGGCGTAGGCCGTAGTGCTCGGGTCGAGGGGGTTACCGCTAGGGAGGACCATGTAGCCGACCCGGTCACCCGACCCGTTAAAGTGTGTGAGCTTGCAGCCCCCAGGCGGTGCGTGGGGGCCGAGCTCGTGATCACTACATAGTGCTTAAACTCGAAAAATAATTGTGGAAGAAGTTTTTGAGGAAAAGACTGTCTTATCTTCTTATTCCGCATGTTGGAGACGTCGTGACGGTTTTGGTTCATCTTTTTCTGTTGCGGTCCGTCCAGTGGCCAAAGTCGAAGGGTCGTGTCGTGGTGCGCCCCAGGAGGGACGGAGAGAACGTGTCGCGTCGCTCAAGGCGCGAAGTAAATGTGCGCCTGACAATGCCACTTACGCCTTTGAAAAAGATCGCACGGAGTATCTAAGGGTCGCCACTTTTTTCGCTGCTTCGCTTCTTCCCTTCCTACCCTTTGTCCCAAAGACAAGAGAGAAGGGGTAGCAGAATCTCGAACGGCAAATGGCCAACGGCAATGATGGACCGGACGGCCGGGAACGGAGGCTATCAAGCGGTTGCTGGCCCTCGACGCCAAGAGGTCCCGCTCGACGCCGCCCTCCGTACCGCTGACGGGGACGTGGTCACGTTGCCTCCGCTGTCCTTCCGCGATAGGATTCTCCGCGGTAAGTCTTGACCGCCACCGGTGGTTTCAATTTCGCCTTTTTACCGATGTTTCGCCGTTTCCTTTTTTCTTAGCGCCCGCCCGTCTGGGTCGGCCGTCTGCGGTTGCCGCGACGGGAGACGGGCGCAGTGGCGCTGGCTTCGATGTCGCTCCGATCGCCCGTCACCCTCCTTGGCGGTCCGGACGACGGATCTGTCTACCGATTGGTGTGGCTGAGGCCTCTCAATGCCCATATTATAGGGCCACTTTGCGGCGGAGACGACGCAGTTAGCTGGCCTCGCCAAAGCCGCTGGGGAGGAACTCGCCATGAGGCGCGAGGAGACGATCGCAGCCGAAGCTCGAGCCGGCCGCCGAGACAGAGCTAGCCGAATCGGCAGAAGAGTCATGAGCCTCGCATGAGGCTTCTTCGCCTATGCTTCGCCCGCCTTCGAGAGCATAGGAGGAGCTCAAACCGCTGGGTGAGGCCGAGGGGCTGACCATACCCCGACGGGTATGCCCGCGCTCACCCAGCGGCCGACGCCGCCGACCGCCATGGGCCTTGCGCGAAGGCCTGATTCGCGAGGGCGGGGTCGCTGCCGACGCCGCTGAGCACGATCGCTCGCTTGGCCACCGCGACGCATGGCCTTCGACCGATGGTGGTTGCCGCGGGATCGAAGGAGACGGAGCCCGATTCGAGCTGGTGCGAGGCGGCAAAGAAGAAGGTTGGCGCAGGGGACGCTATTATGAGCGATGGCTCGGATGGTGATGACGCCTCGGCCATGAATTCTTGGGCGCCCACTTTTTTTGTTTTTGCGTGGTGCGATGTTTTTGACATCTTCCTTAATATCTTGCCTCTTTCCTTCATGAATAACCCCATTGAATCACCATAGTTTTTAGGAGCCGCAGGCGGCGAGCGCGCTCCGCCGCTAATCCTTCCATACTCCGCGGCGCCGTGCAATGTCGCCATCCGATCTTCGTGTCGAATCTGGCGAAGTTGGGGAACCTTCATAGCGGTGAAGGGTCCTCCCCACGGGATCCTGAGTGGCGTATGCCGCGACACCCCTTTGGGTGGTGAACGGAGCCGCCTTCGCCCGCTGCAGATGTACTTCTAGAAGATCCTAATCCGCCCGCGTCAAGAACGCGCCGTCGCAGGCGGAAGAGGCCATCAAGGAGATGATTGGGAATCCGGAGACGAAGACGATGACGCGTGAGCCCCCTACCTGGCGCGCTAACCGCCTGCGTGTTTCAGAAACGCAGACGATTTAGGTCAAGGGGCCGCGCGTCCCCTCTCCTTGATGGTTGACTCATGGAGTCGCGAACACACTCTATCGGGCAGAGAAGTCTCAGATGTATACTGGTTCGGGCTGAACGTCCCTACTTCCTGTTTGTGGTGGAGGATCTCGTTGATCGGGGTACGGCGGATTACATGCGAGGACTAAGGACAGGCCCTTAACGCTCGTCTGCGAGGATGAGCTCGGGTGCTTCGTCCGACCGCTTGGATCGGGGGAGCGAGCCGGACGCTAGGTAGACGGAGGGAGTTTTTGGTTCATGAAAAAGGGAGAGCCCCCCTCCCTAAAGGCCCCGCCTCTCCTTATATAGGCGAAGAGAGCAGGTTACATGAGGCTTAGGAGAGAGGAGCGACTAGGGCACACTATCCTTGGCGATCGGGTTTGCGGTCTTCGGAGTTGACAGGTCCCTGCGTATGTCATGATGGGTTAGCAGGTTCAGCCAGCTATGCCCTATCGGTAGGGTTAGCTGGCGATGCTTCGTCGGGAAGGTGCGTTCCTATCCTCTGTGCGGTTATCAGAAGTAGGCGTTGCGTGGGCGGCGTCTCTGGCGTTGCTTTGGGAAGGAACGCCTATCCCTGCTCGGTCGTCTCGTTCAGACGGGGGTTGTCTAACTTCGAGGTCGATCGATGACATGGCCGGAGTTGCTGAGACGGGCTTTTGCCAAGGTCCCGACCAATGACGGCCTGAGGATGCCTCTGACTCAGCATCATGATCGGGTAGGAGCGCGGTAGCCCCGACCAAGCCCGATCAGGCGCAAGGAGTCCGACCTGCGGGCAGATCGGGCGCGCCTCCGCAGACCGCATCATAGGTGAAAGATCTCTCATAACCTGATCAAGACCTTGCTGTGAGGTACCTCTGGTATCAGTATTCGTCACGTGCCAACCTACAATTTTGCTCTCCATCACCCAAACCGTCTATGTGTTTCGGCATCCCTTTCGACCCTAGTGTACTCTCCTTCACTACCATGTGGGGAGACTTCTACCTTCTGCGTTGGCAGGTAGTTTTCTGACCTAAAAATTCACTGGTCATGAATGAGTAGAGTTTGTGTAACATCCCAAAATTTGGCCTAATTTAAATTTTTGGAGTTATTTGAATTTTTGAGAAATTTTTGAGATTTATTGGATTTATTCGAATTTAATTTGAAATTATCTTTCTCCTGAATATTTAAAATACCAGAAAAGTAATTATCAATAATAAATAAAAATATTTTAGCTGAGTTCTAAATGCCATGAAATAATTTCTGGAATTTTTCTAGAATTTTTCGGGTATTTTTAGTGCCCCAATTAAATACTTTGATTTTCTAGAATTATTTTAACTAACAAAACCGTAAAATGTTTTGTTACTTGCCGGGTCGAGCCCAACACTGTGTCGGCGCTACGGCCGAACCCTAGCCGTTCGCTCTAGGTCAGGCGATCTCCATCGGACGGCTGAGATTGAGCCGCGTCGCCTACTCGAGAGAGCTGTTGGATCGTAGTAACCCGAGCCGACCAGATTACGCCACGTAGCATGGGTAGCCGAACCATTATTCGTCCTGGGCTATTGGATTGCAATCGGACGGTGCGGATGGATATCGCCGCATCGGGAGGGGCGAACAGTGCGCCGCCGTCGGGGGTTGGCCGTCAAGATTGACGGTGGATTTGCGCGCTTTCCAAGGCCTCTCAACGCCCGTTTAATAGCTCATTGAATTGGTCCGGCCACTCCGCGCATTTTGTCCGCTCGCCACTCTCGCCGTGTTTCTAGCTCTCCTGTTGCTCACCAGAGTTGGTGTTGCTGCCGCTGCGGTTTTCCTCGTCCCTCGCCACCGATAGCCACTGTCTCCCGAGTTGAAGCACGGATTCGAGATCCTCAAGTCAAGGTGCGTCTTCCTCGCCACTTCATTCCGTCGGAGAAGCCTCGTAGCGGTGCCGCCCCAGTCGTCTTCTTCGTCTCCGGTCTTCGGAAGCCACCGCGCCACCGCCTCGTCTTCAAAGCATCGCAGCTCACCGTCGCCGTCGGATTTCCATCTAACGTCCGAGGTAACGCCACGTCTCCTTTCCTGTAGAGCTAGGCCGGAATAGCTTTGGTAGAAAATGGCCGTTAGATCATAATCATGCGGTTCTAGAGAGGCCACGTAATCACGGAGAACGCGTTTGAAAATGGCCGTTAGATCTTGTCTCAACGGCGCAGATTGCACCGCGTAGATCAATAATGGTAGATCTTGACCGTTAGATCTTGGACGTGCGGTTCGGATTAGGCCACGTAGGTTCGGTGAATTGGGTATCGCTCGGTATAATCTCCGCCGTTGGATCTGCATCCAACCGCGCCAGTGAGTCCACGTGGCCATGTCGACGCGTTTAATAAAGTTCGTCGGATCTTAGATCTGTGGCTGAAATCTCGCCACGTAGCAAACCCAGAAACCCGAGCAGCCGCCCAGGGCGAGATCCGACCGTTGAAATTCGAATGAGTGGTTCGGATGGTGCCACGTGGGTAGGAGGACCGTGCGAAGACCGACCGTTGGATTTAGATCCAACGGGCGGGAAATCTTGTAACCGCGTGGATCGATGGATGTGCGCCGCGTGTCGGCTGCTGAGCAGATCAAGCACCGTTCCGTTGGGCCCACTTGTCAGAGAGAAGACCGCCGGGTGGGCTGACGTCAGCATGACGTCACCCGAGGGGCCCACGGGTCAGTGACCGAGGCGATGTGGTTCACTCCGGTGCCGACACGTGTCAAGCCGAGGGAATTAGCCGGTATTTCCAGTAGGAAAATAAATTGATTAATTCGGGTTTTTCTTTTATTTGAATATACAAAATTATAATCGCTATAACTTTTGCGTTTTAGCTCCGATTTGAGCGATTCTAGTTCCTAAAAATTTGTAAAAATGTGAACTATTTATTGGTGAATTTTATTTTATTTTTAGTGTTGACCTTGCTGTCTGTTTAAGTATATTTATTGTATATATGTTTATTCCGAGTAGACTCCGAGTTGCCGGAAGCTGTCGGGGAAGAATTCGAAGACCCATCGCAAGTTTCAGATCAGGATCAACTACTTTTCGAAGGCAAGTCATGCTTTGACCATGTTGCCCCTAAATTTTTAAAATGTATTTCCATTTAAACTATGTGTGCTATATTAATTAAGAAAATGACATTGATTAATTTTGGGTAGTTTAGATAATACACCTACCTTGATTATGCCACCTCATTATACTACTTCTATGCCCTGAAATCTTGTCACCCTAAGATATTAAGTTAAAGTTGGTTGTTATTATGATGCCAACACGGGAGGCTAGACCGTGAGTAGTTGCTTATTGCATGTGCGCGCGAAATGACCTTTAAAAGTGCAAAAGAACATTGACTAAGCAAATATGGAATATATTTTGGAATGATGCGATGTCATGAGATGGAATTGGAGGGTAGCAACCTGTGTGGTTCTACTTATACAATGAAGTGGGCATTGGCATGTGTTGCATAAATGCAAACCGGGGTGGGAAATGATTTGGACCGGGGCAAGTGGCGAGATGGCTGCGTGCCAGGTGGGCCTGTGTGGCAATGGGATGAATGGAGTCAGGCGAAGGCTGCGTGCCGGGATTACGAGAAAAATGTCTTGCCTCGGACAATTAAGGACTTCACCTTGCGAGCCTTTGAACTGAGTTACTCGTACAACCACTTGTCTGGAATGGGACGGACCTAGTTTAGTAGGGTTCTAATTTCTTTCCTTTGACACCTCAGGGCGGCAGTTACACACGAGTTTAACTGTGTGGGGAAGCGTACCTGTGCTACGGCTTGGAACCCATTCAACAGTATTCGCTTGTTCTAGACTTTGGCTCTGAGTGAGGGAAGTGTTAGAAGGGCAGTATTGGAGAGGTTCATAGGTTAAATGTTAGTCTCTGAAAGACTTTGTTGCAATCAATCACCCGTGTGGTGTTTAATCGTATCTGTGGGTAAAGTGTACACCTCTGCAGAGTGTGTGTTAAATCTATTGAATAGCGCGTCATTCATATTGGACATTGCTCGGGATTACAATCAAGGGTTAGATTTTCAAAATAAAATGTGGAATGGGTGGCTGTGTGCCTAAGACAGATGAATCAAACTTAGGGCTGTGTGCCAAACTTTTGAAAAAGAATTGAGAAATTAATTATTATAGTAATGATTTTACTGCTTTTAATCTATTTAAGATTATCTGTTAAAAGAGATGTTGTTTCTTGCAAAATAACCACTTAAGCCTTTCCTTTGGAATAAGCCATGCATATAGTAATAGAACTGCATTGTGCATGACTTGTTGAGTATGTTGTATACTCACCCTTGCTTCAACAAAACCTCAAGAAGAAGCTACACCACTTGGGTGAGGAGTTTAACGAAGGTTCGGAGAATTAGGTTGAGCCTCGTCAGTTGCCTGTGGCAGAACGAGGGGTTCATTGACGTACTTTTGCTTCTGCTATTGAACTTGTGTTACTTATCGCCCTGCGTGGCGAATTAACGTAAGGTGACCATAAGGTCGTGTAACTCGTTTATATTCATGTTTGAAGTACTTATATTATTTCCGCTGTGTATGATTGTGGTACTTCAACCTGTTTATCCTGTGTGCACTAGCGTGATCCTGGACTAGTGCAGAATACACAGAGAGTCCGGAATTGCAGATTTGGGTCCCGACAGTTTGCACCTGGTATGTGAGAGACCATGTGGAGGTCTACCCATATGCATGATGAGCAATTGATTGGATTTGAGTTTGTGGTGCTTAAGTTTGAGTTTAATTTGAATTTTGAAGCAATTTGAAGTGTTGTCAAAGTAAGTGGCACTATCGGTCCTGGAAGGCAGTACTATCTGCCTTGCAGTACTACCAACCTCATTATGGCGGTAGTTATTTTCAGGAGAGTGATTTTTTGGGTTTTAGGGAAATCAGTACTACCGGCCTTGGGGGATGTAGTATCGGCCGAGTGGCACTACCGGTAATTACATGGCGGTAGTACCACCTGATGGTAGTATTGGCCCTAAGGGACGATATACCAGCCCCCTAGTTAGTGGTAGTTATTTTTCGGAGCAAGATTCTGTGAACTGGAAGTTGTGATTATGTAACATTCATTGCATATCTTTGTTAGGCAATGCTATGTAATGTGTTTCTTTTCTGTATTAGTTGTAGGACTTCAGAGCTAGGTCATTATGAGGCGGAGAAGACTAGGGTTAGGCTAGGAGAGCTAAGGTCCAGACTTCAGAACGGTCAAGGGACGTAGGAAGATGACTAAGGACAGAAAGTGGTTGTGAGCTATGAAGACAAGGAGCTATTGGTAATAGATATGTCGGGCGACGGCATGAACCGGACTAAGCTCAGGGAGGAGTTGAGGTCCAGAACGGTCAAGGAAGCTGAAGCCGTCATGGTGAAGTGGTTAAGGACATGTGGCGCATTAAAAGACTTGGACCCGTTTGCAAGCGAGGATGGTTCAGGGGAGTCCAGTCGCGTGTGAGGCTTGATGATAAGTCATTGAGGCCATATGGAAGGTGATGAAGTATGGAAGATGCTTCGAGTAAAAGGAAACGACCGGTCATAGGGCAAATTCGTAATTTGCTTATTACCGAAGATCAAGTCGGTTTGGAAAACCGCAGCAGTGGCCTAAGTGGTTTAGGTCAAGTCAAAGTAGACATGGACGCAAATTCAGGCTCACATGGTGAATTGGGCGTCACGAAGAAGGCCACTTTGAAAAGCGTGCTTGTGTGGGTGTAAAACCCGTTATATGTATTGGATTATCGGGTTAGCCCATGTAAATGTAGATAGTATTTACTTGTGTGTCCAAATTTTAGGGTTTGGGTTGTCTCCTCTATATATAAGTAGATGGAGAGGAAGGTGAAGCCATTAAGCCTGGGAGAAAAATTAGGGTTTCCACAAGAATCTTGGTTTTCTTATGTGTGTGTGTGTGAATGCTCTTTGGAAGTTTTGCTCTCCGGTGAGAGGTTTTGTAATCATACATCTTACTCTGAAATGAAATCAAAATTCGTACTCAAGCTTTGCCTCTTATTTTAATCTTCCCTCTTTTTGAATTTTTTTATCGTGGTAATTTCATCTTCTCTTGATCTTGCGTTGCTAAGGATGAATGATTGATGGATGAACCCTCTGTGAATCATATTCTAATCATCTAAACAAGCTCTGACATGATCATCAATAGGTTTGTCAAAAAACTAGTTTTTAGCTTAAGAAGAAAGGATTTAAGGTAGATCTTGATCTTATACGTTTGAAGGTAATTTCTTTAGTGTTCTAGCTTGCTGTGATATGTGGGAGACTATATAAGGTCATCTTTATCATCAAATCCCCACGAACAAGTTTAGGGTGAAATTTTTGTATTTAACCCCGTTTTGGTGCAACCTTCGCTAAATTCGAAAAAGGACTTTATGATTGAAGGTTGAAATAGGTTCCTGATATCTATAGGAAGGTACATACAAAGTTTTATGGGGTTTAGATCATATGATCGAAAGATACACTAATTTTGGTTTTAAAATCATATTTTAATGTTCATTACGGTATTACCTTCCTCTAGATGACGGCAGTGCCGATTCCAGGCTATGTTTTCTAAAAACTGATTTTTCTGCTCCCATTTGATCTTTTGGGGTTTAGTTTGGTTCTTTAGGGGAAGTTTTTCGTTTAGCCAATTTTATTTGACTCTTATTCACCTTTCCTCTATTTTCCTTTTTAACTAGCAAGGTGGCGCCCACATTTGTGTGGCTAGATTTGTTTTAAAGTTTATAGTATCAAATGATATAATTTATATGCTTGAGAATATATTAACGCATTTTATATGCTATTTAGATGTTGAAGACATCATAAACATTAGAAATGACAATAGAAGCTTGAAGAAAAATTCAGCTTGTGGAATGTAATCGAAGTATAAGCTTTGATAGAAGAAAATCATTGAGCACAATAAGTTGCTAGGTTTCTTAGAAACGTACCAACTCTTCATCTTGCATAGATCATAGAGTTATATACCCCTATTTTTTCTTCATCAGTAACTCCTTTTTCAAAATATATGCAGCTCCTCTTAGCTATTGCTCCGTCTCCCTCACTACGTATATTCCATAAAGACTTGAAGAAACACACTAATGGTTCTTACTAGCTGTTGCTAAATCCCATGTCCTCTTCCTCGACCCGCCCCACCACGTATTGCATTGCAGCTGCATTAATTGATTAGCACAACATCATGCCTCCAAAAATGTCTACCGTGCTTCCTGTTGCATGTCCGTCCATCTCTCCATTGTCATTGGCGAAGTGCATTACTTATAATCAATTCCACCCTTGATCACTTCAATCTCGTCTTGTGTCGCATTCCTAGTTTACGCTCCTACTAACCCAGTGTATGTCAACTTATGCTCCTCCTAACTAACAACACCATATTTAAACAGAGATAGATGACCTGGTGGCAAACATGCATTCATGCGTGATTGCCTTACATCATATTTGCATGTGGAACTAGGATATTATGCCTATAATTAACACTGTCAATGCAATCTCATGTTGTATTGCCGCTAGTGACTTCTTACATCAAGCTTCCACTATTGCTCTTCAACATAATCTCCCACAACACTTGGTTTAGATCACATGATCACACCCACAGAAAAACAACATAGAAGTTATGTTTGTTAGCCATATCCAATTTTGTCCACCGCATTCATACAGTGAAATATTCTCTGATGGTTTTATTCTCTTGTGATCTGGCAAAGCAAGGTTTTGTTTGCTATTAGATGATATGATAACTTATCTTGTTCCTAGATACTATGTATGTATATTAAGATCTCTGAGTAATATGTGTTGTGCACATATCAAAATGTATCATCTATTTATTGCCTATTAATCATCACCGTTATAATTTGGACTAACCGCATTTGACGGTGTGTATCTTTCTAAAGACAACTCATGGGTAAAAATCCTAGACGGTTAAAATAGAAAATCCACACAAATAACCCGCCCAACCTATGGGTGGCGGGAATCGAACTCTAGTCATATTGCGCGTGCACAATTTGTGCATTCTAGCTTGCAAAAGTTTTTAGATCTAGTGGTCTTAACATTTGTCACAATTTTCTATTTTTTATTACTCTTAACATAGAATAAATTTGAACTTGAAATTATATACATCGGCGGAGTAAGTCATGAAGTACGTTTACAATTTTTTTTGGAATTTTTTTGACAATGTTTAGTTAAATTACACCATAATTATATGAAAAAGCTTAATTACATACAATACTTTCCTCACTGTGTGTCGTTGCTTCAAAATATTATCAAGTTGTATCTTCAATATAAAAATTTATAACAAAATCTAACCACTCATTGCGACAATATGACAGTGTCTTGGGCTCTTGACAGAGGTTCCACATGTTGTTGCGTATGCTCACGTATGCATTGTTTGGTCAATTAGTCTCCCATGATGATTAACTTTGGTGTTATAATTAGCATCTACTTAGATTGGCTAGATCAAAAGTTGGGAAGTGGGAACACTCCTTTTTGTGTTGATTAGGTTGTGTTCTAGGATAAAGAAAACACCGAGCCAGAGTGCAATCGATCAGAGATGAGGCAGCAAGCTAGACTTTCGCAGGAGCAAAATATCTTAAAATTCTTCTAGGCTGCATACCTTAGCAATCCCTCTGCTTAGCAATCTCACCTCAAGCGCTCTCCCCTCCCAGTCCGGCCATCACCCTCTACTTCGTTTTTGCTTTTCTTCTTTTCTTCTTTCGCTTTATTTCACTCGTTTCTTTACCTCAGGTGCACCATGTAATATCTAAACCTCTATTCCGCTCTTCCTTCTTAATATATTCACACAGCCGGCTGTTTTTTTTTAACCAAAATATCCCACCTCAAGCGCTCTCCCCTCCCAGTCCGACCACCACCCCAGTCCGCACACAAAGGCGCAGACGCACCACCGCTCCTACTCTCCTTGCGGTTGTCTGGCTATGTCCCGTCGCGTGACGCACCACCGCTTGGAGTTGGAGCGTATTATCCAAGACCGATTCCGCGCCGGAGACATTGGCGCCCAGGACGCACTCCGCCTGTTCGACGAATTGCTCCAGCCAGCAGGGCCCGCCTCCATTCGCGCCGTCAACCGCCTCCTCACCGTCGTCGCACGCGATGGCCTCGTGCTCGCCGTCTCCCTCTTCAACCGCATCGCGCGAGCCGGCTCCAGGAAGGTGGCTCCCGATATACGCACCTACGGCATCCTCCTCGACTGCTGCTTTCGCGCGGGTCGCTTGGACCTCGGTTTCGCCGCCTTCAACCACGTCATTAAGACGGGATGGAAGGTGAGCGCCATCGACTTCCATCAACTGCTCAAAGGACTCTGTGCCCAGAAGAGGACGAGCGACGCAATTAACATAGCGCTCCGGCGAATGCCCGAGCTCGGCTGCAGTCCCGATGTCGTCTCCTACAGCATTCTTCTCAAGGGGCTCTGCAATGAGGGGAAGAGCCAAGAGGCACTAGAGCTGCTCCTCTTGATGGCTGATGACGGAGGCAGCTGCGCACCTAATGTGGTGTCGTATAGCACCGTCATTGATGGCTTCTTAAAAGAGGATCGTGTGGAGAAAGCTTACAGCCTATTTCGTGAAATGCTGGATCGTGAGATTTCACCTGATGTCGTGACTTACAACTCGATCATTTCTGGACTGTGCAAGGCTCAAGCAATGGACAGGGCCGAGGGGGTCCTTCAACAGATGTTCGATAATGATGTTATGCCGGATAATACCACATATAATACTCTGATCCATGGATATTGCTCTTCTGGACAGTGGAAAGAGGCGGTTAGAATTTTGAAGAAAATGTGCAGAGATGGTCCTGCACCAGATGTTGTTACTTATACCTCGCTGATGGGCCATCTTTGCAAGAATGGAAGATGCGCAGAAGCTAGAAAGATTTTTGATTCCATGCGCAAGAGGGGCCAAATACCAAATGTTTCCACGTACGGCATTCTGCTTCACGCATATGCCACCAAAGGAGCTCTTGTTGATATGCATGATCTCCTTGATTTGATGGTTAGGAATGGTATTGCACTCAATCATCATATATTCAACATGTTGATACGTGCATATGCTAAACATGAAATGGTTAATGAATCAATGCTTCTGTTTAACAAAATGCGGCAGCAAGGACTGAACCCTGATATAGTCAACTATGGAACGGTAATAGATGCACTTTGCAAGATAGGCAGAGTGGATGATGCTATGTCCCAAATGAATCAGATGATTGGAGAAGGATTGACTCCCGACATCGTTATTTACTCGACCCTTATTCATGGTCTGTGTACCTGTGGCAAATGGGAGAAGGCTGAGGAATTATTTTTTGAAATGATGAATGGAGGCATCAGTCCTAACACCGTGTTCTTCAATACAATAATGGGCAACCTATGCAATGAAGGAAGGGTTATAGAATCCCAAAATCTCTTCGACTTGATGGTACATATAGGTGCGAAGCCTGATGCCTTTTCATATAGTACACTAATACATGGATATTGCTTAGCTGGTAAGATGGATGAAGCGATGAAGTTACTTTCTATTATGGTCTCAATTGGCTTGAAGCCTAATGTTGTTACATATAGCACTTTGCTTGATGGGTACTGTAAAAATAGTACGATAGAGGATGCATTAACTCTATTCAGAGAAATGCTGAGCAAAGGAGTTGAGCCTAATGTTATCACATATAACGTTTTGCTGCATGGGTTATTTCAGGCTGGAAGGACTGCTACTGCAAAGGAACTCTATCACAGGATGATCAACACTGGAATGAGACTTGGCATAGCCACTTACAACACAATCCTATTAGGACTTTGCAAAAATAATTGCATTTATGATGCACTCCGAATGTTTCAGAATCTATGTTTGAAGGATTTTCAGCTTGAGATCAGGACTTTTAACATTATGATTGGTGCGTTGCTTAAAGTTGGCAGAAAGGATGAAGCCAAGGGTTTGTTTGCTGGTATCTCGGCCAAAGGATTAGTGCCCAATGTATACACCTACAGCTTAATGATACAAAATCTTATAGAAGAAGGGTTGCTACAGGAGTCCGATGATCTATTTCTATCTATGGAGAAGAATGGCTGCACTGCCGACTCTCGTATGCTGAATGCTATTGTCAGAACGTTACTTCACAAAGGGGAGATACCCAGGGCTGGGGTTTACCTCTTGAAAATTGATGAGAAGAACTTCTCCCTGGAAGCTTCCACGTCTGGCTTGCTTATTTCACTTGTTTCAAAGGGGAATATCAACAACATCTGAAGTTTCTCCTGAAAAATATTACTCTTTGTGGAATCCAGGGTTGATTGAATGCGTTTGCAGCTAATCACTTCTAACTAGAATTTCTGGACATATAATTGATGGGAGATCTTTCCTTTGTATATGAAGTGGAGATTGCATAGCATTTTGGTCATCTCTCACAACCTTCTGAGAAATATCACATCTGAATTGCCGAGAAGCTATTAAAAATTTATGAGTGTTTATTTATGTCTTGTTTTAGATAGGCTTGGCAATTGATATTCCACTGGGTTGAAGAACACAAAATGGCTCAAATCAAGTTGGATCCACTATTGTTTGTACTTTTGAAGATGATAGCTTCATTACGGAAGGATCTGCGACTAGAGCTTTCAAAGCTAATACCTGTTTTTCTCTAGTTTACTGTTTTGTTTTGTTCGTTTTACGTGCATTAAGTTGGACACTAAATCAAGCAATGCTATTGAATCATTTAAAATTTTAAATCATTTAACCCCAGTGAGACATGACATATCTTCTCTTGAAGAACAGTCTAAATGATTTTTGATTTGTTTTGGTTCTAATTGTACCTCTCTTTTATACTATGTCTCATTGTAGAAATGCTTGTTGTCTTTGGTTGATACCGAAATTTTTATTTCCTGTCAGATATTCATTTGGTTATGGAACTCAACTTCTACAAGTTATTGTTAGTATAACATGTAAAATGCTCGCTTCCTCATTATTTTTGAGATTTTGTCCTGAGGTTCGCTTTCGCTTTATTGATAATAGTTGTTATAGCTGTGACAATCGATCATTAGGGGGACAACTGGATTTTTTTTTGGATTTGAATTTTTTTGCAGAGATAACTTAACCATTGGACCTGTGCTATTATTTCGAAAGAACTACTAGAAATACTCTGTCATGTTTATTTACCTGTTTGGCTGTCTATTTAGACAAATTTTAGGTGGGCAATCTCAACAATGGTGTATGAATCATTTTTATCTTTGGATAGGTTTGGTACTCTGAGTAGAGAAAATGGAGCTCTTGAACAATGCAAGGGATACATTTTCTTAGAAAACAGGTATTACCCGGCGTATATGAGAGCCAAATAATAGCACAAAAATGTCTGTATTATTGCCCAGAGAGATTGTTTTCCTTTGCATCTACTAATTACAACCTTTGATATACATTATATCGACTATTGAGGTCGTGCAATGTAACTTCTGAAAATGACTGGAACAAACTGTTGCTTGATGGGATTATCGTTGGAAAGCGAGATGTTTCACGGGAAGAACCTTGTGCTGTTATTAAGAAGAGAATCAAAAGTCTTAATTCGGACAGTAAGACCCATAACCTTCTCTGACTATTTTAACCTACACACTGTTTTCTCTTCCGTCCCTTTTTTGTTTGACAGGAGGGAGGCTCTTAACAGCAGCGTACATGTTGAATATCTAAAGGAGACAAGTTAGAGCGGAGGAAATCTTGAAAGTGTTTCAGTGACCAACGGTGTAATGTCTGGCGGTTATATTGAATAAATAGAGAATTGATTCTATACTCAATCCATTTTACTCAATAGATAGAGATCATAGTGCGCCATCAGTGCCTGTCAGTGCTTGTCACAACTCACTGCCCCTCGACGTGTCCTTGTCCCAAACTCACCATTCCTCACACAAGGTGCTTGAAATCAAATGCCTCATGAGAGCATCCCACCTTTCTTGTGTCTATTGCCTAAAGAAAGAAATAAGATTTCCTTTTTTTAGACGTGCTCTTAATACGATTGAGTTGTATTTATTTTTTATCGCAAGTTTGTGTATTGTTTATTGTAGACTCTTTCTTTTAATCGTATAGAAATCAAACTGCTGTTTTTATTTTTTAGTCTGAATTTCAGCTTTTTTAGGTTGGAATTCGTGTGCAAATCCAACTACTAATTTTCATTTTATTTTTATTCTGAATTTGAGTTTTATTTTGATATTTGTATGGAAATCATATTACTAATTATCTTTTATTTTTATTCAATTTTTGTTTTTATTGTACTTTACATAGACTCTTTCTTTTAATTGTGTAAAAATCAAATTCTAATTTTATTTTATTTTTATTCTAAATTTCAGTTATTTCTGTATTGTACATGATACTAACTCTTTCTTTTAATTTAGAACGTTATAATCTGCACCTACACGATCAAGGTGTAGAAACTCTTTTTTTTTAATCTAAACTGTTATATTTTGGATCTACACAATCAACGGTGTAGATATTTCCTTTTCCTCTCCAATTAATGTGAAAATTTCTAACCTTGAGAGTGAATGTGATGATTTTTTTTGCCTTTACTTTAATATTATAATAGATCCTTCAGTATGACAGCGAAAAAGAGCGGAGGCCGACTTTGGCAGATACGACGTCCAGATTCCAGAGTGTTGCGCGCAGCATCTACATTCTGCTCTATAGAAACGACATCCCGGAGGACCTCGCAGACTTGTCGCCTCTTCCGGAGTGGTTCACTGAGGATGATCTTGCTGTCTGCATCATCCTACGAGTAATCCGGTTTCCAGTATCCACTGAAGAAGCCAAACGGGGTAAAACATGGCCATAGTATGTGCCAACTTTATATTACTACTGCTAGATCTATGCATAAGAGGCAAAATTTTGCTAGGCATTTTTGGTGCCTGACAAAATTAGTTGTGCGCTACACTCGATAGATCTATGCATAAGAGGCAAACAATCGAAGATCCAAAATTCTGAGTCTCGGTGCTGTCACCATGGGCGAGCAAGATTACGTCTTTAAGCTCCTTGGGGTTGAGTTCGTTCTGAAAGACGACTTCATGGAGAAGTCTGCACCAGACCTGAAGATCGCCTACATTCCTGACGAAAGCCATTTCGTTCAGGAGCAATCCCCAGATAGGTAGTATGAGCTACCCATTGGCTTCCCGAAGGACCATCCTGCTGCATAGTTGCTCTGGTGCTCCCAACTATAGGAACATTATTATTATACACTATCCTGATAAAAATTAGGATCTGTGATGGGTGATGTTGCTTTGGGTAGGCTAGTTTTATCTGAACTATGCTGTATCTAGTTTGTACTGCTAATTTTATCTGAACTATGCTGTATCTAGTTTGTACTGCTAATTTATCAACAATAAAAAAGGCTAATATCTCTCTACTGTATACGCGGAATCTCCTATGCTGTATGTTCTGATTGTGTGAAGCGCAGCCATCGATATTCCAACCGGTAATATGCCTGGTTTTTATATTTCTGGCAAGTCTGTTACAAACTTCTACGACATACATTTCAGAAAAAAAAATTGAGATAAATCCAAAACCACAAGAGGGTGTATTTGGTAGAGCTCTAACTCTATTAGATCTATAGATCTGGTGGAGCTACGTATTCTTAATTCCATTAGATCTGTGGAGCTAAAGCTGTGAGTACATTAAAATTGTTTAGATGAATCATCTTGTTTACATTTTAGACCAAAAATATAAACTTAATTTATTTTATTTTAGCCTATCAATTTTAGATCTCAGATAAAACTGAGATCTAAAACTCTATCAAAAAAGCTCTAAAATTCTGCTGGTGTAAAGACCAACAGAGAGCAAACAAAAGCCGGTGATGTTCAATGTTCTCGGGAGCATCTCCATCTCCTTACCGGTGTTGGTGTGGTGTCACTTCCAAAGTTCCAAGGTTCCTCTCCAGCTTCAAACCATAACAAATGATTCCATCCTTTATAGCACAAAGGATTGCCGAGAGATCAGGTGATCCACGTGTCCTCCAGGCCGATTTTGCAAAAAAAGCCCCTCTATTTCTTTGAATTATGGATAGGTCCTTACAGATTACAAATTGGTCCTTCGCGATTTTTTGTGAGGGGAAGATTTTTTTTCCTTAATCATGTTTGGGTCCCTCATGCGCTGTTTTACGAAAGAAACTTCCCGTTAAATTCAAATCGTGAACAAGCCCTTTTCTAATTTTTCAGGATAGCGAACAGGTCCAAAAAAATAACAAACAGGCCCTTGCTCCTTACGTCCAGGTAAAAAATTCCGAAATCATGAATAAATCCTTCCATTAGTTATTTTATAAAAAAGAACCCAAAGATTCCAAAATCACGAATAGGATTTCGAAGTTACGAACAGATCCTTCTATCAATTATTTTGTAAAAAAATGTCTCATACTTTTACAAATTTGATATGATCACGGATACTTATAACCTGAAAGATTTAAAATTAGTTCAGGTACGCGCGACTCTCTGCCTACTATATCCACAAGCTCCAAAGAAAAACGAACATACCAATGAACCCACCAAGAAGTAGCAAGAGAGGGCGGAGCCATGGCCACGGAGCAGCAGATTGAGCATAGCCACCTCCCCATCAGAGGCCTCAACCTCCACGTAGCCTATTTAGGCAAAGGTTAGCGTCTCCTTTCTTGCTCACCGGTGCACTTGAGACTTGAGAGTCAAGTCTCCGACTGTCGTTTCATTCGGCGCAGGTGAGCTGGGGACGGTGGTGTTCTTGCACGGCTTCCCCGAGATATGGTACACGTGGCGCCACCAGATGTTGGCCGTGGCGCCGCCATCGGACCGTCGCGTCGGATGGCGCGGGTCGGCTCTCGGACCTGCCACGGAGGAAGCGGCGTCGTCTTACGATCTAGTAGAGGATCTTGTTATGTTCCCGCTTGATCGAAGAAGCAATGGAATGGGAATTTAGAGAACAGAGTTGGGGAAATAACAGCAATAGAAGAGGAGAGTTGAGGCTGAGTCTATTCAGGTTCTTCCCCCGTTCCCTGGCAGCCGCTCCTATGCTTTTGTAGTGCCTTCCCTTCTCACCCGAGTGGGCCGCATGTGAGCCCACCTGCCGCCCGGTCCAATAGCCCAGCTTCCAAGGCCCACGTCCGTGACATTCCTCCCTCCTTGAATTTCGGCTTGTCCCCAAGCCGATGATAGCAAACCAAAGACTGCTGAGGCACAGCCTTGGACAATGAAACGACGCAGGTGAGGAGCCTCGATGGTGATAGTGGCGTCAGTCAACTTTCCATTGAGAGCAAGAAGCACTTTGCCCACAGCCTGTGCAGCTCCAGTGCTGCTAGGAATGATGTTGAAACTGGCAGCCCTCCCACCCCTCCAGTCCTTGCTTGAGGGCCCATATGAACCATCGGAGTACACACCCATGGAAACCCATGTTCCCTCAGGGGTTCCCAGAACCCAATCACGGATGTGATCACAAGCAGAGCTGGCAGCAGAGAGCGCACTGGAGAGCTTCCTTGCTTTGATGATTGCAGCACCACGCTGCTGGACAGTAGTGATGAACTCTACATTTAGCCATTGATGATCTGTAACAAGTTCACTAACAGGCTTCTCTCCACTGGGAGTCTTCACAGTGGCATGGTTAACATCCGGACACTGAATGGACGAGTGATTGCCCCAGATAATAGCATTCTTCACATCACTAACTTGGACATTAAGTCTCTCAGAAATCTGACCAAGTAGTCTGTTATGGTCTAGGCGGGTCAGGCAAGTAATGTTCTTCTCAGGAATAGATGGAGCGAATTCCTTCAAGATAAGAGCATGCGTGTTTGCTGGATTGGCAACAACCAGAACCTTGCATTTGGGAAATGCATGAGCTTCAAGGGCAGATGCTTGAGATTTGTAAATTGATACATTTCTCAACATAACATCCTTCCTTTCCATTCCCTCCTTCCTGGGAAATCCACCGACCATAACCGCAACATTTACACCAGTGCAGGCCTCCACAACATCAGTTGTTGCGACAAGTCCCTTCAGAAGAGGAAATGCAGCATCAACCCACTCCTTCTTAACACCATTAAGAGCTTCAGCAGCTGGTGGAATATCAAGCACATGTACTCGAGACACGCACTTGACGATGCTCCGATGTGTGCCAGAGTCAAAACACATCCAAACCACAACAACAAGACCATTGCACACCGAATGGGACCAAGGAAAAAACAACGAACCGGTTCTTTTGTTGCATTGGTTTGACTCCCATGCTTGTCGATTCATCACCCCCTTCTTGCCGCACCTGGGTGGTGGCCATGGTTGTAACAACCCCACAGCAACCTTGGACGTTGCTAGCCCACCGAGTCCATTTTCCATGACAAACATTCCATTGTACATGTCCAGGACAACAATCAAGGCGTAGTTGAGGAGGGAATACACACCCTTAGCAATTATTGTCAATACCACTTCTGTAGCACTATTATAGTAATCATGCCTGCATTTGAGCTTGCTTGGCACTTCTACCATTGACTGTGTATTCTCCAAATTTGCACCAACCTCCTTGTCCTCAACAGCAGCAGGCACAGTTGAAGCCCCAGAAGGTGCAGTTGATCCGCCCTCAGCCTTCTTTACTGGCATCTGCTTAGTCTTCTCAGCAATGCGCTCATCACACTCCTCCATTAGACGAGTAAACCTTGAATCACCAGATGCATAGGAAGAACCCAATTCAAGGGCAGCCCTTGCAGTTTGATATTCTTCAATCTTGACACATGCGGCGCCTTTCCATAGGTACGCTTTATGCATCGACGGATCAAGTTCAATCGCTTTGTTGGCATCACCACTGCCTCGCAGAAGTTGCCCGGCTTGATGTGCTCTCGGCGCGGCTCGGCGTAGAGCTCGGCGAATGGCGGGGCGGCCTCGATGGCTTGCGTGTAGAGCTCGATAGCCAGCTCGAAGTCGTCGTCGACGAAGGTCTCCTTGGCCTTGCTCTCCAAGTCCGACGCGGCGATAGCCATAGCGGCTTGCGGCTTGGATGCGCCTGTATGAATAAACGCCACCACCAGCTTGTCAGGATTGTGGTTCAGCCATGGCGTCGAGCATCTGGTCGACATTGCGGTGTCTAGGCTACTGGTGACAACGCCGATAGGGATGCCATTCCTTGGAGACATTCCCTCGAACACCTCACATGGCAAACTTGTTGCACCTCCACTTGAATAAGCGGAGCGGCCACCTCAAATTGCTGCTCCTTGGAGGCTTTCTCTTGCGACGTCTCGGTCCTGATCGACTCGACGGCGCGCAACACCGCTGAGAAAGACGCGCCCTCCAACTTCCCCAGCCTCCGCTTCTTCGAAGTGATCGACGCCGCCAAGGTGGTCGTCGAGGCGCGCGTCTCGATCGTCTCCTGCTACGACATCCTCGCCGGCGCTGACAATGGCCGTCTACCGGTCGGTGACCTCAAATACCAGGTGCCCACCGGGCGCCGCGACGGCCGTATATCCATTGCCCAGGAAGTGCTCGACAACCTGCCTCCGCCGTCATCCAACGTCAGCGGCTCTCTCGCGTCGGCCGGCGACGTGAGGTGCGAGGACAAGCTGCAGGCAGTTGTTTGCTGCGGTGTCGTGGCCAGCGCGGAGCCGACGTTGTTCGTTGCGGTGGTTGCAGCCCCCATGGATCGCCCTCGGCTCATCACCTCGAGCAACTTCTGGCACGACTCAATGATTCGGTCACTTGTTGCGATTGCTCTCTCAAAAGCATCAGCCATACCTTGGATCGAAGGCTCTGATACCAATTGTTATGTTCCCGCTTGATCGAAGAAGCAATGGAATCGGAATTTAGAGAACAGAGTTGGGGAAATAACAGCAATAGAAGAGGAGAGTTGAGGCTGAGTCTATTCAGGTTCTTCCCCCATTCCCTGGCAGCTGCTCCTATGCTTTTGTACTGCCTTCCCTTCTCACCCGAGTGGGCCGTGTGTGAGCCCACCTGCCGCTCGGTCCAATAGCCCAGCTTCCAAGGCCCACGTCCGTGATAGATCTCCTCGCCATCCTCGACGCCCTCTCCGTCCCCAAGGTATCGCCCTCTTTATTGGCAAATTCGTGGAAATCTGTTTGTCTGGAATCAGTACTGATTTGGGTGCCTGTGAGCTCCTCAGTTCCTATAATGGATAAATTGATACTACTTTGAGTCCTGTTAGTTCAGATGTGGCCTTTTGGTAGGGCATGCAAACAAAACGCATAATTGGTGGAAGAACATTCAGATGGAAACTACATATCTGAAGGATTTGAAATGAATTGCTCAAACCTTGGATAATTTGTAGGGAATTTGCATAAATTTTTACTTTGTTTAAGGCAGTTTTAAAAGGGAAAATCGTATCAAGTTTCGTGTCGTTCCAAAAACATTTTCATTTGAATGAACTGTGAGCATGCTTCTCCTGAAACAAGAGATGTTTCCACAGCTCAGTTCAAGTTTTAGTGGATTGGTTGAAAATCTTGCATCATTTTTTTGTTGTCAAAGGATCGTTTATTTGTTCCTTCTATCGTGTTGTTGCTAAGTTGGATCAGACTATCAATTCTACTGAGCTGATCTGGAGCTGGTAAATTAGGGCATAGGTAGCACCAAGAATCAATCTTGCACTTATGGTGAGGTCTTACAAAGTGTCACAGATCGCCCTTTTCGGGAGGTGCGTATAAATACCCTCGCAGCTACTCAGGAATTTAGCTGCAGGTAACCAAGTGTACATTGCTTGATAAAAGAGCAAATGCGAATATTTTTACAGATGAAATAAGGGCCTAACGGCCAAGGTTTTACAAAAGGTGCGGCTGGCACCAGACACATTACAGAACACCCACAGGAAAGGCTTGAGCAGATAGATCAAGGCCTTCAAAACCAAATAACATCGTCATCTACGGTCTTCTGGAACTCGCCAGCTTCATGTGAAATCTAAAGAGGGGGTTGGGAGCAAGGGTGAGTACACAACCGTACTCAACAAACCACACGGAAATTCTGAATAGTACATGTAGGGATAAACAAAGGTAGGCATAGGTCTTAAGTACTGTGGATGCAAGTTGTAAATATCACTTTTCATTTTACATTTGAAACACAAACCATAGATAGCAATATAACATGGGGGGTTATCTGCAAAGTTCACATTCACGACAGGTTTTAAATATAAAAGCTACAGGGGCGCAGTTACAGGAATCACCCTACATTAACTCCACTTCATTAACTGGAAGCACGGCGTATTCGAATACCATTGATATCACTCTGCAGAGGTGCTCAGCTTTACCCACAAGATATCATCGACCGTTAGTGCCATGCACAAACATCGTGCAACTTTAATGCATGTGGCCGGGCCGCGAAAGAAATAGCATTTCGTTGAACTTCCCCTTTTTAGCTCCTACCCAGTAGGCTATCCAAGATCCGCAATATTCAGGACCCACTGGCCGCCGTGAGAGACGCGATCTGAATATTGAGGATACCCACTGTTGCGTGAACCGGTGAATGGCCTCTTCATTCCCGTTCCGCCTCGATCGCTCTGCGATCCATTCTCCTCAATGGCAGCTACTTCCTATAGGTATTAAAAAGGGAAGTACAATGTACTAGGCTACGCTGGACCAAGTCAACAGAGTTGGCCGGCCCAACTTGTGGTTGAGCGGGATCTGAAGTTGTTTTCTTTGCCCAAGACGTCGGTCCTTAAATGCCAAAGACTCAGCTAAATGACATACCACAAACCATTGGTACCACCACCACACCACAACCTGGCTTCATCATCGGTTGGGGGTTGGGCCAGCATCCACCTTCCGTGGTCTGCCCAACGCTGTCCCCCGAACCGTAGCAATTTTTGAAAATCAACCAAGCCATCTCTCGAAGATTTTAAGCAATTTTAACTAAGGGTGAAAGTATATCAATTGCTAGTCTACGATGGTTCAATATTTTATAGTCTAAGGTTACAAAGGAATTTAAGACATAACAATAGGTTAATCATTGGGTTGTATCTATTCATGTCATTCGAAACTACCACACTTTCTAGTTTCAGTAAAATACTAAAATAATGAAGTATATATATATATATATATATATATATATATATATATATATATATATATATATATATATATATGTATATATATACTATTATGTGATCTTTGGGTTCAACATGTTCAAGGAGTGTGGCTTGCCTTGCGGATTTGAGGGTTCGCCTAGTGAGAAGGGGTTGATGTCGTGTCTAGCCTTGAGCGGCGCCTGCTCCCGATACGGCTCCAATGTCTGCTCCTACTCCGAGATTCGTTCCAATGGTCGCGTCGACGTTGGATCTAGCGCGAGAAACCGCAATTAATAAATAAACAAAATAAAGAAAAAGAAACGGAAAGGAAAATCGGAGAGAAAATGGACGGAACGAAGCTCGGGGTATTTTTGGAATTTTCTGGATTTGATATGGCGAAACGGAGATCATTTTTGGACTCAGCGGCTTGAACTGGTCAAGAATATGTATTTTTGGCATTTTAGGATTTTTGGGGATTTTTGGGAATTTTCTGGAATTTATAAATGATTTTTGGATTTTAAAACGAATTTTAATCCGAAAAGAAATTGGAAATTCGGAAATTGAAAATAAATTCAGCCTGATCCCCGCCCCACGGCCTTGCTTACTTCACGGACGACGCGCCAAGACAATGCCCAGTGGCGTTGGGCCGTGACACGGGGCCCCCACAAAGCAGAGAGAGTGGGGGTTGACAAAGAGGACCCACTGGCAGAGAGGAAAAGTGCGGGGCGGGGCAAGCGGCGGCGATTTTGGCCAGAGGGGAAGAAGTCGCAGGCGGGGCGGGCGGAAAAGAGCTCTGGGGGAGAAATGTATTGGCGGAGGAGGAGGAGAATCACACGGTGAGTTCGAGAGTGGGGAGGAATGAGTGGGGGAGTGACTGGAGTGTCGTGGCGGCGAGAAGTAACCAGAGATGAAGAAGATGCACGGCGTGGCTGCGGAGCGGGGAACCAAAGAGGCAATGGAGCGGGGGAAAAGTTTGAGCGTGATGCGGGAAACTCGGGGGTGAAGAAAATGGGCTCGGGAGTGGACAAAAAGGGGTGTGGCTGCAGCGGTTGACCGGAGCCGGGGAAGGCAACTCGTGAAAACGGTGAATCGGTGGCTCGGGCGGCGAAAGAAATAGCGGGAGAGGTGGAGCTGACCTTGGCGAGCTCGAAGGTACGGAAATGGCAGGGGTGGGGAGGGTTTTATAGCGTGCGCGCGAGGAGAGAAAGAGAGTGATCGGAGGGAGAGAGAGGGACACGGCGGCGACGGGCTGAGCGAACGCGCCTGACGCAAGTCGTGAATGCACTGAGGCGAGGAGAAGGGGTAGGGGAGGCCTTGAGATGTGCTGGTGCTGCTGGTGCTCGCGTGGCCGGAGGCGAAGGCAATGGCAGTGGTGTCGCGCGGGGTGGGTTGGGTCGGGATGGTGGTGGTGGTTGAACGGCCAATGGCGTAGAGAAGAAAGGATTTCTGCGGCATGATTGTCGGGAAAATGGGTCGGAGCCGGTTGGGCCGAAATCAGGGAGGAGGCGGGAAAGCAAAATGAAAGCGGGAATTTTTGGAAGATTGCCAAATTGGGAAAGGGCTCAAAGATGGCTCAAGAGAATTCGGGAAAGTTTTGGCCAAAATTCAAATAAATCCTCAAAAATCAGACAAAACAAATTTTGAAGTTTTTGGGTTATTTCACAAAGAGTAAATGGTGATTTGTTCTCTTTTATTTTTCATTATAACAGATAAAAATTATTTACTTCCCCCAAATGAAACCAGTTCTGTCATGTGCACGTTCCATGCTTAAAAAATTGCATCAATTGGTGTGTTCTTCTGATAAATTCGTTTTTTTAACGGGATTCTTCTGATAAATTCCATTTTGCTTCATGCCAGGCATTCCTTGTGGTGAAGTATTTTGGAGCCATGCCAGCCTATGATTTTGCTCTTCGTTACCCCAGCCGCACATGTGGTGTTATGTGTTTGGGCATCCCTTTCCTTCACACTGGCTTCTCCTTCACCACCTTGCCAGAAGGCTTCTACATTTTGCGTTGGCGGGTAATTCTCTGACCTGAAAACTCCCATGGCAAAAATGGGTAGAGGTTTTGCCTTTGATATGGCAGAGAAAGCTTGTGCTTGTAGGAACCAGGAAGAGCGGAGGCTGACTTTGACAGTGTTCAAAAAATTTTGGTTCCGTGATTGGAATTTTAAAGGATAGTTGTTAAATTTTTTTGTTGACTATTATACTTCGAAATTGTGGAATTATAATCAAATTGATGTACACGTGATATACATGAAGATGCACAAAAGACAGTAATGTAGGAACTTGTTAGAATACGACATAAATATGTCGCCAGACATTATAGTGACATTGAGGGAAGCTTGTTACAAATTTTTGTAAATATTACACGACAAATTAAAAATTACATAAATAATAAGCCGAAAAGGAAAATTACAGTAGTAGGCCACTATCGCCGTTCTGATTGGCAGCATGTTCGTTTTTTTAATGATAACAGCGAGCGCGGCATTTGTTTTAAATGAAGAGAAAACAATTGGAATAGTTTTGATTACTGTTGGTACAAACATAACAAAGATAGGGACTATATGGCTCACATGGAAGAAAATGACAAAGGAGGATGTACAAAATGACGAGAGGAAATGTACATACAAATATTAGGGTACATAGTATGACATTGAAATATTAGGTTGGCACATAGTATGACATAAGAAATGACATAACTTAACATAGAAATGATGAAAGAGACATGGTGTGACAACATGGACGAACCATGAATGAAAACTACTCCATATCAGTGAACACAATACCATCGACTGGAGTTGCATCATCATCTCCACTGCTATCTGTGTCCACATCCTCATCATCATCGTCGGATATTGCTTCATTTGCCAGGGCTTCTAGGAGCTCGTGGCAGTCAATACGAGCAGACCACCACCACTCAACGTCTTCATTCAACTGAAATTTAGCCGCAGCAGTGTCCTCCCGAATGCATCCAAAGGATGCTTTGACGACGAAGCCACCACCACTAGAAGGACTTAAGATTTCTCCTTTGTCCAAGAAGTGCACATACACCGCCGATCGATAGTGTATCTTCTCTTAAGGGTTCATCACAATTTGCATGTATTCCCCCACTTTACGCTTTCCACGATCTCGCACAGCCCCCACAAATAGTCGGTCGAATCTCCAATAACTTTGGCATGTACGGCCTCGATTACAAGCTTCTTTTACCCGATCTTCACATCAAATGCGCTCCTCATGCACCTACAGAGCTTGGCCAGACCTATCTCCGTAAGGCTCGGAGCTCGAATCACCTTCCGCTCGCAGTTCGAAAGGTTCACCCCATATAGACCCTCTCGAACAATATCGTTATGATAAAATATGAATAAATCTTGAATATTTACCATATAGTACATACCATACCAAATGACATACGCGCATTAAATATTAACATAGAGTTCATCTCATCCGTAATCAATAGCAACATACAAAACACATGAAAATATTTTTTATGTGGTACTGTTAAAGTAATTATGCACCATTATTTATGCCTCATATCATCAATTCATGTACTACTCGTTTCACGAATACCGTCCTTTCATGTCGTACTATTTGCACTACCATCGCACCAATTAGTACTATTACTTACGCCTTGTATCGTCAATTCGTGCACTACTCTTTGTAGTATTGCTGCCATCCCATGCATGACTCGTTGTACTAATATTGTCATTTTATGTAGTATGTAATTTACTTAATACCGTCAATTCATGTACTACTAATTATATAAAATTATAGTACTCACAAATATTCTCGTAATATTATCCTAACACTATTAAAATTACACATACATTGCAAGATTACTATCATTTTACATACTACTAACTATGTCATATCATCTCGAAACTACACTAATATTACAATATTCATATTAATATTTCACTAATATTATGCCATTATTTACATCATATACCATTATTTCATATCTTGCTAATTATACTATTATTGACATTATATGTACTAATACCGTTATTTTATATAGTATTAATTGCACTAAAATCATACTAAGTACGCACCATTATTTACACCTTCTATTCCTCATTTCATGAATTACTCATTAAACCAACATAGTCATTTCACATACTACTACTTCCACTAACATTACACCAATTACACCCTATTTTACGTACTACTCATCACACTATTACTGTCATTTTATGTAATACTAGTTATACAATTACCGTTATTTCATGTACTACTTGTTGTACTAATATCATGATTTTACGTGCCTCTACTAATACTAATATTCTACTAATTATACTAATATTACAATAATACTATACTAATATTCCTCAAGATTTCAAACTAACCTTCTTGAAGTCGTACTAAAGATCACTAAAACTCGAGCAACGTAAAAAAATCTTCCTGAAGAATACCTACAAAATACGAATCCCAAATCAAATACTTGAAAAAAGGTTAACTTTACATAAATTCCACCAAACTATGAACACCGACTAAATTCCTCAGGAATTTTGATTTCAAATTTCCGTTTCCACTCCTTTCCTGCCTCCCCGTTTTTCTTCCATCTCTCCTCTTCGAACTCTCGGTTTTCTCAACTTACTCAGCACCTACCGAACGCAAGTTGTAATTTATAGCAAGGGAATGAGCCCTTGTGGGGAAGTTAACGTCGTCGATGCTTTTGGCGCATAGACGAGACGAAGTGATGTGATGTAAAGGAACAAAACACGTGACGCTGGACGGTGCTTCAGCCTGGGCCCAGTTTTGTGGAGCCAATGCGTGCCAACATTAGCCGGGGCCGCTTTTAGAGAGGCAACGTGTGTGGTGAGGGTAGGCAAATGCAGCGGACTAGGGAGCGAAATGGCCGGCCAATGCAGCGGAGTGGACGTGCGAAATGACATGAGAAAATCGCGCCTCCGCACCGCTGCATGCGCATACAGCGCTCCCATTGGAAAAATATCACATGCCGTCAGTTCTGCCCCTGCACGTGGGCCCCACAGCATACGGGCCTCACGTGCAAGGATAGAACTGTCCTCTGCCGTAACGGCAGAGGATGCACGTCCGCTCCCATTCCGCTGTCCTCAGCCACACATCGGCCTCCAGTAAATTCGCGCTCAAACAAGCAGACGTACATCCTGTTTAGATCTAAGACACGCGCTGTGTGGCCTGCACAGCAGATTGCACTGTGCTCAGAATTGCACAGCAGGCATTCAAGCAAATTGCTATGACCACTGCAGCCAAGGTGCTGGTGAAAACACGCCAAAGATCAAACAGCGTCGGGTCGGGTTATGCTAAACTGCCATAGTTACAACTTTCGTTCAAAATCAAGTAGCAACTAGCAAATACATACTGCCAAAATTTGTGGTATCTCAATCACTCAATGAGTACATAGCTAGTTCAGACATGGGCATGGTAATTCTACTTGATAGACGCTCCACTAGTACATACAAACCATGAAGGTTTAATTCCCATTACAACATGCTCCTTCAGCTGAGCTCGGTGGTTCGTGGTTCATCATAGTATGTCACTACAGAAGCTTTGCCCTCAAAAAAAAAAGTCACAACAGATACCATTCACTCGAGTTCATCCCGGCTCACTGCCTAACACTGCTTCTTTGACTAGTTATATTCCAATGTCAGCAAGTAGAAGATCCAGACCTGAGAACAGACAGAAGAAATGAAAAAGAAAATCTTAGTTGGGGGAAATATCCAACGTGTCAAACAAAAACAGCCATCAAGCACACCATCAGCCAAGATGTGTCCATGAAGAAGTAGAGGCCAAGTAACATGAGCTGTTTTATTACAGAAAGCATAACTGGGATGAAATAGATGCTCACAAAGGTGGCCTTGAAAAAGGGTAACTAAAAGTAACCATTTCGATTTTCAGTTGAGAAAACGTAGGTTCACAAATCACAAATGTTGTTTGGGATAATTAATAGTCCGGTCATTACAGTCACCTTTCTGATTATTTTTTACTCAATTTATCAGTCACAAACCTACAATCTTAGTAATCAAAACTGTTAGCAGCGATAGAGAAATACTAAAAATCAATCCACAAACACTTCAGCCTAATCAGTAAAATATAACCGGTCTTCTGCAAATGAAACATACAACAGAGAGCAGAAGGAGATAACACATTTCTTCCAGCCATGTAGCACCTTAGAGTCATACAGAGCAACAATACAATTATAATTCATAAATTATGGGACCTCTGCATCATGCTGGTTGTGAACAATACATCATCAATAGCCAGTCTAAACAGATTAAAATAGAGTTTTTGGACTACTTTGATAGGCAATGTAGCTAGATTTGAAGTATGATAGATCTACTTAATGATACCAACAAAAATAATTATAATTCCGCTTGCCTCAAACAAATTACTTGCAACTCAAATCTTAAAAATGCTCAAAACCAAAGTAGAACTTCTTCCTGAATAACAAAATGAAACACAACGAAAAGTAGTTCAACATTAGACAACAGAAGCTTCAGAGCAGTATGAGAACATGTTGCAGCAAATTTCTTTTAATCAAAACAGCATGAGAACACATTGCACCAAATACCTTATCAGAACAATCTGAACTAAGGGTCTGCAGCATTGGGATTTTCTTCTCTACCAAGAGCCACCACAGCTTTCTTCAGAAGGGCCTCGACTGGCTGATGGGAGTTCTCCACAGCCTTGGCTATTGCCTGCCATCTCTCACCATGTTTTGGTTCTGCTGCAACGCATCACAGCCTTGGCTATTGCCTGCCATCTCTCACCATGTTTTGGTTCTGCTGCAACGCATCTCTTTAGGACATCCTTTTGTGTATCCGTGTTTCCATGCTGAAGTTCGAATTTATAGTAAAATGCCCAAAAATCCCCAATATCAGGAGCAAGAGTAACAGCTCTGTTCAACCAACTCCTGGCTTTATCGACCTTCCTATCATGCCAAAAAAGTTTGGCCACAGCTGCAATGACATGTGGATCATGATCGCATCGCTTTATAGCATCTGAGCTCTTTGATTTACGTTGGGGGCGTGGCACCATCTCAATAGCTGCAGCCCACAGAATACCACTTGTTGGACACTCTTGTAATGCCTTGGCTAGTAGAGCATCAGCTTCCTTTTTGTTCCCATGCCTCAATTCAGCTCGAATCGCTGCAAGCCAGAGTTCAGGTGTAGCAGGATTCTTTTTTCTTGCCATAGTGAGTACAGCTCGAGACTTGTTCAAGCCATTTATCCTCTCCTCTAGGCTAGATAGAGAAAGCCAAAGAGGGATGCAACTGGGGCAGTGCTTGAGACCATTCTCATAAACCTCCTTTGCCTTCGTTCCATGGCCAAGCCGGTCCTCCATCTGTCCAAGCATTAACCACAATTTGAAGAATGAGGGGAATAACTTCAGACCTTCCTCCAACAACCTCCTTTCCTCATCCACATTACCTAATTCCCTCCCAACAATGGCTGATTTCATCCAAACCCTCTCGGTGCCTCCTCTTTCCCTGGCCTTAGCCAAAAGCAGTCTTGCTCTCTCTGGTTCATTGTTCTCGAACTCTAACTTGAAGGCAGCTAGCCAGATCTCCTCTGAATTGGGGAGGGAAGCATAAGCTTCCTGAAGAATGGCCCGGGCTGCAGGTACATCTCCAGCAAGCCATTTCTCCTTTGCACCCATAAGCCATAACACTTCAGCTTGTGGCTTGTACAAACAAGCCTTCCTGAGGACTTCATCAAGAGACTCTCTGGTCCCGTGGCTCTTCTCAAGCTGTGCTGCTTTGAGCCATATACTCTTCTTGGTAAGGAACACACTCGAGCTGTCTCTATCGAACCACGCTTCTTGCATTCCTCAGCATCAGCAACCCATGTACGCTTCCGGTCCTCATCATCAACCCCAACACCAATAGTGTTCTTCACAATAGCCTGGCAAGTCAGCACAGACCCAGCACGCTCTGCAGCTTCAGCTTCCTTTAGCCATACCTCCCAGTCAATATCCAACCCTTCTCTCTGCAAAGATCTTATACCTCTCTCAATCACCTTGCTGACTGATTCAGTGTTCCCATTAGCCTCCTCCAGCTTTGCAGCTGTAATCCAAATGGCAGGCTCCTTAGGGAGCTTCAGCCTTGCCTTGTTAAGCACCTTCTTTGCCTGGTCATATGTCTCGAGCCTAGCTAGGGCAAGCCACAGCTCAACATGGAGTGGGCAGCACTCCACAGCTCTGTGAAGCAACAGCCTCGCATCCTCCTCGTTGGCCAACTCCACAACAGCCTTCCACAGCCTAACTGAATCAGGAATGTGCTCCAACCCCTTCCTTAGAACCCTGCTCTTATTCAAATCACTAGTCTCCAGTTTTGCAGCCTGCAGCCACAGCTTCACAGAATTGGGAATTGCTTTCACACCCCTGGCAATCACTGCCTTTGCCTCATCTGGGCTAGCCAACCGGCACGCCTCAAGCCAAACATCCTCATTCTTGGGGCACTCCTCACATCCCCGCTGAATGAGCTGCCGGGCAGCTTGGAGCTTGCCAGCAACCTCTTCAAGCCTAGCAGCAGCAAGCCAGCAATCCAACCTGGTGGATGCTTTGGGTTCGTCTGCGTCACAGACTTGAGCAGCAGTCGTGCCTTTTTTATGTCAGAAATATCAGCATCGCTAGTAATTTTCATGCTTTTCAGATCTGTCAAGTACCCCTTTGGATCAACAACAGTAAGCCCAGACACTGAATCCGACAACCTATCCAATTTCAGCGAAAGCACAGTACCACGACCCTCGCCCACGGCCGTCAGATCGGTAACCGGCGTCTGCGCCCACGGCGTCTCTGTGCCACCAGCTCTCGGGTATGCTCTCCCACTCCTGCGCTGACAAATCGGCCAGCTTCCTCTTCAGATCAGCAAACTGCTCGGTGATCTTAGGGTTAGACGCACGGTACTTCTCGATCTCCTGTTTGAGCCGCGCCTCACGCCGGTCCTTGCGGCGCGAGTCCATCCTCTTGTCGATGCTCTCCCAGACGGCATCCGCCTCGCGGTCGTCGTCGTCGTAGTCGGCGTTGGAGAAGAGGCCAGCGTCGTTGCCCTCGAACTCATCGAACTTCTGGTTCTCATCGTAACCCTTCTCGTCGTCGCCGGCATCATCATCGCCGTCGTCCTCGCCGGGCGGCTTCCCGCGGCCGCGGCCGATGGCGGGAGCAGCCGCGGCGGCGGAGCGATCCGGGAGGTCAGGGGCCGCGCGGGCCGGCCCGATATCCGAACGGGTGGTGAAGCCGGTAGCGCCACGGCCGAGACCCGCGACGTAGTTGGGGGGAGGCTTGGAGTTGAGGAAGTCGTAGCGCGCGGGGCGGGAGGGCTGCGCCTGAAGCGGAGGCGGCGGCGGCGGGGTCGGGGTCGGCGTCGGGGTCGGGGCGAGGCCGGTCATGCCGCCGAGGAGGGGGGTGGAGGAGGAGGAGGCGACCTGGAGGGAGGAGAGGAACGGGGAGGGGTGCAATGGGAGGCGGCGGCGGTGGAGAGGTAGAGGCGGAACTGGTGCGGCGGGATGCCAGAGACGCGGGAGGCGGAGTCGGTGAGGTTGGAGAGCGTGGCGGTGGAGGGGTCGAGGTGGTCGTGGTGTGTCCTGCCGTCCGACGTTCAGACGAACACCACCTCGGCGGCGGCGGCGGCGGCGGAACAGATGGGTCTGGGTCGTGGGGAAGATGCGCGAGTGGAGCGTAACCGACGCGGCCGTCGGCAGCTCGGGCTCTCGATGTGTTGGGAATGCTAATTGGAGGGCACCGGCCGAGGTTTAAAATTTTGTTTTCGGCTAACATCTGTTAAAGATTCGGAAACCGATCTCTCGTCGAGCTTACTTGTTAAATGAGGGATCAACCTAGGGCCCCTTTTCTGCGGGGGGCGTAGCGTCCGAGGCCCTACCGAGCTACGGGACAAGGTAATTGGAGTGATCACAAAGTACAGAGGGAGGCTTTTTTGACCTAGTTCGGACCTCTCGCAGGGGAGATAACAGCCCTACGTCCAGTGATTGCACTGATATGTAAAGGTGACTACAAAAGCTGCGTACAAGTAAATGTGAAAGTCTAGTGGAGCTGACTTAGCCAGAAGGAACCCGCAACCCTTCGCACGGGAGGGTATTTATAGGGGTTTACAGGCGACAAAGCATTTATTACAGGGGGCGCTCCACTGTTCTTGGACGTGCGTAGGGCTGCTGCCGCGCCACCCGCCGGGCACCACGCGACGTGGGTGCAATGGCGTGTTTCTTGGCGCGAGACCACGAAGCGGCCCGCGATTAATCATGCGGACCGCCTTGTAGGCCCGTGCGGCTTCGGGTGAACCGAGGTGTCTTCGATGGACCGAGTCGCAAGGTCGTTAACACCCGAGCAAGCATGCTCGGGGAGGGGAGTTTAACCTCAAGGTCGGAAGGTCGGGGGACCCTACGCAGGGACGACGCCTGGGCTTGGGCATGGTCGATGCTGGCCGGGCTCCGATGGTCGCAACGGGCGATAACCAATCCCCGACAGCTAGCCCCCGAGAATAAAGGGGGAAATTCGCCTTCTCAAGGCATCCGCCTTAAGCCTCCAAATTCTTGGAGTGGGGTTGGAGCCCTGCGGCGAAGGACTACCGCAGCATCCGAGCAACGCCTGCTCGGGGACGAGGATCTTTGCGGCGAAGGACTCTGCATGAACATCCGAAAGCAACGCGCCGCCGGGACGAGGATCTTTCTTGGCGGAGGACTCTAGTAGCATCCGAAAGCAACGCTTTCGAGACGAGCGTCTTGCCCGAGGATCGACCTTGACAATGCCTTGAAAACAAGAGAGGGCCGAAAACTGGTTCTACTTGCGGAAGGCGGAGGGGAGCACCTTGCGCTACACCGAGACAGCGGCACGCTACTTCGAGATGCCGCGCCCGCCCGTCGGGCGTGAGGAGGAGCGGACGCTAATAATGATCAACGAGCTCACACAGATGGGGCTTACCGGCCGGGACATCACCCGCTACTTCCTTCGGAACAGGGTGTCCCCTCTGAGGAGGAGGGAGCACCCCTTCTACGAGATCACCGAATGGGACGACATGACCCGGGAGGGCACCTCCTGTAAGTTCCATGACCTTGAAGAGATCTTATTTTGCTTACATTGCTCGGGTCCGTCTTGACTTCGTTTTGGCTTGAAACGACCGGACTTCAACCGGACGGAGAGGAGGTGGCCGAGCTGCTTGGTATCCTCAAGGGCAAGGAGCTCGGCGCCATAAGCGTGTCCCAAGCAATGCTTGAGCGGGCGAAGTGGTAAGTTGCTTCATAGTTCGTGCAGGGAGAGCATCCCGAGCTTTTTCGATGCTTTCTTCATGCATTGCCTTGAGAAGCTCGCCTTGGACACGGTAGTGGCCGAGCTCGCGCCTCGGCGGTGGCAAGGAGTACTTATCCACCTCCGGCCAAGGGCTCGAGGAGCAAGAGGGGCGCCCACACCGGCGACCACCCGGCCGGCGAAAATGGCAGCGCATCAAGGTCTCTCCGCGGCGCCCACAAGGAGTACAAGCCAGGAAGGAGGAGGTAAGGCGCTTGAGGCTCTGGCCGGGGAACTATAGTTTGAGGGCCCAAGTGGAGCAGATCAAGCGGAGGAAGATCGTCGAGGGATGGTGCAGCCGGCGGGAGGCACTGAAGAGGGAGCTCGCTAAAATGAAGGCCGAGGTCGAGCAAGCCAAGAAAGACCGGGCCCTCGCGATCGCCAACCTGGAAGCGCATCACCCCACGGCCAAGCGGGGAAGCTCGGAGGGGGCGCTGGTCGAGATTGACATGGAGAAGGTCGACCCTTGCCTGGCTAGGATTACCCAGGCCGCGGAAAAGAGGGCCGAGATGGTGGTTGCGGCCGCCGCGGACCCAGCCGTCGGTGGCGATGAAGGCCTGGCCGAAGGTGAGTCTTGAGATTTGCCCTTCTTCGCCTCCTTTGCTCTTTGCTTTGCGCGTCCGAGCTAACCCCACTCTCCCGACGTGGGCGAAAATAGCTCGTAGGGCCTTCCCGGTCTATCGCAGGATAGCTTACGAGCTTATTGATTGTGCCTTAGCGGGGGTGCTCGCCGACGCCACCGACATTGTGATGGTCGAGGGCGTGGGAGCGGTGGAGAAATTCGTCGCCGACGACTGGGTCGAGATGGACGCCCCCGCCCCAGAGGGAATGCTCCCCCTGGGCGGGCTTCCTGACCACCCCCGCGCGGAGAGCGCGGAAGGAGGGGAGAAGGCCGACCTCACGGCCCCGAGCGAAAAGGCTGCTCAAGAAGGCTCGGTGCCTCCGGGCAAAATACCTGCCGAGATGAGGCGTGAAGTCCTCGGGTAATGCACGCCGGGATGAGACATTGCCGCCGAGCGAACCGCATGCTTGGGCGAATGTTTTACCCCTGAGCGAACAACATGCTCAGGCGGATAGTGAGAACACTCTGAGCGGGAGCGCTGCTCATGAGTGGGGCTTGGTACCCCGGGGCGAACTTCATGCCCAGGGGGAGGATTCTTCATCCTCGTCCAACCCGCCCTTCTGGAAGGGCCAGAGGAACGCTTGAGCCCCGCCAAGCCGTGGCAGATTTTCCGAGGAGGGAGGTCACCGAGCGCTTCCAAAATGACCTCCGCGCATGCCTTGATCAGGTGAGGATGTTTCTTCCTTTTTCTTTTTCTTTGGCGATTTTTGGATGGCTTTTGATGTCGCCGGTGGGGCATATAACTATCTTCTGCTTTAGGGTTGCTTCCGGTGCAGTGCTTCTTTTGTCCTTGCCCGGCTTTTTCCTGTAAACAAAAACCACGAGGCAAACAGCAAGAAGTAGGTCGGTCGTAGGTTAGAACGACACGTGGGCGACACTAGCCCGGAATGCGCAACACAATGATAACGCATCTTTTAAGAAAGAAGCAACATTACGCTAATAAGATAGGACGAAGTACTTGGTCGAGATTTTTTTTGAAATGATGCTAGGGCGGCAACTCGCTCTCCCCCTAGCCCCCGCTGCGAACGAGGTTCGCGCGCTTATGATGCGAGCACAGGCTCGTTCGTAGGAGAGTTGGGAAAGATTGCCCCCCCCGACCAAGGTACCAGCCTCTCCGAGGAGCGAAAGTGGTTTTGGTCGGGGGGAAGAAGGAGCAAGGCCGAGGCTTCCTTGACGCTTGAGACGCACACCCTTTGTCCGTGTTGCGAGTATGGTCGTGAGTGAGGAAAGACGACGCGTGTTCGGCAGGTCTTGTGACAACCGAATCAAGGCAAGTGAGTAAACCTCGGGACCGACTAAGGGGGTCGCTCAGATATGCGACTTGCATCGCGCAACGAAGAGCTACTGCGGACCAAGGTTGGCTTATTGAGACCGAAGCCCCCATGTGGTGAGTTTTACTGGCGGGGTGTTGGTCGTGGCACCTTGTGTGGGTCTGTAGCGCATGACCGAGCTTTAGGGTAGAAAATTTTCGGATGTGAACGAACTCATGGCGACGACTTGTTTCGCTACCAAGATCATGAAAGAAATAAAAAGTATGCCCTTGCGCGAGATCGAAAGCCACCAAAGGCAAATGACCTTATATATGTATTCGCAGCATCTTGGGGGAAACAGACATTTGCGTGAGTGTAGCGAAAGTGCTACTTTCTTTAAAAGGAAAGAAAGAAAACAGATGTATATACAAAGCGCAAAATAGAGCATAAGTTTAAACAAAGAACTTGCGCGGCTGGTCGATGTTCCACGAGCTCGCGAGCACGCGACCATCTTCCAGCGCAAGGCGGACAGCCCCCGGGCGTGCTATCGAGACGACCGTGAACAGGCCTTCCCACTTGGGAGAGCTTGTTGGCCTCGACAAATCTGGATTCGACGAAGGGCGAGGTCGCCGACTGCAGGCACGCGTGGCGGATTGACTGGCCGCGTGCTGCGAAGAGCTTGTCGGTAGGCGGCGGATCGAACCGCGCCCTCACACGCCTCCTCGGCGAGGTCGAGGTCGGCGGCGCTTCGCGGCTTTGGTGGATCCGTCGGCCGGTGAACCCTTGGGGATCCGAGCACAATTCGGCGAGTAGGGCGGCCTCGGACCGTGAGAGCGAAAGCCGAAGGGCGCTCTCGCCGTGGCCGCGGCCATTGTGGTAGCGCATGCATCAAAGGACGGAAGGAAGCTCGTCCACTCATGACCCGCCGTCGGGGAGTAGGTGCTGTCGGATCGGATTCGATCGGATATCGCTCTTTCCATATCCTAAACCATATTTTTGTCGGATTGGAATCGGATTCGGATAGTACCGAATCTGATATCTGGCACGGATAATATCGAGAGCAGATTGAATCGAATCTGAGAGCGGAATCGATCTGATATCGAATAATTTTTGTCGGATAACGCAAAAAATAGATACCATATAAAATACACATATAACACCGATTAGGCGAATGATGATAAGTTTTGAAATATAGAATGATACATAAATAATATTACAATAAGTCGATAAAATGACCATAAGGTCCACAACTCCATGTTTCATAAAAAGACAATACAACTCCATGTTTTATAAAAAGACAATACAACAAGTCAATAATATTTATATTATATCATAAGGAGAGTAAGGAGTACTAAACTAGGCTAGCAACATTTCAAACAGTCAATCATTATCAGTCGCCACCATAGTCCCATCCTACAAAACAAAAGGTAACAATAAAGTTAAAATGGAAAGTATAGCAATTAAAAAGTATAATAAACATGTACCATAGGGTTTCTTGTTGTATATTTAGCCTTCAATATGCAATTTAGCCTTCCACCATGTAGTTTAGTATGTCCATTATTCTTTTTAATGATGTGGAACATAAGACAAGTTTATTTGTCATTGGGTTGCATCCAACGAAACCCAAAGCTTGGAGTTATTAATGATCTTTCGAATTACCATCACAACTAACAAACTAAGCGGCGATCTTGCTATAAATGTTCCATCAAAGGTTAATGCATAAAAGGATTACATATGCGTGTGAATGGTTATATACTTACAGAATGTAGACAACATCTCCCTCTCAAAAAGATAAGATGTCGAGTGTAGACTAAATCACTAAGTTATCAGTTAGAAAGGTAAATCAGCAGCAAGATTATATCACCAAAATCTTCACACTATCTCTGTCCTAGGTAATGGTAACAGTTGATTTTACAAAGATCAACATGAACTTCAAATAGCTTGTTATGTGCACTTGTGCAGGTGCGGAGCACTATAGAAACAGCACAAACGTTTTATCTTTGATAATCAAAAGAAAAGAAATTATTGATTCAGAGAGCTGCTTCAATCTTGTGACAGAGAGGTTAAAACAGTTATGCTTCTGGAATAGTGCCATTTTGTCCGCTAGATATTCTTGACTTATTACCCGCCTACAGCTCATGGATGAGTGTCTTGGCTCATGAAGTCCTCCTGGTCACACAGAAATGGCTTTAACACTACTAGTGTGTAGTGACACACCATACTTCCGCAAAAAAAACTCCAACCCTGAAGCAACCATTGCAATGCTTACCTACGTTCCAGTCAATAACATCTAACAAGAGTCCAGTTAATAAGTTTTCCCTAAGCTGAAATAGCAGGCTGAAATAGCATTCTTGTGCACTTGGAAGGGAGGAGAATGAACATTTATAAACCAAGATTAACAGTAAAGCAAAAATAGAACAAAGGGAGGAGAATGAACAAACCTCTAGTTGCGCACACATTTGCACTAGCGCTTCCAGACTCCATCACAATTCACAAAGCGGCAACTGGATACATGTGTAAATATGTTAAGTCAATACTTCACAAAGAGGGAGGGAACTAGACCACTAGCTTATCGAGTTATCATGGACAGTACAAGGCACACACCTCGTCTTTGTTCAGAAACTCAGAAGTTTCAGTCAAGAGATTCTTGGGTTGAACAGAACAGGTTGCATGTTTTTAGATTAAAATTTAAAGGTATTTAGGTAGTTACATGCCCAGTTAAAGATCAAATTAAGATGAATTAGAAGGAACAATATGGTGTCACAAAGTCAAGTTCTTCATCGACAATTAACAAAGCCTTAGCGATTAGCATTAATGGCTTGATAATTTTCCAATGGACGAAAAAACACGAAAAATCTTGAGAATTCCTCATTAAGACAAATCGGGCGTTCTTTGGGAAAAAGAATTTAGGAGCTTTTCCAAAGATAATTATGTCGGGAAGTTGAGTGGGCAGTGCGAGGATAATATCAAGAAAAGCTTCCTCTGAAATTGACCGCCAAATTTGTATTAGTTGAAGCTTCCCAAATTCCTTTGATAAGCATCAATGGCCTTCATGTATATCTGAATTTTGTCACACTCAAGTCAAACATTGCTTCGGGGCCTTGCGAAAAAAAGAAAACATCGGGGAGGTCTTAATTCCATATCGGTATCATAATGAAGAAGGATTGAGTTACTATAACAGCCTCATAGTCATAGATGCTCTATTGGATAAAGGTCTTCTGTTTTCTACATTTCGGCACGCACATAATATACAAACATATGTAACCATTACAGATTCACAGAGCAGTGAATAACAAATCATCACAATAATCATCAGTCATGAAAGAGTTCATAGATGCATATGGCATAATGGTATGGATGAAGCGCACTTGTTAATAGAAAGAAGAACAAGAAAAACCTCGGATGTAAATCGACAGAAGAAGTGGTCGCCTCTCATCAGATCCATGGGCCATGGCTCAAGGCCGACCGAGGGGCTTCTTGGGGCGCCGAGGAGGACCTGAGGAGGCGCTGAGGAGGAGGGGCGACGACGGAGGGCGGCAACCAAAGAATAGGGCGGCGGCGGGAAGCCCAGCGCAGCGGAAGAAGCGGCGGCTCGGCGGCGGAGGGTTGGGCGGAAGCCAGTGTGCGGGGGAGGGCTGAGTCTGGACTCTGGAGCGTTGGAGGCCTTGGAGAGTTGGAGTCGAAGAGGCTTGGAGGCACCCTGGACTTTGGAGGCTAGGGTTAACTCATGTACTCAAGTGAGTCTTCTGAGAGAATCAGCCGGATATCCGATAAATGACTTTCGGATATATCCGAAAAAATCTTTGAAAAATGCCGATCCGACGGATAGTTATCTACCGAATCCGAAATAAAATATCCGAAACCAAATCCGAATCCGAAAAATATCCGAAAAAATTATCCGAATCCGATCCGAATTCATCCGGTCGGTCGGTCGGACGGAAAATATCCGATCCGATTGCAACCCTAGCTGGGAGAGGTCTTTGAAGACCCTTTTCTTGATTCCTTGAAGGATTTGGCCATTTGCACGCTCTGCTACTCCGTTACTCTGTGGATGAGCTACAAAGGCGAAGCAGACCTTTGTTCCGATGTCCTCGCAGTAGACTTGGAACAGTTCGCTGGTGAACTGAGTGCCATTGTCTATGATGAGGCGATTGGGGATCCCGAAATGCGTCACCACATTGCTGCGGAAGAATCTCTTGGCTGCTTGAGCCGAGATGGTTGATCTGAGCTCGGCCTCGATCCACTTAGAAAGTGTCGATGGCGGCGAGCAAGCATTGCAACCCTTTCGGCCAGGGAAAGGCCCGAGGATGTCACCCCGTGTCGAGAATGGCGAGAGTGGGATGGTCTACAGGCCGGCGTCTGTTGGTGAGTGGGCCTTGCGGGCGTGAAACTAGCACGCCCGGCAGGTCGCTACGAGCGCCCGAGCGTCGTCTAGAGCTGTCGGCCAGTAGTATCCCAAGCGGAATGCTTTGCTTCTGGCGCCCAAAAGGACGAGTGAGCCCGACATGCCCTCGTAGATATCTTTGAGAAGGAAATTGCCCTCTTCTCGGGATATACATTTGGAGAGGACTCAAAGTGCCCCTTTTATGTATAAAGCGCCTCGACCGGTTGTAGGCGCGAGGACCGCCTTGTAAGCTGGGAACGCTTCCTGCTTCCTCGAGCGGTGTCCGTGGGCAAGATATTGGACGAATGGCGTCATCCAATCTGCACCTTGCTCGAGGAAGGAGATGTGACCGCACATCTCTGGTGCCTCCTCTGAGAGGAACGGAGGGCTTTCTCGGATGCTTTCGGTTGGCGCCCGGGTAGAGGCGGGCATCCGAGGGGTTGCCTCTCTACGAGAGGAATGGAGGGCTTGTGCGGATGCTCAACAAGCACCTGGAGGCGGGCATCTGCGAGAACCGACTTTGGAAAGATAGTCGGCCAGGAATTGTCCTTCTGGGGATGTAGAGTACCGAAATTTCTAAAGTACCGCTCCATCTTCCTCACTTCAACCAAGTAAAGCACCATTGAGTGATCTAACACCGATACTCCTTGTTGACTTGGTTGACGACCACCGCAAATCGTCTTTCATAGTTAGTTGCTGGACTCGGCGCCTTTGGACCGGAGTCCGCCAAGAGGTTTCATACTCCGCCGCATTGTTTGTTGCGGCGAAGTGTAATGGATAACGTATTGAGGTGATCCTTGAGGACACCGATCTGACGCTTGACCCGAGTGTTCAAAGCTCGGGAGCCGTTGAAATACATGGTCCAAATGCCATTCCGAGATTCTTGAGACTCGTGGCGGTGGCGGGGTTTCGCCCATTCCGCTACGAAATGCCAAGATCTGGGACTTAATTGCCGTCTTGAGCGAGAAGTGTATGTCGAACTCCGCGAGTTCCATGGCCCACCATTTGTTCGACGTGGCGTCAATTTCTTAGGATCTCCCTAAGCGGAAAGCTGGTCGGGATGACGACCTTGTGGGCTTGGAAGTAGTGGCGTAACTTCCTGGAAGCCATGAGCAGCGAGTACAGAAGTTTCTGGACCTCAGGGTAATGCTCCTTTGGTCCGTGCAACACTTCGCTGACGTAGTATACCGGACGTTGCGTCCCTTCTCGCTCTACCGCTAGCACCGCGCTTACGGCGTGGGGTGTCGCTGCGAGGTAAAGTAGGAGTGGCTCCCCCGACCTTGGCGTGGCCAAGATTGGGGGGCTGGACAGGTACTGCTTTAGCTCCTCAAAGGAGCGGTTAGCCTCCTCTGTCCAGACGAAGCCCTCGTGCCTGTGGAGCGCCTTAAAGAAAGGCAGGCCGCGCTCACCTGACCAGGAAATGAAGCGACTCAGGGCCGCCATGCATCTGGTCAAGGTCTGAACTTCCTTCACGGAGCTCGGAGGGCGCATCCTTTTGATGGCCTCGATTTTTTCTGGGTTAGCACCGATGCCCTACGGCCCGATGAGATACCCGAGTACTTTGCCAGCTTTTACCCCAAAAACGCATTTCTCGGGATTAAGCTTTATTCTATGTCTACGGAGATTACAAAAGGTCTCCTCGAGGTCGGATACATGGCCTGAGGGGAGCTTACTCTTAACTACGATATCATCTACATATACCTCCAGGTTTCGGCCTATCTGATCCTGGAAAGTCTTCTGCATCAAGCGCTGGAAGGTCGCCCCGGCGTTCCGCAGACCGAAGGACATGGTCGTGTAGCAGAACGTGCCGAACGGGGTGATGAAGGAAGTCTTCTCCTCGTCCCCGGGGAACAAGCTAATCTGGTGGTAGCCCGAGTAGGCGTCCAAAAAGCTCATCACACAGGACTCATTGCGTCGACCGGTTAGTTGGTCAATGCGTGGCGGGAAGTTGTCCTGCCAGACGGCGGCGTTTAAGCGGTGTGGTCAACACACATGCGCCACTTGCCACCCTTCTTCTTGACGATGACCAGTTTGCTACCACTCCGAAAGTGCTCGACCTCGGGACGGCTTTACTTTAAGGAGCTTGTCAAGTTCCTCCCGGATGATCACCTGTTTCTCCGGGGAAAATCGCCTGAGCTTCTGACGCACAGGTCTTTTGTCAGGCCGGACAGCTAGCCTGTGCTCAATCACTTCCCTTGGGACTTCGGGCATGTCGGACGGTTCCCAGGCGAACACGTCCGCGCTCCTCCGGAGGAAAGTGATGAGCTCGAGTTCCTATTTGGGATCTAAGGAAGATCCCAGATAGAGGACCTTGGTCGGGTCAGTCTCATTAAGAGGGACCGCCTTGGTTTCTCCTCCGGTGGAGGGTAACTTTTGGCCGGAGTGCGCGGCGGCTAGTCGGGACCACGCCGAGGCATTTGCCGACCATGTCGAGGACTTCTCATCGCGATTCAGGCCGCCGATGGTCGCCTTTGATGGTGATGGCGCCCTTCGGTCAGGGACCTTGAGCACCGGTAGGCGTGATGCGTGGCGGCCATGAACTTGGAGAGGCCTACTGCCAAGGATGGCGTTGTAGGCCGACTTGAAGTCCACGACTTCGAAATTGACTAGCTCGGTCCGGAAGTTCGTGATGTCCCCGAACGTCACAGGCAGGACGATCTGGCCCAGAGGCTTGATCGAGGTGCCGGGGACAATCCCGAAGAACGGGACAGCTATGCTCTTGATCCTGGAACGAGGGACTTGCATTTCGTCCAAGACCGTAGCGGATATGAGGTCCAAGGAGCTCCCCCCATCGACGAGGACCCGACCGACCTTGGCATTGTTGACGGTCGGGCTCACGACCAATGGGAGCTTCTGCGGTTTGGACATTCCAAGGGGACAATCATCCTTGGGGAAGGTGATGGGTAGCTCAGACCACCTGAGCTGCTGCATGGGTGGCTTGCCTTGAGCAATGTGGCCAACCTCATGTGACCTCCTTCAAATCCTGCGGGACTTGTGGCCGAGGAGCCCCCAAATATGACGGCTATGTGGTTTTGGGGCTCCTGGTAGTCCATGTCGTCGTAGTCTGTGGGACCTTTGCCCTTGCTGCTCTCTCCCTTGCCCGGGAGAGTCGGCATAGGGTCCTCGCCCTTGTAGAATTTCTCCAGGCAGAAGCCCAGTCCTACAATGGCGAAGGTCGTGGCCGGCCACTTGGTGGAAGCCAGGCAGTCGCTCTTGAGGTGCCCCTTCGCGCGATCCCGCCACGACCACAGTCCTCGGGACCACGATCGCGCGATCTTGGTCGTTGTCGTCTTGAGTCGTGACGCGTGCATGGCGTGGCCGACCGCCGACAACCCACGAATTTGGTAGGGTACGAGGCAGGCGGCGCTGACGGCCGCCACCATGTCAGTGCGCGACTTCTTCTTCTTCTTGGCCTTCTTTTCTCTGAGCTCGAGGGTCTTTTGCTCGAGCGCGCTCAGGCGGGCGGCGGCTACCCTCGTCGGCGCTTTTTTCCATTATGCGGCTTCATCGGCATTTGCATAGCGATCGGCCATGCGGAATAGCTCGTTGGCCGTCGGTCGGTGAATCTCCGGTCTTGTGTGAAGCGAGCGTCGCGGACCCGAATTTGAAGGCGGACGACCGCCTCATCCGAGATGCTCGGGATGGAGTTTCACCTTAATAAATCTTTGGGACGAAGTCGCCTGGCGTCTCTTTGTCCGTCTGGATCAACCGCCGAGGTCGCGCTCGTTGCGGCGAGTATACTGACTACGGAAGTTCGCCCGGAGGGCCTCGTAGAGCTGCCTCCATGAGCGGATAAATCCTTCTTTCGGTTGAAGAGCCAAGTTCTGGCGGAACCGTCGAGGACCGTGTGGAGGTAGTTAGCCATAATCCCCTCATCCCCGCCGTCGCCAGACTCACGCGATGGGAGTAAATCGAGATAAACTCGCCGGGGTTACGGGTTCGTGAAACGCTTCGATGTGGCGGTCTTGAACTTGTTTCGGCCACTTAACGTCGCGGAGGACGCAAAAGCTTCGGCATCCGAATCTGGGGCCGTCATAGCGACCCTCCGGACATGGCGATCGTGGCGGCGGGGCCCAGCGATCCTTGGCGCTGGGTGGCGAAGAACACGCCATCATGCTTGCGCGACGATTGCGGATTCGAGGTGGAGCACGAGGCGCCATGGTGGGCGAGGCATGCCCATGAGCCCGCGAGGCCGTCCGAACCGCTCGACGTCCTCGTGGTGCGGTCTTGCTTCCCGGTCCTCCGGAGGACTTTGGAGGCACCGACCGGAGTGGCTGATGGCCCGTGAAGCACTCGGGGCCCTTGAAGGCAGTGGTCTGGGAGCCCTATGTCACCGCGAGCTTTTCTGGTTTTTCGCCACGAGGCCCCATGGCCGCTAGGTCCGCTGGTTGGAGAAGTTCGAGGCGCGCGACTGGCAATGCCGCCATGGTGCGAAGCGCTCGGCGCTGAGGAGCGACGGGCGACCTTGGAAGGCGATTGCGCACATGTTCGAGGCGGTACTGTTGAGATCTTCGCGGGCGGTCCCGGTCCCGTGCCGTTCGCCCTCGCTCTGGTGGTGGTGGACGATCGGCGGGTTCGGCCGGGGACAACTCGGTCAACCTCACCACGTTGTCTTTGGTGAAGGAGAGCTCGCTGGAGAGCGCCGCTCTCCTTGGTCGCCTTCTCTTCCCGCCATGTAGACGCTGCGGGAGCACCAGGACCGCGTGGATGACACCGAAGTGGTGTCGTACGCCACGGTCCCTTGGCTGAACTCGAGACGGTTGGGAACGTCCCGATCGTCACGGAGGTCGTCGTGTTCTTCCTCGCGAACGAGGGTATCCGGACTCGCGGAGAAGCGCTCCGCCTGCGCGACCACCGGGAAAGACTCCTGGTCTCGGTGTGGCCTTCTGGGTCGGCCGCACCACCCAAGCCATCGCTGGCGTAGTATTCGTCGCCGTCCTCCACGTCGTCGAAGACGCAGAGGTCTTGATTGTCTTGTGAGTTCGGCATCCTCGAGGATTCTCGCGAAAGGACTTGATCGATCCCCCGGACGGCGTCGGTGTCGGCGATTTGGGAACCGGTCCCCGCCGAGCTTACTTGTTGAATGAGGATCAACCTAGGGCCCTTTTCCACGAGGCGTGGCGTCGAGGCCCCACCGAGCTACGGGACAAGGTAGTTGGAGTGATCACAAAGCACGAGAGGAGGCTTTTTGACTGGTTAAGCCTCTCGCGGGGAGATAATGACCCTCGTCCGGTGATTGCACCGATATGTAAAGGTGACTACAAAAGCTGCGTACAAGTAAATGTGAAAGTCTAGTGGGTGACTTAGCGGAAGGAACCCGCAACCCTTCGCACGGGAGGTATTTATAGGGGTTCTGAGCGACAAAACATTTATTCTGGCGCTTCATCGTTCTTGGGCGTGCATATAAATTGCTGTAGCGCCACCGTCGGGCACCACGCGACGTGGATGCAATGGCGTGTTTTCTTGGGCGTCTGAGACCACAGGCGCCTACGATTACGCTGAACCCGCCTTGTAGGCCGTGCGACTTTGGGTGAACTTCAAGGTGTCTTCGATGGACCGAGTCGCAGTCGTTAACACCGAGCAAGCATGCTCGGGGGAGCTTAACCTCAAGGTCAAGGTCGAGGACCCTCACGCAGGACGGCGCCGGGCTTGGGCATGGTCGATCTTGGCAAGACTCCGATGGTCGCATAGCGGGTGATAACTAATCCCCATTTAAATTCTTTGAAATTTCGATAATTTTCAATCGTTTGTGAAATAGTCTTCCAATGCTAGGAAAATATGAAAAAAATCATGCAAGTATTATCCCAAGTTAGGGTTTAGGGTTAGGTTTACATAACATATATATATATATATATATATATATATATATATATATATATATATATATATATATATATATATATATATATTCCTCATAAAACGCATTGTAATTCTCTACAAAAAAAATTAGTGCCAAATCCGATCCTAAAAACATCAAAATCGGTCAAAAACCGTGCAAACCGATAAAAAAATCCCGAAATCTTGGCGAAATTTACCAAGCAGCAATTTCTTGCCATACCTTCCTTTTCCTCTAAAAGATCCTATTCCTGTAAGAGTGATGGCACATCTTTTCTTCGCTCACTTCTTTTTTAAAAAATCATTTCCTTATAATAAGTGGTAGGCCCTCATTCTCTCTTTACTCTCCTTACTCCTCAAAAGCTCTCTAGTCGTCACACATGGCGCCATCCCCTTTCCTCCTCCATTTCCTTCCCTTGAATTCAAAATAGTTTTTTGTATTTCAAATATATTTTTGAATATAAATATTTTTTAACCACTTTCAAAAGTATTTTGATCAAAACTACGTTATATGGTTTAAGTTGTAGTTTTTCCACGGAAAAAACCTAAATTCAATAAATAGCCATGTATCCATGCGTTGCAACGGAATTTGCAAAGAGCACTAATAGTGGCAAAGGTGAGTAATTAAATAACAGTGGTAAAGATAAGTAATTTTGATAAAGTAACAGTGATAAAAGTAGATAATTAAAGAGCAGTAGTAAAAATAGATAATTTTGATGTACGGAAGAGAATAGGTTCTGCGTTATTACGCTCACGAAATAAACGAATTCAACGTCGATTCTTAACTAGTCTCGAATCTCGAGTCCTCGACTAGGGGTGGCAACGGGGTCATTCCCCGCCGGGGAGTGCCTCCCCATCCCCGTCCCCGCAATCCAAAATTTTTTCCGTCCCCGTCCCCATTCCCCATCTCGGGGGAGAAAATCCCCCCGTACCCATCCCCGTTCGGGTATCGGGGCTCCGTTGGGGACACATCCCCGTGAAAATTTCATACAAGAGAAGAGCTCTTATAGCCATTTTAACTCTAAAATCATATCAATAGACAAGAAAAAAGAATGCATGCATTCATTGAAGATTATGTTGTCCCGTTTATGAAAATGTGAATATGATAGGTTAGAGAATATATTTGCAATCTAATAACTAAATTGGACTAAACTAAATTTGGATCCCCAAACGGATCCCCGCGGGGAAAAAAATTCCCCGTCCCCGTCCCCGCCATCCCGACCGGGAAATAATTTTCTCCGTTTAATCTCATGAGCGATTTCTTCCTACGCCTGATCCCTAATAGAGAATTCTCGCCGGAGATCGGGGAACGGGTCCCCATTGCCATCCCTATCCTCGACTGCCGGGAGCCCGCGATTAGAAACGAAATCACATCCAGATCTCTCCCGTTTCCGGCGATGTCGTCGCCCTACACCGGCGCGCAGCCGCCGTCCCCGGCGGCTCACCAGCCGCCGGCGCAGCAGAACCACTCTCTGGCGTTCCGCGTGATGCGGCTGTCCCGCCCCTCCCTCCAGGCCGACCCTGCCGCGCTCCTCCGCTTCGACCCCCGCGACGTCTTCCTCCCGGAGGACGCCCTCACCTCCCCCGACCCCTCCGCGGCCGCCGAATTCCTCCACCGCCTCCTCCACCCGCCCGACTCCGCCGCCACCACCGTCCCCGGCGACTTCACCTTCCGCGACCGCTTCCTCCTCCGAGACCCCGCCGACGCGCTCGCGCTCCCCGGCCTCCTCGTCCTCCCCCAATCTTTCGGGTTCGCTTCTCTCTCTCTCAATTGTATAATGTTCTATGCAGCTCTAGGTGTAGCGGGAGTTTGTATTGATGTGCTTGTGTGCGTGCCTGTGTGGCTAGGGCGATCTATTTGGGGGAGACCTTCTGCAGCTACATAAGCATCAACAACAGCTCCAGCTTCGAGGCCAGGGAGGTCATCATCAAGGTGTTTGATTAACTTGCATCCGCTTTTTATCTCACGAATTTAGAAACATCGTTTGAAATTTTGTGTCCTTTCTGGAGAATTGGACTGATTGGGTCGAGTTTGTGTCGGTGATAATTCTCAGTACAGTTAGTCAAACTGCTAGGTTGATGCACTTTTTCTGGTGTTAGCGTTAGTTCTTATCGCTGCTGTCATGAACTAAGGTTAAGTTCGATTAGTGGATTGGCTCACTGCTGTCATGAACTAAGGCTAACTTCAGTTACTGGATTGGTTGGTTGTTCTTTGTGTGTTAAATGGTTAGACCAATATGATGTGTTTAAATGATCAAGTTGAATTAGAACTAGGTGTTGTTAACACATGTAAGAAATTATGCAAGCTTTTCCTCTAAAAAAAATATGCAAGTTGATAGTTTGGTTAGCTTTGGACGTGCATGGTTGGCCTTAGTTCTCTTAGTGCTTGTTCTGTTGATAGACCAGCAGGTTTCCCTAGGTTAAAAATCGTGGTACTTAAAGATTCCCCTTCTGGTGACATGCATTGAGGCCTTACCTTAGCTCCCTTTTTTATGAAGTCTTTGTTTCTTCTTATTCTGCCATAAATTTTGACTAGAGCTTTCTTACATTAGGCGGAAATACAAACCGAGAGACAGAGGATACTTCTTCTGGATACATCAAAGTCCCCTGTTGAGTCGATTAGATCAGGGGGTAGATATGATTTCATCGTGGAGCATGATGTTAAAGAACTGGGAGCACATACGTATGTGCCTTTTCCTGCCGATTTTACTTACATATTGGTTTCTTTCAGGATAGCAATCCTTATTGTTGATTTGCTCATGTGGTGATTGAATCCAGGCTTGTCTGTACTGCTCTATATAATGACGGTGATGCTGAACGTAAATATCTTCCTCAGTTCTTTAAGTTCACTGTTTCAAATCCATTGTCTGTTAGAACAAAGGTACTTAGTTCTCCACCCATATGTATGTATATCCTTTCTATATCTATCACAATCTTCTAGAACAAAGGTCCTAGCAGATTCAGCTTATGGAGTAGGTCACATCGATAATTTGGGTTCACCTTTTTTTTCCAGGTTCGCACCATCAAGGTAGGTTTCCTCTTGTTTCGCGAGTGCAAACAATAACTGTAAGTCCTTAGATTAAATGTAGGTGTCTTTTCAAATCTTCAAATGTGTATATTGTTGAAGATCATTACACATTTGCAATTAGATTATTAGTTTCCTTATTTAATCTTGATATCTCTGCTTTCATTGTAGCAATATACCGTCCGCCTTTTCTTTTCACATTCGCCGTGATTTTTCTTTGCTTATTGTTGCCATCTCACACTATCTGCCCTGAATCATCAATAAACTGCTTTTGGTTCTGGCACATACTTATCACCGACTTGAATTTCTTAAAAAATAGAGAAACCTGTTTATTTCTAATCTCTTTGAGCAAGCTGTTACATTCAAGAGGTGGGACTTATTCCCTTTAAAAATGTTAACATGTACTGTTCATTGTTTATTCCCTTGTTGTCCACTTATTAATTCACCATGGCAGTCTTGAACTCTATATAGCTCGTCCATGCTGACAGGACACTACATATCTGGAAGCCTGCATAGAGAATCATACAAAATCTAATCTTTACATGGATCAAGTTGATTTTGAACCTGCCCAACAATGGAGAGCTACAAAATTGGAAGCTGATGAACATCCCTCAGTGGTGAAGTCTACAATAGGGTAATTTGAGCTCTGAAGACAAGCTCTATTTAGAAAGATAAAAAATGATTTGACTGTGCAAATGTGTTAATTCTATCACATCAATGAAATGAATGGCAAGCTAATCTGAGTTTGATTTTTTCATGCAGGGACCTCTGCAAACAACCGATTCTCATCAGAGCTGGGGGAGGAATATACAATTACCTATATGAGCTAAGACCATCTTGCGATGAGTCTGGTCAAACCAAGGCAGAGGGAAGCACTATACTTGGTAAATTTCAGATTACATGGCGCACAAATCTTGGTGAACCAGGCCGTTTGCAAACTCAAAACATCCATAGCACGGTCAGTATAGTTCCTGGCCTCTGGTTTAAACTATTTTGTGTTACGTGTTGAGCTTTGCACCTGTTAGTTACAGTGATATCGAGTCTATTTTCCTATTGAAATTGTAAATATTTATTATTGTTGAGCTGCTTTATATTTAATTGTTCACTATATTACTGAAAACCGTTTCGTTTTGGCAGCCCACCGTAAGCAAAGATGTTGATCTTCGTGCTGTGAAAGTTCCACCTGTCATATTTCTGGAAAGGCCATTTATGGTAGGTTTTTCTTGATTGACATTTTGTCTAAAGTTGTGCATCCTAAACTACTGTGGCTCGAATATTCAGCTAATGCAGTTATTTCATGCATGAGGGCATTCTTAAATCTTAAGGTCTTAGCTTATCTTCCACCTAGAACAACACATCCACCTTACCATACGGTTGGACTGGGTCACTGATTCTTTGTCTACCAAATCTCTTCTGTTTTGATTGAAATGCTGTTTGCCTGGATCACATCATGACAACCCACTCTTATTTGTTTCTCAAGCCTTTCCTTAGTAAAAGCCAGAACTTTGAGAACTTGTGCTGCGTTCTATTATTGTAAGTGTCTTAACTCAGGCATGTGCAGGTCTGCAGCAATGGTTTGTCTTATATTTCAGCATTTAGGCAAGTTCCTGTTGATCATAGCAACAGTACAACAACCAAGCCTTTTGTCCGAAACAAGTTGGGGTAGGCCAGGAAAGAAACCTAATCAAAGTCAATAAAACCCTTAAACCTTCGATCTTAGGTTATAGTTCCGGTACGTGGATCGCTAACTTCTATGCATTTCTATCCAACACCAAATCATTGGAAACATTCCAATCCCTCAAGTCTCTTTTAACTACGTCTTCCGATGTCAGTCTAGGCCGACCTCTGCCTCTTATATTTTTGAGGCGATTTAAAATTTCACTATGCACCAGTGCTTCAGGAGGCCTCTGTTAGAGATGCCCAAACCATCTCGGACGATTTTGGACAAACATTCTTCAATTGGTGCTATCCCAACCCTATCATGTGTATCATAATTGCATATTCGATGTCGCCTTGTATGACCACAGATCCACCGCATCATCTACATCTCTGCTATGCTCATCTTCTGTGCATATTGTCTTTTTGTTGTACAACATTCTGCCCTATACAACATCGTAAGTCTGATCGCCATTCTATAGAACTTACCCTCTAACTTTTGAGGACTTTTCTATCATATAGAATACCCGATGCTTGGCGCCATTTCAACCACCCCTCTCGTATCGTTGCAACAGTATCTAAAAGTTTGTAATGTATGCTTGTTCTTTATTGTTCAACTGTGATAGTTTGATCTGTTTGCCAAACATGGGATAATTACTATAGATGCACTGCAGAGTAGGATTTGAAGGCTTCAATCAGTCGCATATCTTTTTACATTTTTTTTTTCAGTTTTTGGCATTTTCAGGACTTGCTGTCTATCACTATGGATTAGTGCATTGTCATTGAATGTGATCAGTGCATTAACTACACATATAATGACAATGATTTTTCACACAACTACTGTTGTTTAATGTATATTAATATCTTCAGGTCAATCTGTGCCTTTCAAACCAAACGGACAAAACAGTTGGTCCCTTTGAAGTATTTCTAGCCCCAAACATGTCTGGGGAAGAGAAAGCTGTTATGGTCAATGGATTACAGAAGTTGGTCAGTTGCTTCACTTATATGTTATTTTATGTTTTCCTTGATACAAGGCTAGACTAGATGTGGATACATGACTCTGAAGTCTGAACTGAATTTTTACTTAATTTACACAGTTAATGAACCAGTCACCCCGTGGTTTATGTATGTTAATGTAATAAGTGAAGGTGTGTCAGGCCATAGGTTTCTGATTTGAGAAAGTAGAAAGTTTGACGGAGGATTTATTTTTGGATTCTTGCTTTCAGGCTAATGATATATCTTTCTGGCTAAGTGAATTATCTGGTGGATAGGTTGTACGTTAATAATTATTTTTGCACCTTGTTACCAATAAACTGATTTGAGTACCCCTGATAGTAGTTTATGCCATTTTTTTAACAAGAGTTTTACATAATTAAATTTGTTACTTCTCCATTCTAACAAATAGTGAACATGATGCTGTGTTAGGGTGTTTTTTTAATTTCTGCTGCCAATTTGTGCACAGGTTTTGCCATTAGTGGAGGCTTTTGAGTCCATCAATTTTGACCTGGTGAGTAAACTCTTCTGTTTTATTGGCTGTTTCACAAATCAATCTCTGGCCTTTTTGGCATTGCATTTCTCTGTTAGATTCATAGTCTGAAAAGGTGACGATATTGATGGATTACCTAGGCACTCACTGTGACTCAGCAAGTCACATGAATGAAAAAAAAAACACCACTCCCATGAATCTTATTGATTTTCCTCATTTGTATCGAAGTATGAATTCACCACGCATAGTGTAAGAATTAGGAATTGAAATAACCTAACATAAGGAGATTATGTTAAGCCAACAGGGGAATAAAAAGTGAAAGAAGCCACTCATCTCCTTGGGCACAGCTTACCTGTCAAATAGACCTAGCGTTTTTATAGATGATATTTTTACCTGATTTAAGCTTACTTTCCACAGCTGCATGCTTGAAGTGAAAGCTTGCTTTTGACCATTAAAGCCAGTAACCTGTTCATTTTTCTTATTACTGTTGTGTTTAACCCTGTCTTATCATAGAAGTCTATAAGTCAGATGCATTTTTAGAATTGTTTTTTCTTCCAGTCGATGTCTTCTTAAATTGGAACAAAGTGTGGTGACTATCTCTGGCATTATCTTGTGCAGAGCATGGTAGCTACCCAAGTAGGCGTGCAAAAGATTTCTGGAATTACATTGTATGCCGTGCAGGAAAGGAAGCACTATGAACCTTTGCCAGACATAGAGGTAAAGATTAGTAACTTTGGTAGCAAGTCTGGCGTTTTATTCGCTGAAATGAATGCCATATAATTATTTTAATCTGTTGAACATTATCATAATAGCAATTTATTTAGTTTGTTGAGCATTGACCGCTTGAACTTTTGAAGATATTCTGCTTGTTCTTTTTCCTTCCTTTCGTGAATCTGTACCAGTATCTTTCGCATGGTTGCTTACATGTTTCTGCTCGGCAGATTTTTGTTGATGCAGAATAGAACACCACAAATCGAGAGACTCATTCTATTGTAATTAGGCACATTTTTATCAAACAAATTGTAGTAGTCCATATTTGTTTTGGGTGTCAAGCAAGAGCAGGTGTTTTTTGTTGATATTTTCTGTTTGTACTCCATAAACACGGAATACAGATGCGAGTATTGTGAAGTTCCCTGCACTGCCAAGTTTTTTACAGGTTGCGCCTAGTCTAACTATATCTTTACTAATATATAAATACGAGTTGGTGCCCCTCACCCCCAATAAAAACAGTGCGCAGATGTAGGGGCCGTAGGATAAAAATAAAACCAATCACATCTCTCTTCCTGTAGGGGCCTATTCCTCCTTATTAGGCCATTGCTCATTTCTCGCTCTACAGTGACTCAAGGGCAATCTTTTTTAAAGCAACGGACAGACACTCAACTAGTATTTATCTAACATTACAACCAATTGGGGGTGTTTGGTGAAAAATGTTGCCTCAAAGCCTTTCAACAAGTACTAGAAAATAAAAACATTTGCTAGAACGTCACCCGTTTTTCCTTGGAAATAGTTCTAATGGGATTGGCTAACCATAGCGGGTGCATCTTCTTCCAAGAATCCTCATTTCTTTTATCATCCAAGGTCAAAATGCAGATCACTCATTTCTTTTATCACAGCAACAATTTATTTAAGAAACGGCACTACTTTGCAACAGAACAAACATAAATATAGAGGAAAATATCCGCATTAATATGTCGCTAAAGACCACAAATGCTGTGGCATGCATCAGTCAAAAAGGCAACCAACCAACCAAACCTTGATCGCCTCCTGGTTCCAAAGGAGCACACACATTATACCACAAAAATACAACGAAAGCACAAGGCAATCCAATCCATCATACAACACATGAACACAGGGAGGGGGAGAGAGAGAGAGAGAGATAATCCCTATGCCCTAAAAAACCAGGTCATAACCGCAATGACAGCCTCCACCCTGCAACCGGGACTCTTCAGGTGAAGCTCGTCAGGGGGATCCGCACAGCTGCACGTCCGAGATGTCGGAGAGCCTCGGCCTGGAGCTGGACGCCATCTCCAACTCCGCCAGGTCCGAGATGCTCTTCCTCTTGTGCGCCGCCGCGTCTTGCGTCGGCCTCTCCTCGGAGGACGCCTCCAGGATGGGGCTCAGCATCGGCTGCTGGTTCTGCTGCGACACCATCGCCTGCGCTTCTGCCACCGTCGAGGGGTCGTCCTCCGAGGCGTAAAGTATCTTCTGGATAGCACTGACAATCTGCAAACAGAACGAAATGTCATCATCAACATTACCCTGACAAATAACATTAGATCTGAGAGGAGGTGTTCTATGTGGCAGCCGGGTTGCGCTCTAAAAGCATGATGTAAATTCATACTTGTTCAGAAGGCTTTCTATAACAGATTAATAGTAGCCATTGCAGCAGGATTCTATTGGTTCTTGCATGTTTCTGAAACAAGCGCTTGCATAGCCTTGTTGTCAGTAAGCAACACAAAAACAAAGGCATCTCTGCTACTTACCGGCACGTGCTCGATCTCTGGGCTCTGGCACAAGATCTCAACGTCACGCAGCTTGGAGAAATAGAAATCTCTTTCTTTCTCGAGGCTATCAACAAGGAGCTTCAGTTCAGTGATCTGCATATGATGTCAGAATGTAAGTCGTTTCGTAATTCTTGCGACCTGAGAAGGAAATTAGGCAAAATTATTCATATGAACTCTCTCTCTCTCTCTCTCTCTCTCTCTCACGGTCTCACCTGCTCATCATAAGCTGGTCCTGCAGAGTTACCAGGAGATGGCTTTGCACTCCGGTGTGGGGCATTCGCCGCGTGCCCGTTGGCCCGCTTAGCGCCATGCGACGATGCTTTGTGGGCGGCGGACGCAGATTTGGCGGGCGCCTGAGAAGGCACTGATGTCCTTCTGTTAGTCTCCTTTCCACCTTTGCTGCTTTCTCTCCTCTCGGAAGCGTTGTAGCTGTGCGCATCCGATTCACGACGCAGCAAAAACGTAAGTACTCAGAGGATTTTGATGAGACATCAAAGGCAATGATCGCAAATTATAGAGCCAGTCTAAGGTTTGAGCAGTGAGCACCACACAATTGGTAACACTAAATACAAGTTAACATTTGCGCAATGGTCACAACTAAATTGGCCATACATGCTAATGAAAAGTAGGGAGCAGATTACCTGTTCATGAAGCCTCCATTGACGGAATCACAGTATCTTTTCATCCATTGCATGAACTCCAGGTTGTCTAGGGGCCTTCCTTTGATGAGCTTATTCACCTCGATGTGCTGCGACAATGGGCAGCGAAAACACGAACAATTAATATAGCGGTTGCACTAATAGCCTCTCTGGAATAGCAATTAGTAAGCTAAAGTGCTAAACGCCAATTCCATCTCACGACTGCTCATGAGAAACTCCTAATACGCTCCACCTAGCGAATTAATTCTTGACAATCGTGCTTATCACAATACGAATTCACGTCGATACTGGATCTAGAATCCAGAGTGCTTGAGGCTTTCGGCCACCTAATTCTTCTCTTCAGAAACTAAATGCGATTGAACAAGACTGGCCACAGCGCATGGAACAATTAGACGACATGAGAAATCCAATCTAATACAACCAGATTTCACCCATGCGGGGGCAAGAAGAGAGTGGAAGGCAAATCAGCCGCACCTTGGTGATCTTTAGCTTGTTGAACACATCCTGCAGCACCTTGTAGTTCTGGATCATGTCGTACTCCGTCTTGGCGTCGAAGTTGACCTTGTGCATCGACACCGCCCCCGGGTGCGCCGCGTCCATCAGCTGGCACGCCACCGCGCCCGACGCCGCCTACATGCCACCACCATTCCAAAAACTCAGGCACGCAAAATCCAACCCAAAGGAGCAGCAACTCCTCCACAACACAACACACACAAGCAAGCAAGCAGGCACAGAGAGATCCAAGAAATATTCATTCCAACGACCAACGGAGAATAAAAGAAACGCAGAAACCACCAGAACGGAAGAAAAACCCCGATTCGAAGAAGCGGCTGTTACCTCCTCGACCTTGGAGAGGCCGAGCTGCAACGTGGTGTTGATCCAGGCCAGAATCTCGTTGCGCCCCACGAAGTAGGCGCCGTCCATCATCCCGATGTTGCTCGCCGCCATCACCGCCGCCTCCCTCCTCCTCCTCCGCAAACCTAACCTCTCGCAGAGACCTAACCTCGGCTAAAGTTTGGGGTTCGCGAGGAGAGATCCGAGCGAAAGTAAGATTTTCGAATGCGCCGCCATTGGAGGGCTCGGGGCCGGAATTAAAAGGAGGGAGGAGACGATTCTGCCCTCAGTGCGGGCCGTGACGGTTCTAACTTGGACGGCGCGATTCCGGCCCACGGGGGAGGTGGACGGACGGATTCGGCTGACCGTTGGGACGGGACGGGGTGAGCGGGGGTGTTCTCGTAATTTTGCGGGGTTGGGAAATTTGAAATTTGGTGGTGCAGCCATCCATCAAGGCGTGTGCGCGTGCTGCGGCGTGCGTCGCCTTGGGCGTGTGCTGTTTTAGCTGGAGCCAGCGTCAAGGGGGTTTTTTTTGATAAAATACCACCCCTGATATTGCCGCTCGGTAAAATATCACTCATCTCTCAATGACATGTGGGACCTTCTGTGTGTATGACAGTGGGCCCGAGTGGCATTTTAACGAGCGGCAATGTTAGAAGTGGCAAAATTGCAAAAGCCCCGTTTTTTTTCACCAATTTTTTGCCCGTTGCTTTTTGCTCGTTTTTGTGTGTCCATGCGTGGTCGAACAAGTGGGCAAATTCTCATCTTCCCGTGCATTGCAAATTTAGTTTCCTTTCTCGTCGTGAAAGGCATAATAGACAACACATATCCTCTACCATATTCAGGGAGCGTGGGAGAAGGCCGGCCCCACGACAGCAAGCACGGCAGGAGCTTGCTACCATGCGGTAGCGTACCTACCACGGTAAACCTGCTCTTGGGATCGGACGAGCTCCGCCAGCTTCCATGCTGTTTTAGCTGGAGCCAGCGTGAAGGGGTTTTTTTTCACCAAGTTTTTGCCCGTTGCTTTTTGCTCGTTTTTGTGTGTCCATGTGTGGTCGAACAAGTGGGCAAATTCTCATCTTCTTGACAGAAAAATGACAGTTTTTACTAAACCCTAAAACCAATAGGAGTACATCATTACCAAGTAGATATCCTAGCTGGAGTGGAAAAATGCAGAGGGGAAAAAAATACGCGCCTACAAGCCCATGACGTACGAGCGGGCCGCAAGCCCGCAAAGCCCAATCACCAGTCATCCCACGTTATTTTAGACGTCAATTGTAATCTTCTTGGCTCGGCGAGACAGCGGCCGTGTAGTGGGTATTTAAAGTTGGTGCTTTGCTTTCTGAACAGAACACGTTGCTTTTCTAGTCCCCGTCGTGTGTTTTTTTTTTCAAATCTATCTTACTCTCGTACGTTGCAAATTTAGTTTCCTCTCTCATCGTAAAAGGCACATTAGACAATACATATCTTCTACCGTATTCGGAGAGCATGATAGAAGACCGGCCCTGCGACAGCGAGCGTGCAGGCGAGCACGGCAAGAGCTTGCTATCGTACGGTAGCATCCCTACCGCGGTGAATCGTGATGCTCTCCAGATTTGACCAGCTTTGTTGGCCTCTGTGCTCTCGGAAAATGCTTAGGGACTAAATTTACAAATCCATACATACAATACTAGATTAAAAAACCCGAGAGAGACGGGGCCACCGACGTGGTACTAAACAAAAGCAGTGTGGCATATTTTTTTTAGAGGAGCACAGTGGCAGCTTGTTCGCTCTTGGAGTATGGAGGAAGACAATGCGAATGGGCCCTGGGCTTTTCTATTATCATTGGTGTGCGGCCTCCTTCGCAACCTTGCAAATAGCACATTTGTGTGGTGTTATCATTTTAGTTCTACTTTATCTCTGAATTCAGAAAAGGTTTTACAGCTTGGTTTCGCATTCAAAGTCTGTAACAAGCTTTGAGTCGTGTGTTTTATCAAGTAGTACCAAGTTCGGATCCCAAAAGTTTGCCGTCCATCTTAACTCGGTTACATTCCCTGTCACTTTCCTCCAGTGCCAAGCCTGCAACTCAAGACCAACACAAAGACTGCAAAAAAAAAATTATTTTTTGGCGGCACCTGGTGCGAGCCGCGGCGAGTACGACGGCAAGGATATGTGCCAGAACTTAGCAGGTGCAGGCGGCGCCATGGTGGTTCTCCGTAGTAATGACGTGGTTCGGCGAGGACGGTTTGGGGAACCGGAAGCTTTTCTTAGCACCTGTGCCATTTTTTTATATCTAGATCTTGTGGAATATAATTATAAAAATAACTTTTTTCTTCATTGCAAAAGCACCGTCAGCTGATACTTTATGGTCCATTGTAGCAACGATAGCTTTAGACTTGACAGCCTGCCGGGCATGATTAGCTTGACAGCAGGACCTACCGAATTCACAAATTGGTAGGTATGTTGGTTAATTAAGTGACTTAGGGTGTGTTTGGTTGCTTGCATGTATGTGATGGTTTAAAGAAAAAAGTCATCCAAGTGTTTGGTTGCTTGAATGAAATTATCCTATTCTGAACGGTAGGATACAAATTTAAGAAATATTACCTATAGATACTGAATCATTCTATTTACCCAAAATAATAAAACCAAATAGTACAGGACCATTCCATCTCATTTAATCTCATCCTAGCAACCAAACACACCCTCAATTAGGTTACTAAATAATTAAAGTGATTAGTTAAGTGGCTAATTAAAGTGAATAATTAATTAACGTGTTTTGACCTGCACTGAAAGAGGAGTTTGGCAGGAGAACTTGCCGAGGTACCACAACGTCTTCTATGGTCGAGTATCGAGTTGTTTTTATAAATTTATTTATAATAGGATTATATTGAAAAAAAAAAGTGTGTGCGATGACTTGAAAAGCGCGGGCTTCGACGGCTAGTTGGACCAACGCCCATGCAGCCGTGCTGCGGCCGGCGCGTTACGAAGAAGTGGCTCGCGCGGGAGGGCGGGACGAAAAATGTGGGGGAGTGGTCTCCGCTCCTCGGTCTGCGTCTATCGCGCGTCGGCGCGGTCAACCCGGGCGAGCGCGGCCGATTAGAACGTGGCTGCCGTGCGTTGCGCGTACGTTACGTGCCGCCGTGCACGCCCGAGCCGGCGGGCGCGGCGCGCGGGCCGAACGCCGAATTCAGCCGCCTCGATCGGATATCTCGCGCGCTCCGGGCAAACGCCCAACTCGCACGGGTGGGCTTTACGTGCTCGTGAGCAGTGACATCAGACCGTGCGTTCGGTTTCGCTGGTACGCGACAACGTGAGTGCCGCGGTGGCGTCTGTCTGGCCTTGCAGATGCCTGGACCTGATCACCAGCGACGAACTCGGTCAGGTCAGAGCGATCGGACATTCAGACGCCGACAAAAAAAAAGCTTCGCTGTTGATTGTTACTACAGCCAAACGATCGATCGAGCAGGTTGTTCGCACACGAACACGTCACCGTGTGCCTTCGAGAGCGAGTGCGATGCGCAGGACACGCTGTCGAAGGAGGCCGGCCGAGGAGCGCGATCCGCAAGACACCTCAGCAGCACGCTTGAACCCGAAGCCACCATGCTCCCGGGAAGACCCTGGCAGAGAGACGACACAATGGGCTGCTTAAGATGGATTGACAAGTTTAGAACTTACAAACCATCCTGAAAGCGAAGAACGATTGAAGAAAATAAAGTTTTGAAGGATAAAAGATGTAGTAGATTGAATGTCTGTATGTCAATTGATTGATACACTGGCTAATATATAGAACGGTTGATCTTCTCGTAACAGCACATGATTCTAATTTGAATCCTAAACCGACTAAACTTCCTAACCTATTTGGCCCACATGATTTTACCGAATTCATAACTGATTCGGCCAATCAACAAGATTAGGAATATTTTAATTTTCTAGGCTAAACAACATGTGCGCACGCCTTGCTTCTCCATACCTTCTATATTTGAATTTGATCCGTGAACAATATATGCCTTCTTTCTTTGCATGCAAACCTTTCCTTTTAACTTTCCTTAATCCTCCACGTGAACCTCAATTAGCATATCCTGGTGAATTCCTCCTGCGCCATCTCCACATTCGCATGCCCCTCGCATACATATATGCCGAAACTCTTAATTCTTGCTTCACTGTCTTCTTTCTTTTTTGTTGTAAACCAACCAATTCGGCCGAACCAATCACTAAGCATTGCTTCAACAGCCGAATTAACTGTTCAACATTTCAAACATCTTCTCAAGCCTAAATTGCCTTAAAGATGCTAATTTTAGGTGCTAACATATGCCCCCCTGTTTTTCGGCAAAACTTGTATGCCGAAAAATACTTTGGCTCCTTCTCACATGAACACTCAAATAACAAACAGCATGAGCCAAGACATCACCTGAGGTGCCGGGTAGACAGTGAAGAACTCATACTGTGGACTTTCGGCATGCTCTTTATAGAACATAAAATTTGGCAAATTGCTTACTGAAAATCTATAACATGATTGTAGCCGCTCAATAAATACCAATGTGAAGAAAAATGCCGAAGTGCCAATACTGAAAAGCCGAGAGGTTGAATACTATCCGGAGCTGCCTTGATCTGGGGAATTGAGCCAGAACCGAACGAAAGAGCATAAACGAGTACTCAATTTTTTGAAGTCCGCTGGCTCCACAAACGAAAAAATCATCTCGGGCGTTCCGCAGCTCACTTCTAGTCGGCAGGACGCACACAGCAAACACAAATGAGATCTTTCTTCTTGCTTTGGAGACCAATCGGCTGAACAAGCCAGCAACTGATCTGCTCGGCTGCTTCCTCACGGGCGTGGTGCTCTCGGGAGAAGCTTCGCGGGTGACGCAGCATCTGGAGCGGCACTCACGTGCTGTGGTCTGCGGTTCGGAGGAAAGCGCCGAGAGGCGCTGGGGGACAGGCGCGCGGGAGCTGAGGAAATCAGGCGCGCAGAGGCCGGTGTTGACGCGGAAGCTGATGGCGGAAGATGCGCGGTGTGATGACGTCTGACGAAGGGCGGCCACGAGGAGTGGTCGGGCCGAGGAGAACCGGCGAGACGACGGTACAGAACCGGGCGACCGGCGTGACGCGCGATGAAGACTGTCGGCGGTGGAATCCCAGGTGCGTGACTCTGATACCCCTTAATTAGCATATTCGGGTGAATCCCTCCTGCGCCATCTCCATATTCGCATGCTCCTCTCATACATATATGCTGAAATTATTGATTCTTGCTTCACCGTCTGCTTTCTGTTTTATTGTAAACCAACCAATTCAGCCGAACTAATTACTAAACATTAACATTGTTTCAATAGCCGAATTAACTGTTAAAAATTTTAAACATCTTTTCATCTTAAATACTAAGGGCGATGTATAATACACCATCGGCCATGTTCTAAGGACGATACATTGTATCAGCCGTATTATCAGTATCAGGGTGGTATTTTCAGCATCGGCCGTAAACCAAGACTGAGCACGATGTTTATTACTTCAGCTACCAAATAAAACTAAGGACGACATGATCAATGTCGGCCCTGTATCAACTAAGCATCTTGCCACACACTAGGATAAAATCTTTTCAAGTATTTACCATTGAGAGCGCGAGGTAGCAATTCACCTTGCAATGATTCCACCAAATAAGAATTACCAGGGACAACCCTTGCCACTTTATAAGGACCTTCCCAACTAGGAGACCATTTCCCGAACTTATTATCTCTTGAGCCAATCGGTAAAATTACTTTCCACACCAAATCGCCAACCTGAAAACTTTTCGGCTTGACCTTTTTGTTATATGCCTTCGCTACTCTCAGCTTTTCTTTTTCAATGGCCTGTAACGCTTTGAACCTCTCATCAGCAACATCATCCAGATTGTCCATCATCAAACTGTGATAATCCTTTGCTGATAGATTATTTTGTTTAGCTAATCTCAAGGCGCCCAGATTACCTCAACAGTAAAACGGCCTCCGTCCATACACTAGCTCATATGGAGTCACTTTTGTAGCACCATGCTTGGAAATCCTGTGCGCCCATAAGGCTTCTGATAACATCTCATGCCATCTCTTAGGGCTTTTCTCTATCTTCTTCTTTATGAGTTTAATCAAAATCTTATTAGTAGACTCAGCCTGACCATTCGCCTGAGCATAGTATGGTAAAGAATTGAGTAACTTAATTCTATATGATTCAGCAAATTCCCTCACTTGAGATGAAATAAAAGATGACCCCTGATCTGTAGTCAATGTTTGAGGGATGCCGAATCTGTGAATAATATGCTCAGTGATAAACCGAATTACTTCCACATGCGTCATGTTCTTCAGAGGTACTACTTCAGACCACTTGGTAAAATAATCAGTAGCCACCAGTACAAACTGATGCCCCTTAGAAGATGCAGGATATATTTGACCAATAAAATCCAACGCCCATCCTCCGAATGGCCACGGCTTTATAATAGGATGCATCATAGCGGCAGGGCTAGTGAATATTACCGAATTTTGGCAAGCTTCACAACCCCTATAATATTTGAAGCAATCATCAACCATCGCCGCCAATAAAATCCCAAGACGTTTCAACATCCATCTCATCTTATGTGCCGATCGATGAGTGCCACAGATGCCTTCATGTACCTCCCCCATAGCAACTCTAGCTTGATCTTCGTCGAGGCACTTGAGTAGGATACCATCAACGGTTCGGCGATATAAGTCGTCATCAATTAATGCATATTTAAATGCAAGCCACCGAACCTTCTTATCAGCTCTTTCACTTGGATTCTGTAAATAATCAATAATAGGCTTTCTCCAATCATTAGTAATAAAAATATTAGAGTCATTATCAGTGGCCAGATTACTAGCGGGCTGAGAATCAGCCTTATCAATGCTAGCAAGGCCGGACATCGGCTCATACGACACAAAAAACACACCGCGATCGATGTGGTAGCCAGATGCTTGCTGGGCTAGCTCATTTGCTTGCCAATTATCAATTCTGAAGACATGATGGATGCTAAAATCATCAAATGATGCAATGATATCTAGACACTTATCAAGGTACATATTTAAAGCCCCATCTAGACATTGGCAAGTTTTAGATACTTGTTGCACTACCAGTAAAGAATCACCAAACGCCTCGACACAAGTGGCACCGGCATCCTTTAGCAACTCTAGGCCGAATAGCAAAGCTTCGTATTCAGCCTGATTGTTAGTGCAAAAATATTCTAAGCGGCAAGAGGCTTCAAAAACAACACCATGGGGAGATATATAGACAACACCAACACCCTGGCCATTATCACAAACTGAACCATCAAAATATAACTTCCATGGTGCTAAAGAAACAAGGTCTATGCAAGTATTATGTCTATCATCAATCCGATGTTCAACAATAAAATCAGCTATGATTTGGCCTCTCATAGATTTTAAAGGTTCATAAGCCAAATCATATTCAATCAAAGCATAAGCCCACTTACCAATTCTACCGCTAAGAATTGGCCTATGCAACATATATTTGATAACATCGGTCTGACAAGCAACTATGCAAGCACTAGGTAGCAAATAATGTCTCAACTTGGTGCAAGCATAGTATAAAGATAAACATAATTTCTCAATAAAAGTATACCTTGTTTCGGTGTCAACCAACCGACGACTAATATATGTAATAACATGCTCTTTACCTTCAGCCTCTTGAGTCAGGACAGCTCCAATGACATCATTCCCTGCGGCAATATAAAGTTTAAATGGCTCATCATGCCTAGGCGCTATCAACACTGGCGGAGAACTCAAATACCGCTTGATCCTTTCAAAAGCCTCTTGCTGTTTTGTTCCCCAAGCAAAATCAGCATCGCTTTTCAACCGAAGAATATGTGTAAAAGCATTTATCTTTTCGGACAAGTTAGCAATAAACCGCCTCAAGTAATTAACCTTGCCCAAAAATTTCTGCACATCTCTTTTGCATGCAGGGGCTTGAATCTTTTGAATTGCCTCGATTCTCTTTGGATCTATCTCTATGCCTTTCTCATGAATAATGAAGCCCAAAAACTTCCCAGCCGATACACCAAAAGCACCTTTCAAAGGATTCTTCTTCAAACCATACTTTCTCATCCTCTCAAAAGCTAACCTCAAATCGGCTAGATGATTTTCAGCAGCATCCGATTTGACAACAATATCATCAATATAAACCTCTAGGATGACACCAAGCAAGTCATGAAAAATCAAATTCATAGCTCTCTGATAGGTGGCGCCGGCATTTTTTAAACCAAAGGTCATAACAACCCATTCAAATAATCCAACAAAACCAAGACAGCAAAAAGCAGTTTTAGAAACATCCTCTTCGGCCATAAATATTTGATTATAACCGGCATTACCATCAAGAAAACTAATTATTTTATGTCTAGAGGCATTATTAATAAGCATATCGGCTATAGGCATAGGGTATTCATCCTTTGGGGTTGCTCTATTCAAATCTCTGAAATCAATACATACCCGTAACTTGCCAGATCCCTTCTTCTCCACAGGTACGATATTAGAAATCCAATCAAGATATCGCATGGCTCGATGAAATTAGCTTTCAACAGCCTTTCAATTTCTTCCTTGATCCGGTCATACATCCTGGGATTAAACTTTCGGGCCGATTGTTTAAAAGGTCTAAAACCGGCCTTGATAGGTAGACGATGCTCCACAAGTTCTCGACTTAAGCCAGGCATTTCATGGTATTCCCAAGCAAAACAATCAACATATTCTCTTAACAGCTCGATTAATTTTAGCTTATAATCGGCCTCGAGATTTTTATTTACAAATGTGGGTCTAGGAACCGATCCATCACCTAAATCAATCTCCTCTAGAGGATCAGCTGAAATGAAACCCTGACCCAACTTATCCATGTCGTCTAGCTCTTCTATGGACTCACATAGACCATTCCCGCAGGACCGATATTCTACAAGACGCCTTTGCAACCAATCTGATCTAGACTCCATTGGTTGACATTTATTCATTTAGCCGATTGTTAGCAATCGGCTTTACATTAATAGGGACAAAGCCATTTCTTGTAGCACTAAGAAAATCATAACCAAAAAGATCACGGCCCGTCAAACAAGTAACATGCGGATGTTGCCAGTCTACTGGTGTATCAGCCAATGCAACACAAACCGAATCATCCGCGTGAACAACTTCGATTTCATCATCCACCCATTGAATCAAAAACTGGTGCATGGTAGACGACACGCACTGATTAGCATGAACCCAATCACGGCCTAAAATGATGTTGTAATTTCCTTGCACCTCCGCAATGAAGAACGCAGTAGCCAGAGATTTGTTCCCGACAGTAAGCTCAACTGACATGACTCCCTTTGGCTCAGTTCGTCCTTTGCCTTCAAATCCACTTAACACCATATTCGTCTTCATCAATTCTTCATCCTGGAAACCCAACTTCTTGAAGACGGAATAAAGCATAAGATTCACCACAGCACCACTATCAACAAGCATACGGGTAATTGGCGACCCATTGATGTGGCCTCTGATATATAATGGTTTCAAATGTTTTACTAATTCCTTAGGCTTTTCAAACATGGCCACTTTAGGACCAAAGTCCATATGTGTTACTTCTTCTTCTTCCTTAGGAGCACGAAACTCGGCAGGCAAGCAAACAACCATATTCAATTCGAAATCATGGGCTGGACTTGGCTCAAAATCAACCATCTCTTCGTCATCTCCCAGTGTGAACATTTCTCCATTCAACGAAGTTGACTGCATGGGAGTAGTAGCCCTGATCTCACTAAGTGTAGAAGCAGGTTCCTTGGGCACAATTGAAGGTTCTGGAGGCATGTCGCAAATTGTTGGTATAGGTGAAATAGGTGCTGAAATTTTCTCTGATTTTGTTGAAAGCAGTCTTTGGCTTCGGCCTCCACTCCTGCTTGATTGATATCATGGGCCGAAGCTCATTAAAAACTTCATCCCTCAGTTTCTCAGCTTCTTCTTCCCTTTGGAGTGTCATCCTGATGCGCTGCAACCTTCTTTTCTTGGCCCTGGTAATACCTGGAGGGCACCATTGTGGCTTCAAGTACTTGGGATCAATCCACTTTGTCCCACTACAGCTAGCCTCATGATCATTAGCCGCTGATTTTGGTCGATCAATCCTATCTCTATCAACACCTTTGGCCTGACTATCAATAGTAATCGATCCCTTGCTAGGATGGCCAATGGGAACCATATTGGTGCCAACTTGAATAGCTTTAGTGCTGGTCACCCCTTTATCTGATCCTGAACCTTGTGGAGATTGCAAATCTTGCTTCGGACGCCACTCACGGATCTTGCCGTTAATTGGAGACTTTTGCACTGGCCGGTTTACACCCAAACGGCCCTGCTTAGGATGTGAGAGCCTCTCAAAAACTGACCTCTTAGGCACTGCCCATCCAGGATGAAAAAGTGGTGGAGGCATAGGCAATGAAATCCACTGACCAACATTTGGATCCCACACAGTGTAGGGCATATGAGGAGGTGGTGGGATTGCAGGTAAAGGCGTCATGTACCCATGTGAAGGACCATCATAGGCAAAATCTTTCCTTGGTGGTGAGTACCTTGAATGACGACTGGGCCTTGGAGGAGACCTTGGACGTTTATTGCTTGCTAGCCGAGTTAATCTTGGATCAGCCGTTTCCCTCGAATATTTGTCCATGAGACACTCAAAAGAATGCTTATCATGTTTAGTCTTCCAGACTTTAGGCTCGTTCACTTTCCACTTGTCTACTTCTGGGCTCTTTGGCTTGATGAACTTGTGAGGTGTATGTTTCGCCCTTGTCGCCCCAAGCATCACTAGCCTTGATGGTGATTTTCAATGTCACGCCGCCATTGGGATCTTGCTCAAGTGCAACAAACGCCTAAAGCTATCTTTAGGAGCCTCAACTCTTGGTTCACCAATCACAACATTTTTCCTTCGCCATTTTGGTTTGCTCAGTCAAGAAGAACTTCTTGCCCTCCAAATTCATAACGTTCATCGGAAAAGGAGTCTTGTCCACTTGCATCTCAGCAAAAGTCAATCGTCCATCATTGATAGCCGATTGTATCTGTCGTCGAAAAACATTGCAATCGTTAATAGCATGCGAGAAAGAATTATGGTATTTGCAATAAGCACGCCGCTTAATCTCATCTGCTGGAGGCAATGCATGTGACAACTTAATAACTTTTTTTTGCACTAAGGCATCGAATATGCGGTCACATTTAGCAACATCAAAAGTAAACTTAATTTCTTGCTCACGATTCTTATGGATCGGCTTTAAAGTAGAACAAGCATGAGGTTTATTCTTTGATGGCCACGCAAATTCAGCAACATAAACATCAGTTGTCTCAACGTCCGAATCGGAATCACAATCAAACATGTGTATACTAGGACGATCAGACTTAATTCTATGCTCTCTATGATCTTTAGCACGACTTTCATGCGCCAAAGCCCTTTGTAATAACTGATTGACAGTTATGAACTCATATCCTTCTAGCTTCTCTTTCAAATGAGACCTCAAGCCATTAAAAGCCAGATCAGCCATGTCCCTCTCAGAAATCATCACATTAAAGCACCGATTCTTGACATCTCTAAATCTCCTAATATAATCGGTAACCGGTTCGTCATGTTTCTGCCGAACCGATGTCAGGTGGGACAGTTTGAGCTCATTGTCACCAGTATAAAAATGCTCATGAAATTTTTGCTCTAACTGCACCCAAGATTGAATAGAATTTGCAGGTAAAGCAATGAACCATGAGAAAGCTGTTCCGGTTAATGATAATGAAAACAAACGAACTCTCAAAGCTTCGCTGAAACTAGCATCGCCCAATTGAGCTAAATATTGACTAATATACTCTTCGCTGAAACTAGCATCGCCCAATTGAGCTAAATATTGACTAATATACTCATAAGTTGTCTTGTTATCCTCTCCACTAAATTTAACAAAATCAGGCACTTTGAAATTCAGAGGATATCCGACAAGATCAAAATGTGAGGAATACGGTTTTTGATAAGTACGGTTACTTCCCTTAGGTTCAACGCCGAATGAATCCCTAAACATTTTATTAACATCCTCTCTCAGCTTCTCTAAAGCATGATTAAGATTAGCCGATGGTGATGTGTTTTGCATGTTAGCATTAACATTCGGCGCTTGCTATGACAAGTTACTAAGATTCGGCAACTGAAAAGCACCAAGTTGGGATGGTGCTGACAATTGCACAGGAGGTGTGTTATAAGCCAAAGTTCGGTACAGGGGTTCAAAACAGGCAAATTCTTTCCCAACTGTACTAGGCATGCTAACAATGGGTTCATTATTAAAGACAGGAACCAGCTGCCCACTAGCCTGTGCTGTTTGATTCCCAAAGTTATTCATCGGCGTACCATATAAGGTTTGACTTGGCATGCCTCTCGTCGATTGATTAATCGGAACCCGTGAAATATTCACAGAGGCGCCTCCCAGGGCCTCTTGGTTTATCCTATTGTTATCCATGATTTTATTCACGTGTTCTAGCAGTATTCTATTATTCTCATTCATCATGAACTGAAATTGCTCAACTGACAGGTTTGAAGATGATGATGGAATCACAGTTGAAGTATCAGGTGGAGTAGAAGAAGGTTCACTCACAGAGGGCATTACCTTAAGATCAATCGGCGGCAACGTGAATAATTCCTTCTGCACAACGACATGCCGATTCTTACCGAAGCACGCAACAACCCTCTTTTTTAAAGCATCTTCATGTTCCTTGATGTATTTCTCCACCACTTGGCGGTGATCCTCCGGAAGATCGTCGAAAGAAGCTTCAACGATGTTGTTGAGGTCGACATCAGTAAGGGATCCTTGGGTTCCCTTGGCTTTATTGCTATCGCCAGGCATGCCAGACGACCGATCTTGTCTCTTCCCCAGTGGAGTCGCCAAAAGTGTGTTCGCACACGAACACGTCACCGTGTGCCTTCGAGAGCGAGCGCGATACGCAGGACACGCTGTCGAAGGAGGTCGGCCGAGGAGCGCGATCCGCAAGACACCTCAGCAGCACGCTTGAACCCGAAGCCGCCGTGCTCCCGGGAAGACCCTCGCAGAGAGACGACGCAATGGGCTGCTTCAGATGGCTTGACAAGTTTAGAACTTACAAACCATCCTGAAAGCGAAGAACGATTGAAGAAAATAAAGTTTTGAAGGATAAAAGATGTAGTAGATTGAATGTCTCGATGTCAATTGATTGATACATCGCTAATATATAGAAAGGTTGATCTTCTCGTAATAAAGACATGATTCTAATTTGAATCCTAAACCGACTAAACTTCCTAACCTATTTGGCCCACATGATTTTACCGAATTCATAATCGATTGACCAATCAACAAGATTAGGAATATTTTAATTTTCGTGCTAAACAACATGTGTGCACGCCTTGCTTCTCCATACCTTCTATATTTGAATTTGATCCGTGAACAATATATGCCTTCTTTCTTTGCATGCAAACCTTTCCTTTAACTTTCCTTAATCCTCCACGTGAACCTCAATTAGCATATCCGTGAATTCCTCTGCGCCATCTCCACATTCGCATGCTCCTCGCATACATATATGCCGAAACTCTTAATTCTTGCTTCACTGTCTTCTTTCTTTTTTGTTGTAAACCAACCAATTCGGCCGAACCAATCACTAAGCATTGCTTTAACAGCCGAATTAACTGTTCAACATTTCAAACATCTTCTCAAGCCTAAATTGCCTTAAAGATGCTAATTTTAGGTGCTAACACAGGTAACGACAGTAGATTAGCTAACCCCGCGCCTTTAGTGTCAAAGATTGACTATGCTAATGGGTTTGAACCTATCTAGCCTTTTAATTAGGCTAGTCTAAAATTGTATATGCATTAAACTTATTTTGTATCCCACCCCGCGCCTTATTGTTTTGTACTAAGTGAGTTGGACTTCACTATGGGCTACCACCTGACTTTGTTTTCATGGCTGGTGTCCAAGACACCATCTTTTTATGGTCGACATTTAGGATGCTAGTGGGCTTAGACGCTTGTGGATTAGATTGGTCCAAACTGTATATAGATTTGTTTCATTTTAGATTTGTAGTTATTTGGACCAGATCAAACCAAGCTAGATTGGGTCAGGTCTAAGACTTATCGTTTTGTACTAAGTGAGCTGGCTTTCAATGTTGGCTGCCACCCAACTTTGTTTTCACGACTGATGCCCAAGACGTCATCTTTTTACAAGCAGCATCGACTGCTTCCCCACATCCTCTACTCTCCCTTATCGATCGTTGTGGTGCTAGCTCTTCCCAACCGCCTCTGCTTTCCCTCATTGATCGTCATGATGTGAAGCCTCTCCGATGTCTACCTCGTTCCACTGCCATCCCTGGTCCCCCTTCTTGCTGCCACCACGTCCAGATCTAACGAGAGCCTCCGTTGATGCTGGGCTCTTCCCTACCACCTCTATTCTCCCTCGATACCATCGCATGCCACCATATGGCTAGATCAGGTGGGATCATGCTAGATATGAGCCGTGCTTGCCTCCTCCTCTCGCTCTCTGGCCAAATCTGGCCCTAGTGATAGGAAGAGGTAGCGTTCGGTGGAGTGGTTGCATGGGCGATCTCGTACGGCTACAAGATGATGACAAACTTGGGCTGCGGTGGAGGAGGAGTGCCCAAGGGGAGGAGGCATGTCAAGGAGCAGCATGGTGCGGCCTATCCCCATCACCATCGCCAATGAACCCTCTCTTGTCTCCACCATCGCTTTCATCGATGCCATCTCCACCACCACAACTTTCGCCAAAGAGTAGCGATGGCAGCAGGTTGTCTCTCTCTTCTCTCTTCTTACTTGATGTGGGTGTGTGCTCCGGTTTGGACCAATATCCAAGTTATTTTTTAGGTCTAGATAGGACTTGAACTCCTTTGTTTTAGGTTTCGAATAGATTAGATTAAAGGAAACAAATTTCATGTTTAGACCAGACTTATGCTGGACTTTGCCTTATTAACACCCCAAGGTGTGATGAGCAAGACGCCAGCCGAGAGCCCACACAAATATTAGATAATCTCGTTTAAACCATAAGCAATGCAATGCCATGTCACTCATACCGTTCAGCCCCTTTGCATGACATGGTACAAGATTTGAAAAGTGAGTAAGAGGTCGCATGTCTCTAGAAATAACTGCACCCATTTTCCGTACCTTCATTCATTCATTTTGAAACAATATATAGCAGTAGTGCCACTGCCATGCTATGTTAGCAAGCGCTAGACTAATTGACGGATGAGCAGTGCTTCAATACTTTTCCTCTCAATACAAATTGCACAAATTTTAAATCAAATAAAAGAGTAAGTAATCATCATCTATCTTTTATTCATACTTTATATATATACATCTGTTAAAAAGAAAAATACAAAGCAACTCTCTCAATATCCATTCATACTTTATATTTTTACAACTGTCAAAAAAAAAAAACACCAAACAACTCTCTTTCACGCCCATGCTTCCATCCGAGGACCACGCCTGCCATCTTTGTTGTGCCATGGTGCCCATCCATGACTGCTCTCTCTCTCTCTCTCTCTCTCTGCAGTTCGCACATGTAGTTGCTAGCTAGCTAGCTAGCGATTCTATTTCATCTTCTGACAGTCACACAAGAAGCCAAAACACACCAACCACATTGACTCACCCGCCAGTGCGATCACGTAGTACAACGGGTACATGCCATGTATATCTGAAGTCGTCGCCTCCTCAAGATATATACGTGCGTACGTGCGTTGCCGTTCGGCTGTCGTTGTTCCACGGGGGAATCCGTATCTTATCTGCCTTGTATTTTTTTTTCGAACTTACCTTTCTCACACACATATTTACAAATTAAGCCTTATTTTTTATCATAAACATGACAAACAACACTTATCACATACCAAACCTAAGAAACATAGGAGAAGAGCTCACAGATCAACCCAGCGCACGACACAATCCTACCATAGTGGGCTATATGCCACTCCTAAGGTTAACTAAGCTCCTATAGCGCCGATTGATAGGTGATAAATGTGGTTTATCGTATCTTTCAGACGGTCTGGAAAGAAAGTTAAATTTGTAAATATAGACAAAGAAAACTGGATTTGAAGAAAAAAAAACTATGGATCGGATAAGCGAAGTACTGAGCAGGCAGGCAGCTGTCACCGACCAAAGCGGCATCGCCAACGCTTTTGGAGGCCGCGGGGAGGGGAGACCAGTCCGCCACGCGAGACGTCCCACGCAGGCACGCACTCTCAGATCTCGACGCATGCATATGCTGCCAAGCGAGAAGCTGGCATAGTAATGGCACAGTGAAGGCCCAGTAGGCAGTAGCCCATACCCTCTCGAAGCAACCTCCATATATTGTTGCGAAAAATGGCGGACTCGTTGGATTAGTCACGTGATTAAACTGTTATGAATAGTTTAATTAGAATGTAATTAGTATAGTTAAAATAATTGACAGTATAATCTGATTAATAGGCTATTTTTGATTAATTGTCTTTTTTTGTTTAATCACGAAAATAACTTATTTTTATTTAGTAAGTACAATAAATTACTTTATAATATTATGTCATAGTGTTCATAGTATGTACCTTTTAGATGAAATATAAACAATAAAATGTAAAATATGTTTTGTAGAGTGATAATTTGCAATTAATTCTAAATATAAATAAATATATTAATATGAACACATAATCATCCGTTAGCCGTATTGCGATTAATCGCTTAGCGGTGCCATGTTCGTCGATCAAACGTATATCCTTTTTCACAACACTATTACAGGCTAAATTAACACCAGCACCTGTATTTTGGGAGAAAAAAAGGAACGATGTACTCGGCAAGAATTAGATTGTTCGCTTGGCTGGTGCTATAATGTTTTCGGAATGACTTGTGTTCGGACGTCCAAAATTTTCGAACGTATTGCAATATTTTTTTTCCTACACGTGAAATATTTTGTTACAATACGTGCAACATTTTCCTTCGACAAACAGTGAAATGCGCTACAGTAAACGGTTATTGCAAGCGTTAAAAAAATATTGCACGCGTTGGCAAAAAATGTTACAAGATGCGTCTGATGGGATGAACAGAAATCGGACGTCCGAGCACTAGTTTCTCCCTAATGTTTTATTTGATCTCTTCAATTTAGAGTTGTTTCGTGCCGTACTAGTATATGCTGCCCCCACCGTCCAGGGCTGAATATGCTGTGATCCTAACTGACAGAGCATCCGGTTGTTTTACTTAGCTAAGAGCCAAATCTACAACTGATAATTGGTGACCAAGACCTGGCAGTACCCTTTTGTTTATAGCTCTAGCTGGGTCATTAGTAAGTTCTTCACTAGAGATGACTTCTTTGTCCATATCGTCGTGAGCTTTTCTTAGAAAAAAACAACCAATTTGACAGACAAATCAACAAAATAACTAATGATACCAAACTGGACTAAAATGAGATCTCTTATGACTCGTGGAAAAACTTCGAGACTAGAGAAACTTTTGTGTACACGGTCCCATCGTCGTGGCCTCGTGGGCCATCAACGAAGTTATACTTATTGTGCGTGCCCCAAGCCGTCCGGTTCATGTGGAGGTCCGTGAACCAAGTAGTACCAAACTCACTCAATAGCAACAGTAGAAAACGAGGCAGTAAAATCCAAAGAAAGGGATGAAAAGAAAAACCTAATGACTTATGTCCAGATGTCTGAAATTTTCGGATACACTGTAATATTTTTTTTATACATGTGCAATATTTTTTACCAACGCCTGCAATATTTTTCTTTCGACAAACAGTAAAATTCACTACAGTAAACGGATGTTGCAAGCGTTCAAAAAAATTGTTGCACGCGTCGAAAAAAAATGGTGCACGCGTAGAAAAAAAAATATATTGTAAGAAACATCTGATAGAATAAACAGTGATCGAACGTCCGAGCGCTAATATCTCCCGAAGAAAAACCCCAAAAACAACCAACCGAAGACAGCAGGATAGAATCTCTGGTTCCTCACGAGCCACGACAAGCTCAACAATTACTCGGTACCGATTTGCCAGCACGTCCATGATCCATCCATGCCTCGGTGCCAGGTCACACACCACTAAATTTCACAATTTTTTATGCTACTATACCAAACATGACCGGCGCAATTTGTACTACTTAGAGCCTGTTTGGTAGAATTTCAGATTCCAAATTTCACCGAAATCAAACTTATAGGTTAAAATAAAGTGAATTAAGTTTATATTTTTAGTCTAAAATGTAAACAAGATGATCCATCTAAACACTCTTAATGTATTTCACGACTCAAACTTCATGAATCGGTGAAGGAGATTCGAATCTTTGCCAAACAAAGCCAAGGCCGGCGAGGGAAGAAGGAAGCGAACAATAAAGGCTGGTTTCATGCGATCGTAGCGTGAGCTCGCTCGAGAAGCTTTGTCTTAATTTGTTCTTCTCCATTTGATTTTGGCAACTCGATCCTCGCCCAATAAAATTATAAAAAATGTCCTCTAGCAATGCAGAAGCAGCGCAATGTGCCATAGCAGATGATCAGTCTGTGGCACCCTAACCGACTCGGCAATAGCCTGGACACTTCTGGCGTAAAAGGTACCACACCCTCGATTCGGCGAAGAAGTCGCCACTATCATCGTGCTCGGTAGGACCCAACTGCCATGATGTCCTAGCGCGGTAGGGACCTGCTGTCTTGTTGTTGCCATGGTCGACCATGGTGCCACGGCCTAGCCACCTGCCACAGTGCAATGAGAGCAGAGTAAAAATGGAGAAGAGATCAGGCTTCGCGCGCCGAGGGAAGAAGGAAGCGAACAATAAAGGCTGGTTTCATGCGACTGAGCGCGCGTGAGCTCGCCTGAGAAGCTTTGTCTTAACTTGTTCTTCTCCATTTGATTTTGGCAAATCTGATCCTCGCTCCAATAAAATTATAAAAAAATGTTCTCTAGCAGCGGTAAGCCGCGCAATGTGCCATAGCAGATGATCAGGTCTGTGGCACCCTAACCGACTCTGGCAATAGCCCTGGACACACTGCGGCAGAAAAGGTACCACACCCCTCAGTTCGGCAGTAAGCTGCCACTATCATCGTGCTCGGTAGGACCCGACTGCCATGATGTCCTAGCGCGGTAGGGACCTGCTGTCTTGTTGTTGCCATGGTCGACCATGGTGCCACAGCCTAGCCACCTGCCACAGTGCAATGAGAGCAGACTGTTAGTGATATGTCTTGAGGCAATCATACAGATGATTGTATCACGTTTATATTTATGTAATAGTATAATTATTTTATCCTTTGAATAATTATCATTAGTGTCAATCAACAAGTATGTGACTTATTCGTGAAACACCTTGTTTATGTTTTGACATTATTCTAAATTATTCCTGACCTTATATCAGTATATGGGACAATTGCGATTTATAGATCGGCACATATATTGATTGATGATCATATTTTACAGATCATAGATATAGGGATATCAAATCAATAATGTGGATATATATTGGAGAACGTGATGTTAGAGTGACATACCATGAGACACTACGAAAATTGTTATATTCTTATGTGTCACCAGTTGGTCTAATACATAGTGTATGTGGGATCTTTAGACTTGAGATCATCATGATTTTCTACATGTGTAATAGTATATTAAGAGGTTGTCAAACACTACTCCGTAACTAGGTAGCCATGAAGGTAGCTTTCAGGTTTATTGTGAAACATGCGGAGGAATGTGAACGATCACGATAGAATTTACTCTTCCTATATAACGGGAGAAATATCTCTAGACTCCTCAATGTGGTTGGATTAAGGAAGTGCATGACCACACCAAATGTGATTAAGGAGTTAATTGTAACTTAGTAATCCACTATAGAACGAGTGAAGAATTAAGCTATTATAAGATGATACGTTTATCGTCTTGATTTTGATCTGATATTATGAGGCAAAGGGATCAGGACATGAGTACTATATAAGTTCGTTTAATATGACATTCGTGTGTATTTGAAAGTCGCTATATCCTGCTAGGGACCGCTGCCGACTTATAGGCTGAAAGGAGTTTTGGCATATGGCCGATTATACATGAGCCTACAGAGTTACACACTTAACGGGTTGGAATATATTGGTTCAAATTGGATCCGTCATTAATAGGCCAAGTAGGTTTTGTAGGTTCCACTGAAATAGGGACGTCTATTTAAAGGGACTTCGCGGCCGCAATTAGTGTACAACCGGACACATCGAAACCCTAGCCGTCACCACCCGAGCCTGCTGGTGCTAACACACCGACGCATGACGTTCCTTCCTCGAATGTGTGTACTTCAGTAGAAGTGTTGCTGCTACTGTGACGCTGATCAAGATGATCGATTGCCGCACGGCGGCACGGGGACGATCGACCATCGCACGAGGAAGATCGATCACTGTAACAGGATGCGCGATACGATGAATCGGGCTATATCAACTTTTCTTCCACTGTACTGCGCGTCTATTAATAACGATCTTACTCGCTCGACTTTCTAATCTATATGGTACAATTTTAACTTATACTGGTGTAGCCTATTTGTATCTTTTCACAGACTTATGCACATATTTGGTGCAACCATCCTTATGGTGAAAACTCCGTGAAAACTACCCGTAAAAGTTTTGAAAAAATCTCAAAAAATTGCTATATGTAGAGGAGGTGCGCCTCTACAATCCTGCAAAATTTGAAAATGAAACTCAATCGCATTTGAAAGATATGAAAAAGACAAACGGCTACGCGCGCGTGACGCGGGCTAATGCTCTCCTCACCTGGAGCCGAGCCAACCGAGGCGAAACCCGCTGTCTGGGCGTACGCCAACCAACTGCGAGACGGCTTGCCTGTCACGCAGCGACGCGCGGCGAGGCTGTTGCTGTCGTGCGTTTTAAGTACGGGGCGGGGCGCGGGCGCACAGCGTGCCGGCCGGGCACCGCCTAATGGCTTTATTAGGGTGGGGAGAGAGGCAGGGATGCCGTGGGTTGTCGCCTCTCGGTTCCTGCAGATAATCGATCAATCGAGTGGGTGCTCGTACGGAGGCTAGATATGGCACCACAATGTCGTTGATGTGCGCGCGCATGCGATGCGTCAGGGAGGGGAGCTAGGAGGAGGGGCCGTGTTTGACTGCCCGGGTGGTGGTACCGCTAAACAGCAATCAATCAACGCTGTTAACTGCTAGCTAGCTGGGCCCTGGGATCGGATTTTAGATTAGATTCGTAAGTCTCTTTTGAGGAAAAGCAAAAGGGATTAGATCATTTTATAGCTGGCCTTTCACAGGCCGAGGAGCTGCTATACCATATATATGCGGATGAGCATGCCCTTCGTTATGAATTGGTAGATAAAACGGGTCTGTCGATAACTACGTGCAAAAATTTACTTCCTTTCTTTAAAGACATGTTGCGTGCATGTTAAATGGTTGTTTTAAACAAGTATGGGTTTAGAATGCGAGAATTTCGTGATAGATTTATGAAAAACAATACATACGAAATATCTAAAATTCCTTCGTTAGAGTACGTAGGTGCGGCTAAACATACGCGCCCACGACTCGATGCAGACGGAGATCCGTTTGCGCGCAGAGGATCCCCGACAATGCACTCAGAGCCTGTGGCACGGAAGGTCCGCAGGGCCCACGAGTACAGCGAGAGCTGAATGCAGCCACGTGGTGGGCCCGGTTCCACCTCTCCCACCCGGCCTGCCTCTCCCTCGCACCACCTGCCACGGCTCGAACCAATCGGCTCGGCTCACGGCTCGATCCAGGCTCGGCTTTTCTGTTAGAGGAAACCACTTGCCTCTCTATCTGTAACGTTTATCCTTTCGCTTGCGCGTCTCATAGGAAGTACTGGAGACCGTGGCTCGACCGGCGCTACGAGAATAAAGAACGACCTCGCCAAAATCTGCATTGTTCACGTGATTTATCCATGACCTGTGACCTGAATTGGAAAATTTGACTCAGATACTCTTGAGTTAATATGCCGTTAAAGGTTGTACTTTCTCCTATCATAAATAGTTATTATTTTAAATATAGATACAGTTAAATATTTAAAACTTTGGTTGTAAATATCTTTTTAAATATTTAAATTGTGTATTGCAAATCATATATGTAGATTTGTCTCGAAAAATACTTTCCATAATACTATAATTTTATTAGAATTTACAAATATATTATAACAGAAATTAGTAGTCAAAGATGTGTTTCAAAGACTATATCGATATCCAAAACGATAACTATTTATGAGAAGATGAAATACTAATGTTTCAAGAAGTGACATAGCCCGTCAGTTTTTGACAATGTGTAAAATGTTGTCAAAGGCCTCAATGTGTCTCAGGTGGTGCAGTGCGGAGGTGCACGACCCTGGGGTCATGGATTCAATTTCTCTTCTCTGAGGCTGGGATGAGGTCCAATGGAGAAGACTTGAGGGTGCATGACATTTTGTGATCATCTCCATCATTCTAGATAAAGAATAATTTAGCGCATGCATGGATAAGAACATGTAGGGATAAAAATGGGTTGGATATAAACGGATACTGCTCTTTTCGTATCATAACTCATTTTTTTAATTTGGAGCTAGATACAAACATGAACATGAGTTATTCAGGATTTGGACACATGACAAATATATGACGAATCCAAATCGAAAATAGATAAAGACATATGGATAATACATACATATACAGAGTAATATATATTGAATCAAACTATATGAGTACATGATTATAATTTCTACTGCTTCTAATTAGGAGTTGGTGCCAGTCGTCTCTTTTTCTTAGAACACCTGATCCATTGGATTTAGCATGAACGTTTGAGATAGAAGGGAATTTAACCCGATCGTCCTACCCCTTCCTCTCATTTTCGCACAGGCTTACACGGCCCGAACCTCACCAGCCACGACATCTTCCATCTCAAACCACCTTGACGCTGAGCCACCTCCCCCTCCCTCGATCCGACGTGCTCAACTCTACCTCTCAAATCTCGTCGCCTCCCACTCCCGATTCTCCACCATCACCCCCAACATCCATCCTTTATGAGCTGCAATAAGAAGGACCGACATCGGCGTCGAGGCAAGTGAGCGGTGCAAAGCGCTTACATCTGAGTCCCAAATCCTATCTATGCGGCTACAAGTGAATCTCGGATGTGGAGCGGGGAAGAAGATCAATAAAGGAGGATACAACCGTGCTTGCCTCCCCGCTAGCCGATGACCTCCCTTGCCTTTGAGGCAAGCCTACAAGCCTAGGTACTTCTCAAGGTTGAAGCTAGACGCAATGGAGGAGGCGACGGTAACCTTTGCTGGAGAATAAAATCTGAATTAGAAATTGCGGCGTGGTCATGGGGAAAAGAAGCATTAGCGCTGCAACAGGAGGAGCACACCGGCATTGTGGTGTGGCAAAATCCCTTCTCCGTCCCCTTCGCTTGCACGGATTGGTTCTCTACGGTGATGACCATGATGGGAGCAGTTGGCAATTCGTGTGAGGATGGGTGTTCAATTAGGAGTTGGGTTTGTTTTCAGTGATTTGTTAGATGGAAAATTGGTTACATTTGCTTCATCCCTTTCTCCTACGGTGAGTCCATACTTATTAATTTTAACTAAATTATTATTCTATATTTTTTATCTATATTTTTCTATGATTTGGTAGCCAACAAGTTAAAACTGTGATCAATTTGGGAGGCTAGAAATTGCCATTCATATGAAAACTTACTTTACTATTACTAGCTAGTTGTGTTAATATCTAGATGAGAACTAGGAAATGGTTGTTATAGTAATTCAATCTATAGGAATTGAACTTTATTGTTGTTTACTAGGAGAATATGGGTTCCATGTTATATTTGCATAATTACCTGATTAGTTATTAGAAAGCACAAAGCAAGCGTAGGAAGCAGACTGCAGTTGATTTGATAAAGAACATTCTTCCGCCGTTACAATTTCTTACAATGAAAATGTACAAAAATTAGATAATTTTCTCATCAATGGAAGTCTACATTACCTGTTGAAAGAGAATATGAATGGTGGGCTGAGCTGGTAATGTATTGCTAACGTTCAATCCAATTATCCGTATCTTTTCACTTTTCTTTCCTATGGTAAGACCTTCTATATTTATTCAGTATATGACAATATAATTGTGTTGTACGATTAATATAACATCATTGTTAATATAAAGAGCTTCAACCATACTGCTATTTTTTATTACTAACATATTTATAGATTTTCTTTCCTCCTACATTGTGTGTATACCTAGAGAATGTTTCAATAGATCAAAACAACCATCACTAGGTGTGCTTCACATCAACTAAAAAGTCCAATTGAACTTGAGGTGATGTGGTCTGCATGAAAATCAGTTGTTTTTTGTTGTCCAATCAACTCTGCATTTCTTGTCCTCTTGTGTATTATGTTATTACGATCGTTGGTTGGTGTGGTTGAAGGTAAGTCTACAACGGTAAGCAGAGTATCTCTAGGTGGAACCAGCATTGCAATGAAATCTTGTTTCCTACCTGCAAAGTCAGGTCTGATTCAAACTATGTTTATACTACATCTTAGATTAGTTCTAAAATTTATTAACCCAGTACAGTTTTATACATGACAAACAACGAAAAATGATTCGACACATGGCTCTGTCCATGGAAGTTATGTTTGCCATGGAGATTTTAGCTTATCTCATATATCTCCTGTAGAGAAGAGGCGTATGTATGGGTGGTATAAGATTATGAGAATTGCTAAATTAATGAAGCTAAATGGGAGTGAAAATTAATCTGTCTCGAAACTCATTTCCAATGGCTTTGCACTTTGCACATATTTAGTGTTAGGACTATCATTATTCAAGAAATTTGAAGTAAATTACCCTCCTAAAATACATATATTACTTTGGTTGATGGTGAATAATACATTTCTCAAAGTGATTTTCCGCGCAAAAACTAATAAAGCTTAAAGTGATAATCAAAGTAATAGTCGCTATGTAGATGATCTTTTTTTCTTTTTCTGTAGGGAACCTGAATCTGTGTAGCCATATGTGCTTGACAGATATTTTTAAAGATTTTGAAGAAACAAATCATTGTGATTCAATAGAACAAACTAATTGTCAAAATAAATAGGCTGCAAAGGAAATATGTACGTGCTTTCACCCCTAGGTTACCTAGACCGAAGGCCACCTTTGTAAACTAGAGTAGAGACTAGGCTAGGCCAATAGGCTGCCATGGATAACATGTCATGGCTGAGTTAGGCCGATGGCCAAGCTCTTTGGAGTGGGCTAATATAGTTGCCGGATATCTTAATAGAAAAAAAACCGATATTGGCTGCTCTGAATTTGATCTCGAATTTGAATTAAAGTATTCGTATCCTGTCCTGATCTAACTAGATATTTAGATCTTTTTTGAATCTAATCCCGAATCGGCTTCGAATCGGACGGAAAATATTAAGCCTATTTTCATCCATTCGAACATCCTATGGTTTTTGCGGTTTCGCTTAAAGGCTTAAAGATTAGATTTCGAAACGAATAGGTTAATAATGATTGTTAGATGGGAGCATTCTGCGCGAGGCAGTATCAGCCGAGAAAATTTGTGTGTGGGTAACGTTTTTTTCTTTCACTTTCGTGTACTAATCAGCTCGTGCGTCACAATTTTTGTCCGTAATGCACTGATTAGATCGATCGCAAGTCTCTCTGTCTCTTGATGGAAATGGCTTTTTTTTTTGGGGTACAACCACCTGTACGAACGTGCATGCGGCCTTAATGGACGGATGTTCCCTTCGCATGACAGCAAACAAGAAAAGAACAACTTTTAAGAATCAAATGTTTCATACTGGTGATAAAGACAGGAGGGCGGAAACAAATTAATTAAATGGGTGTAAAATAAAGATCAGTGTCACCAGCTGAAGGAGTCTGGCATGCTGGCTAGATGAGAAATTTGGATCAAACGAATATCAAATTCAGGGAAAATGAACAACGTTCTAAATTTTGATGAACCATCTGCCTTAACTTTTGAGCTACTTTAACATTTCAGACACAGCCATCAGAGAATTTCCAGTCTTTTTGATTGGAGATCAGGCATGTCACTATAGTATTTGTCACTCTTTACACTATTGACTTTCAATAGACACGTGAGTAAGTGCCCAAACAAAAGTATTGAGTTGCATGGAATAAAAGTAGGTTGTAATTGTTTTTTTAATTACATCAATCAGGTTTTGAACACGAGACTTATTGGCTCTGATTTTTTTTTTGAAATTTGGCTAGGAGCTCTGGCATTCAGTATAGAAGGAGAGAACAACAGCCGAGCTACAGGGGCGCGCACACACCCACACACGCACCCCCCACACACCCGCACCCTGCCCTCGGCTCCCACGTGCACCCGGGCGAGCGCGACGGCTCGAACCCGGGTGGGCAGCCAGCGAACCAACGCGGCTAGCCAACCGAGCTTGTGCTCGTTCGCCCTCTGATATTATATTGAGTTGCATGTATCAGCTAGTTCATCTAAAAATTTAAGCTAATAAAAAAAGTTGAACAATTTACTTATACTTCAACCAAAAGAAAAGGACAGCTGAGTTAGAAAAACTAGCCAGGCCGGACAAGAGCATAAATAACTGGAGGACAACTATGAGAAGGCAACTGTGAAAAGGGACTCTGTAGAATCAGCTGAACTAGACAAAAACTAAGAGATTTTTAGAGTTAATATTCCATACCATACTGAGATATTTTCAGAGTTACTTGAAAACAAAACTGTACCCATTAATGCATTGACGTTAAACCAGAATGCTGGCACGTAGCCACGGTAATCGTTATCGCTGACCATGTTTGAGTTGTTTTCTGAAAAAATGACGAGGTTAAAGCCTTAAAGGTTATCCAAAAGATCAAAAGGGAGGCAGTCGGGAAAAAAAAATCTATAGCACAAGTGTCCTTTAGTATCTATAGTATTTTTTTTAAAAAACAAAACACATATTATATATTATTTAGTTACTCTAAGATCTGTATATATTATGTGTTTATTATTTTTTTTTTACCAGAGATGCTCCCAGTCCCAGCTACGAAGTACTGGTGTCATATAATTTTTTCCGAGCCAGTCAGGCAGTGCCGCTGTCACGCTGGAAAAGAAGCACATCTTAAAGCACGGCAAACTGGCCGGTATAGTGCCATTGGTCAAATGGAATTCCAAAGCGTGTAGTTAGTCAAAAGCTTCGTTCCGATGCCCTGCTGCTCGGACGGCTGCCCACCGTTGTGGACCGAGTTTTTAAAACATACTCCTGCGGTTTACATGTATTTACAAATAGTCCTACATGATTTACAATTCACACTAAGAGGAGATTCAGCAATAAAACTCAGTGTTCCCTCTATTTCTCAACTATATCATCTACAATAAATAATAAATCTATCTTGTACAATATTTATATCTAAATGTTGTCTCTGAAGAAATGCCTTTGGCTATAACATTAAAACTTGTACAATAACTATCTTCAACATGGGCTTTTGGCTTGCTATAGCACTTTTTTTTTCCGTGTGATGCTGGCTGCTGCATTTGAGCTGATTCTCTTCTCTCTCCTTTTTTCTCCCCCTTCTTCCACATAAAAGAAAGATGATGTGTATATACTAATAGTAAGTTAGGATGACTTTATCATTCCTGCCCTAACTTTGGGTTCAGTACTCAGTTTTGTCTACCAACCCAGACGCACAATTAATATGGTTAATTATATGATTCACGGTAACCTTTGGATCTATTTTAGGCATCTTTCCTATATTTTCCCGAAAGATTTCACATTGCAATATTGCACTAAACTAGCCATTATATAATCTAGAAAGACATACTATTAGGTCAAAATGCCCTAAAATTTACAAACAAGGGAACATTTTCACAAGGTAATACTCGGTTTTCATCATAAATGTTGTTCTGGCGACTATTGCAAGGTGCTAACCTCATCTGTGCTCATGTAAGGGCCTTTTGGTAGAGCTCCAGATCCCAGTTTCACCTGAGATCTGAAACTTGTAGACTAAAATAAAGTGAATTAAGTTTATATTTTTGGTCTAAAATATAAAAAAAATAATCTATCTAAACACTCTTAGGGTCTGTTTGGCAGGGATTCAGCTTCTCTAGATTCTGAGAATTTGGTGAAGCTGAAAATTTTAGCTTCACCAGATTCATGAAGCTGGAGCTGTGAGTACATTAAAAGTGTTTAGATGGATCATCTTGTTTACATTTTAGACTAAAAATATAAACTTAATTCACATTATTTTAGCCTATAAGTTTCAGATCTCAGGTGAAGCTGGAATCTGGAGCTCTACTAAACAGGCCCTTAGGCCCCGTTTGGTACGGTTCCAGATTCTAGTAGAAACGGAAACGGTTCCGGATTCTTGGTAGAAACGTTTCAGGTAGAATCAGAATCCGGAGGAACGGGTTGTTAGCCGATTCGACCACGGCGTGTAAAAATCAGAAACGATTCGCTTTGAAACGTTCCGAGTTCTATTCCGTTTGGTTGGATTTATTTAAGATTCTAAAAGAAACAGTCCGGTTCCAAGTTGCCAAACGGGGTCTTAATGTATTCACAGCTCCAGTTTCACAGATCTGTGGAGCTAAGAATATTCAGCTCCATCAGATCCACGGATCTGATGGAACTAGAGCCCTACCAAACACACTCTAGATCTGCCAAAACGAAGTACCTAAACAGCAGGGACTGTTTCATAAATGTCCAAAAACGAAGTACCTAAACATCAGGGACTGTTTCATAAGTCTTCCTCTAAAGCAGGCAAGGTCAGCTCGGCTCGGCTCGGCTCAAACTTACCTCAAAACCAAGCCGATCCGATCACGCAGGGATACCGTACTGCCATATCCCCACCGCATAAACCACGGCTGGAGCCAACCATCCACTCCTGCAATATCCCTCCCTCGCTTCCCCATGGGCCCAGAAAATCGTGACCCCACTTGTCATCGGGTAGCACCAGAGCGGATGTGCGTAGCAACCTCTCCCCGTTTCCCAAAGCCTATATAGCCGCCTCCTATCTCGAGCCGCAGTAAAAACCAAACCCCCCCGTCTTCTTTCCATATTCCTCCGTAGCGAAAGCTCGGGAGACAGAGCCCAAGAAAAGCCTCCGTTTTTTTTTAGCTTCGCGTTCTTCCTCAAATTTTCCCTCGGGATCTTTGCGTGAGGTTTCGATCTCGAAACCGATTAGGGTTCGCCCCGTGAGTGCATGGCAGTGAGCCTCCTGGTCAATGAGGTGTCGGACCTGTGCATCGGCAAGCCGGCCGTGAGGTCTCTCCCGCTCTCCGCCGCCGCCGGCGACTTCGCCGCCGCGCTCAGGAGGGGCCCACGCGCCGCAGCAGCCGCCTGCATCGCGGTCACCGGTCCAGCGCGCGCCGTAGTCGGGCGGGTCGGCCTCGCCGACGTGCTCTGCTTCCTCTGCGCCGCCCCCGAGGCGTTCGCCCGCCCCGCCGCCACGCTCGCCAAGCCCGTCTCCGCGCTCCTGCCCAAGGACGGCGTCGGTGAGGTGCTTCGCGTCGACCCCGCGCGAGGTAAGCCCCCCTCCCCCTCCCTCCTTGGCCCTGTTCGGTTTATTACTAGTTCGTGGCAGCGACGCGTCTTGCCGACACCGAGGCTCGTTCAAGATTGGAACTTTGTTATGTAAGGGCAAGGCAAGCTACAAAACAACGCGATTTAGGTCGAAATCCGTACTAAAACTTGTTAAAGAAATTGATTCTTGAAACATGGCACTTTCTCAGCGAGTTCTAGTTAAAAAAAAAAATGGATCATGCCGTGTTGTGTGTGTGTGTTTTTGGTTTTAGAGAAAGATGTATTATTAGTTGATTTTGATCAAAGTTACCTGTAATAGCTGTGTCTCGGAATAGAATATGCGAAGCGATTCGAACAAGCGTTTGGTACCCGGTTAAGAAAAGGCGCCTTTGGGGTCAAATCATCTGACTCATTGGGCACAATCTTGTGGCGCTCGAGCGCGTGGCGCCGTACAGATCGCGACATGCATCCCTGTCCCTTTGCGAGATTCTTGGTAGGATCGGCTGCTTCCAGCTCTTGGTTTCAGGAGATTTTTCGCTGCATGTGGCTAAAAAATCGTGCCTTTCGATCGAATCTTTTGATAGGAGCAGGATCTGGATGCGCGCAGAAGTGGAATGTTTTAAGTGGCTTCATTTTTTTTGCGTTACAAATGATAATCTTCGAATCTGATATTTGACTGATGGTAACAGATTTTGTTCGTTTTGGCTGATGAATGTGATCTTTCTTGCAGCGTCTTGGAAGCGCTTGATGCGGTCTTGAGCGGCGCGCAGGTGCTCGTCGTTCCGCTGCGCTCCGGCGGTCGCAAGAAGCAGCTCGGCGGCAGTGCCGCTGGCGCTGGCGACTTCTGCTGGCTGACGCAGGAGGACCTCGTGCGCTACTTCCTCAACTCCATCTCCGTTTTCTCCCATGTCGCCGCCCGGAGCGTCTCCTCCCTCGGCCTCGTGCGTGCCGACTTCCTATCGGTGCGGCCCCACGAGGCAGCCCTGTCCGCCGTGCCCCTCATCCGTCGCGCCATTGCCACCGAGACCGCGGTCGCCGTGGTCACCAGCGACGGCCACCTCGTTGGCGAGATCTCCCCCGTGCTCCTCGCGGCATGCGACGAGACGGCGGCTGCAGCCATCGCCACGCTGTCGGTGGCTGACCTCATGGCCTACATCGACTACTTCGGCTCGCCGCCGGAGCACATCCTGCGCGCGATCAAGACCGGGCTGAAGAATAAGGGCCTCGACACCATGCTTGAGCTAATGGAGGACGAGACGTTGTCCTCGTTCTCCTTCTCCTCCTCCTCGTCCGACGAGGAGACTGGACGGGCGCAGCTGAGCCGGCGCCCGTCGTCGGGGAGCTACGGTCGCCGGTCGACCGAGGAGCCGGTCGTGTGTAGCACGGCGAGCTCGCTGGTGGCCGTCATGGTGCAGGCGCTCGCGCACCGCGTGAGCTACCTGTGGGTGCTCGACGAGGAGGACGACTGCAAACTCGCCGGGATCGTCACGTTCGTGGACGTGCTGAGGGTGTTCCGGGAGCAGCTGCAGTGAGGCCTTGGCGGCTGCCGCTGCGGTGAAGAAGGAAAGCTTCGAGTTTTGCAGTGATCTGAACTCCGAAGAGGATTCGCCGTTTGCTAGATCGATGAATTGCGTCTGCCTTGGTCGTTCCTGCTGAAATGGGATTGAGCTGCTGTCATGCTATGCATTGGGTTCCTTTGTTTTGAACATTTTGATCTACTGTTTGTTGAGACATTTCCAAGTGTCCTGGACTATGTGTGTCTATTTGTTGCCGATCGATGAACAATAAGACTTGGTTATGCAGCTAATGCTTTCATAATAAAGCAGCACTGTGGTTTTTATGCTGTAAGTTTAGGATGGCTAATCTATAAATTAGTCAATTCCATGGTGCATTGCTCTGGTCTTACATGTGGGAGAAGTTGTTTCTGAACCAGGGCTAGAAACTGCAGAGCTACAGAACATGAGTGGCACTTGCCATTCATTGTGCATATTAGAAGAGAGCTATTGTAGAGCTTGGATCCAGAAGTCTACGCTCCCGCCGCGGCAAAGCTTCTGAAGGAGCTGGCTAGCATACTCGCAGGAACACTACGAGGAGAGGAGATATCTTTGGCTTCTCTAGAAGACGGAAGCTGTACTAAACGATTGGCTACGAAAAAGCTAAAAAACAACAATACATTTATACTAGGAGAAGATAAAAACCCAAAAATATCCCTTTCTACGAAGTATAAAATCCCAAACTGCATCCCTCTCACCCTCATTCCCAATCTGCACCCCTCACACTTAAAAGCTATGTTAAAAATAAGATTGTCAAACATCAAACCTCTTCGGCTTAGCTATTCAGTCGTACAGCTCTTCAGTTATACAGATCAACCGAAAGCTAATTTTCAGAAAAACTGCACTTTTATTGTGCACTTGTGCTCGAGCAAAAACATGAGATTCTTTTGTGGTTTTTGGGGATAGCTGGGTGAGCCCTTGTGCGACGAATTATAGGGAGTGCTTTTTCTTCAAATTTTTGGCAACGAGTGCAGGCAATGAAAATGTTTTAGTTGTGCTAATTGCAGAGACATTAGGTAGTGCCTGAATTTGTGATTGTTTTGTTTCCTGTGGCCTTCGAAAGTGTTAGATTTTGGTTCTGGAAGTGAAGCTTAAATACTCCTTGTAGTTTGTAATGTCTTGTGCCGTTTTACCCTTTTGTATAACCAAGTGTAGTGAGGTCAAACTTGGTACTCTTCTAAGCCAGTTGGAAGATGCTAACAGTCATAAATCCATTAACAGAAGTTCATGAGCAAATCTCATGGAGCAGCCAGTTAGAAAATGCTCGTTTTTCTGAAACTACTACTGGTTTGTGCCAGTTGCTGATTACCGTTATCTGCGACACTAAGGTGGAATTGATTGGTTTAAATATATGACTATTTTGGAGCGTCTTTTTTCTATTTGATCTTGCAACCTTTAATTTGTTTTACCTAGCAATGTGGATTATGAAAATATGGCAGCTGCTGATAAACTTAATTTCATGCTCACTTTTCTGTTTTTATAACTGTTTTAACCTGGTAGGACTAATGTGCCTAGTTCATTTTGCTCTGCAGTTAATCGGAAACTAATGGTTTATCTTGGTGGTTTTTCTTATTGGTTGCTTGGTGTGGGAAGATGAATGCAATTGCATTCGCATGAGACTTTCCCGTGAATTCCGACGTCAGAATTTCATCCATCCTTTCTCTGAAAATTACTTTGCCCCTCGCTTAGTCTTGCATGAAAATATCATTTGAGGTGGCAGAATCAGTTAGTTTTGATACCCTTTTGCTTTTAGAAGGGGCTTCATGAGTTAATAAACCATTTTGCAAAAGGTAGCTAAGCTGAAAACTCAAGCTAAGCAAGTGAGACTGGTTTACCTCTTATTGCCACTCCTAGGGAATATGATCAAGAGGAAACTCGTCAAATACTTTCTAAGATGGTAATTGTCCATGAGTATCCTTTTAGAATGGTTGAGCACACTTGGTTTAATGTTTTGATGAATTATTTAAATCCATTATATAAATTCATCAGTGGAAAGACGATAAAAAATGAATGCATGAAGAATTATGATAAGAAATCAATATTTGGTGTGTGCTTCTAGTTGGATAAGAGATGCTTGAAATGATATGAAATTTTCTATGTTTGTGGTATGTTCTTCCATACTCTAATGTCATTTCTATTCTTATTGTTAATTACACCATGATAAACTTTAATGTCATTAAGACGTCTCTTTTCAGGAAAAAAGATGATGAGGATGATGTTGAAAATATTCTACTTCCTGAAAGCATCATAGAAAGCAACTAGTGACTGGAACGTGGGCGCTTGGACGTGGATCTTTAGTTTGAATAGAAATTATAACTTATATTTGCCTGCACTGTATTTCTTTTCGTTGGCTTTGTTACCATGGATTCATGGACTTTTAGCATGACCTATCTATTTGCATGGACTATTAGCATTTGTACCATCTCTTGATTGCTGGCAATGGCATTACCCTCTTTTGATTGCAGGCAATGGCAATGGCATTTCCTATTCACCTCTTTTGATTGCAGGCAAAATATACAGGAGCAATCAGGTAGAACAAGCAAACAAATGGTTGGTGAGTAGGTCTTCTGTCAGGTCGGTTTGAGATTTGAAAATTGAGATCATTGCATGGGTACTTATACTAATGCACGAGTGACTCTAATGCTATTGTTGATTTCGTATAGTTTCAGCATCAAATTCTTTTGGATTAGACACGGACTTGTTGACTTCCTATTTGTTGACATCCGATTTGCAGAGGTATAATTCACACTATCAGCTAAATTTATTTTGTCAAGTCCAGGAACTAAAATTCAGCCATGCTAGTTAGCAAACATTTTGGTCAGTGGTTGAGTTGTGTTTTTTTTTTTTGGAACAAATAAGGTCTTAAATCATTATATATGAAACTGTTTCCATTCTACTTTAGAAGCCATCAAACTTAACTGAAATTACAAATGATAAAAGTCAATTAGTCACCAAAGTACTAGTCAAGTATTCAGGTGTCATTCTGTTGAGATGTCACTAATGCAGCAATGATTCATTCGTTTGTGAGGAGTATGGCTTAATGGACTGATGTTTTTCTCCTTTTGTATTGATTATGTGCTGCTATCTCTGTCAGGTTGTGGAAGAGGCATGCACCAATCTCCTTCCCAAATTGGGGTGGGAAAAATCCACTTGAATCAGGTCAGTTCGAGATGTGAAAATTGAGATCCTTCTAATGGTAGCACCAGCAGTTGGCTATAAGAGTGTCCATGTCAGCACTATAGACAACATATCCAATGGATAGGCTATAAGGCTGGCTATAGCAGTTATTGATCTTTGCATGGCAAAAATAGAATGTACGGATCAGTAATAAACTTTATCATCGTGGCTTTTTTGTGTGACATGTGAGCACTCATGCTACATGCACGTTCAACAAGTATATGAGCATACCAAGATTTCAGTATGATGACTTTTTGTAGTGGCCAAGTGCTCGATGTATTTGAAACGCTTGAGATGAATTACCAGGATGTTTGGTGGGTTTTTATCTTCATTCTTTTCGTGCTTCTTGTAAACTGAAATTAAGAACGATTTCCATCACAATCCAAGACAAACAGAGATAATCCAAATAAATGAAAATGCGCTAGTGATACCACAATTTGATGTATGAATATCGAGAAAAATATAACAAACAAAAGGAAAGTGAAATGTCCGCTAACATTCAAAATACACAAAAGAACTTATCCTCAAGATTCAAAGTCTCTGTTGAGTGAAGTTTTTAAGACGGTGGTGATTGAAAAAATGTTTCATTAGTTCCGTGCTCAGATCAAAAATGTTCCGAGCTCGATCAAAAATGTTTCATCTCTATCGCTGATGTTTCACATCTTAGACATCTTGTTTCATTAGTCAATATTCCCTAGAGAAATAATAGAGTAATGAGCTCACTCCGATTGTAGTAACAAAGAGACATTGAAGTACACACACGCTGCAAAAACATCTTTGGCGAAATGGATGAAAACTCACCGAAGCATTTGTGGACCGATGGCGTAAAAATAACATACATCATCAAATTCGATCAGACACGCCTTCATAAGCCTAACTTATGCTCTATAGTACATTTGTTTGTCTCTAATCGTATCGGGATGTAATTTCTTTTCTTGAGTTCTAGTATTTCTCACAGATCACGATCTCTTGAAAGAAACAAAGAGCCAATGATTCACTCCAGCTTGACGGAATTGGTGCATAATCCGATCAATCTAGTTCGTGCTTAGCATCCAAAACTAGATAAAACCAAAAGATTCAGGATCCATCCATTAGCATCTCGAGCCCAAGAACCAAATTCTCAAATTAAATCCCCAAGAACACCTCACACAGTCAATTTTGGCGACAAGAACTGGACTTTTGGACCCAAAAAAATCACGGAAAAACACAAGAAGAAGGGGCCTCCAAGTACTACTAATCCAGACAAAGATCAAACCGGATTCCAGAGCGGTCCAAAGCGAGCAAGCAGAAGCGAACTCAGAGGCGACGTCTTTGGAGGAGTAGCTATCGAGGGTGAGGCGCCGGTGGCAGCTGTGAATGGAGGGAGAAGGCGCCGGTGGGTGGCGATGGGGGAGCCGGGGAAGGGCAGGGACGCGATGGGGGAGCCAGATCTGGGAGATGGTGCGCCGGAGATTGGGGAAAGAGGAAGATGGCGCGCAGGAGACGGAGCGGGATGGATTGCCGCGAGAAAAATCGGGGAGGAGCACTGGATCCGCTAGCACCGGGAGTAGTCGATAGGCAGGCGTCAAGGAGACGATAGTCGTCTCGTTTTCTGAGCGAGCCCGACGCTTGATCAAGCGCCAGCGCCAATCTCTCTCCTGTTTCTCTTTCCTCCACGTAGGAAAATTGCTGATGTTAGCATGCTTATAGCCTGCTGACATGGCTCTATTGGAGATGCTCTAATGGACACCCAATTTGGGTCTGAGAGCCAGGAACATCAAAGTATATCCTCTCCTCCCTTGCACTGATGGCTCTTCTCCCTTCAAATGTATGGGTGAAGTCCTGAAGGTCATATAACTGCCTGTTGCCAGAATACTTCCAATGTCTGGAAGGGATATGGCCATTTCTTAACTATAATTGTTTAGTGGGCACTTGATATTGATTGAAGTGAAAATCATCAGGTAATCTTCAAATCTTCACTTGTTATTGGTGTTGTCAGATCTGACACAATGTCTACTCACGATTCTTTACTTAACACAGGAACCATGATGTTTCCAAAATTATTTTGGTTAAACTGATGAGATAGGGCCACGATGATTCTTCACGATGCATCATTTTTGGATTCTTTTGTGTACCATGAATTCGCATTGATTAGAGTGTTAGAACCCTTTTTTTTGGTGACTTTATATTACAAATTGTCATTTGATGATAAAAGTCCACACCCTACATGTCTTGTACACACCGAGCCGGCTCGAGCCTCCAACCAAGCCAAGCCGAACATGGTTTCCAACTCATTCAACTAACGAGCTGAGCCATAGTTCTAGTCGAGCTTGTGCAAGCTTGGCTCAAGCTGGTTCGGCTCGACTCATTTCCAGGACTAGCGGTAGTTGCGCCAGCAGGGTGCCACAGTATGGTAGCGCGATAGGTGACGTCTGTCGCCTGCCACTACTTTCACGGTTAGGAATGAGCTAGTTTTACAAGTTCATTTGCATGGGGGCTAAATTTGCAAACAAGTGTGCCGATAGGGCAAAAAAGCGAAGGTAATCAAAATGATATGAGAAGAGAAACATTATGTATAGTAGCAAAAAGAAAACATTGTGCTCCAAGACACTGTATAATAAGACAAATCTTGGCTAAGACACTAATCACCAGATTACATTGATTCCATGAGCTTATTAAAAAAAATGGAATTGATATGGGCCATACGTTCGATGCATTAGACGCCATTCATCCCACTAAAGATATCATACACTGCCCAACCCATTCATTCCTCATCCATTTTCTATCCCACATGCACAACCTATTTCTACCCTCCCCCAGTTTAGGAGATTCCACACTACTTCGGTGAGATCAACCGAGCCTCCACCATCAAGCTCTCCGACGAGCTATGGTTGAGCATCCGTCTCCCAAATGCAAGCTCATGAGGCCAAGGAGGAATGATATGCCGATGGGTTCTGGTGGGTGTGGTGACATTCGCAGTGAGGAGGCAAAGGCGGTGCAGAGTAGATCTACAGCGTGGCCGGTGTCACAGGTGGGTAGCAGCAGCAGTTGTAAAGATGGGTTGTGGCTCCCGTTCTAGTCATTGTCCTTGGTATAGCTCGCTAGCTACTGGGGTGGCACGTTGCCATCGCCACCTTCTCTGAGCTTGGCTAATCAACGACGCTTGAATATCTGATCCCCTCTTCCTCCGGTATGCTTGTTGCAAGTATTTTCTGGATTTGTTGCAACAACTTTATTGAATTGTTGCATAAGGTGTTTCATCTTGTTGCAACATGTCTTCTCAAATGTTGTAGCAAGAGGAATTTTGCCATAACTCCAATACTTTACAACCACTACAAGAGTCATCAGATTAGTTCACTCTCTCAGCTCACGCTACTACTTCTTTTGCCTCTTACTAGTGAGCACAACCATGAAATGGTGACATTGTTGAGGCACAATGGGCGCCTGTCGTGTTGTCTCCTTTGCTCACCAAGATCATTGCCTCAACTTCGAGGCTGAGTGCATCCTCTCCCCTTTAGCTGCTAGAGCTAGTGATGGAGCTCCGTGGGCAACATTGTCTCCCAAATAAACACCTTTATTTTCAGAGAGATTTTTGTGTTCCAAAGATATTTGTGGGGGAAATCAACCCCCCTCACTCTCAAAGCCAAATAAAAAGATTTCACAAAGAATTGACCATTGGAAGTTAGAATTCAAGTCATTCTACCTTCCTAATCCTTTAGTTGAACTCCTTCACACTCTCACCATCTGTTCCCACATTGTTTTGACTTCACTCCAAAGTGTTCTCCTAAATTTAGTTCCGCTCCACCCATGGTTATAAACCTTAGCCGCAATAGCATGTTGACTGAATGTAATATTATACAACCTAGGGTATCTTTTTGAGCCAATGTTTCATTACCAACCCATTTGTCTTTCCAGAACCTTGTTCTCTCCCTATTCCCAACATTTTTCTTACACAAACGAAGGAAAAAATTCTAGATTTTCATCAACCCAGACCAAAAATGAGAATCCTTATATTTAAAGCTTGTCTGAGAGAAAGCTTTATTATCTAAGTACTTGTTTCTCAAGAAATCCTGCCAAATCCCTTTTTTAGTTTCTAAACTCCATATCCATTTCTCCAATAGGGCAATATTCATAGTGTCTAAATCTAGGAAAAATATCTGTGCAATCAGACAAATTTGGTGAAACCACAGTGCAACCCAACTAGAAAAAGTTTCAAAAATTCTGAAAAAAAGATGGAACTTGATCTAAAGCTTAATAGCCATCGCTCATGATCAACTTTGTCTTTTTTGTAACTTCTAGCACAGGACGAATTTGATCATAAAATTTTATATATAGATGGGGTAAGCTGAGATGTACATCCATGATTTTTTTCAAAATTTTTTGAAACTTTTTCTAGTTGGGTTGCACCGTGGTTTCACCAACTCTCTGGTTGCACAGGATATGTTCCCCTAAATCTAAGACACCAAGTCCTCCCTACTCCTTAGGTAACCAGACAATTGGCTAACTAACCAAATGGTATTTTCTGATTTCTAATACACTAGTCCTCTTGTCACAACAACCTAGACCTGAAAAAAAAATCCATTCTCTTTCTAACTCCCATTAGAAGTTTATAGAAAGACATCATATATAATGGTACATTGGTCAGACAATAATTAATTAGGGATAATCTCCCTCCGATCGAGATGATTTCCCCTGCCAACAACTACATTTACATTCCATTTTATTTTTAGTATTATTCCACTCACTATTTCTTAATTTCCTTTTATGTAAAGGAATTCCAAGGTATTTTATAGGTAAGTTTCCAATGTCACAAGTAAATATTTGACTATAGGAATCCTGTTTACTTAGGACATCTCCAAAGCAATATAATTCACTTTTATAAAAATTTATCTTTAATCTTGACATTTATTCAAATAGGCATAGTATGAGCTTCAAATTCTTTGCCCCCTCAAGCTCATCTTGCAGTAAGAAAATGATGTCATTTGCATATTGTAAGATGGCAAGCCCATTTTCTAGCAATTTTGGAACCAACCCCTTAATTAAACCATGTTGCTTAGCACTCTCAATTAGAATGCCTAGAGCATCTACAATAATATTAAAGAGCAAAAGTGACAAAGGATCACCTTGCCTTAGTCCTATGTGGGTTCTAAAATAAGACCATATATTATTGTTTACTTTCACCCCCACTTTACCACTAATAACAACCTTTAATATCCAATCACACCATTGTTTTGAAAAATCTTTTAATATCATTACCTGATAAAGGAAATGCCATTTAATTTTATCATAGGCCTTTTCAAAGTCTACTTTAAAAAGGATTCCAGACATCTTATTATTATTAACCGATTTAAGTTTTTCATGCAGCATTAAAGCACCCTCTAAAATATATCTATCTTTATGAAGCAGTCTGAGCAAGTGAAATAACCTTCTCAGCCACCTGGGCTAGTCTATTCTTCAACACCTTGGTAATTATTTTGAAACTAACATTCAAAAGACAAATAGGTCAAAATTTTTGTATCTGTCTTACATCTTTACCCTTAGGAACCAAAATAATGACTCTATAGTTAAGCCTGCAAATGTCCAAAGTGCCCCTTTGAAAACCATCTAAAAGATTTTTCAGGTCATACTTAATCAAGTCCCAAAATTTCTGATAGAATTCAGCAGGGAAATCATCAGGTCTAGGCGCCTTATTTGTGTTTATGTTGAAAACAACCGACTTTAATTTCTCCATCTCAAAATCCCTAATTAATTTTTTTAGTCTGCATCATCAATTTTGTCTATCAGGGTTTTTAAGTGAGATTTGATGGTGGAGAGAATGTACGTGGGAAATCTCCCGTCGTAATTCGGATTCTTAATCGCTCCTAACGAAATTTGCAGTATTGCAAGGGTTTCTTCGTAAAAACAAAAACAAAAACAAAAACGAAACCTCCATGACTCCACCCTCCACTTCTTTCCCTCCTCGCCTCCGACGGTCAGGCGCGCTCTCTCCCGTCGGCTCGACGGGCGGCTCCGCGGTTCCCACCACTGAGCGCGAGCGCGAGCTCGAGCTCCGACGGATACAGAGGCGGAGGCGGTGCCACCACTGGTTGTTCTTCCGTCTCTTTCCTCCCCCGTCGCGAGCTGCAGCTCCCACCACCGGCCGTGCCCAGTGCGTGGTCTCTTCGTCTCCTCCCCGCAAGGCATGTCGCACCGGGCACGCCCAAGCTGCAGAACTTGCTCGGAGCTGGAGCATATCATCGCAGGACGCGCACGCTCGGGAAACCTCGGCCCCGAGGACGCACTCCAGTTGTTCGACGAATTGCTCACGCAAGCCAGACCCTCCTCGGTTTATGCCTTCAACCAGCTACTCGCTGCCGTCGCCCGCGCTCCGGCCTCCTCCTCCGTGCGCGATGGCCCGGCTCTCGCGGTAGCCCTCTTCAACCGAATGGCCCGAGCCAGCGCGAAGAAGGTGGCTCCCGACATATGCACCTACAGCATCCTCACCGGTTGTTGCTGCCGCGCGGGCCGCTTGGACCTTGGTTTTGCAGCGTTTAGCCTCATCCTTAAGACGGGATGGAAGGCGCGTGCCATCACCTTCACCCACCTTCTCAAGGGGCTATGTGCTAAGAACAAGCTGGGCGAGGCCATGCACATAGTGCTGCGGCGAATGCCTGAGCTCGGCTGCACGCCCAATGTCTTCTCCTACACCATTCTTCTCAAGGGGCTAAGCAATGAGAGGAAGAGCCAAGATGCACTGGAGTTGCTCCACTTGATGGCTGATGACGGAGGCAGCTGCCCACCTAATGTGGTGTCGTATAGCACCGTCATCGATGGCTTCATTAAAGAGGGTCATCTGGACAAAGCTTACAACCTATTTCGTGAAATGCTGGATCGGGGGATTTCACCAAATGTTGTGACTTATAGCACAATCATTGATGGCCTGTGTAAAGCTCAATCGATGGACAGGGCCGAGGGGGTCCTTCGAGAGATGTTTAATAAAGGTGTTATTCCGAATATTTCTACATATAACAGTTTGGTCCATGGATATTGCTCTTCAGGACAGTGGAAAGAGGTGGTTAGAATTTTCAAGAAAATGTCCAGACATGGTCCTGCACCAGATGTTGTTACTTATAATATGCTGATGGACTATCTTTGCAAAAATGGAAGATGCGCAGAAGCTAGAAGGTTTTTTGATGCTATGGTTGAGAGGGGCCCAAAACCTATTGTTACTTCCTATCGCACTTTGCTTCATGGGTACGCTACCAATGGAGCTCTTGTGGATATGCATGATCTCATGGATTTGATGGTAGGAGACGGTATTACACCTGACCATCGTGTCTTCAACATATTGATATGTGCGTATGCTAAGCGTGAAATGGTTGATGAGGCAATGCTTATATTTAACAAAATGCGGCAGCAGGGATTGAGCCCTGATGTAGTCAACTATGGAACTGTTATAAATGGACTTTGCAGGGTAGGCAGAGTGGATGATGCTATGTCCCAATTCAATCAGATGGTCAATGAAGGATTAATTCCTAACATCATTGTTTTTACCTCCCTTATTCATGGTTTTTGTACCTGTGGCAAATGGGAGAATGCTGAGGAATTATTTTTCAAAATGATGGATAGTGGCATCCAGCCCAACGTCACTGTGTTTACTGCAATGATAGACAACTTATGTAAAGAAGGAAGGCTTATGGAGGCCCAAAATCTCTTTGACTTGATGGTGCGAGCAGGTGTGAAGCCTGATGTTGTTTCATATAATACAATAATACATGGTCACTGCTTAGCTGGTAAGATGGATGAAGCAATGGAGTTACTTGATAGTATGGTCTCGATTGGCTTGAAACCTAACGCGGTTACCAAAAATACGTTACTTGATGGCTACTGTAAACATAGTAGGACAGAGGATGCATAGCCCTTTTCAGAGAATGTTGAGCTAGTGAGTTAAGTGTGGAGTTATTACATATAATACAATACTGCATAGTTTATTTCAGACTGGGAGAACTGCTGCTGCAAATGAACTCTGTCAGCCTATCTCAAGGTGATTAAAAGTGGAACACTCTTGGAAATTAGCACGTACAAAATAATTCTAGCAGGGCTTTGTTAAAATAATCATGTTAATGAAGCACTCAGGATGTTTCTGAACTTACGTGTGGTGGATTTTCAACTTGAGATTAGGACTTTAAGTATTATCATTCATGCATTGCTTAAAGTTGGCAGAAAGGATGAAGCCATGGATTTGTTTGGTGTTATATCAGTACATGGTCTATTGCTGGATATTGTGACCTAGACCTACAGCTTGATGACAATAAATCTCATAGAAGAAGGGTTGCTAGAAGAGTTTGATGATCTATATGTGGCCATGGAGAAGTCTCGAAACCACTGTATGCTACTTGCTATAGTTAGGAGGTTATTCCACTGAGATGATGTAAGCAGGGCTGGTGCTTACCTCAACAAAATTGATGAGAAGAACCTCTCCATTGAAGTTTCCACTGCTTCTTTTACTCCTTGTCAATATCACTTTTTTCGAGGGGGAAATATCTGCAGCATGTGAAGTCACTCCATGAAAAATATCATTCTCTTATGGAAGCCAGCAATGCTTGAAATTTTCTTCAGCAATTGTTTGATGCCTCATGCTCGGACCTACAGTTAAAGGGTAACATCCAGGTTTGTTAAGTAGAGCAGGGTGCTTTTCTCTGTATTTCATGGTGCTTCTGATGACCTTTTTTTATTTTTCTGGGCGTGGGCATAACTTATAGTTCTTTTATTAGTTCTGCTTCTGCATAGGCTGTTAAAAGATACTGACAGTGACATGACATATACTGCTTGCTTTTTTCCTTAAAAAAAATAGATGTACGGCTATACTGTGGTTGCACTAGATGTCAAACCTTTAAATTTCACTTGCCTGCTTTGTATTTATGTACACTGCATCTCTGAAGTTATGCTTTGTTGTGTATGCTTACTACAGTTGATATCTTGTTCCTTTCAGATAGATGCTTTGAGAACACTTCTGTTCATTTATTAATGGCCTACACAGGTGCATTTGGTAATTCTACCAATTTTGTTACTGTTTCAATCTTTGATATATAAAAATGTTGTTCTTTGGATGTACCAATCGATTCTTGTTTACTTTAGTGGCTATCTTTCATCTTTTGTCAATGCACATTGGGTTATTGCTCTATAATTTACTAGTTAGATTTGTTGAACATTTCGTCCATGTGGTTTCTCATTAGGGAGATATATATAATTGATTATTGGCACTCTATTTCGTTCCCCGTAATATTGAATTACTGAAAATCATTTAAAATTTACCATATCTAGTTGAATTGAGCACAACTCGATAGTGCTATCTGTTCAACTTTCAGTTAATATATTTAAATTTTATATTAGCTCTGCTTCATATATTTTGTAATGTCCATCTTAGCTTTAACAAATGCTGTGTTGCTTTTGTTGATCAAGTCAAACATGTGCTTTTTGACCACAAAGGTAGACCGTGCTTTGAGTTCGATGTGTGTGGTGTAGGAGCTATGTTGATTCGACCAGTCTCCCTAGGGAGCTGGAATTTGTCCAACACTACATGCTAATTCAGGTTGAAACTATAAACCTGTAGAGTCCTACTGCATCTGGAGAAGAGCACATATATCTGAACTATCCTTTGGTTTTCCCCGGTTGATGCCGGGCTGCTGAAGTGTGTAGCGTTGCCCTGTCACCTGCTATTTGTGTGACGTTTGGCAATCCAATAGTTGCGGGGTATGATTATCCGTTGCTTCTAACTTCTTATGGAAAAAAAGGTCCCCCCGATGAGAGGTTCATGTTTGCATTTTGGCTCTTGTATTTATTTGCAGCAAAATGATTCTAGAATGGAAGTTCTAGCAGTCTGGCACTCAACATGCACCTTTTCAGTCTGGTAATAGGCTGATATGTGTTTCTTTGATTTAGTTGAACTCTTGCATTTGTTCCATTCTGTATCACATCTTTTATATTTTCATTATTCCATGTAAAGGATTTTCCCTTATCTTTTTTTCCTTATTTTAAAAGACCTTAATTCTATCTCTTTTACAATCCTGATATTTTTCAAATTATTAGCTCTAACCAAGGGTTCTATATTAGTTATCAAACTTATTCTGATGAAGCACACTCTTATTTTAGGAACACCGATAGCATTTTGAATGTTGATGGCTCCTCCCAATTTCCTGTGGTCCACGGGAATTACGTGTGTGCATCTGTGAATCCATCCTGGAGTGTATCTATCATCGAGGTCATCAGGCATTTGTCTAATTCAGACTGAAATTCATGAAATGGCATTTCTCTTACTCCATCACTGGGGACCAATGAATGTCAAAAGCATGTCGACTTCCAATTTGTCTTCAGAATGACAACTTCCTATCCTTATCATTTTCTCTCAAAAAATGGAACTTCTAAGCTTCACTTTGTTTATTCAATGCTTTATTTCACTTTCTAATCATGCAAAAGTGATCACATAATCACAACAAGTGGATGGGTCCAGCAATCAGAATGTCACTTCCAAGATTAAGGTTTGGTAAAACGAAAGTGGATGGCCTCCACGCTTTTCCAAAAGAAAACTGCCATAGTTCCTACATCTGCACAAACAAAGTGAAATTAGATTCTTAAGTAGCCATTTTCAGATTTCTTTTGAGAAGTCATAAAAAAAAATGCTCCTAAAAAATATAGATCATTACTCTTCAATGGAACAAAACTTGGTCATGACTAACTCGCATTGTGAATTTCAGTGGCCAGACACAGGACCATTTTGATATTCTCAAGTAATCTTGCCAAGTAGAATGAAGGTGATCACATACCTAAACAAAACTCAATCTGGACGTCCTGAGAGCACGCATTGCTATTATATTGGTTATATTGTACTCCATCCACATGACAAAAGGGAACCGTCATTTCTCTCTCATTGTTTCATTATTGTAAGACTATGAACAAATGATTGTCTGAATATATTATCTTGTTGTAAACCACTGGAGCAAATCCGTCATTTCTGTCCTAGTCTTCACTGTGTAATCGCCTTTCTAACCAAGCATTCTCTTGTACAGGGTGTGTCCAGTATGTCCTGCTAGGGTTTGGAGTCCAAGAACGGCAGAATCACAAGAGGGTTCTGATGGCAAAGCCGAAGCATTTTGGTATTGTTGTCTTGGCCCATCTTGGCTCTGGCGGATGCACGTTGATGCTCTGAAAATCGTCGTTCCACACTCCGAGGAGGAAGTTAGATACTCCATTACCTGAATCTTGTTGGGTTTTGATCCGAATTTCCTTTTGAGTTTAGGGACGTCTTTGGTCCGTATGTTCGGTATAGCCCGTTTAGACTCGAGTCGCTTCTTCTATCTATAAATACCTCTTGTATGCAGCGTGAAAGGGTGTACCTCATTTGTAAACCCTAAAACTTGTACTCAATTTCCAAAATAATGATATCACCGATTGGCGCCCGTGGTTTTTTCCCGCAAGGGTTTTTCACGTAAAAATTCTGTGTCTGGTGCGTTCTTGTTTTTGTGATTGATTTTCAACAAATTTGATGGGAGCTATGCACCATGGTTCAAAGACCGGGAGTTTTGACCACGTTTGACCCGGTTGGTTGATGAGTTCATGCACTGTTTCTAGTTGCTTTTTTCCTCGCCAGTTCTTTCATTGTTTGCTGAGGATGCAAGAACAATTACGTTGGATGTGCAAACTACTTGCTGAAATGAATTTGGAAATCGTTCGGTTTCTATTGGAAGCAGATATACTCCTGTAACTGCACAGTATTTGCAGTTATGCATATGGCGATGCAGCATATGAAGACAGGTTAATGCAGAATAAGAACACCGGGCACTAAAAGCTTTGAGCTCCCAAATGCTTCGCCAGAAAAGACGAACATGGTTGAAGAAAACTAGTGCGATGTCCAGAAACAAAGGTAAAGGAAATGATTAGATCAACAGAAAGTCTTCGGGTTTCAGACTAACCCAAGTCACTCATGGCCTTGGCCAAGCCACGCTAATACACCATTACACCAACCCTAAACAACACAGTGTTCCACAGTAACACACTAACACGGAGACATCAGAAAACGGCACGCGCAGATGGCAATCCTGCAGCTACTCCCGAATCAGACGCGCAAACGGCGGCGCCGGCGGCGGTGCCTTCTCCAGTGGCAGGCTCCCCACGGCCGGCTTCTGCTCAATCCGCACCGGCCCGCTGATCGGAACCGCCGCGATCGGCTCTTCGCTCGCCTCATTGCCACCCGTGGCCGCCGTTGGTGGCTGCACTTGCACTTGCGTTGCACCGACGTCAAGCCGGTCAAGACGGGCTTGTCCACGCCGGCATGGCTCGGCGATCCTGTCGTGGTGCTCTCCTCGCTGCTGTAGACGACCAGTGCAAGGTCCGGCGTCGCGGCGTCCGACGACGTGCTGGCGGCCGGGCGGTGCCTTCGGCGCGCAGCGCCGCCTCTCGCCGCGGGGAACCACTTCTTGAGCGTGCTGTTCCAGTAGTTCTTGATGGCGTGGTCCGTTCTCCAGGGGAGCTGGGCGGCAATGATGGACCAGCTGTTTGGTCAAATGGTCATTGAAGTTTGAAACAACCAGTGTCACTGTGTCAGTAATGCAACACGCAAGCAAATGTTTGATGTATCTGCATTAGTAGAAGATCAAATTGCTGTACATTTGATTTGACTGAAATCTCAGTGCAATAAACTGCAGTTTCATTGGTGTATTCAATGAAAGCAGTGAGTAGGAGACTGAAGTTCTTTCAGGATCAAATCAACAAGAGCAAGGAGAAGAAGCATCAAGCAAGCAATACAGCAATGGGAATCAATGCTGTTGTTGGTTGGGCAAAAGCAATTAAAATAAACTGCCATGTAAGCAGAGCAGCCTAGCTTGTCAATAGCAGTAGACATGGGTTCATGTGAGACAGGCTTACCAGCTTCCCCTCTTGCTGTACATACTCGCAGATGATCCTCTCTTCAGCCGGCGTGAAGTTGCCGTGCTTCAGCCCCGGACGGAGGTGGTTCAGCCACCGCGAACGGCAACTCCGTCCGCACCGCTGCAGCCCTGCGATACATCAAGAAACTTCTCAGAAGTGGTGCAAAGTAATTCAGCCACAGTGGTGACTAATGGTTTAGCTTACGCGTGCATTGCCATGATCATGTCAAATATGAATTTACTGTCAAAGAACAAAACTAACACATTTTCGGTCTCAACAACACGATCAGGCAGCTGGGGGCGGAACTCTGCCGCGTCCCTATAGCACGAAAGGAGGCCTGCTTTTGCAGTTGACTGAGGTGATGATCTTCCGCACTCTCCAGACGTGCTCCGACACGTAGCGTCTATTGCGTCTTTCGTGGTGAGGATTTACGAACTCACAGGGCTGAACAGTAAAAAAAATCGCGCACGCAGGAGGGAAGGGCGCCGCTCCGCAGTTGAAGACGTGAAAGATTGAGGCAAATCACAACTTAACTTAAGTGGTGCCACAGGAGTACATATATATAGGCTAGGGCTGCATCGGTTTATAGAAATAGGGCCGGCAGCCAGTCATCACGCGTGCGTAACAGACGGAGGTAATTAGGGAGCAGATATCGCGCTAACACCCCCCTGCAGTAGGAACGCCGGTGGAGCGGACGTTCATGCTAGACCGAAACTCCAAGAAAACAGCAGATGGAAGTCCCTTGGTGAAGATGTCGGCGAACTGCGATGTTGTAGGCACGTGGAGGACTCGAACAACACCAGCAGCTACCCGTTCACGGACGAAGTGCAGATCGATCTCGACGTGCTTGGTGCGTTGATGCTGCACCGGATTCGTCGAGAGATAGACAGCACTCACGTTGTCGCAGTAGATGAGGGTGGCACGCTGGAGAGGCTGGTGAAGCTCCTGGAGAAGCTGCCGTAGCCAGGAGGCTTCGGCAACGCCGTTGGCGACGGCGCGGTACTCGGTCTCAGCATTGGAGCGGGAGACCGTCTGCTGACGCTTGCTGGACCAGGAGACGAGGTTGTCCCCGAAGAACACGGCATAGCCCGAGGTGGACTTGCGGGTGTCGGGACAACCGGCCCAGTCGGCGTCAGTGTAGACGGTGAGTGCAGAAGACGGCGAGCGAGTGAGGAACAGGCTGAGGTCAGCCGTGCCGCGAAGGTAGCGAAGGATACGCTTCACAGCGGTAAGGTGAGGCTCCCGCGGGTCATGCATGTGAAGGCAAACCTGCTGAACTGCATAGGTGATGTCAGGCCGGGTGAACGTCAGATACTGCAGAGCACCAACGAGGCTGCGGTAGAGAAACGCATCAGTAACCGGATCACCAGCGGAGGACAGCTTGGCCTGAGTGTCGACGGGGGTGGAGCACGGCTTGCAGTCGGTCATCCCAGCACGATACAGAATGTCGAGAGTGTATTGGCGCTGTGAGAGCCACATGCCAACGGGTGAACGAGTCATGCCGACGCCCAGGAAGTGCTGAAGAGGACCGAGGTCCTTCATAGGAAAGGACTCCTGCAAGGAGCCAGTGATCCAACGTAGGAGAACAGTCGTCGAGGCAGTCAATATGATATCATCCACATATAATAGCAAGTAAGCCGTCTCTGTGCCCTAGCGGTAGATGAACAGAGAGGTGTCTGACTTGGCCTCCAAGAAACCCAGAGACCGTAGGTGAGCCGCAAAACAACTGTACCAAGCACGAGGAGCTTGCTTCAGACCATAACGGGACTTGTTGAGACGACAGACGTAATCAGGGTGAGTTGAGTCAACAAATCCAGAAGGCTGGCAGCAATAGATTGTCTCGGAGAGCGTGCCGTGGAGAAAGGCATTTTTTACGTCCAGCTGATGGATGGGCCAGTCGCCAGAGAGAGCCAAACTGAGAACAGTGCGAATGGTGGCAGGCTTCACGACAGGACTGAAGGTCTCATCGAAGTCAACGCCAGGACGCTGAGTGAAGCCACGGAGGACCCAACGAGCCTTGTAGCGGTCAAGGGAACCATCAGAGTTGAGTTTGTGCTTGAAAATCCACTTGCTGGTGATGACGTTGGCGCGAGGCGGTCGAGGCATGAGTGTCCAAGTGTTGTTGTCGGTGAGGGCCTGGAACTCGTCCTCCATGGCTCGGCGCCAATGCGGATCATCGAGGGCACGCCGATACGTGGAGGGTACCGGAGAGACAGCGATGGCTTGCAGGTTGAGCCGGGGCTGCCGGAAGCCATCTTTGGCACGGGTTTGCATCCCATGCAGGTTGTCGACGGGGAGCGCGGGAATGGCGCCTGCAGGAAGCGTCGAAGGAGGCACTGGCACGCGCGGTACACGAACCGAGCGGGCATGCACAGCACCCCAATGCCAGGTCCTCGGATCAGCAAGGCCGCCAACGAGTGGAGACCCAGCGGAATTGGGCCCCGCGGACCGTGTAGGTGAGGCCGCACCAGACTGCGGGCGAGGAGGGAAGCCAGGTGGGCCGCCCAGGAAACTGGGGCCCGGGGGAGGCGACGCTGCGTGCGGCCCAGCCACGCCAAGGGGTGGCGATGCGTCGGGCGGCCCAAAGAAGACCGGGAGCACCGAGGCGCGACGGCCCGAGCAGCGCCGAGTGCACCGCACCAGAGCCAGCGTGGTGGTGGAGAGGCGCCGAGGAACCGCCCCAGATCTTTGGAGCTCGAGTCGCGGTAACGCTGCGGGATCCTGTGGCGGTTGAAGCACCAACAGGAGCCACGGCTGGCGACGACTGGCGATGGACGGGCTGCACAAGAACCGAGTAATCAAACTCATCCAAAAAATCAAGATTAGTGGTAGAGCCTGAAGTGCGCGGTGCCTCGGCAAAGGGGAAAGAGGACTCGTCGAAGACGACGTGACGGGAGATTATGATGCGGTTTGTGGCTAGCTCTAGACAGCGATAACCCTTGTGGTCAGATGAGTAACCGAGAAAGACACAAAGGGTGGAGCGAGGAGCTAGTTTGTGGAGAGCGGTGGCCGAGAGATTAGGATAACATCGACAGCCAAACACGCGGAGGTGGGAGTAGGACGGAGGACGTCCATACAGGGCTTGGTGGGGAGTTGAAAACTGGAGGGTTTTAGTGGGGTGCCGGTTAAGGAGATAGGTGGCAGTATGCAGGGCCTCAACCCAGTAAGAGGCGGGGAGGGTGGCCTGAAAGAGTAGGGAACAAATGATGTTATTGGTGGTGCGAAGAATGCGCTCGGCCTTGCCATTTTGCTGAGAGGTATAGGGGCACGACATGCGAAGGGTGACCCCGTGAGAGAGAAAGAAGGCATGGGAGGACGAGTTGTTAAACCCACGACCGTTATCACATTGCACGCTTTTAATGGTGGTGCCAAACTGGGTGGCAACAAACGAGAAAAAGTTAGCAATAGTGGGGAACGTGTCGGATTTGAGACGAAGGGGAAACGTCCACAGGTGATGGGAGCAATCATCAAGAATGGCAAGGTAATATTTGTATCCAGAAACACTAAGAATGGGAGATGTCCACAAATCGCAATGGACAAGATCAAAAGGATGTAAAGTGCGGGACTGTGAAGTGGGAAAAGGGAGGCGCACATGACGTCCCAGCTGACACGCATGGCAAATGTCGGTAGCGGGAGCACCTTTATTACATGAAATAGAGGAACTACTGGCTAAGCGGGACAGAGCCTCATGACCGAGGTGGCCGAGACGGCGATGCCAAAGCTGAGGAGACGCGTCGGCGAGGAGGGCACAGGACGGAGCAGAGGCAGGCGGAAGACTCAACGGGTAGAGAGAGCTGGAGCTATTGCACCTGGCGATCACGTTCCGGGTCCTGAGGTCCTTCACAGAAAAGCCAAAAGGGTCAAACTCGATCGAGCGGTGATTATCTGTGGTAAATCGCTAACGAAACAAGGTTTTTAATAATGTGTGGGAGACAAGAATGTTAGCCAAACTCGAGTTACCGACGGTGGTGGAGCGATGGCGGATTCGGCAAAAGGAGCCATCCCCAACAATAATGGATGAAGGAGTGGAAGATGAGGGTGGTGAGAATGAGAGAGAATGGGGTGGGAAGCCATGTGTGAAGTGGCCCGGAATCCATGAACCGGCCACGGAGGGTGCAAGCGGTCAGAAGGCGTCATCGTCTGGAAGGCCCAAAGAAGGGCCTGCTGGTCCAGTGGCCAAGAACGCCGGGGCTCGAGGAGCAAGACTGCTGGCTGCACTGCTTGTCGTGGAAGCCAATAGGGGCGGAGCAGCCCAACGACCGCCCAATGAGAGGCCCGGTGGGCCACACAAATAGCCATGGGCGGCCAAGGGCGCTGGAGCGAACCAGTGTCGGCAAGAAGCGCATGTTGTGGGCGGACACTCGGAGACAGCGCACCCGGACGAGAACCCTGGACCGGACCGGGCCACATTTGGATGGTCCCGGTCCAGTGGTTGTACATCATGGGCCACGGAGCTTGGACGCCGACCTGGGTGCCTTGGGAGCCGCTGGTGTGGGCACCCTGCGACGCGCCAGTGGCAGCAGATGCGCCGGAGCCACCCTTGTTGCCGTTGTTGTGGCGACGACGGCGATTGCCACCGCCACTCCCGCCGGAGTTGGAAGCCGCGGGTGCGCCAGTATGCCCAACGGTGAGAGCGGTGGGCATCGGAGATGGCGACGACGTCGAGGAGGAGGGCGGCGCCATGGAAAGCTCTTCGAGAAGGAGATCGGACCGCACCTCAGCGAACGTGGGGAAGGGACGTTGGCGCTTGAGGAGGGGATGCATGTACTCAAACCTGTCACTGAGACCACGTAGGACGTTGATGGTAAGCATGCGATCTGAGACCGGCTCACCGAGTTCGATGAGGGAGTCGGCGAGGGTCTTCATCTTGCGGCAGTAGTCGGTGATGGAGAGCGCGCCCTAGTTGAGAGTGCGAAACTCGGTGTCGACGAGGAGGACGCGTGTCTCACGGTTGCCGACGAACTGCTGTTCGAGGGCAAGCCATGCGGCACGGGCGGAGGGCAACGTGGTGGTGACGATCTCGAAGAGTTCCGGGGTGATGGAACCATAGAGCCAGGAGAGGACATGCAGATCCATGCGAACCCAGTGGGGCACGGCGGGCTGGGCAGCGTCCGTGAGCACGTGGTCGGCGAGGGCGTACTTGCCGAGGGTGAGGAGGAGTAGCCGGCGCCACCAAGCGAAGGAAGGTGCGTTGAGGTCGAGCACCACGGGGACGAGAGCGCGGATGTTGAGGATGCCGAGGACCTGCGCGTGTAGGGCGGAGACGATGTCGGCGTCCACATCCGCCGCCAGGAGTCTGCGCCGCCGAAGTTAAATGCGTCTGGAACGGAGCAGCGGCGTCTTCGGCTTCCTGGAGGCGGCGTCGGGCGTCAGCCAGAGCAAGCTCATGGCGAGCGACGTCGTCCTGGAGTCGGCGACGAGCAGCAGCTACCTCTTGATGGCGGCCGCCTTAACTTCAAGAAATAAAGAATTTCTCGGCGCGCGACGCTTCAGCGTCGGCAATGACCTCGGCGGCGTCGTTGGTGGCCATGGCGGCTAGGGTTAGAAGCGGAAGGATGGATAGGAAAACCTAACTGATACCATGAAGACGTGAAAGATTGAGGCAAATCACAACTTAACTTAAGCGGTGCCACAGGAGTACATATATATAGGCTAGGGCTGCATCGGTTTATAGAAATAGGGTCGGCAGCCAGCCATCATGCGTGCGTAACAGACGGAGGTAATTAGGGAGCAGATATCGCGCTAACAGCAATGACACTTAGGCCCCCTTCGTTTCAGCTTAAATACAGCTTCTGCTTAAAATAAAAACGAATTGTGCACCGAATAGTAGGATTCTAGACAGTTTCTCCAAGAATCATAATCTGATTTGTACACAGAATCAGAAGCTGTCACCCACCTGATTCTGCGGATTCTAACTCAGATTCTGCGAGTTCCGCCTCCCACGAGTCATCCCTAGGCCCCTCCACCACCCTCATCCGCTCATCCGTCACCGACACCAATCAACACAGACAATCAGGATTGTTGAATGACCAGATTCTCCTATCAGTAGATTCTACAGACAACAGCTTCTCCAGATAGCTGAAATTGGAAGGCGTTCAGATCAACGGAGACGCAGGGACAAAGCACGGATGCTATTCCGGCTTTCCACCTCCTTTCAATCGAAGGCGGAACAACCATGAAATTTTTTTATTTAATATTTATTTTTGTCGACGGTTCAGGAACGGATCCTTCGTCGAGCTTACTTGTTGAATGAGGGATCAACTTAAGGCCCCTTTCCCGCCAGGGGTGTAGCGTCCGAGGCCCTGCCGAGCTACAGAGCGAGGCGACCAAGACAATCGCAAGGCACAAGAGGTCATTTTTTATCTGGTTCGGGCCTCTCACGGGGGAGATAATAGCCCTACGTCCAGTAGTTGCACTGATAGATGAAGATGGTTACAAGTGTGTGTACAAGTAAGAGTGAAGGTCTAGTGGAGCTAACTTAGCCAGAAAAAAGAGAGAGAGCCAATCCTGCACGCGAGAGGGTATTTATAGGGGATTACAGGCGACAAAGCATTCATTGCAGGGGGCGTTCCACTGTTCTTGGACGGCGCAGATCGTTATCGCGCCACCGCCCGCACCACGCGACGCGGATGCAATGGCGTGGTATTATGTGCGCAGACCACGGACGGCCTGCGGTTAATGCCGGATCACCAGAGACCGTGCCCGGCTTTTGGGTGGGCTTCGAGGCAGCTTCGGCGGACTGGGTCAACAGTCGTGGGCCCCGAGCAAGCATGCTCTCGGGGCTTGGCAAGTACGGCATGCTCGGGGAATCGTGCGTAGGGACCATGCCCGCACGCGGGCATGGCGAGAGCTTGGCCGGTCGCGATGGTCGTTTGGGCGAATAACCAATCCCGACGACTAGCCCCGAGGCTAAAGGGGAAACTTGCCTTGCCGAGGCATCCGCCTTAAGCCTCCGTAATCTTCGAGGGGTTGGTGCCCCACGGCGAATGCCACCGGGAACAAGGAGCCTTTGTGGTGAGTGACTACTCAAAGATCCGAACAACGCTTGCTTTCGAACGAGGATTTTGCGGTGAAGAGCTACTGCGAGATCCGAAAGCAACGCTTGCTCGGGACGAGGATCTTTGCGGTGAAAAGCTACCGCAAAGATCCGAGCAACGCCGCTCGAACGGCGATTGCCCAAGGGTTTTCCCAACCAACGCCTTGGGGGACCAAAGGGGGCAAAAACGCGATGGTTCCTTCCCAGCGAAGCCTTAGCGGTACGATCTCGACGACTTTTGGAGAATCGCGCTGCAAGAAAGCGGCTGAATCGAGCCGCCACGCTAGCCATCGCACACGGAATGGTTTTCCCACCGGTTCGGTTTCTCCGCCTATAAACATCAGGCGGGGACAGTTTCTGGAAACTTTTTCCCCCACGATTCGCATTTAGACCTGAGGAAACGCTTCGTTCTTCCAACTTCCTTCCGCCGCTCCATTGCTCCTTCCTCCAACCCCTCGTATGGCGAAGTTTGGCGTGAGCAAGGCCACGGCGGAGAGGCTCCGGGTGCTTCAAGAATTTGGGTACCTTGGCGTCGGTACTTGGCGGCTCCCGGTCGGCGAGGCGGCGCCGGTGCTTCGCAACGACGAGATAGTCGCGTGCGAGTTGTACATCACCAACGGGCTCCGGATGCCTGAGAGCGAATTCCTGGAGACCGTGCTCCTAAACTGTGAGTGCGAGCTTATCCATTTGAATCCCAACTCCATCCTTGTCCTGACGATCTTCGCCCATCTTTGCGAGGGTTTCGTGGGCGTCCTTCCTACACCAAGCCTTTTCTTTCATTTTTATTCCTTGTTCCGTACCGGGGGCAACTCCGTTGTCGGCTCCCGGTACTTCCGCCCCGAGCAAATTACCGTATGAGTACCCCCCTTTCTCCCTCAAAGATTCGGTGGCCGGATGGGCCGAAAATTGGTTTTATCTGCGGAAAGCGGAGGGGAGCACCTTGCGCTACATCGAGACGGCGGCCCGCTACTTCGAGATGCCGCGCCTGGCCGTCGCGCCCGAAGAGGAGCGGATGCTGCAGACGATCGGTGAGCTCACGCAGATGGGGCTCACCGGCCGGGACATTGCCCATGACTTCCTCCGGAACAGGGTGTCCCCTCTGCGGAGGAGGGAGCACCCGTTCTTCCAGATCACCCGATGGGATGACGTGACCCGAGAGGGTATCTCTTGTAAGTTCCACGACCCTGAGGATTCTTCGCCCTGCCTCCGCCATTCCGTGCCCAGGCTGACTTCGTTTGCTGGTTTGAAATAGCCCCGGACTTCGACTGGACGGAGAAGAGGGTGTCCGAGCTGTTCGGCACCCCCAAGGGCAAGGAGCTCGAGCTCAAGCGGCAAGTGCCGAGCAACGTGCTCGAGCAGGGCGAAGTGGTAGGCTTCTTTGTAGTTCATGCTCGGGGGAGAGCGTCCCGAGCACTTCGGCGCGATGCCGTGAATTGCTCGCAGAAAGGACCGCCTGAATCGGGCGGTGGTTGCCGCTCGCGCCCGGTGGCGGCAAGGAGGTGCTTATCCCTGCCTCCCGGGCCAACGGCTCGAGGAGCAAGAGGAGCGCCCCGCCACCGGCGACTGCTCGGGCGTCGAAGAGGCATGCGGGCGCATCTAAGGACCGGCCGGCGCCCCACAAGGAGTATGCCGACCGGAAGGAGGAGGTAAGCCGCTTGAAGATCTGGCTGAAGCACTATAGTGCGAGGGCTCAAGTGGAGCAGATCGAGGCGAGGGAGATCGACGAGGGATGGTGCAGGCCGAGCGGTAAGCGCTGGAGAGGCAGCTCGTCCAGCTGAGGACTGAGGTCGAGCAAGCCAAGAAAGACCGGGCCCTTGCGATCGCCAACCTGGACGCGCACCACCCCGAGGCCAAGCGCGGAAGCTCGGAGGGGGTGCTGGTCGAGATCGACATGGAGAAGGCCGACCCTCGCTTGGCCAGGATCACTCGGTCCGTGGAGAGGAGAGCTGAGGCGGTGATTGCGGCGGCCGGGAACCCAGCCGTGGGCGACGATGAAGGCCCGGACGAAGGTGAGTCTTGGGATTTGCCCTCCTTCACTTTTCTTGCTCTTTGCTTCGCGCGCCCGAGCTAACCCCACTCCCCCGATGTGGGCGAAAGTAGCTCGTATGGCCTTCCCGGACTATCGCAAGATAGCTTACGAGCTTATTGATCGTGCCTTAGCGGGGGTGCTTGCCGACGCCGCCGACATCGTGATGGCCGAGGGCGTGGGGGCGGTGGAGAAATTCGTCGCCGACGACCGGGTCGAGATGGACCCTCCCGCCCCAGAGGGAACGCTACCCTCGGGCGGGCTTCCCGACCATCCCCGCGCGGAGAGCGTGGAAGGAGGGGAGAAGGCCGACCGCACGGCCCCGAGCGAAAAGGCTGCTCCAGAAGGCACGGTGCCCGTGGGCGAAATACCTGCCCAAGATGAGGGCGTGAAGTCCCCGGGCGAACCGCATGCCCGGGATGAGTCGCCGCCAGCCCCGAGCGAACCGCATGCTCGGGCGGACGTTTTACCCCAGAGCGAACAACATGCTCAGGGGGATAGCGAGAATACCGTGAGCGAGAGCGCTGCTCACGAGTGGGCCTTGGTACCCCGGGGCGAAATCATGCCCAGGGGGATGATTCTTCATCCTCGACCAACCTGCCCTTCTGGAAGGGCCCACAGGAAACGCGGAGCCCCCTGCCGAAGTTGGCAGATTTTCCGAGGGGGGAGGTCACCGAGCGCTACCGAAATGAGCTTCACGCGTGCCTTGATCAGGTGAGGACGTTTCTCTTTGCGTTCGACGTGGTTCCCCTCCTTAGCGTCTCCGGGATGGTATCTGAAATCTCCTGGTTTGCAGGTCTTCGAAAAGACCATGGAGGGCTTCGACGCAGGAATGGAGGTTCCTGAGGAAACGGCCCGGCTGCTAACCGACCACGAGGTCCGCCTGGCGGAGGTTGAGCAGATGCTGGCCGACTTCAAGCTCAGGGACAGGCTCCTCGTGCTCAGATGCCGCCAGGCGGAGAAGGACGTCTCCCAAGGTAGGGAGAGGATCCTCGAGCTCGAGCGAGAGCTTGAGCAAGAAAGGTCGTGCTCCCACCAGGCCAAGGAAGGTGCTGCCGCTGAAAAAGAGAAGATCCAAACGCTCGAGCAGGAGATTGAGCGGGAAAAGAAGCGGTCCCTTGACGCTGGGGAGAAGGCCCTCAAGCTCGAACAAGAGCTCGAGGCGATGAAGCAGCACTCCGGCGTCCTTGAAGCGAAGGTGGCGGAGCTGGGACGGGCAGCGCGAGCGGCCGCCGACCTTGCGGAACAAGGAAATGAAGAGGTCGAGCAGCTCCGCGAAGAAGCCCGCGAAGGTCGCGAAGCCCGCCGGAAGTTGATCGATAAGGAGGCCAAGATCGATGAACTGAGGCAGAAGCTATCCGCGGCCCTCAAGGGAGCGACGCCCGGAGTGTAGGGGATTTCTTTCTTTTTCCTTTCTCCTGGCGACTTTTGGATGGCCTTTGGTGCCGCCGGTGGGGCATGTAACTATTTTTTGCTTAAGGGTTGCCCCCGGGGCAGTACTTCTTTTGTCTTTGCCCGGCTTTTTCCTGAGAACAAAAACCATGAAGCAAACAGTAAGGAGTAGGTCGGCCGTAGGTTAGAACGACGCGTGGATGACGCTAGCCCGGAGTGCGCAACTTAATGATAACGCGTCTTTGAGAAATAAACAACGTTATGCTAGTAAGATAGGACGAAGTACTTGGTCGAGTTTTTGAAATGATACGAGCGCAGGCAACTCGCTCTTCCCTTAGCCCCCGCTGCGAATGAGGGCCGTGCGCCTATAATGCAAGCACAGGCTCGTTCGTAGGAGAGTTGGGAAAGACCGCCCCCCGACCAAGGTACAGGCCTCTCCGAGGAGCGAAAGTGGTTTTGGTCGGGGGGAAGAAGGAACAAGGCCGAGGCTTTCTTGATGCTCGGGGCGCATAGCCTTTGCCCGTGGCGCTAGTATGGTCGTAAGTGAGGAAAGACGCACGTCTGCCCGAGAGGGTGCGCGACGGTCGAACCTGCGCGCGGAAGTAAACCTTGGGACCGACCAAGGGGCTGTCTGTGTGCGACCTGTATCACGCAGCGGAGAGCTACTGCGGACCAAGGTCGGCTTATTTAGACCAAAGCCCCCAGGTGGCGAGTTTTATTGGCGGGGTGTTGGTCGTGGCACCTTATGTGGCGCTGCGTCGGATTTAACTATGCCTGCTGCCAAGATCATGAAAGAAATAAAAAGTATGTCCCTGCACGAGACTGCGCGTGACCTTGTATATGCATTCGCAGCATCTTGGGGAAACAGATATTTGCACGAGCGTAGCAAAAGTGCCACTTTCTTAAAAAAGAAAACATATGTATATACAATGCGCAAAAGAAAGCATCAGTTTTAGACAAAGAACTTGCGCAGCTGGTCGATGTTCCACGAGCTCGCGAGCACGCGACCGTCTTCCCTTGCAAGGCGGGCAGCCCCTGGGCGTGCTATCGAGATGACCGTGAACGGGCCTTTCCACCTGAGGGAGAGCTTGTTGGCCTTTGACAAATCCTGGATTCGACGGAGGACAAGGTCGCCGACCTGCAGGGCGCGAGGCCGGATTGACTTGGTCATGCGCTCGCTGAAGGGCTTCTTTGGTAGACGGCGGATCGGAGCAACACCCTCACACGTGCCTCCTCAGCGAGGTCGAGGTCGAGGCGACACTCGCGACTTTGGTGGATACTGTCAGCCAGGTGAACCCTTGGGGATCCGAGCACGATTTCGGCAGGTAGGACGGCCTCGGCACCATAGACGAGCTGGAAGGGCGTTTCGCTCATAGCGCGGCTCGCTGTGGTGCGCACAGACCAGAGGACGGAAGGAAGCTCGTCCACCCATGACCCGCCTTGCCGGGAGAGGTCTTTGAAGACCCTTTTCTTGATCCCTTGAAGGATTTGGCAGTTTACTCGCTCGGCTGCTCCGTTGCTCTGTGAATGGGCTACAGAGGTGAAGCAGACTTTTGTTCCGATGTCCTCGCAGTAGGCTTGGAACAATTCACTGGTGAACTGAGTGCCATTATCCGTGATGAGGCGATTGGGGATCCCGAAACGCGTCACCACGTTGCTGCGAAAAAATGTCTTGGCTGCTTGAGCCGAAATGGTCGATACCGGCTCGGCCTCGATCCACTTAGAAAAAGTGTCAATGGCTACGAGCAAGTACTTGCAACCCTTTCGACCACGGGGGAAAGACCCGAGAATGTCAGCCCCCCAGGTCGAGAATGGCCATGAGAGTGGGATAGTCTGCAGCGCGTACGCTGGCTGGTGGGCCTTACGGGCGTGAAACTGGCACGCCTGGCAAGTAGCCACGAGCGCTCGAGCATCGTCTAGAGCTGTCGGCCAGTAGTATCCCAGGCGGAATGCTTTGCTTATGAGCATCCGGAAGGACGAGTGAGCCCCGCACATGCCCTCATGGATATCTTTGAGAAGGAAATTGCCCTCTTCTTGAGATATACACTTGGAGAGGACTCCAAGTGCTCCTTTGCGGTATAAGGCACCCTCGACTAACTTGTAGGCAGAGGATCACCTTTTGAGCCGGGAACGCTCGGCTTCTTCCTCGGGTAGTGTCCCGTGGGTGAGGTACTGGACGAATGGCGTCATCCAGTCTGCACAATGCTCGAGGAAGGAGACGTTACCGTACGTCTCTTGTGCCTCCTCTACAGAGGGAATGGAGGGTTTGTGCAGATGTTTCATCGGGCGCCTCGGGTAGGCGGGCATCCGAGGGGTTGCCTCCTCTACAGAGGGAATGGAGGGCTTGTGCAAATGCTCAACGAGCGCCCCCGAAGGGGCGGGCATCTGCGAGGAACCGACCTTGGAAAGGTGGTCGGCCAGGGAATTGCCCCTCCTGGGGATGTAGAGTACTTCGAAATTTCTAAAGTACCGCTCCATCTTCCTCACTTCAACCAAGTAAAGCGCCATTGAGTGATCGGAACACTGATACTCCTTATTGACTTGGTTGATGACCACCGTGAATCGCCTTTCCAGTTAGTTGTTGACTCGAGCGCCTTGCACGCCAGAGTCCGCCAAGAGATTTTCATACTCCGCCGTTGTTTGTTGCGGCGGCGTAAATGGATAACGATTGAGGCGCCTCGAGGGGATACAAGACGACGCCAACCCCGAAGGCCAAGGCTCGGGACCGTCAATACATGGTCCAAAGCCGCCCCCGGATTCGTGGGTCTTGGTGGCGGGTCAAGGGTTCGCCCATTCCGCCACGAAGTCCGCTAAGATCTCGATTTGACAACTGCAGCGGCAGAGAAGTGGACATCGAACTCTGCGAGTTCCATGGCCCACTTTGCTATCCGACCGCTGGCGTCCTGGTTTCTTAGGATCTCCCTAAGTGGAAAGCCGGTCGAGACAATGACCTTGTGAGCTTGGAAGTAGTGGCGCAGCTTCCTCGAGGCTACGAGCAGCGAGTATAAGAGCTTCTGGACTTCGGGGTAACGCTCCTTTGGTCTATGCAAAACTTCGCTGACGTAATACACCGGACGCCAGATCCTTCTCGCCTACCACCAAGATCGCGCTTACGGCAGGGGTGTTGCCGCGAGGTAAAGAAGGAGGGCTCCCCGACAGGTGTGGCCAAGGTCGGGGCCGACAGATCGCTTTCAGCCTCGGGAGCGATTAGCTTTTTCCGCCCGCACGGCCCTCGTGTCCGCGAGCGCTTAAAAAGGGCGTGCCGCGCCGCTTTACCGGAAATGAAGCGGCTCGGGGCGCCATGCATCCGGTCGGTTTGCACCTCCTTAATGGAGCTCGGGGCGATCCTTCGATGGCTTCGATTTTCTCCGGATTAGCGCCGATGCTCGGGTCTGATAAGGTACCCGAGTACCTTACCCGCCTCATGCCGAAGACACACTTTTCGTGGTTAAGCTTTATTCGATGTCCGTCCGGAAGATCTTCGTGATCGCGCCGAAGATTCTTGCGGCTGCTCAGACCGAAAGACATGGTCGTAGCGTAACATGCCGAAGGGCGAATGAAGGAGGTCTTCTTCGCCCCTCGGGAGCAAGCTAATCTGGTGGTAGCCCGAGTAGGCGTCCAGGAAGCTCATCACCTGAGATTCTGCTGCAAGGCCGACCACCGGGTCAATGCGTGGCAATAAAAGTTGTCCTTCGGGCAGGCGGCGTTTAGGCCGGTGTGGTCGACACACATGCGCCACTTGCCACCCTTCTTTTTGACGATCACCGGGTTCGCCAGCCACTCCGAGTGCTCGACTTCTCTGACGAAGCCAGCCTTAAGGAGCTTGTCGAGTTCTTCCCGGATAATTGCCTGCTTCTCCGGGGAAAATCGCCTGAGCCTCTGACGCACAGGTCTTTTATCAGGCCGAACAGCTAGCCTGTGCTCGATCACTTCCCTTGGGACCCCGGGCATGTCGGACGGTTCCCAGGCGAACACGCCCGCGTTGCTCCGGAGGAAAGTGACGAGCTCGAGTTCCTATTTAGGGTCTAGGGAAGACCCTATGTGGAACACCTTGGTCGGGTCGGCCTCACTTAGAGGGACCGCCTTGGTTTCTCCTCCGGGCTGGAGGGTAACTCTTGGTCGGGAAGGCGCCGGCGCTTGGTCGGGCCCACGCTGAGGCAGCTGCCCGACCATGTCGAGAGACTTCTCGTCGCGAGTCAGTACGCCTGTGGTCGCCTTTGACAGTGATTGCGCCCTTCGGTCCCGGGACCTTCAGGCATTGATAGGCGTGATGCGTGGCGGCTATGAACTTGGAAAGGGAGGGCCTGCCTAGAATGGCATTGTAGGTCGACCAAGTCACGACTCGGTTGACCACCGATCCGGAAGTTCGCGAGGCCCCGAACGCCACGGGCAAGACGATCGGCCGATAGGCTCGACGAGGTGCGGGACAATCCCAAAAATGGGACGGCTATGCTCTTGATCTTGGAATGAGGGACCGTGATCTCGCCCAGACCGCGACGGATATGAGGTCGAGGAGCTCCCATCGCCGATGAGAACCCTACCGACCTTGGCGTTGTTGATGGTGGGCTCACGACCACCGTGAGGAGCCTCTGGGTTTGGTCATTCCAAGGGACAATCGCCTTGGAGAAGGTGAGGGCAGCTCGGACCACTTGAGTCAGCCAGACGGGTGGCTTGCCTTGAGCAATGTGGCCGACCTCGGCGGCTTCCTTCAGTCCCTACGAGACTTGTAGGCCGAGGAGCCCCGAATATGACCGCTGATGTGGTTTTGGGGCTCCCTGGTAGTCCATGTCGCCGCCGTCCGCGGATCCTTGTTCTTGCCGCTCCCCCTTGCTCGGGAGAGTTGGCATGGGGCCTTCGCCTGTAGAATTTCTCCAGCAGACGCCTGTGTTCTCGAGCTGCGGAGGTCGTGGGTCGCCACAGTGGAGCGGGCAAAGCGATCTTCGCTGGGCGCCCTTTCACCGCGATCCTGGCTGTCGTGATCTTGGCCTTCGCGATCCTGGTCTTCCTAGCCTCGATCGTTGTCGTCGCGGTCGCGGCGACGCGGCGTGGTTGTCCTCGACCGCTTCGCACGACGAAGCGGCGGGGCGGATCGTCGCTTCCACGGCCGCCACCAAATCCGGGGCGCGTGACTTCTTCTTCTTGAACTTCTTCTCCGCGGAGCCCGAGGGCCTTTGTTCGAGGGCCTTCCAGCCGGGTCAAGGCGGCTTGCCCTCGTCGAGCGCCTTCTTCCATTGTACGGCCTCGTCGGCGTTCGCGTAGCGGTCGGCCATACGGAACAGCTCGTTGGCCGATAGGTCGGGGTGGATCTCCAAGTCTTGTGTGAAGCGGACGTCGCGGACACCAAACTTGAATGCCCGGACAACCGCTTCATCCGAGATGCTCGGGATGGAGTTCCTTACCTTAATAAATCTCTGGACGAAGTCGCGCAACATCTCTTTGTCCGTTTGGATCAAACGCTCGAGGTCACGCTTGTTGCCCGGGCGAGTGTAACAACTCTGGAAATTTGCCCGGAGTGCCTCCGAGAGCTGCCTCCATGAGCGGATTGACCCCTCCTTTTGGTTGAAAAGCCATGTCCTGGCGGAACCGTCGAGGACCGTGGGGAGGTAGTTAGCCATGACCCCCTCGTCCCCGCCGGCCGCCTGGATGGCGGTGGAATAGATTGAGATGAACTCGTCGGGATTCTGGGTCCCGTTGAAACGTTCAATGTGGCCGGGCTTGAACTTGCTCGGCCACTTAACATCGCGGAGGGATGCCGAAAAGGCCCGGCACCCGAATGCCGGGCCGTCGTGGCGACCCCCCCGGGTGTGGCGATCGTGGCGGCCGGGGCCCAGGCGGTCCTTCGCGCACGACTTGAGGCGAGAGAACACACTATCATGCCGGCGCGACGATGGCGGGTTCGAGGTGGAGCACATGGAGCACTCGTGAGCAGGCGGGTTGTGCCCGCGAGTCCGTGAGGTCGTTCGGGAAATGCTCCGAGCGTCCTCACGATGCCGGTGCCGCTTCCCTCGTTCCTCCCGAGCGGGGCTCCGGGAGGCACCGGTGGGGGAGTGGTGCTTATAATCCCGGGAAACACTCCGGGGTCGTAGAGTACCAGGCGGTCCTGGGAGCCCGATGTCGGTGGCGAGTTTTTCCAAGTTCTCAGCCACGAGCGCCCCCATGGCCGCCAGGTCCGCTTGGCTGGAGAAATTCCGGAGGCCGCGCACGACCGTCGCCATAGTGCGGAGGCGCTCGGCGCTCTGAGGAGCGACGGGGGGCGACCTCGGTAGGCGGTCGCGCGCGTACTCCTGGGAGCGGTATTCGCTGGGATCTTCACGAGTTCGGTCTCCAGCCCCGACACCCGTCCCCCTGCTATGTTGGTGGTGGATGATTGCCGGGTTCCCGCCCGGGGACAACTCCGGGTGAACGTCGCCAGCGTTGCGCTGGTGATGGGGGGAATCCGCTGGAGACCGCTGCTCTTCTTGATCGCCTTCCCTTCCCGCCATGCAGACGCTGCGGGAGCACCAGGACTGCGTAGGTGACGCCGAAGTGGTGTCGTATGACGCGGTCTCATGGCTGAACTCGAGACGATCAGGAGCGCCCTGATCGTCATAGAGGTCGCCGAACCCTTCCTCGTGAACGAGGGTATCCGGCCGCGAGCGGAGGAAACGCTCTCGCGCCGCAGCCACCGGGGAAAGACTCCCGGTTTCGGTGTGGCCTTCGGGGTCGGCCGCACCACCCACGCCATCGCTGGCGTAGTATTCGTCGCCGTCCTCCACGTCGTCGAAGACGCAGAGGTCTTGATTGTCTTGTGAGTTCGGCATCCTCGAGGATTCTCGCGAAAGGACTTGATCGGTCCCCACAGACGGCGCCACCGGTATCGGCTCGTTGAACAGATCCTCCGCCAAGCTTACTTGTTGAATGAGGATCAACTTAAGGCCCCTTTCCGCTAGGGTGTAGCATCCGAGGCCCCGCCGAAAGCACAGAGCGAGGCGACCAAGACAATCGCAAGGCACAAGAGGTCGTTTTTATCGGTTCTGCCTCTCGGGGAGATAATAGCCCCACGTCCGAAGAGTTGTCTTGATATATGAAGATGGTTACAAGTGTGTTTACAAGTAAGAGTGAAGGTCTAGTGGAGCTAACTTAGCCAGAAAAAAGAGAGAGAGCCAATCCTGCACGCGAGAGGGTATTTATAGGGATTACAAAGCGACAAAGCATTCATTGCGGGCGTTCCATCGTTTTGGACGGGCGCAGATCGTTATCGCGCCACCACGGGCACCACGCGACGTGGGTACAACGAGCGTGTATTGCGGGCGCGCAGACCACGGACGGCCCTGCAGTTAATGCCGAATCACCAGAGATCGTGCTTGCTTTTGGGTGGGCTTCGAGGCAACCGGATCGGGTCAGCAGTCGTGGGCCCGAGCAAGCATGCTCGGGGATGGCGGCCGGCATGCTCGGGGAACCAGATGAGGACCATGCCCGCACGGCATGGCAGGAGCTTGGCCGGGTCGCGATGCTCGTTTCTGGGCGAATAACCAATCCCCGATAATTTTAAATCTTTTTTTCAAAACTAATCGTGCGGGCAAAAAATTTGAAAATACATCGCGGCCGCCTCAAGATGGGCGATCGCCCATCATCGAGGCGATAGTCACCGAGTAATGTAACAAAAGTATGAAATGTAATGGCTAGCTGACGGCGGCGCGGCCACGTGGAACTTTCGCCCGTGAGTGGGGCGATCGCCCGGGGTTGGGGCGATGGCTTCCTTTTAAAAACCGTGCGCTCGCTACTGTTTTCATTCGGGCGAGCGAGCATCAGAGAACAGACGAGAGCCGAGAGCAGAGGAGACGAGAGAAGAGGAGAAAAAAGAGAGGGAAAAGAGAGAAAAAAGAGAGGGAAAAAAGTAGGTTTGTCGAAAAAAAAGGTAATGTCGAAAATTTTATGTGTTATATTTAGAATTTTAATTGAGTATTTAGGATTGTTTAGTATTTACAAATGTAGAAATTGAATGTACTAAGAATATTAGGCAATGTTTAGAGATTTAATGTAGTATTTAGAAATATTTGGATTGTGTAGTACTTTGTATTTAGAAATATAGAAATTTAATGTACTGAGAATATTAGGCAATGTTTAGAGATTTGATGTAGTATTTAGAAATATTTGGATTGTGTAGTATTTAGTATTTAAAAATGTAAAAATTTAATGTCTTGAAAATATTAGGCAATGTTTAGAGATTTAATATAGTATTTAGAAATATTAGGATTGCATAGTATTTAGTATTTAGAAATGTAAAAATTTAATGTCTTGAGAATATTAGGCAATGTTTAGAGATTTGATGTAGTATTTAGAAATATTTGGATTGTGTAGTATTTAGTATTTAGAAATGTAAAAATTTAATGTACTGAAAATATTAGGCAATGTTTAGAGATTTAATATAGTATTTAGAAATATTAGGATTGCATAGTATTTAGTATTTAGAAATGTTGAGAATCAATGTAGTAGAAATATTAGCCAATATTTAGGAATTTAATGTCGTAGAATTGCGTAGTAGAAATTTTATTATGCAAATAATTTATTAGGCAATATTTACAAATGTAATGTTGTAGAAATTTAATATTATGATGAAACATGGTAGACTAGTTATATGTTGCGCGAGTAATGTTCCGAAAATTGCGACGTAGAAATTAAAGGAAGTATGATATATTTAGAGTCTGATTTCTTAGTATGATCACCATACATTAGAAATTAGTAGAGTAAAAAAATTTAAAAATGTCAGGCACCGTTTGAAATAAGTAGAGTAAAAAAATTTGACAATATAATGTAACATTTATATAGTAATGCATGATGCGGTTAGATGGAGAAATGATGATTTTTTCGGTTCGACGTTGTAGGTAGCATGTCGGAGAAATTGTATTTTCAAATATTCTATGGAGATGGGGAGATAGCACACTGGCCGGATGGAGTCGATTTGTCGGTATTTTCAATGATCATACGGGCATATCTAGGCGAGAGATAGGACATCTGAGGGTTTGTTGGAGTGGATGTTTGGATGTTGGTTTGGATACCCAGTGTTAATTTGCGGGTTAGAGCAAGAGTAAGTCGTCGCAAGACTTTTTTTATGGAGAACTGGTTCCTATTAACGGGACATCGTCATGGAGGAGCTATGTTGGGTATGCTGTAGAGCGGAGCTGGCCGCTCATGTTGCTGGTAGATTGGTACCAGGTACCTCCATCAGTGTCGGAGGTTCGTGATGTCGGGGTAGATATTACGGAGGAGGGGAATACAGATATGCAACAATGCGATGATGAAGGTGGCGAGGACCCCGGAGACAGGGGACACGAGGTTGGCGGTGGCGACGGGATCGGGGGGGCGAGGAGGCAGCCGTGGAGGCGCGGGGGTGGCCGACGAGGGGGAGGAGGTGGAGCACATAGTTGACTTGATGGAGGAGGAAGACCGTGCGGATGAGAAAGTCCCTGATGGCGAACGCTCGGATGAGGAGGACAATACTCCTGAGGTGCCTATCCCCAGTGCATGGACTAATTATAATTTCGAAGACCTAACTATGAATGAAGGGAATAGAGATGCATGGGAGTATCATGAGAACGAGGTCGCGCAGGGGGTCATATATAAAGACAAGGAGGCTGTGATGGATGCGGTGAAGTACTGGTCAATGTCTCTTCGGCGGCAATTCAAGGTAGTGAAGTCCAGCAAAAAAGAGTACGACGTTGTACCATTTACTTATTATCCGGTTTGTTTTATTTGCCTCCTACACTTACTTACTGTCCAGTTTGTTTTATTTGCTTTCTAACCATGAATTTGCTTTGTAACCACGCAGGCACAGGCGACGATGGCGCGAGTTGGGCGTGCTGCTGACGCTTGCCCCGAGCTGCTAGACCAGCACGTGGATAAGACCCACCGGTCTAGGTTGTCCGCAGTTGAGGGCCGAGAGCTGGGGACACTGCGGTCTCGGGTGCCGAAGGAGTTTCTTCGGATCGACCCACGCTGGGTTCCACAGTAAGCTGCCAACTTTTCCTACTCTTTTACTTACCTGTTAATGGAATTTTAACGACGCTACACACTACGTGCAGGTTACGAGCGGCCGGCTTACTTCCGTTCTGCAGGATGGTGGAGCAGACGACTGCGGATGGCCCGCACGTCTCACGGTTCTCGTACGACAGGTCCCTACTGACCGCGCTCGTGGACCGGTGGAGACTGGAGACACACACGTTCCACCTGCCCTGCGGAGAGATGGCTCCCACACTGCAGGACGTGTCTTACCTCCTAGGGCTCCCCTGTGCGGGCCGTGTAGTTGTGCCGCGCGACGCCCCCCTCGTGTGGCGTGAACAGTTGGAGGCGCACTTCGCCTAGGTGCAGCGACACCCCGCAGCCCCCCTGTACGTGCCCCACAAGACGGATGAGCGGCACGGAGTCCAGAAGGCGTGGCTGCTCCAGTTCATGGTTAGTGCCTCGTTCATTGCAACTTAACGGATACGCACTGAGCTGCTGACAATATTGTACCGAATGCTATAGGCTGAGCTTCTCCACCCGGACGCCGACGAGGAGGACCTAGCACGCCACCTGGAGGGGTACCTGCTGTTCCTATTCGGTTGGTACCTGTTCCCGTCCTCGCACGGGGACACGGTGGACCGGCACCTGATCGAGTTTGTCCAGTTTATCGCCGACACCCCGGCAGAGGAGGTAACAGATTTCGTTAAAATCTCTTATGACAGGACATGTCTAACTTTGCCGTTGTAAACAGATGGTGCAGTGGTCGTGGGGCTCTGCCGTGCTCGCGTGCACGTACAGGGGTCTTTGCGAGGCTGTCTCCCGGGTATCAACAGAGGCGACGTTGACGGACTACGTTCTACTACTGTAGTTGTGGTCCTGGGAGCACTTCTCCATCGGTAGGCCCGTTGTTGACCAGTCGCCGTACTCACAGGAGCTATACCACCACCACCACCAGATCGACTGGCCCACTATGGGCCTCTACTGGGTTCAGCGACAGGTATGCCCCCTTGTATCTAACCCCCTACTTTAGACACTTTAATAACATGCACTACTTTTTTTTCTGCAGCGGGTGTACATCCACCTGCAGGTCAGGAGGTCGTACCCCGAGTTCGTTCGGGAGTTTGACAGGCTGCAAGACGAGGACGTGCGGTGGACACCGTACAGCACGCACGAGGTCCAGGTCCGAGCACCTCACGGGCTGTCCGAGCTTTGCTGGCGTGACCATCGGCTCTAGCTCACCCGTAAGGTCCTCCTCTTCGACCTGTGCGTCGAGGAGTACTCGCCGCACCGAGTGCTACGGCAGTTCGGCCTCTTTCAGACTTTCCCCCTGCCGACTACTCACGTTGTCTCACGTGGCGCGCACAGGTAGGTGTCCTGAGCACAATACTTACCATTCCCGCGGAATGCATGTTGTATATAAATTGCCGTTTTTGTGTTGTAGGATGAACCGGGCGGGGTCTGCACTAGGCACTCCATTCGCTCATCGCATGATACCGTGGGTGTTGCAGTGGGACGAGGCGAAGGCGGACACGGTGGACAAGACCCGACCGTACGACGATGCCACGTACGACGATTACATGTAGTGGTTCGTGCCGCGGACTCAGCTCAGGGTTGGTACACACCAGCAGCGTATGCCGCAGCTCCGGCATCGGTGTCGGAGATGTACCCTTCATAGATGTCCCAGAGGGAGAACTATGCGGTAAGGGTCACCCCCGTCACCCTACACGTATGTTTTTTTTATGAAAATTACCTCATATCAAGCTGGCATTACTTGCAGGCACATCTTGCACGGCAGGTGTACGGGGAGGCAGAGTCCGTGTTGGCTGGCCTCGACGTGGACATCGCGCTCACTCCCGTTCAGCAGCGGGAAACTTTTACTCGGATCCACGGCGCGATGTCACGGATGTGCCGCCTACTCACCTGCCGGGGCGCCGAGACGTGGTGCGCAGCGGCAAAGACGTCCCCGTCACCAAGACCTCCCCGCCTAGTGGAGCCGTTCGCGACTCGCCCAAATTGCCGGCCCACACAAAGACGATGTCACCACTACGAGCCCTCGTGTCCTCCCCAAGAACACACGTGGCTACGGTGGGGTGACGAGGCCGTCTTCGCTTCGCGACAACCCGCGAGGGCTGTGGTGGCGTGACCCAGCGATTTAGTCTCACGCCGCAGCAGGACCCCACGGTGCTTTCGCTACTCGGGCTACGATGACATTGACGAGGTGGCAGGTTTCAACATGGACCAGTTCCTGTCCACCGAGTACCTCGGCCCACCACCCCAGCAGACACCCGAGTCACCGACAGGCTACACTACCCCTGTGCCGCAGGGCCGGGCTAGGAGGGCCGTCCGTCGCTGCCGCCACTCACGCATCCCCACCGAAAGCGATCAGAGGCGTCGTCGGATCGAGTTATTATACTGGTTGTATTTTTGTAATTTATTTATCTTCACCACCATGTTGTCTAACTATCTGAACTATTCGTAGGTTATCTTTTCTTAGCCATGTCGTACAGCTTATTTTTCTGATTTTTGCAACTTCGTGCCGGAACAACGCCCAGCTAGCTCGACAATAGATAAGTGGTAGCTCGCGTTGCGTAGGTTTCGTGGGCACTCTTCCGATTTTAACAACATAAAGCTCTTCGTTACGACATTAAACTAAGATGCGCATCCGATTTTGGTTACTGCTACTCCTCTTGGCTTCGGTTGAGAATGGAGAATGAAGGAAGGGGGGTAAGAATGGCTGTACTGCCACAACTTTCTTGGTTTTGGCTAATGGATAAAGGGAGCTGCATCTCTACTGGCTATTAACTCTATACTGCACAAGCAAGGGAAGAATCTTTACTGCTCCTCACTTCTACCATTTTACTGCGTTTTACTTTTACCACTCTATCTTTTACCACTTCATTCACGCCTTGACTGATTACATAGATAAGTGCTAGGCCACGATTTCTCAGATCATAAGTTACTGCGGAAAATATAGTAGACCATACTCTTTATTACGACATAAAGCTAGGATGCACATCACGAACAAGGAAAATAATGGTTACAACTTCTCGTCTACTGAGTGCATCAAGGCCACTTCCCTTTCGCCGATATCTCCGGTGGGGCTTCTCTGGCACGACGTGCCCTCTCTCGTTTCCTCTCTCTCTCGGCCTACTTCTCCTCCGCTTCCTTCCGACGTGCCTTCTCGCGTGCCGCGTCACGCTGCGCTTGAAACTGCCGTCTGAACTCCTCGTCTCGGACGCTTTGATCAAGGAGCCTTTGGTCCTCCGGATCGATCTCCATATCAAACCACTTCTCAAATTCACACAGCGGCGGAGGCGACTGCATGAAAAATAAATTAGCAAAGTTTCACGTACAAATATTACGAAACACGTACGATTGTTACTAGCTGACGATTCTTTAGGCTCTTCTCCGGCGGGTCGAATTCGTAGTTGTGGCACATCCAATACCTCCTCTTCCAAGTTGGAATATCCCAAGAGCGGACGAGCATACAAGGATCTCTGCACAGACACATCGGTGGTACAACCCCGATAGGTACGAAGAGGTCCTAGAACGCGATGTTGCGCTTCGCCTTCCCCTTTCCCTTTTCACTTGCACGCCTCGCATTTTCGATTGAACCTCTACTTATATTTTCCTCCCTCTCCTTCCCTTCTCTCTTTTTTTCTTTCTTCTTCTCTCACTGTTGGCTTTGCGAGGCCGCGAGCGAGAGCGAAGGTTATAAAGGGTAAATATCGCCTGGGTATGGGGCGATCGCCCAATACTGGAGGGATAGGGCCCACCATATTTGTATTTAATATTTGTTTCAAATTGTTTTTCGTATTATAAATGAGGAAAAATTAACCTGCCCCGATCGCCCCATTTCAGGGCGATATTTACCATCGGGCAGTGTGCCTCCTGACATTTCATAGTAGGTTTATTTTTTCTTGTTTAGTATACGAAAAAGATTTTGAAAAAAATATTAAATACAAATATGGTGGGCCCTATCTCCCAAAGATCGAGCTAATCGATTTAATTTTTTAAATTTTGATAATTCTGTCGTCAAATTTGAAAATTCCACCCTGAAGCGCCGTTTGCATGACACGCCATACGAAACAAGCATACTGGCAATAAAAAATTAGATGTTTCAGGCTCATGATTTCCGTGGTTTCGTGGCCGCGGGTGCCTTTTCCGATTTTCGCAACTTCCTGCCGGGGCAACATCTGGCTATCTCGCCCATACGTAAGTGGTAGCCCGCGTTGCGTAGGTCGCCCTTGATTTTCCCCGTATTTTTTGGGCCATATCTGGCTTGTCCTGTGGGGCTACGAAAACCCCTAAGTGGCCACGATTTCTGTGGTTTCGTGGTCGCGGGTGATTTGTTCGATTTTCGCAACTTCCTGCCGGGGCAACGTCTGGCTATCTCGCCCATACGTAAGTGTTAGCCCGCGTTGCGTAGATCGCTCTTGATTTTTCCTATATTTTTTGGGCCGTATCCGGCTTGTCCCGCGGGGCTACGAAAACCCCTAAGTGGCCACGATTTATGTGGTTTCATGGCCGCGAGTGCCTTTTTCGATTTTCGCAACTTTCTGCCAGGGCAACGTCTGGCTATCTCGCCCGTCGTAAGTGGTAGCCCGCGTTGCGTAGGTCGCTCTTGAATTTTTTCAGATTTTTGGGTCAGATCCGCTTGTCCCATGGCCTACGAAAACCCCTAAGTGGCCATGATTTCTGTGGTTTCGTGGCCGCGAGTGCCTTTTCTGATTTTCGCAACTTCAAGCCAAGCCAACGTCTGACCAGCTCGCCCATACATAACTGGTAGTTCGCATTGCGTAGGTCGCTCTTGATTTTTCCTGTATTTTTTGGGCCGTATTCAACCTGTCCTGTGGGGCTACGAAAACCCCTAAGTAGCCACGATCTCTGTGGTTTCGTAGTCGCGAGTGCCTTTTCCGATTTTCGGAACTTCAAGCCGAGCCAACGTCTGGTCATCTCGCCCACACATAAGTGGTATCCCACGTTGTGTAGGTCGTCCATGCTTTTTCTGCCATATTCGGCGGACCATACAAGGCTACAAAAATCCTAAGTGGGATGCGTATCACTAACAAAGTAAAATATTTTTCCGATTCATTACATGACAAGAAGTTTTTTTTGTAATTCTTCCCGGTTCAATACAACAATTATTGTACATACAATTTACAACAAAAATTGCAAAAAAAATGCTACAGTAACCTATCGCCCCAACTTGGGGCGATCGGTCCATTTTTTAATTTTTCCTCCCTCTACCGTTACATTTCGAAATTTCGCCGTTAGGGCAGGCAGTTATCGCCCCAGTAGGGGGCGATCGCCCGTGGTTGGGGCGACGGGAGGGTAGTTTTGAAATTTTTTTGCCCCGCCGATTACTTTTGAAAAAAGATTTAAAATAAATATTAAATAAAAAAATTTCGAACAACCGCACCAGTGTGTATGGGCCTCCAGGCCGGATTGGAGCTCGGAATTGGCGGGCCGAGTTGAGCTTTAGAAGCCTCTTTCATCTCTACTTCTCTATAGTACTTTACTTAAGGTTTTATTCTTCTCAGAGAGCCCGCGTTTCATTCCATCACAGAGTAATATCGTTTTGAACGTCAATGACACAAAGTTGATCGTTAATTTTTATATAATACACTTGTAAAACCAAATAATTGTATAATATTATGAAGAGCAGTGATTTTCAAATTCCTATTATAAAAGTATCTTTTAAGATAAATCTATATATATGATTTTCATGCATCTAATCTAAATATTTGAAAAGATGTCGATCATAGAATTTTCGAAAGTTTGACTATACGTACCAAAAACAACATTATTTTATCATGACTGCCGTGAGTAGAGGGACTTTGAAGCAAGAATTTCGTAGAATCCACATAGAAATTTAAGAGGGGTTTTGTGGAAATGCATGTTTGAGCACAAGAATTTGATGGAATCGTATAGAAATTACAAGTTGTACTGCTTCATGAAAAACCCTTATCCTTGGCAGCCGATCGCTAGTTTGTTCTAGTTTGTTACCTCCGCTCGGTCCTAACCCATGGTCAATGGATGACGCGGATGCAGAAAATGGTTCAAAAATCGAGCATGTTTTCAAGCCTTTGTCCAACGAACGTGTAAAAGGTTATGGAAATAGCGTACAATGAGACGAATCCATATGGAAATTAAATGGAGTACAATAAGGTCAGATTCGAGCGTATTTTCAAATCGGACCCCAGGCTGTGGAGGATAAGGCAGCTTGTTCAAAAGCATCAGCTGCGGCTGGAGCCTAGGAATATCCTGAACCTCTGTCTATGCCTTATCGAAGAGAAAATTTATGGTACGCTATACTGTTAGTATATGGTGAGTAGCAGAAATCAGATCTAACTATTGATTTGTAAAGAATATCTATTACTTTACTACCAGATGAAGTATAAATAAATACTATGTAATCAGTTCTATTAGATATAAAAATGAACAACTTGTATTGAATTTAGGACCCGTTCGTTTTAGCATATAGACAACTTCTGCTTAAAATATAACAGTTTCCCCACAATCAGAATTATCAAATCAACACAAAATTAGAAGCCGTCAAAATGCCGATTCTCCTGATTCTCCTTGCTCCTCCTCCGCCCGAAGGCCCTACCCCGAGCCGCCCGCCGCCCCTCTACCCTGCCCAAGCTGTAGGCCACCCCTTCGTCGCCGGCTAGAGCTCCTCCAACGCCTCTGCTACCAGCTCCTCCTCCGCTCATCACCGTCGGTCAAGCTCCTCCTCCGTCCGCCGCCGGCCCGAGCTCCTCCTCGCCGCCCCTCTGCCCAAAGCCAGTTCATCAACAGCCGGATTCTTTAGCGGATTGCCGAACGATAAGATTCTTTAACCGGCAGATTCTTCAGGCAGTGGATTCTCTAGACAGCTATAATCCAGAATATGCACAATCCAAAGCTGTGCTGAACTGGGCCTTAGTACACTGTAAAAACACACTTGCCATATTATTACTCTTTAAGCTCAATCCACATTCATAGGCTTGGTGGCCAGGCATTGCTGTGAGCGCGCAAGCCACTCGGGTTTGAAGACTAAGCTCACGTCGAGCAGGGGCGGAGCTACAGTCAAGCGTCGGTGTCAGTTGACACTGATGACTTTCTGCTAGCCCATTATACCCATATGCTAAATATTAGCTCTGACACCGGTAAATAACAAGGTGACCCTACATTTGAGCGCCATGCAAAACACCCAATGAGCCAAGATTCCCACGGCCCAAAGCGTTAACAGCCTAGAGCCCACGTACCACAAGGTTGCGATCTGACCCCGGCGGCAATATTTCCTGGCTTCGCCCCTGACGCCGAGTGCATCGCGTGGGGTGTGTTGCGTTTGTATATCAGTAGTTGTTCTTTTTTTTTCTATAGTGAATACAAGAGTTCTTTGTCAAAATTTTTAAAAAATAATAACTCATTAGCATTCTTATTTAGCTCATCTCCTGATTTTTTGTATCCCATGTGATGTTGCTCTATGATACTCTTCTTTTGTACTACGTGATCTCTAGGCTATAATATGCATTAGATACCAATTTTTTTTTTCAATTTTGATGCATAATCTACCTACCGCTCCGATCTAATGTAGATACGTATGACGGTACGAGCTATAATGCTTCTAAGCAACCTTGGGGATAAAATAAAGAAACAAAGTAAATTCGTACTTAGTAAGGTTCATTTGGAGCATCAGTGTTTTTCTAAACTTTATAAATTTTAGCTCTCAATATGTTTTTTAAATATTTAGAATGGGCATATAAAAATGATATGTGTAGATTTGTCTCGAAAAGCACAGCCATAATATTATAGTTTCATTAGGTTTTATAAATATATTACCTCTCTAGAAATGAGTGATCAAAGTTGCATTTGGGACCGTATCAATGTCCAAAACAACTTTTCATGACATGATAGGGTAGTTTAATATTACTAATGTTTAACTAATAAATTTGTCACAAATCTATTCCATTTATGGTAAATTGTACTCCTACGAGAATTTTTATCAAAGAACTACCTTAGGGAAATAACATTATGCTCCAGCCTCTAGTAAAAGTAAATAGCTGATGTTAGATACACTCAGTGTGTGTTTGACAGGGATTCAGCTTCTCCAGATTCGTGAATCTGGTGAAGCTGAAAATTCTAGCTTCTCCAGATTCGTGAAGCTGAAGCTGTGAGTGCATTAAGAGTGTTTAGATAGATCATCTTGTTTACATTTTAGATCAAAAATATAAACTTAATTCACTTTATTTTAACCTACAAGTTTCAAATTTCAGGAGAAGCTGAAATCTGAAGCTCTACCAAATAGGCCTCAGAATACTATATCATAAGTGCAAGAATACATTCACACTTCATCAAACGGTTTCCTTGGAAACAAAAGCTTGGGGGTGTGTAGCAATAATATAGGTTGCCTAATTGTAGTCTTGCAGCCCGTGTACCTCGTGAAAAAAAGGCTGAAAGCGATTGCATAACTAGAGAAGCCCAATCTGGCATTCTCCTTGTTGTATTCTATTTCACCTGCTCATTTTTTTTTGTTTTGGGGTGGGAGTGGGGTGGGTGGGTGTGGTGGGGGTGGGGGAGGTAAATTAGTATGCTCCATCTCCCAAGAAATAAAAGAGAGCTTTTGGGCAGTTTATCGAGTTAGTATGCTGGTTACACGATCTCCCTACATTTAGCATTTCAACTTCTTTTGCTGAAGTAGCACAGGATAACTCATTCCTAAAATAGAAAAAAGAAACAACTGGACCTTTGCTTCGGCTATATAAACCATAGTTATAAAACCCGGACTGTACCGACGATTAAATCGGAGAAACATGAACCTGGAGGCTTTGCCGGACCGGGCGCACTCACAGGACCAGAGATGTTAATTGACCTGGAGAAAACCGGCTGATCCGGTCCGTTTTTCATCGCCCCGGCTGATCCGGCCAGTTTTGCTTGACATGGCCATGAGTAGGGCTGAAAACGAGCCGAGCCGAATCAAATAGTATAGGAGTTTTTTTTTTCAATTTTTAATATAAAACTTCAGAAATAACCAAACAATATAGTTTTTAAGTAATAAAGTCAAGATATTACTAACAAAAAAAAATAGAATTTCAACATAGCATGTCCTAAATAGGGTGCAAATCTAAATTTCTAACCATAGCATATTGGGGCTTAGGGCTCATGTGGGCCAATTGGGCCGAGCCAACGAGCGGCTCGCGAGCTGAGCCGAACCGGCTCGCTAAAAAGAACGAGCCACAAAGCAGACTCGGCTCGGGCTCGCTCCGAGCCGAGCCGAGCCCGAGCCGCGAGCCGCGAGCCAAATTTCCAGCCCTAGCCATGAGGCCAACAGACAAGAAAACCCTCAAATGAAAGAGCTTTTTTCGATAAAACTGAAGGGCATGTTCGTCCTTTGGGTGTTGCCAAGGTTTCCAGCCAACAACTTCTCTCTGTTCTCTGCTCAAGATGAAATTAGGATCTGGAGCTCTACCAAATAGTGCCTTAGTCTCTACTCTCTAGTCTTTAGTTAAGATGTAAGTGTAGCTTTCTATTGTTCTATTTTTTAATCAAAGATTAATATATAGTATGATCTAAGACGTATATAGAAAGATGTAAGTTGGCCATTCATGAATTAAGCCAAACCTATAGCGCATCTGGATGTGAAACAAATTGGAGAATATTTAAACATATTCATTCAAAGAATCAAAATAGACTAGAACATCAGCGGTTGAATGATCTGGTTTATGTGTGAGCCTATGATGTTGTTCATTGACAAACATAATATGTCATCCAGAATTCAGTTTATTTGATTAATTATCATTCATTGACAAACATAATATGTCAGTGACCCGAGATATGGACCAAGTCGATGACCGGACCGGGTCTGATAACAATGATATAAACATGAAGTGTCGAATGAAAATATTCTCACACAAAGCTTACTAAGAATGATTTTCTTGAATTTACTGTTGCAAAACTGTTCAAATTAATTAGTTTGATCACGAAGAATGGGTAGCAACTGGAGCCGGACTTGAGAGTTGAAACTGAAAGTAGGGGCTAACAACGAGTTTTCCATATGGGTTGGTATCAGGAGGTTAAAATGCACGTGTTTCATTCAATTCAAGCTTCAACTTCGATGACTTCGTGTTTCATAGAATTGTACCTGCTTGCCTGGCCATGTCATATCCGGTGCAAAGAGAGGATGCACTGCATGGCAAAGTTGTATCAAACAGGCAGCTCGGTCAAGGCTTAAGATTCATATTACTGAAAACTATTTTCCTAGAGTACTTCTGTGGTGATGACAATTTAATGGTAGATTACCAACATGGGCGGAACCGAGGGCACCCCTAAAAATTTGTGAAACTCCAAAATTTTATCTGTCAATAGAATAAATTTATTGATTGAATTGGTTTTGATTTTGGTGATTTGGAATTTTTAAAATCTTAGAACTATTTGTATACTTTTAGCAAATTTCTAAGATATATTTTGGATGTATGATGATACTAAATTATTGCACAAGACTATAGAGTTGTACTTGTAAAGTGTGCATTCCTATTAATTTTTTTCTAGCTCCACCACTGATTACTGTAAGCTGTTGATGAGACATCCAAATGGATTGTTTGGTTTTAAAAAGGATATGAAATTTCTATTTATGCAAGCTGCAGCAACTGTATTATCTCTATTGTCTTGCGGTACTGGCAGTGAACCTTGTCCATTTTTTTAAAAAAAAGTTATTAAAAAAATGGTTTCCTAGCATGGCCTCTGATGGTGTATTATCTCTATTGTATTGTGGGACAGTGAACCTTGTCCATCATTTTTTTTATAAAAAAGTTATTGGAAAAAAATGGTTTCCTAGCATGGCCTCTGATGGTAAGAGTCGAAAGCTGTTACTTTATATCAATTTGAGCATTTCTACAGTTTTGCCAACCTACAAGACAATCAAGATTGTAGACTTTTCTAGTGCAAGAGAGCTTAGAGGTAAATTCCATACTTGCCAATACCATACTAGAGATTACACTAGTTTGGCTCTTAAAACAGTACATTCTGGTATCTGTTCATACTAACGTATCATTCTGGGTTTAATATAATAATATATTTATAAATGCACACATGTTTTAATTTTAAAAATTGCTAAATATATATTCAGATGGAGCATACTAATTTACCTTTCAGTTTATCCGCAAGGGTTAACTGATCTACTACAAGGAGATTGCCGGATTGGATCTCTCTCTAGTTGTGCAATCGCTTTCAGCCTTTTTTCACGAGGTACACCGGCTGCAAGACTCCAATTAGGCAACTTATTGCTACACTCACCCCCAAGCTTTTGTTTCCAAGGAAACCGTTTTTGTGAAGTGTGAATGTATTCTTGCACTTTTTGATATACTCTTCGTGTATCTAACATCAGCTATTTATTTGTACTAGAGGCCGGAGCATAATGTTATTTCCCTAAGGTAGTTCTGACGAATACCCATACCAGGGGTACCCCACAGCAAAGTATACATATATTTCAAGATCGCATTTCTCCGAGTTATCTAGCCTCGGAGTCTGGGCTGAAGGTGAAACCGACACACCCTCGTCCCTTACTGGAAGGGGGTTGCCGCCGAATCTCGGGTCGGACGCGACTGGCCGACCCCGGCCGACCGACCAGGCCGACGCCCGCAGCACTCTACTCGACCCGCCCAAGATCGTACTACCACAGTTCGACAGACCACCAGAAGTCCCCATGAGCCTCGGCCCGCATCTCGCCACGCCGCCAGATCTACATCGAAGGGCCACCTGCTGTGCCGGACGTAACGGTAATATTGGGGCCGACGGTTCCTTCCCAAGGCAACCAGAGGGCAGCCTCAGCTAAAGCACCCATCTTTTCAAAACGTCAGCATCTGACAGGCGCTCAGAGGACAGACGTGCGTCCTCCGAAAAGGGCGCCGCCCGTTGTGTCTACCCACCCCGTATGGGACGTGCTGGAGCTTGTCAGTCATCATGACCGAAGACCAGGTCGCCTAGACGAAGAGCCTGCCCGTTATCATGACCGAAGACTAGGACGCCCGAACGGGGCATTTCCTTGTCTCTTTTTCAAATCCTCGTGTAACCTGCCCCCTCGGCCTATATAAAGGGAGGCAGGGCCCTTGGAGGAGGGGGATATAGATTTTCTTTCCTTCACACGCACCCACGTGAGTTCGCCATCGCACCGCCTTAGATCGCCAGGTTCTCCGACGGGTCGGCGCCGATCTTAGGGAAGCTCCTCCCGATTTCTTCTTCTCGAGTGAGTGCTAAGGGCTCATCCTTAGCCTCCGCTTGTAATCTCTGTTGCTCTCGAGCTCAGGCAATTCAAACCGCCACCACAAACTGGAAGTAGGGACATTCAGCCCGAATCAGTATAAATCTGAGGCTTCTTTGGTCTAACCATTCGAGGAGAGGGAGCGCGTGATTCCCTATACTTACGGATTTACTTGCCGGTTATACGAAGCACCGACAAGTTCTTTGATAACAATTCTCGTAGGAGTACAAGTTATCACAAATGGAATAGATTTGTGACAAATTTATTAATTAAAAATTACTATTAAACTCATTGGCGAAGCCAGGATAAAAATAGAGTGTGTGCTCAAAAAATTAGGTTAGATTGAGATAAATATGTTAAACAACTTGTGTTTTATTCTTATCGGTTCAAGTGTTACTACTAGCAGTTCATTATTTGACAAATACTTGTGCAATATTTGTTTGTCAAACTTTTAGAAATCTATAAAAAGTTAACACCAATCAATCAAACAAATCGGTTATTGTCCGTTTTAACCCACTGACATATTTGCAATTGATAAAAAAAATCATATATAGAAGAGAGGCTCATATTGTCTATTTGTTGTCATGGTTAGTCCACTCAGCTGATTAGACATTTGCCAACTCACGTTATACCACTATCACAATTTGCTCACCGTTGCTACAATGGGTTGTCCGTCGCTACATGCTCATACCCTCGCTAGCTCCCCGACATTCACTCGACGTCCTCATTGTGCCCTCACAATTGTTTACTCTCTGATGACGTGCATCAAGAACCTCCTGACTAGGTGGGCTGCCATATCCTCTCAAAAAAGAGGTATTGAGTCACCTCTCTCTCTATGGTCTCTGCATTTCTCTGCATGCATCGAGGGTTCAAGTTCGGTTTTGCAAATAGTTAGCAAAGTTACCAATTGCAAAATTAGATATTCAATAAGCAGCAACCCACGAAACCACATGGTCTAAAAAGTTGCTCACCATCTAGCAAAGTTTTTTCTTCCTCCAGATGCGCCTTAGTAGGTGTATATTCACCGCTGCTATGCCAAAAAATAAGCTTCGTTGCTAGAGAGGGTACATAGAATCCGACGGCCGAAGGGTGGGCTCGAACCCAACCGAGCCCACCTGTTGGATACGCCACTGACTAAACTACTCCATTGAGTCATAAAAAGAAGTCATTTTGGACACCAGTGCGGCCCTCAAAATGCAACTTTGATAATTCATTTCTACGGTAACATATTTATAAAATTCAATAAAATAATATTATGATTGTGATTTACATATCAGTTTTATGTGTCCATTCTAAATATTTTAAAAAATATATTAAGAACACTATTGCAAAAATATCAATCTTCTCGGTTGTGGAAACACCAATATCCCTCTCTTCGACTCGCGACACATATCGCGCTATAGGAGCTTGGAAGTAGTCCCACCGAGGTGCCACTCGGTAGGAAATTGTCACCATAATCATTCACTTTAATTAATTAATCACTCCTTTAACCACTCAGTTAAGCACTTAATTAACCGCTTAATTAATCAATTACTTGATTAATCACGCTTAGCCCAACAGAGGAGCCAGTCCTCGACAAGAATCTAATGCTGCCGAGGTGCTAATACTCAATAAGTCCAATAGAGATGCCATGGCTCGGTAGGTCTTTTTCCCGACCTCTTTAGCGCGATACCTCCTTTTGTTACACGGGAATGCGGCAGATGGATACGTATCATATTCAGCCCTCTACTTTTAAAATTATGTTAAAAGAGAAGAACAGATTAAAAAATTATCAATGAGGTTGAAAAGGTGAGAAATTCACACATGGGCACGTACCGCACCGGGCTCTCACGCTTCCCGAAGCAGCCACGCCAACCGCGGCACACGTGGCGCCGGCCGGGGCGCGCTCCGCTTACCAATCCGCGCATCCGTGCCCACGCACACCCTCGCGTCGCGTCCTGCACACTTCCCCTCTCCTCCAAAGACCACTCCGCCGCCGCCGCGGCCCGAGACCAACAATCCCTAGCCTCGTAGCCAGCTTCGACCGAGAGACGAGAGCAGTCCAGGAGATTCGGCGCCGTGGTGGTGAGGTGGGGGTTCCCGGGGTTGGATGAGAAGGAGGGCGGCGGAGGATGCGGAAGGCGTACAAGGACTCCCTCAAGGTGCTGGAAGCTGACATCCAGCATGCCAACACCCTGTAAGCCTCCTCCTCCTCCTCCTCCCCCAATCCCGACGCTTCCCCTCTCGATTTCGCTCCAATTCGCTCCTGTTCTCCTCCTCCTTGGTCGAGTCGGTTGGAGCGGCGGTTCTTGGGTTCTGGTGGGGCTGGGAGGGCGCCTCGAGCTGCCGCGGCCGCTACCGAGGCTGTGCAATGCGGCCTGGGAGGTCGGCCGATCGATCGATTCACCGCGCGTCGGCGCATCCGGTTCGTGAGGTGGAATTGCGCTTCCCCCTGCGGGGTGGCCCGGTTGTTTGATTACATTATTTTCCGTGAGCAAACGAGCGGCGAAGTGGCGGTAGATCGGGAGGAGATCGCATGTGTGCGTGCGGCATATGTTAAAAACGTTGCCCCCATGTGTTTCAGCGTTCTAAATTCTGGTTGCTTAAAAGAAAAGGGAGGGGGGAAGGTGGTGTGATTCAGGGGGAGGGGGAATCTCTTACAGCATGTGATCTGTCCGGTGAATGATGCTAGCTACTTGTTTCTTTGTGGGTGCTTGATGAGCAGGGCGTCTGAATTTCCCCGGGAGCACGATGGCGCGTGCCTGCAGATGCGGCTATCGTACAGCCCCGCCGCGCATATATTCCTCTTCCTGGTGCAGTGGACGGACTGCAGCCTCGCCGGTGCTCTCGGCCTGCTGAGGATCCTCATATACAAGGTTCTGTAGCATGTTCTGCTGCGTTGCTGCGTAGTTGTTGGTTTGGTGCTCACAATTTTGGGCTGTCTTGCTGAAATTGTGGCGCATTGTGCAGGTTTATGTCGATGGGACAACGACCATGTCGACACATGAGAGGAAAGCCAGCATCAAAGAGTTCTATGGTATGTGATGTGTTACATACTTACATGCTACTTTAGATGAGGGTCTAATTATGTTGCTTTTCTCCTTTTTGTACTGTTCTATTGATCGGAATTGTGATATGGTCGGCATGAGCAGCTGTGGTATTTCCTTCTTTGCTGCAACTGCAAAGAGGGATCACTGACATGGAGGACAACAAGCAGAAAGCCGTGTGCATGGAGAGGTACAGGAGGAGAGGTGAAGACGAAAGGAGCTGCTTATCTGATATTGATGCCGAGAGGGAAGAAGAGTGCGGGATTTGCATGGAGATGAACAGCAAAGTTGTGTTGCCCAACTGCACCCATGCTATGTGCCTCAGATGCTACCAGGACTGGTACGCACAAACTTTCAGTTACTGCACATGTATTTCGCGTGATTGCATTTTAGTGCTGTGCAACCTTCTCTCACATGGACTCTTGTTATGCATGTGATTGATTAACTAACTTTTGGTTGGATGTTGCGTTCCGTATTATTCTTCCATGGATGTCTCTTGATAATCATGGAAGCTTAAGCCCTGCCAAATGTGGAGGTGTGACCTAGCAACTTTGTAGATAAGCTTAACCCTCATTTTCAGGTTGTTTTCCCCCAACTTATATGCTTATAGGCTTAAAAAAGGCTTGAACCCTTCTATACAAGACCTTAGTTTAAATGAATGTCCAGTAGCTAAACTGAACAGAACATGGCGTTTTGTAAGTTATGCAGGGAGCATCTATTCATTTTATCCCATTCCCACTTTTCCAGTGGTTGCATCATTCTTTAAATGAATAAACAATACAAAGCGGCAGTACAACATCCAGTTATTTTGCAAACTGTAGAAAGTCTGCAAAATGCAGTGCTTAGCAACTTATAAATATTCTGAACTTTGTTCTGCTATTCTTTACCCCAAGAATTTGAATGTGGCACTCTATTGAGTATTCACCTTGTTTTTGGTCCAGTTCTTGAGCATGTTTATGCAGCCTTTGTGTAATCCAGGCACTCTGTTTGCATGTAGTCCATTGATTCCAGGTTACGAGAACATAGCGCTCTTTGATTTACTGCAGCTAACCGTTTCACTAATTAAACATGTGGGTCATGCAGATCAACCTAGCTTCATGTGTTAGCAAACTGACAGTGGATATCTTCTAGTTACTTATTTATGTGTATAAGTTTTTTTTTGCTGAACAACCTCATGGGCAATATAAGATTTTTTTTTCCTGAACCCCATTTGCAATCACGTGCATTAGGTGTCCCTATAATATTTCTGATCTGTCTGTATTCTTGTAGCCAATGCATACCTTTTCTGTTAGCATAACTTGGATCAAGCTCTTATATTGTGGAGCTGCTTTATAGCCTATAGTTATCATAATTAGAAGTGTTATTATTTGTGTTCCAAAAACCATGCTTTAACAAAAGTATTGTCTTCTTGCAGGAATTCTAGATCACAATCCTGCCCATTCTGCCGTGACAACTTGAAGAAGACTGACCCTGGTGACTTGTGGATCTATGTTGAGGACCAAGATGTGGTCGACATGGAGACGGTGTCAAGAGAGAACCTCGGACGGCTGTTCATGTACATAAACAAGCTGCCTCTGATTGTTCCAGATGTCATCTTCAGTGTTTATGATTCCCACATAAAATGACTGGCGATGCTGCCTTATCAAGGCCCTCAGCCAGCGCTTAGTTCCGATTAATCTGTGCCCCAAGTTCCCCATTTCCATGCTTGTACTCGAGCCCTTGGAAATGCCTGAACTGTCGTGGAGCCACAAGCCTTTCGGTTGTGTTTAGAACTTATTTAGTGCCCCATGCATGCTGAAGCACATCCAGCCAGTTTGTATATATCTGACATGGCTCTGTAAATGGAGAACTTGTGCTTGCCCCAAATGGAGGCAGTGCTGTTTGTTACTATTCCATGTTTTCCCGTTGTGTAAGCTGCTTGCAGGTCAGAGCACTGAAATAGGTGGTACTACTACTTGCTTCCTAAAATATTAGTTCACACAATAGGACAACTCTTATTATTTGCATCAGGTCATTGGTTAATGCCAGCCAAATTAGCCAGCAGCTGTTACTCAGAACCTATTAGAGGAGGCTTTTTTTAAGAATAAGAAGAGGCTTTGAATCATCCAAGAAGTTCCATCAATGTTAGCTTCTTGTTGAGATGTAACAGCAACTTAGAACTGAATTGGCTCTAACTGAAAGTCTGAAAGACTGAAACTGCAGAATCATCAATAAATGCATTCAGAGATTGTACTGAGTTGTTATCTTCATTGTCAGGAGCATCAGAGCTACCCATCAAATCGAACTAAACAGCGTCACAATTGGCAAAGAACCCCACCCTCTCACAATAGACAGGCTTTTCTTGCTGAGCTCCTGATTATTCCTAAAGATCCATGTACATTCGGTAAGCATTCCTCTGGGGGGAGTAGTAGCCCTCCACGGTGGCATCGACCTGGAACCCGACCTTCTGGTACAGAGCAACCGCCGCCGTCCTCGTCGGGTCGACGTGGAGGGACACCCGCTGGACCCGCCTCCTCCGGCACCTCTCGACGGCGGCCTTCAGCAGCGCCTCGCCGTGGCCCTGCCTCCTGCAGCTCTCTTTCACTGCAACCAGAGTTGCAGCTTTGAGTACAGTTTGAGCCGAAAGCTTCGACAAGAGAGGTCAGAGGAGTATGGTGTTGCTGTGTGTGTCTCACCGGCGAGTTTGGTGATGGAGGCGCAGAGGGAGGTGGCGAAGGTGTACATGGCGTACCCGACGATCACCTCGTCGCCGTCGCCGTCTCCGGCGCTGAGTGTCGAGTAGATCAGGCCGGAGTTCCGGCGCTTGAGCTCGTCGTGGAAGGTCCGCCCCAGCGACTCGTGCTTCGGAAATATCCTCTTCTCCAGCCGCACGATGTCGTCGATGACGCGGCCGGCTCGCTCGTGCGATGGCTCCAGCTCAAGTATCGTCGCCGCGGCCGCCGCCATAGCTCGTGCGACGGGGGAGATTGAATTCCCTGCCCCTCAATTGGATGGAGAACGAGCGAGCTCCGTTTTGCGGTTTACCCCCGCAATTGTTTCATTTCCAGTGAATATAGCTGCACACATCGTGTTGGCCTTTTTTCTAAAAAGTATAAATATGCATTGTGTGGAATTTTTCCTCAAGTATACCCAACTTTTCAGTTTTTTTTTTAAATAAGAGTGCGTAAGACAAACTATATGTTTTTGTCAGGTCTCGAAAACCCATGACATCAATAATAAACTAGTTCACAAGCTTGCTGAACACCCTAGCCCTAGGTATATAGGCGGACACAAAATGCTGAATTTCAAATGCGGCACAAAGATTAATGAGATATTGATTCGATTAATACTCAAGTGTAGCTGAATATAATGTTGTTTATGAAGTTCCTATAGTCAACAAAAATAATATGGAACAACATCAGTTTCATCGTTGTTATTCAAATGTCATATTGTACGGGATATCTTCTATATCCTCAAACTGAGTCAACTAAATGCAATCATATGGATTCAACCTTTTTTAAACGAGCTAATATTATGAATTCAATTCGAAACTACCAACGAAAAAAAAGGTTAGCAGAAGTGAGGAGGCAAAATGAATTTTCTACAAACAGGTGTGGTCTATAAACGCAAAATGCATTATCTATGAGATCCAAAACGCAAAAAGAAACCCTGAACGGCCCCTAGTTCCCAATTTACGGGCAGTGTTACTAGAGAAGTACCCGTAATCCCTCTAAGTTTACCTCGAAATTTTCCTATGGTACCTCAAATTCCTGCAGACAACATTGGTAATATATCCGTTGGAACCTTTGGGTTTAGTGTGTATCCACCCACCTTAGCGAATGGAACTTTTGCTCCTCAGTATACTCCAGTCTATAGACCCACCTTATCAAACCCACCTTATCAAACCCTCCTTTTGTTCCGGTCTATAGACCTCCATTTAATCACCCTTTGTAGCATCCAGGAAATTTACCAAGTGCCAGGCAAGGACATGATCATGCTTCAAGGCAGATTTAGCCCGGGTATACGGAAGGTGGTTTTGGAAGTTTGGGTGAGGACAGAAGAAGGTATAATAGAAGTTTCAGTAAGGGACCCAAGTTGGAATTCTCAAAATTTGATGGTGATAATCGTGAAGCTTGGATTAGGAAGGCTGATAGGTGCTTTGAATTGGGCCAAACGCCGGAGGATCAAAAGGTAGTTATTGCTGAATTCTATCTCATTGGTAGGGCAGATCTTTAGATCGGTAGCAATAGGATTGAAACTAGGGCTCTTACTTGGCCACAATTTTGTGAAATGATCAGTTAAAGATTTGCAGCTGAGACCAGGATTGAAGTTACAGATAACTTTAAAGGGTTAAATCAAGAAGGAACAGTGGAACATACATTGATCGTTTTGAGGAAATGATGAATTTGGTAAAGAGGAACCATCTGAACTTAACAGAAGAGTATTTTTTGGACTATTTCATATCATATTTGAAAAACTACATCAAGATTCCTTTGAAGTCTCTTAATCCAAGAATCTTGATTGAAGCTTACACCCATGCTAAGAACTATGAAAGCAGCACATCTTATAAAAAGTATGCAGTTGGAAATTCTAGTAATCCTACAAAAATAGAGCAGCCAGGAGGTATGAATTAGAAAGGAGGCCAGGCTATATTCAAGAAAGAAACTAATGAGAAGACATCTGGGGCTATTAACAATAAGTGGGCTGGTGGAAAATATTTCAAATGTTAGGAACCATGGGTTCCAGGACATAACAAGGTGTATAAATTTAAAAAACATGTTAATTTGACTACTATTGAGGATGATAATGAAGAATTGGAGGATAACCCAGAGTTTAGCACACCACCCAGCAGTCCAATACACCACAAGGTAGGAGAGGAAACACTGCAAGTGTCTATGCATGCTGTGGAAGGTACTAGCTCCGGAACTACTACTTTTACTCTAAGATTGTGTTTTGAAAAATTGAGCGCTATAGCTCTGGTGGACAGTGGCACCTCAGCTACGTTCATAACCCCATCACTAGCAGTTATAATTGCAAAATCACTAGTCAACAACTGGACCAAGTAACAGTCACAAAATGGGATGAAACTTGAATGCAGTTCACAGTGTTTGGCTTGTCAATACAAGATACAGGAAGAGCAGCTTTCTTTAGATTTCAAGATTTTGCCACTCAAATTTTATGATGTAATTTTGGGGGCGGATTGGATCTACCAGCATAGTCCAGTTAGTTTAAACATGAAAACAAGGAAGTTTAGCATTTGCAAGCATTTGTAAAAATGGACAAAGGACCATTACCTTGAATGATGAGACCTACCCGAAGGAAAATCTAGTCATTATTGATCAGAAATTAGCAAAATGGATGGATCAGGGAGTTGTGGGAGCTGTGATATATGCTAAAGCCATATTGAAAGATGACAAGAAACAACACAACGATTCTGCTGAACTCGAAGAAGTACTAAGACAGTATGCTGATGTTTTCGATGAAGCTATAGATCTACCTCCAATTAGAGATTGTGATCGTACCATTCCATTAATGGAGGGAGCTAAACCGGTGAATATCAGGCCTTATAGACTGTCGCATTATAAGAAAGATGCAATGGAGGCATTGATTGAGAGCCGGTTGCAATCAAGAACTATTAGATATAGTGTTAGCCCCTACTCTTCTCCTGCTATATTGGTAAAGAAAAAGGATGGCACTTGGAGATTATGTATAGATTACATACAGCTTAACAATAACACGATGAAAAATAAATATTCTATTCATGTTATTGAGGATCTTTTGGATGAATTACATGATGCTAAATATTTTTACAAGATTGACTTGAGGTCAGGGTATCATCAAGTTAGAATGAATGAAAAGGATATCACTAAGATTGCATTTAGTACCTATATTGGACACTATGAGTATCTAGTTATGCCTTTTGGGTTAACTAACGCCCCTGCAACATTTTAAGCATTAATGAATAAGGTTCTAGCAAGGTTCTTGAGAAAGTTTGTGCCAATATTCTTTGATGATATACTTATTTATAGCTCCACACTTGAAGATCATAAAAAACATTTGAAGCAAAGTATTGGAGGCTCTTAGAAGAAACAAGTTATATGCAAAAAGAAGTAAATGTGTTTTCGAGCAAAGGCAAGTTGAGTATTTGGGTCATACCATTAGTGAACAAGGGCTAGCCACTAATCTAGACAAGATTGCGGCAGTACAACAATGGCCAAAACTAGAAAATTTAACTCAATTGAGGGGGTTCTTAGGATTGGCTGGCTATTATAGAAGATTCATCAAAGGCTTTGGGCTCATTTGTAAACCCTTGTTTAGCTCAATCAAGAAGAATGCTTTTAAGTGGGGCAAGGAGCAGCAAAATTCTTTTTCTAGGATTAAAGAGGCTTTGACTAATGCACCTGTATTTGCACTCCCATATTTTAACAAGCCGTTCATCCTGGAAGCTGATGCCAGCGGAGGTGGTATAGGAGCGGTACTTATGCAGAATGGGAAACCAATCTCGTACTTGAGCAAAGCTATTGGCCCAAAAGCAGCTGCCATGTCAACTTATGACAAGGAGGCAATGGCAATTTTCGAAACCGTCAAGAAGTGGAAACATTATCTAGTGGGCTCAACATTGATTATAAGAACCGATCAACAGAGTCTTTGCTACATTGCAGACCAGAGACTAATAGATGGAATTCAGCACAAAGCTCTTGATTAAATTATTGGGATTTAATTACAAGGTTGAGTATAAAAGAGGCAATGGAAAATAGAGCAGCTGACGCTCTATCAAGTGTACCTTATTCTGATTGTACCATGGCTCTTTCCCTGGTTGTTCCACAATGGATTTTTGATGTAGTGTTGAGCTACCAGAGTGATGAAAAAAGTAAAGAGCAGGAAACTAAGTTAAGAGTTGATGCTCATAGTGTACCTTCATATACATTGAGCAATGGAATACTGAGATACAAGGGGAGGATCTATATAGGAACTTGTCGGTGTTTCGTATAACCGGCAAGTAAATTTGTAAGTCGAGGGGCCGCGCATTCTCTCTCCTCGATGGTTGACTCAGGGAGCCCAAGATGTATACTGGTTCGGGCTGAATGTCCCTACGTCCAGTTCACGGTGTTGGTTCTTATTGACGAGGATGTGGCGGGCTACAAAGGATTACAAGCGAGGACTAAGGACAGGCCCTTAGCACTCGTCCGAGTGAGGGAGCTCGGGAGTGCTCATCCGAGTGGAGGAGCTTGGGATCGGGTGCGGACGAATGAGGATGAATCTAATTCGGATCCCCCCTTCCCTGGGGGCCCTGCCTCCCTTTATATAAGCAGAGGGGGCAGGTTACACGGGAATTTTGGAGAAAAAAGGTAGGGGTATGCTACGCCCGGGAGTCTCGGTCTTCGGTCTTGGTGATTGACATGTTCCTGTTTGTCCGTGCCGGGTTGGTAGACACAACGGACAGTATTCCACCGGGAAGGTGTGCGCCTGCCCGCTGTCCTCCTGTCAGAAGCTGACGTTGCTTACGCTGTGCTCTGGTACCGTCTTGGAACGGGGCGCGTCTTTCCACTGTGCTCGACGTGGGGGAGAGACCAACACTTGACTCAGCGGCCCCCTGGTCATCTCGGGAAGGAGCTACCTGCTCCAGCATGGTCATCGTGTCCATGGGGTAGGTGACCAGTTTGGAGCCGACCGGCGACGTGGCGGAGGTCGCTGAGTTGAAGCCCGTTGAGGCGCTCGACCAGTGGCCTAGTCGGAGCCTGCAGGGGCGTCCGACCAGCGGCGAGGCCGAAACCTATGGGGGTGTCCGACCCGAGGCCCGGTCGGACCGCCTCTGGCGGGCCTGAACGAAGCCGAGGGTCCTTCGTGGTTCCTCGGGCCTAGAGCTGGGTTCAGAACGGATCGTCTGGTGCCCTAGCCAATATTGAGTGATAATCCCATCCGTGAGAGACGGGGACTTTGGTAATACCCTCTCCAGCATTCAGCATCGCTGCCAACCTTGTCGCCATATCCGTATGACTGAGAGAAAAACGATCTTGAAATAGATGTATACTTTGCTGTGGGGTACCCCGGGTATGAGTATTCGTCAGAACTGGTTCTGATCTTAGAGAGAAACTATTGGATTCATTTCACAATTCCGCATTAGGAGGGCATTCAGGAGAAAGAACAACTTATCAACGGATGAAGTTATTGTTTTATTGGCTGGGAATGAAAGCCGTGGTTACTGAGTATGTTAAAAAATATGCTATATGTCAGAAAAACAAGTCTGAAAACCTCCCTTATCCAGGATTATTACAGCCCCTTCCTATACTTGAGATGGCATGGGTTCACATCACTATGGATTTTGTGGAAGATCTGCTCAGGTCAGAGGATAAGGATGTTGTTATGGACAGGTTTACAAAATATGCGCATTTTATTTTAATGAAACATCCCTATACAGCTCAAACCGTGGCAGATAAGTTCTTAGAGAGTGTATATAAATTACATGGTCTTCCATTGGTCATAATCACAGATAGAGATAGAATCTTTACAAGTACTCTATGGCAGAATGTGATAACCCGGGGGTTATCAGCTTAATTAAAAGATTAATTAAACAGTAAAATATGATTAGGCAAGATAATAAAATGTAAGGATTAGAGAGTGCCATCAATCCCACAGTAAAAGGTATCGCTCATCGAGGTACCCGACCTGTCCGGGACCCAGGCAGGCACCTCTCACTAGTTTTCGGGTTCATCATTCGGCGTTATAGAACTTACCTGGTATGGTACATGAGTACCGTCAGTAAAATGAGTGGATAATGACCGTAGTGCCCTTAGGAGCAATAGAGGCCAGTGGAAAGCCAAGGGCAAAAGTGTCATGTGCCACATTGCCCGATTCCATAAAGCCAGCCGAACCAGCCAACCAGAAGCCAGCCCTTGCATTGTTGTCTTCCATTCTCCACACAAACCGAGAGTCATAAGAACACAAGCCAAAGTAGCCAGTGCTCCCATTCTCCCAACACAAGAACCAGCACAAGCACACTCCCAGCCGAAGTGAGAAGAGGAAGGAGGAGCTCTAGAAGAGAAGGTGAAGGAGCTCCAGAAGAGAGGGTGGAGCATCTCCTGACGAGAAGGCGAGCAGGGCAACCAGAAGACCAAAAGAGAAGGTCCAGAAGCTAGCTAGGCCAAGGAGGAGGCAAGCACAGCATCGGCAACCTCTTCTTCACCTTCAACTCCACCACCAGTCCTACATTGCCTAGCCCCCAATTATCCCATGTTCATTTTGCTCCCTTGCCAACAGTAGCAATAATACCTGTTCTTATATGCAAGTGGTAGATCGGGGTGGAGGCCAAGCAATGGGGTGGTGTAGGGGTTAGATTGGGTTGTTCCGCCATGGTCTCAGAATTTGGGAAGCCTTAGTGTAGTATCTATTCTTCTCAAGGGTAGATCGAGCCTTCCCAACGTCATCATAGACCTTCATTCGATTCTTAAGCAGCATCATTAAAACAAGAAAAAAATGCATAAAAACTGAAATGGGTAGCAACCCTAGAGGTGTCAGTAGAGTGGAGAAGGGAGGGGAGGAGTAGCTCAGGAAGAGGAGGTTTGGCTAGAGAGTGGGGTCGGCGCTGAGTAGAGGGGGGACAGGTCGGCGGTGTAGCCGACCGGGTGTGGCAAGCTGGGTAGGGCTGGCGTGGGTGGGGTCTAGATTGTGCGCCGCTGTCATGACTGTTGGCGAGCCGAGCCGCGGCGTCACGTGAGAAGAAACCTAGCCGGCACCAGTCGCAGGGGGAAGAGCGCGGGTCCGACGCAGCCTTGTGCGGCCGGGTTGGTCGGCGGTAGGCCGTGCGGGGTCAGTCCTAGGCCAACACCATCCACGCCATGGGAGAGGCCATGGGCCAGCTCCAGGCCGAGCTGGTTGCAGGTAGTTCCATGGAGAGGAACCCCTAGCCGGCCGAATGGAAGGAGGAGAGGAGTTGAGGGGAGATGAGTTTAGTCCTGAGAAAAAAAAGAGTGGAGAGGGAGGCGAGCAGAGGAATGGCGGCGCGGTAGAGATGGGAGAGCAGGAGAAGAAGGAGAGGGCAGAGCCGAAGGGCTCTCGGCCAAATCGGCCAGAGGAGAAAAAATGAGAATCAGATAGAGAAGGAAAAAGGGAGGAGGGAGGAGAAGAAAAAGAGAAAAGAAGAGGGAGACAAGAAAGAAAAAGAGAAGAAAAGAAAAGGTAAGAAGAGAAAAAGGAAAAATAAGAAGAGAAAAGGAGTAGACAGGTAGAAAAATAAATCATGCCATGGATCGCGTCAATTCTTGTGATCGACTCATGGATCGCTTAAAAATCGAGGACGTATATTAATTATGTTGCTCAGATAAAATTAAACAACAAATTAGAATCAGTTAGACACCAAATTAAAATAAAGTACATCAAATGCCTTATTGTATTCTATGTTTTTAGGTCTCGTCCTGAATCGCCCTGCCAATCAGAACCCATCTACGGGCAAGGCCGAACCTTTCAGTATTATTCCAAGCAAGAACCCTTGATCATCTTTAATTTAATGCTTTCACTAATTTTAGTAGGATTCCATATATCACCATTGCATCAACACCTGATTTTTGAGAAATTGAAATAATGGGTTAGGATGTGGATGGAAGAGAGATTGTGGTTGTGTTGCTGGGAATTAGCATGTGTTATTGGAAATTGGTAATATGGTGTTGGAAATGGTGGTCATGTTGTTAAGGTTGCCCATGAATGGAGTCGTGGACACATTAATAGTGATTATTATAGTGATTATTATGGTGGCTAGAGGTGGGAGATACCCCATGCTGGTGGGACCATCTACATAGGTTATAATATAAGGTCAAACACCTACACCCGGGCAATGAGCCGTAATTTTAGTATCAACCATAGCGAGATAAATCGTTATCAGAAAAGGTTGTTCTATGAAAGTATTATGATCTTCACATTGGGTAAATGTATTATAGCCTAGTTGCGTAATGTCGGATGCCCAATTCGACGGTGTATTGAATGTTGGAAGTGAAAAGTTGTGAAAGGAATGGTAAGGGCGGTATATTTGAAGTCCGGTGGAGTACTGCCGGGGGTACTGGAGTACAACTGTAATTGCGAGTGGCGGGAGGATATCCCCCTCGAATACAGGGTTGGAGTCTAGTACCGGATTAGCGATAAATGTTCTGGAGCCTCTCATGTGGGGGCCGTTATGGGTAAAGTGATACACACCTGCACAGGGTCAAAATCTTGAATTCAAGCCTGTCTCCTGGATTGGAGGCTACGGAAGCTAGTCTGTCTCATATACGGGTGTTAGTAGCTAATTTTTAATAACTAAAATTTGCCAACCCTTAAAAGAAAACCCAAAACTATAATTACCATAAAAATTTAGTTGGAGGGCAGGAATTGGAGTTGGTGGAGAGAAAAACTCATAATGCATTCTTGTGATATAATGCTTGCTGAGTACTCCGTACTCACTCTTATATTCTCCCTTTTCTAGAAGATCCTTGACGAATACTTGTACCTGGGGTACCCCACAGCCCAGACTCTACCCTCATAAAGAGGGATTATCATCCGAAACAACCAGAAGCTCAGGTAGGCCGATCCAGGCCCACCACAGAAACAAGGAGCCCCATGGGCCGGAAGAAGCTGTGGGCCTTCGCCAAAGCCACAGGCCTCGGGCGGAACGATGATCGGAGCCGCCTGGAGGCTCCGACCAAGACCCAGGTCGGACGCTCGCAAAGCCTCCGACCAGGGGTCAGCTCGGGCACTCCGACCAGGTTCCCGGGCGAAGCCCTCGACAAGCTTCAAGGCGGAGCCTCCATAGCAACGCCAACAAGCCCCGAGATGAACACCTGTCCCATGAATACAACGCCCTTGTCAGGAGCAGGTGGGTTTGTTCCAAGGCGATCCCAGAGGACGCCAAAGTCAAGTAGCTGTCCCATCGCACGGTCACGCATAGAGAAGGGATACGCGCTCTCCCGAGGCAAACCCCGAGACTGGTTGCCCCAGACGTCAGCATGAGAAAAGCGTACAGAGGGCCGGTGTGCCGCTTCCCGGAGGAATGGGACATCCGCACCAACCCCGCGTGTCTACCCACCCGATATGGCGAAGACAGTCGACGGACGGATGTCAGAACCCGGGAGCAGATTTCAAGGCCGAAGACTCAACACCTCAGCATAGAGCGTAACGCTAGCCGTTGGGCGTCCCTTCTGTTTTTTACATGTCCCCGAACTCCCGTGTAACTCGCTTTTCCTGTACCTATAAAGGGAAAGCGAGACCCCCAGGGAGGGGGATTGATCTCTTATCGAAGCCACCACGATAGAAAGGGAATACCCTCGGAACCATCCGAGTTGTAATCAGCGCGATCCTCTGCTTCCCCATCAATACAATACCACCACACGAGGCGGACGTAGGGACATTCGCCCGAACCAAGATAAACACAGGACTCTGTAGTCTAACCATTCAAGGAAGCGGAGCGCGGCCCTTGACTTACAAATTTACTTGCGGTTTACATTAAACGCCGAGCGGTTAGCGCGCCAGTTGGGGCCTCGCGTTGTCATCTCCGGATCCCCGCCGTCTTCCTTGATGGCCTCCTTCACCTACAGCGCGCGTCGAAATTGAAATTTGGATCCGCTGGCTCCCTCGACCGCCGCCACGCCACGTGAGAGCTCGCGCTTCGTCCCCATCGATCCTCGCGACCAGGCCCCGCCAGAGCTCGCACGCCGCCAAGATTTTGGCGATCTCGGCCGAGGCCACCGTGTGGGCGCGGAGTTCGCTAAGCGAGTGCGCCATTCTCGATGAAGCGCGCCGACGAGCTTATATGGACGGGATTCGCCCCGTTCACTCACGTTTCGTGGCGATGACCGGCTACGCGCCGGCCTCCGTTCACGAGATACTGGAGGACTCCTCCAGCGGTGATTCCAGCTCCGACACGGAGCAGTTCCCGGCGGAAGTGTGCTCCCGTGAGTGCAACATGGCCGGTACGGGTGACCTTCCGGCCGGAACGGGTCCGAGCATCGATTCCCGACTCCAGCACGGCGACGCGCGGGGGGGATCGCCAGCACCAGCATGTCGCAAGCTCCTACTCTCACCCTATTGGCCCCCTGCAGCAGCCCGGGGAACCAAAGGCTGGTGAGGGTGAGCTTGGTGCAGTTGCCGCCAAGGGCGAGCCACCTCGCCCAATAAATGGTGGCGGTGCTCATGGCGAGCCCGTCCAGTACATCAACGGCTAATGGAGGCCGGAAGTCACCCATACTTCCTTCCGGCCGAGAATATTGTTTGCGGTGCAGCTTTTGTTCATGCATCCCCGAACCAACGGAGCCGGGGGCCAAGGCGCCTACCAAAACCTCCGGGGTGGTAGAGCATGTCATTAGGTAACACATGCCGCCCCAGCTCGCATCGGTCAAAGCGTCCTTTTAGGCGAGCAAAGCCGTCCACTGAACCCGGCCAAAAGCAGTAAGACGGCCGTCGACCCTAAGCCTCGTGATACCCGGTTCGCGGCGCCTCGGCCAAAGGCACGACTACCGCGACACCCTCGACGCAAGAAAGAGGCCGACGGTCGCCGTCTTGGATCGCAGGTCGCCGACAATGCCGACGACGCGATCAGTAGTCTCAAATTCCGACGGTCCGGGGCCACGGGCGTTCACGCGGAGGATCCGCAACGCCGACTTTCTGCCTTGCCCGGCGCCTGCTAACATCGCTAAATACACGGGGCCACGAACCTCGTGTCTGCTCGAAGACTACCGGCTCGCTGCTTACGGCGGGCCACTGGATGACCTCTTCATCATCCAAGACCTCCCGATTATCTGGCAGACTCGGCCGAGCTCGCTCGAGTACCGCCGACGACTCCATTATAAACCGGGCCGACCTCGTAAACACTTCGTCGGCAATTTCGTGGCACATACAAACGCATACGAAACTCTTGGGATCTGAAAAGTCGCAAGCGGCTGACACATGGGAGACGCCGACTACATCCGGCGCTTCTCCCAGCAATGCAACGAGCTCCCCGACATCAGCGACGCCGACGTCGTCGGAGCGTTCATCTACGGCACCACGTGCAAAGCTTTGGTGCACAAGTTGGGCTGCATCAAGACCAAGACCACCAAAGAGCTGCTGGACGTCACCACTAACCACGCCTCCGGCGAGGAGGTGGGTGCCATCTTCGACAAAGGAAGGCCAAGCAGACCAGCGCGCGGACCAAAGAACACCCCAACCGCCCGACAAACGCGAGGCGGAAGGGAAGCGACCGCGAAGACCCCGAGGTCGCTGCCGCGGACCGCCCTGCCAAGCAGCAGTCACGACAAGCCGCCGACCACTTCGAGAAGTTGATGGAGGCCGATGTCGCACCACGGGTACCGTCAAGCACAAGTACAAGGATTGCCAGACCACAGGCGCTTCCTTCCGAGAACCCCACGCGGGTAAGGGAAAGAAGCAAGATCCGCACCGACGCCGAGGCCAAGGAGGCGACGCCAAGTTCCGGAGTCGACGGCCGCCTCATGATCTTGGCGGACTGCGAGCTATGCCGACAAGCGCCGGCTTAAACTTGCGTTCGCGAGGTACACACCACGGCGCCGCCACGCTTAAATACCTCCGGTGGTGGAATCCCGATCACCTTCGATCGCCAACCACCCCGATCACGCCCCACACCGGGAGGTACCACCGGTCGTCGCCTCGCTAGGGACCAAAACGCCCGTCGTGGTGCTTATGGACGGCAAAGAAGATCAACATCTTGTACGCTGATACTCTCGACGCCATGGGGTCCCCAGCGCGCCGACCGAGTAAGGCGCCCTTCCATGGCGTCATCCCAGCCAACAGCCTATCGCTCAGGCAGACGACCGCCCGCCACCTTCGGAGCTCGGATAACTTCCGACCGAAACCCTCACCTTCGAGGTCGAGGGTTTCGTGCTCCTACCACGCCATCATGGGGAGGCCGTGCGCCAAGTTTATGGCGATCCCCAACTACACCTATCTTAAGTGAAGATCTGGGGTCGCGGGGAACCATCACCGTGGTGCGTCCTTCAGCTCACCTACAATCGCGAAGCGCAGTTAGCCAGAGCTCGCGTCGACGCCGTCGCGTCCGTGAGCTCGAAACCCTCCGCAAGGAAACCTCGAGTCCGTCCCCGAGTCCAAAGAAGTCGGGACCAGTCCTTCAAGTCTGCCGAGGATACCAAGACGGTCGTGGTCGATCTTGAGGATCCGACCAAGACCGTCTTGGTCGGGCCACGCCCCATAAAATAGGAAGGCGCTTCGCCGATTTCCTTCGCACCAATGGAGATGTCTTCGCATGGAAGCCCTCCGACATGCGGGCATCCTCGAAGTCGCCGAGCACTCCTTGAACATCCGACTGCTCGAGGCCGGTCGCTCAACGCTCGTCTGCGCCCGCCGACGGCGAAGCGCAAGATCATAGGAGGTGAAATCGCCAAACTTTTGGCCACAGGGTTTGTAAAAGAGGTGCGCCACCCCGAGTGGCTCGCCAACCCTGTTCTTGTAAAAAAGAAGTCCGGGCAATGGAGAATGTGCGTTGACTATACGAGCCTGAACAAGGCCTGTCCCAAGGACCCTTTTCCATTACTCCGTTTGGCTCATTTTGTTACAGAACGATGCCTTTCGGGTTGAAAAACGCGGGTGCTACATATCAGCGATGTATGCAAACGTGTTTCGACGATCAGATCGGCCGTAACATCGAAGTATATGTCGACGACCTCGTCGTCAAAACCAGGAAGGCTGACGACTTAGTCGCCGACCTCGAAGAAACTTTTGCGAACCTCCGACGGTTCTCAAGATAAAACTCAACCCCGAGAAATGTGTCTTCGGGGTTCCAAAAGGAAAGCTACTCGGCTTCATTATCTCCGAGCGCGGAATTGAGGCCAATCGCGAAAAGATCTCGGCGATCCTGAGGATGGGCCCGATCACCGACCTGAAGGGGTCGAAGTTGATCGGGTGCCTCGCGGCGTTGAGCCGCTTCGTGTCTCGCCTCGGTGAACGCGGGTTGCCGCTCTACAAGCTGCTCAAAAAATCCGATCAATTCACCTGGACCCAAGAAGCACAGGAAGCCCTCGACAGACTGAAGACTTTCCTGACCTCACCTCCGGTCTTTGGTTGCCCGACGCCCAGACGAAGTCGCTCCTCAGACATCGCCCAAGAACGACCAGGTCATCGGCCGCGGCACTCGTCGTGGAAGCGAGTGGAAGAAGGTCGCGACTCAAGATTCGGCGACCGGTCTACTTCCGTCGTGAAGTGCTTTACGAGTCCAAAACTTCGGTACCCTGTGTACAAAACTACTCTATCACGGTCCTCATTGCAAAAGCGAAAGGTGGTCCATTATTTTTACAGCATACCATCTTAAGTGGTAACTTCCTCGCCACTCGGCGAGATCGTCCTGCAACCGCGACGATCGGAGGATAGCCAAGTGGGCTCTAGAGCTCAACGGCCACGACATATCCCTCGCCCCGGACGGCGATCAAGTCGCAGGTCTTGGCGGACTTCGTCGCCGAGTGGACCGAGGTCCAGCGCCGCCTGCGTGCGAGGACCCGTCTTCGACGATGTGCCGATGGGTCTTACACGAAGAACGGAGCCGGGGCTGGGGTCGTCATTATTTCCCCACTCGGGAACAAGCTCCAGTACGTCATCCGACTACTCTTCGACGCCACCAACAACGTCGTGGAATATGAGGCCCTCGTCAGCGGTCTCCGGATCGCTGCCGACCTCGGCGCACACCGGCTCTATGTCCACGGCGATTCGAAGCTGGTCGTGGACCAGGTTATGAAGGCGACGGAGCCCCGCGACCCCCGCATGGCGGCCTACTGCCGCGAAGTCCGCAAGCTCGAAGAAAAATTCAAGGGCTTCGAGCTCCATCACAGCTACCGACGCCACAACGGCGAGGCCGACCACCTCGCCAACCTTGCGTCTAGCAGGCACCGGTTCCTTCCGGGATCTTCGTCCTAGATCTTCACCAGCCTTCCGTCCGACTAGACCAGACGACCGAGCAGAAGAACGCCCGTCGGACGCAGCCGCCCCGACCACCGAGCGGTCGGACGCGGCCTCGCCCGAGTCAGGTCGGGTCGTGTTGACGGCAGACTCCGATTGGAGGAAACCCTTCATCAACCGACTAACGGACGGGTCGCTCCCCGCCGACCCGACCGAGGCCCGGCGCCTCGCACGGCGGGCTAAGTCGTTTGTCCTGATCGAGGGAGACCTCTACAAGCGAAGCCCTTCAGGAATCCTCCAGAAGTGCATTCCCGCCGACCACGGAAAGAAGTTGTTGCTCGACATCCATGAAGGAATTTGCGGCCACCACGCCGCCCCGCGATCCCTCGTGGGAAAGGCCTTTCGACAAGGGTTCTATTGGCCAACCGCCATGGCCGATGCCCAACAAATCGTCCGCACCTGCGAGGAATGCCAGTTCTTCGCCCGTCAAACCCATCTGCCCGCACAAGCTCTCCAGACGATCCCCATCACCTGGCCGTTCGCGGTCTGGGGACTCGATCTGGTCGGACCCTTCAAAAAGGCTCCCGGAGGTTTCACTCACCTTCTCGTTGCGGTGGATAAATTCACCAAGTGGATCGGCTAAACCGGTTGCCACCATCACATCGGCAGTACCAACTTCTTCCTCGATATCGTCTATCGATTCGAGTCCCGAACTCCATCATCACCGACAATGGGACACGGTTCACGGGGAAAGAATTCCTCGAATTCTGTGACGATTTCCATATTCGCGTCAACTGGGCGGCCGTGGCTCATCCGCGGACCAACGGCCAGGTCGAACGGGTGAACGGCATGATTCTCCAAGGGCTCAAGCCCAGGATTTTCAGCCGGTTGAAGAAGTTCGCGGGACGGTGGGCAACCGAGCTGGCCTCCGTTCTTTGGAGCCTGCGGACCACCCCAAGCAGAACAAGCGGGTTTACACCATTTTTACGGTGTTGGTCTTGCGTGATATTGCCAACCGACTTGAGTCTGGCGCCCCAAGGCTTCGAGCCTTCGACGAGGCACGAGGGCACGAAGCGCAGCAAGACGCCGTCGATCAACTCGATGAGGCGCGCGACGTACGCATCTGCGGTCGACCAAGTACCAGCGCGCCTCGCCGCTACCATGATCGCCGAGTTCGAGACCGCTCCTTTGCGTTAGCGACTGGTCTGCGCCAGTCGATCCAACGAGGCAAGCAAGCTTTCTCCTCCATGGGAAGGCCCTTTCACCATCGTGGAAATCCTCGAAATCCCGGCACCTACCGACTTAAGGATCTGCGCAGCAATCTCATCCCAAACGCTTGGAACATCGAGAAGCTCAGGCGGTTCTACCCTTGAGGCTTTCCGCTTCCCTCGCGTCTTCCTATAACCCTCCGAGGTCGGGTGGCGTATCGCCTACTCGGAGAGCATGTATCTTTAACGAAGCCCGCGGTTCGGCGTTCCGGCCCGTCTTGGATCTCTCCCTACCGCTGATCCCCACGACCCGAGTGCTACGGCCCACACCAAAACTCCTGCGGTTTTCGATAGCTTCGGCCGCGAAGTAGCACTCTAGAAGGGGGAGGAGAACCTGTGTTGGACGACCTATACCCAGTCGGAAGGGCCATTTGTGGCCGAGTCCTTTGCTCCCCGCGATGCTACCTCGAAGAATTCACGCTCGGACCTATGCTTGAATAACCCCGGCGGTTTCGAAGAGCTATGGTCACCTAGTGTGAGCCCGACGCAGAAAGGAAATGTAAGGATCCATGTAGGGAGTAAGTTTGACTTCCTGAAGCATTCATTCCCTTACATCATTCGGAGACATACAAATGCATACTGGCACTCTATGACCTACTTTACATGAGCATCGTCTAAAAGTTAAAGGGCTAGCCGATCGAAGCCTGTTGCTGCGCAAAAGAGGCATCACGAAGGCGGACCGCCGTCTTGGATAAGGAGGACATCTGCCACTACGATGTATCTAACACTCCAGAATCAAGAGCGGACCGCCGTCTTCGCGAGCGCAAGTGTGGCTCTGCAAATCGGGCGAATCGAAGGTGTTTCGAGAGCGACTCGTCGTCGAGCAACACCGAAAATAAGCGCGGTTCTGATGCCTAAGCCGCCCGCCCACGGAAGCTCTGGATGCTCCAAAGAAGCACCACACAACGACCCCCCAGGCGGCGCGCGCGCCACGGAGGCAAGTCCGGCAATGGCGGTTGAGAACGCCTAAGAGGAGATTACCGGGCCAAAGGAGGGGCCGGTTAGACCAGCGCCCTCCTCCCCGACGGCCTCGTCATCCGAGTCCTCTAGACGGACTCGCCTCGCTACCATCTCCGCTGCGCCTCGCACCCGGGCTCGCGCCAGGGCCGAGTCGCCTTCGATCCTGCTGACGGTCGCCACCGCGTCGAAGGAGGCGTCGCGGCTGGCGCAGCAGGCAAGCACGTACTCAGCCACCACCGACGCAACCTTTCGCCCTTCGCGAGCAGAGCGCTCCCGTAGAGCGAGAGGCAGGTACGCCAGGGACCCTGCCATCCGAGCAAGGCACGAGGCGTACTGCTGGGTGGTGCGCCCTAGTGGCTCGTCCAACTGCATCCCCAGCGGCCTTACGCTCCTCCCCATGCTCTCGTACACGGGACGAAGCACGGAAAGGAGAGTCTCGTGCTCCTCCCGCATCCGGGCAATCTCGCCTCGGCTGCGCCGCGCCCGCTGCCCTCCGCTGACCTTTTCAGTGACCTCGCAAGCGCTTCTGTGGCGTCCATCTCCGAGACAATGGGGCGCGGTCCTGTTTCTTCCAAAAAAGGAAGGTGAGGGCGGCGTGCACCGCCAACCGGCTAAGAAATACAAGAACATCACTATTAGATGCAAGGAGACAAGGCTGCGTCACCACAAAGCTACAAAAACTTATGCTGGCGGCGGGTTCGAAATGGAGAAGGTCGACGAAGGTAGCACAAGCTCACTCCCCCTCGCGGCCATGGGCGTTCTGGCGTCCACGCGGGGCCTCTCGGGGCCGGCACCCCATGAGTCTCCCTCTGACGATCGCCCGTTGGCCCTCTCACCGTCTTCACCACCGCTCGCCATCTCGTCCGCTCAAACCTCCCCGCAAGGCAAGCAAACCGCATGAGGAATGAAGGAGAGAGGGCGCGAGTGCCAGGTGCGATGCTACTTCACCTCTGAATCTCTACTTATAGGCGGAAGGCGGCACAGCACCAGGCGACCGACGCCTCGTCCACAACACCGAGGCGTCTCCTCCGTCCCGCGGCTCAATACGAAAGGCCATCATGGTGCATTGAAAGCCCACGTCGTGCTGGGCGGCGACGCGACGGGACAGAGGCGAAAGGACATCATCACGCTGGCGGATCGCGCGACGCTTTGGTCCCGTTCTGGTTTGGGCCGTCCGCAGCGGACCGCCTTGACCACCTGCATCATCGCCGCCCGCCGGCCACGCCTAAACTGCGCGACCCGCTCCGGCGTTTGCCTGTGAGGTGAGGTAAACCTCCTTAACACCGCTTGCATTCCTTCACAACCTCAGGGTTCAATTCCAACCGCACCTTGCTACCCGCTAACGCATAGGGGCCGTGGTTTCGTGCGCGCTTAGTGGGGGTAGCAAACCGAGTGACCGTTGTTCTCCCGCACGGGAATCCGCTTCGACCCAAGCGCCCTAACCTACGCCCCAGCGGCTACGATTACTAAGCGGCGCTTCGAGGGAAAAGGGCATGCCCACGCGGAACGAACGGCGACCTTCCTAACGCTCTCCCGCTTAAACGCATGTGCGAACGTGCCACTAAGGCCGAAGACTCCGCCAGCTGTTGGCTCTGCCCGCTTCTGATCCCTTTAATCCAGGCACTATGACCTACGCCCCAGCGGCAACGGCCACGAAATAGTGTTTTGCGAATAAGGGGGTACCCGCGCGCCATGAACCATAGCTGGTCGGAGTATTCCGCTCTCCGTCTTGCAAGACGGCTCACGCGGTTGTCATGTGTCTTCATCTCGATCGGCGCTCGACCCACGTCTGAAGGGTCCGGTGACCCAGGGGCGGCGGATGTCCGAGTAAGCGCGCGTTACGGAGAAAAATAAGCGACAAAATCCAGTTATGAAAACACACGAGCGACAAAGCTGTCCCAAATTACAACGGTTCCATCAAGGCAAAAGCAAAAGGGACCCGCCATCGGCACTCGCAGATCATCCGGCGAGGTCACCATCGTCGTCGGGTCGTCGCCGTCACATCGTTGATTCTGATGACGCGCGCCAACCTTGCCACCGCCGCCGCGCGTGCACCTTCCCCGCAGATCTCGCGGGATCACCGCGATCCGGCGATGGCGTGTATCGTCGAAAGTGGCGTCACGGTGGCGCGAGCCAGACGCATACTCGCGACATCGACCGCAATCCCTTGCCCTCGCGGGCGGCAGCGCTCGCACAAAGCCGAGGAGATCCTCAAGGCCGGCCGCAGGTAAGCCCGTAAGCGTCTTGCTCGTCCGAACGTTCGAGGCTCGTGCGGCTTTACCGAGCCGCCGGGCTCCGCGCATGCTCTCGAACGCGGGGCGGAGCATGCCCAGGAGACTATTGCGCATATGCGTGCGCTCCGCGTGCATCACGTCCGATACGGCGCTGACGTTCTCGGCCCGAGACCGCCACCTCGCCGCCTCCTCCTGAGCCTTCGCCAGCCTCTCCTCGGCGACAACGGCTCGAGTGCGCTGTGCCTGCGCCTCCTTAAGTGCCTTCGCAAGCTCCTTCTCCACAACCTGGACTCGCGCCCGCTCCCAAAACACCTCCGCCTCACGGGCGGCGGCGGCGGTAGCCTGGGCGTCGAAGGAGGCCTCCAGCCTCGCCAGTGCCGCCCCCAAGTCTGCCGTCGTGCCTCCCATCGCAGGGAGACCAGACGGCGCCGCAGGCGGAACGACAACCGCCGTCTCGCACGCCGAGGGCGCTGGAACCAAGCCCGAGCCAGAGGCGCTAGGAAAGGAAAGCAGAACCACCGCGTAAGCAAGAGCAAGAAAAAGGCAACCCAGAGTCGATCAACGAACCCTCACCTCGGTCGAGGGTTCTCGATGCGAAAGGACGACGAGGGCAGGGCGATCCTGACCCTCGCCGCCCTAGCAGCGAGCGGCGTCGGCTTGCCATGGGCCTCTTGGGGCGAACCACAGCCTGGCCCGCCGCCTCCTTGCCGACCCCGTCGCCTCCACGACCGCCATTCGTGCCGATCAAGATGCCGGGAGAGAGAAGCGAAGAGACAAAGAAACAGGAAGAAAAACAGGCTAAAATCAGCCGTTTCTCGCACCCTGGCTACCCTATTTATAGGGCCCAGGCGGAGCAACCCGAGCAAGCGACGCTTCGCACCGCGCGCCGCACGCGCATTTACTCCGCACCCAGGCAAACGGAACACGCCTCCACCACTCCCCGCCCCGCAATAAATGCGACGGGACTCGGCGCAGGGACACCACGCCCAACCAAAACAAGGCGCGTCCCTTCGGTTCGAGCGCCTGGACCGCCACAGTCGCGACGACACCTGTCTGTCATTCCCGGGCTAAAGCGGTGCCTGGCGACCACCATGCTGGTCCCCACGCTCCACTCGGGGGCTACAACACCACACGCTCGCACGAACTGATGATCCGACCAGCCACTCAGTTCTCTCGAGCGGCAATCCTACTAACCCGAATGCTACGACCTACGCCCCAGCGGCTACGGTTGCGAAGTAGCACTTCGCGGAAAAAGGAAGTGCCCGAGCAAAGGGAACCATGACCGGTCAAAATCATCCCAAATGGCACAGCACTAAGCAAAAAGCCTCAATTGCAAGATGGTCACTTATGCCTCTAAACAAGCGCAATCACACATCGACCCACGCTCACGTAACCTTCGTGGTTTCTAAAGCTACGGTCGCAAGGCGCTTATCGTAGGGGCGCAAATAAGCAAAAGATCATACTAATAGGCTAATCCAACCAGCCTGAGCAAGTTGCAGTCCGGCATTCGGTGAATTCTTTACATCAACAAAAGCAAAAGCAGCTAATTTTCCCCCTCGTCCTGGTGGAGAACATCTGCGCGGCGATATCCGGCCGGGCAATCGTTGCGGCGATGGATCGATCCGAGTTCGCACTCGCGACCACCTTTCGTCGATCCGATCCGCGAGAACCCCGCCATCGACGGCCTCAAGTCGATATCATCGTAATGGGAGGCGGCGAGAACAAGCGCCGAGGTAACCCTAAGCTCGGCTCCCATGCTCACCGGCGACGACGGCGTCTTTCCGCAGCGAGCAGTACAAGCAAGAAACTCGGGCTCGCACGCAGACTCCGACACTCGATCGCAGACCTCCGGCGACTTCTGAAGGGTCACCGGCTCGGCGACCCGCCACGGACAAGTCATTCTCCGCCAACTTCTTCTCCGCCAAGATCGAAGTCTCATGCAATGCGGCGCCCGTCCACGAGCCTCCTCGCCAACTTCGCGCTTGCGCAGCATCATCGAGTCCCTCCGCACTCAGAGGCCGCCCACGGCGTCGAAGCATACCGAACAACTTACGATAACAAAATCTTGGACCGAATCGGATGGCTCACCATCCACAGAAGCCCCCAAACATTGGAGATCCTCTTCAGCCCTGGCTCGGGCCTCCCTTTCTTGCTCGGCGCCCCTCCTCGCAGAATCAAGCTCCCCTTGGACTTGGTCACGTTCAGTCCGGAGGCGGACACTTCAATAGTGCGACCCCTCGCTGCAACGGCGGCATCCCCGCGCCGTTGGCCTCCGTTAGAAAGGACTCAAGTTCAGCAGCATCTCGCCGCCTCCACCCGTTCACGCCCCAGTATGCCCCGAGCACCGCCATTTCGGTCGAAGACGGCTGGCTTCCCCCTCACCCCGACCATGCAGGACTCGGAGGAACCCCGCCTTACTCGCCGAGCGAAGCTTCAGCTCCTGCACGAAAGCGGACACTCCGTCAGAATCATTAATCACCAAAAACAAGTCGAAGACTGAAGCCAAGGCCTCGACTAGGCTTACCGTGCCGAGTGGGACGTCCACTTCAGAAATCACGCTCGACGCCTCCTCAACACAACGAAGGGCAATCGCCAAACTTTCCGGGCTTCGATCCACAGATCGCCACCCGCCGCTGCCGCCCTCGAAGGCCCTCCACAACTCGGCGTCCGCGTTGTCGTCCAGTACGAACAGCGGCTCGCCGGTAGGATCACGACCGGCCCAGGCGAGCGCAGGCGAGGCTCCCGGATGGATGGAGGATCGGACCCGACCTCCGCCCCCACCGCCCGCAGCCGCACTCCGCCGCCTGGCCGTCCCCCCGGCAGATGGCGAAACGAGCGAGACTGCCGCTAGCGCCGAGTCCGCAACCTCGACGCAGTTCGCTCCCGGCCAAGCGCCTCGGGAGGTCCCGTCGGCGGCAGTAAGCCGGCTAACCGCCAAGATCGCGCTTAGGCGGAGCAGGCCTGCTGGCGGCGGCGGAGGTCGCCCTCCCTCATCTCGACCTCCGGGCAAGGCCTCGGCCCGTCAGCGAGCTGGGCTCCTCAGATTCGGATCCTCTGGTCGTACCCCTTGCGCCGGCCCGCGATCGCGGCGGAGGCACCGACGCAAACATGGGCGGGCTAACGCCGGACCGGGCGCCCCGTCGTCTGCGGCCGTGTGGTGCATCTTCTTCGCCGACCCTCAGACGAAGACCAACCGCCACCTCGCTTGCCGAGACGCGTCTCGGTGGGACGCCCTGGCGCAGACGCAGACGGCGACGCCGCAAAAGCTCTCGTGCGGTCCTCCAGGGACCGACGACCCGAAGAGGGCCCCACGGTACGGATCGGAGGTATGGCCGGCATCAGGGCTTGAGGATGACCCCGAATCGGCCGTCCTGGCAATGGTTGACTCGGAGACCTCCTCGCCCTGTGCTTCTCTCGCCGAGCGTTCCATCCTTTTTCTCTTCCTCTTCTCTTCTCTCCGCTTTTTCCGAGTAGATTCCCATTTGCCGGAGATCTTCTTGGCGCATGCCCTCTCTGCCCTCTCTCCGCAACAAAGACTCGGGAGGCTACGCCGGCCAACCCCTGGGTTGCGTAAATACGCCGGTCAGGCGATACACGAGGGGCCGCGCTGAAAGGACAAGGGAAGTGAAAGGATGGGTACCACGGCTTACCAGATTCGGAGGATGACTCGCCGAAAAGGGTTCGGGTTGGCCGCCCACCGCCGTGGTGGCGCAACCGACCAAAACGGCGGCCACCCTGGCCTCGACCTCCGACTCAACGAGTTCGCCTCCGCCATCCGCAGATAGGGTCGTGGACCTCAGTCTTTGGAACATGGGGCGGTCCCTCCCATGAGAGGTTGAACGCCGCATCCTCATGAAGGCGCGCACGATGGTCTCGCCGGTCAGGCCTCGCAGCACTTGGGCCTTGATCCTCTCGACGATCACCTCCACTCTGTTCCTCTCCCTCATTGCCGGGCCCCAGACCATTCCTCCTCGCCCATGGCGATAACCCAGAAGGTCGGCACTCTCCGGGTTACGCACATAGAACCATTCGGAGTGCCACCCTGCTCGACGACGGCAGCTTCAAGTCGACATAATCACGCTGCCCTCGACGATCTGGAGACTTACGCGCCAGAGCGCCAGGGCGTCGGTGATCTTTCCTCGACTTGGCGTGAAAGAAGTACTTCGAGTGCCAGTGGGGCTCAATCCCTAGGAACGCCGACGCCTGCGTGATGAAAACCGCGATGTGGAGCACCCCATGGGGTTGAGTGGTGCACTCGACCTTGTAGTGGTGCAGAAGCCCCGGACGAACCGGTGGAGCGGAAGTCCGAATCAAGGCCGTAAAAGGAGGCGGCATAACGATTTTGTCGCCAACAGAGCGGGACCGCAAAGACACCGTCGGCACCCTCCACCGCGAGACGCCGGCGGAAGGAACCCTTTCTTCTCAAGCCTTCAGCTTGGTGGCCGAGATGGAGCATTCGGGCCCGACATCCTCGGCGGCGGGAGGATGAGGAAGGAGAAAGGTAAGGAGCGAACTCTCCGAACTTTTTCGTCTTTTCCTCTTAAGCGGGAGGACGCGTGCACGAAGGAAAACGCAAGAGTCCGCCGAGCGCCTTCCGCGTTAAATTCGCAGACACGAGTGCAAAGGTCGATCGGATAGAGCGACAATGGCAAGCGTCGCCTCGGAACAAACGCCAGACGTCTCTGCCGACTACAGCTAGCGGCTACCTACAAGGCGTATCCTTTTCAAATCTCTCTTTTATTAAATGGCGGGACGGGGGCGAAGCGTTATTACGGACGCCCGCACCACGGCCTTTTTTGTTCGGTCTCGAAGCTAATCGGTGGTCAGATCGGTGAAAAGCCCGTCGGGCCACGAACGGCCTTGGGGCGGCGAGAGCGGTAAGAGAGCCGTAGGGCTTGGAGCCCCAAACATCCCGAGAGGATTTAAGGCCGCCCCGGGATATAAAACAGCGAGGGACGAGAATGAGGTGAGCCACCAGTGGGCCCCTGGTTGGGTCGGCGGACGACCCAATCACCCAAACTCGTGTCCGAGACCATACTTCACGCTCTCCCGCGGAACCCATCGCAGGGTGGCAGACAGACTGCACCTCGGGTCGGCTGACGACTCGGGGGCCGATACGGGATCGAGTAAAGAAAGGTTCTTATGGGTCGCCCCCAGCGGGTCGGACGCCCGACTCAGGGACTGTCCGCTCGGAAAAGGATCCCCTTGGGAGGATCTCCAGGGCCCACTCGGATAACCCGTCAGTAGCTCCATGAGCACGGTGCTCAAGCCGGCGCCAGGCAAGCACGCGATTGCTCACCCCCTCCAGGACCCACACCTGCGGATGGGGCGTACCTGTGGGACAAACAGCGGTTATTCCTCCCATGATAGCCCCGTCAACCGAGGGTTTGGGAGGAACGACCCGCGGCGAGACTCTGGTGTAAAACTGGCCGATAAATACATCTAGCTACGATGCAAAACAAGCACCCAGGAGCTGGGGCCTCGTCAAGACGCGAGGGCCTCCTCGCATGTCGGCGGCCTTGGCCAAACGAAGGCCGTTCTCGCCAAGAGAACCCCTCTAACAGCTCTCCGACTTGCTCGGGGCTCGGGACTACACCGGTGGAAGGCCGCAAGACCTACCTAGGCGAAATCGACTTACCAAACCCAAAGGGATCCCGCCGGGGTCTCATGAACTCGCCCGAGGGCTCGGAGCCAACGACATCTCCCGCACACGCCTCCGGTAGGGTTCCGCTGGCTAAAGACAGTGGAGTCCCGCAAAGCCAAGGCCCACGGGGGCACTCGCCCGGTTCGAACCATCGAAATATCCGATGTAACCCCCCAACCAGCTCTCTCCGACCGCCGGGGCTCGAGAACTACACCGCGGTGCGCTTCGCGGCACCCGAAGGATCTTGGCGCACCAACACGGTCGGCCTATCAAGTATGGCGGACCGCCCCGAAACGCGCACGTTCCAGGGCAGCCCCGGGGGCTACTGACGAATACTTGTACCTGGGGTACCCCACAGCCCAGACTCTACCCTCATAAAGAGGGATTATCATCCGAAACAACCAGAAGCTCAGGTAGGCCGATCCAGGCCCACCACAGAAACAAGGAGCCCCATGGGCCGAAAGAAGCTGTGGGCCTTCGCCAAAGCCACAGGCCTCGGGCGGAACGATGATCGGAGCCGCCTGGAGGCTCCGACCAAGACCCATGCCTGACGCCAAAGCCTCCCATCAGGGTCGGCTCGCACACTCGACTGTGTTCGGCGAAGCCCTCGACAAGCTTCAGGCGAGCCTCCATAGCAACGCCAACAAGCCCGAGATGAACACTGTCCCATGAATACAACGCCCTTGTCGAGCGGTGGGTTTGTTCCAAGGCGATCCCAGAGGACGCCAAAGTCAAGTAGCTGTCCCATCGCACGGTCACGCATAGAGAAGGGATACGCGCTCTCCCGAGGCAAACCCCGAGACTGGTCGCCCCAGACGTTAGCATGAGAAAAGCGTACAGAGGGCCGGTGTGCCGCTTCCCGGAGGAATGGGACATCCGCACCAACCCCGCGTGTCTACCCACCCGATATGGCGAAGACAGTCGACGGACGGATGTCGAACCCGGAGCAGATTTCAAGGTCAAGACTCAACACCTCAAAGATAGAGCGAACGCTGGCCGTTAGGCGTCCTTCTGTTTTTTTACATGTCCCCCGAACTCCCGTGTAACTCGCTTTTCCTGTACCTATAAAGGGAAAGCGAGACCCCTAGGGAGGGGGATCGATCTCTTATCGAAGCCACCACGATAGAAAGGGAATACCCTCGGAACCATCCGAGTTGTAATCAGCGCATCCTCTGCGCCCCATCAATACAATACCACCACACTAACTAGACGAGGGACATTCGCCCGAACCAAGATAAACACAGGACTCTGTAGTCTAACCATTCAAGGAAGCGGAGCGCACGACCCTTGACTTACAAATTTACTTGGGTTGCCATTTAAACGCCGACAATCCTGATGGATCGACGTTTGAGGCCGGCGACGAGGCCTATTCACAGGATTAGTTCCAGGTTTATCAGGAGGATTTCTCAGAGGGCTACTACTATCCCGACTACTATCAGGAGGGCTAGGAGCTTCTATAGATCTTATTACGCTCCTAGAAGGTATTTAGTGTGTATAGGCAGTAGTATTATCTTTTGTTGTACAGGGAGAGACGTAATACTATGTAATGGACATGTAGCCCAACGTGGCTTGAAATATATATATTTTTATTCAGTCTCTAATTATTGTTCTGTTGTAACACTCTGAACACGATATAGTAGCTGGTAAAGCATCGGATATCCCGATCTTTTGCCAACGGCTGTGCCGAGATTCGTGTAATTATCTTGGGGTGATGACAGTATTACTGTCACTACCCTGGGCTAACTATATGGGTTGCCACACAAGAGCTTTTCAATGCTTTGGGAGTGAAGTTAAGACTTTCTAGTGCTTATCATCCATAATTTGATAGCCAAATAGAAAGAGTAAACCGATGTCTTAAAATTTTTTTGAGATGCATGGCCTTTGCTAGCCCCAAGAGGTGGCATTCCTAGTTACCACAAGCGGAATGCTGGTATAACACTTCTTTCACACCTCTTTGAAAATGTCACCCTTCCAAGCACTATATGGCATGAAACCTCCGCTTGTTACTGAGAACATACTTCCTGATTCAACACTTGAAGATACCCGAAATATGCTTCAAGGTAGGCACGCTGCATTTGATGCTATAAGATCTAATTTGGAGAGAGCTAGTTCTAGAATGAAATACTTTGCTGACAAACACCGAACTGAGAGAAGTTTTGAAATTGGAGAGATGGTTTATCTCAAAATGCAGCCTTATAGACACAATGCCCTAGGACTGCATAAAACCTTGAAGCTACATTCCAAATTTTATGGGTCATACAAGGTTCTTGAGAAAATTGGAAGGACTACATACAAATTGTTATTACCTGATGGTTGTCAAATTCACCCTATTTTTCATGTGAGTCAATTGAAGAAACATATTGGGTCAAAAGTGATACCTTGCAAAGATCTCCCTCTCGTGAATAAGGAAGGTAACATTTTGGTGGAGCCAAGTGCTATTTTGGAGAGAAGAGTCATACCTTGCAACAATGAGCCTATTGTTCAACAGAAGATACAGTGGATCAATCTACCCCCTAAAGCTACCACCAGAGGCAGAGCCAAGGGGGGGCGGGCAGGGGCCTTGGCCCCCCTAACCAAAATAAGATTCAGTAGATAGTAATTAGTAGTAGCTAGTATTAGCAAACAACAAATAAAGGTCTAGTCCATTCCCAACAGGTAAAACTTCTATTTTTCTCAACTTGATGTATACAATGCTTAATTTCTCTTGCTAACTTAACAAATGGACTATATAAAATAGGTAAAGCTTCCTATTATTCAATGGTTGATAGGCTGTTACAATTGATCATAACTCTTCCGGTGTTAACAGTAACCATAGAGCGAGTATTTTCAACTATGAAACTTGTCAAGACCCGCCTTCGAAATAAAATAGGAAATGACTTTCTTCGACATTGCATGATAGTTTACATTAAAAAAGAACTAGCAACGAAAATTAGTTCAGATAAACTTATTGACTTATGATCTTCTAGGTAGTTGTAGAATTAAATTTAAGTTAATAGAGATGTAAGTTTCTTATTCTAAAAAATATGTCATATTTTTCTTGTGGACATATAGTTATGCTATTTTTAAATTTAAATGCATCGATATTGCTATGATATTTTTTATGGATACTATGATATTTTTTAGTTGATCCACGTGGCCCCCCTAATCCGAAATCCTGGCTCTGCCCCTGGCTACCACCTGGGAGGATGCTGATTTCATATCAAAAATCTTTTTGCATTTTAATCCTTGTGGACAAGGATCTTAAGGGGGAAGCAATTATCAAAACCTGAAGTCTGAATCCGAGATGGATTAGGAAGAATTTCAATTTAGTTACTGGACAGTGGAGATTTTTACATACCCTTTCGATAAGTTCAATCCAATGGTCAAGAAGGCACTAGAAGAGTTAAACTGATGCTGTGACTGAGATGTTAATATACCCTCTAGAATTGATCCAGTAGGTGTAAACACTATTAGTAATTACTATTCACCATTAATCTTCTTTTCGTTTAACTGTTCATGGGTGGTGAAGTTGCCGTTGTTACTCTGCTGGGACAGTCTTAAAAAGGAATTGCGATATCGGAGTTAAACAGAAAAAGATCAAATGGATATTATGCTACCTACTTTTTCCTTGTTCTTCCTGTTCTTTAGTTTTCCTTTTGAATGATTCGTCTTCAAAAACCGTAGTTTCGTGTGTAAAACGCTGTCAATAATTAACTACTGTTAAACACCTCCCAGCATGGATATAGATATATATATATATATATATATATATATATATATATATATATATATATATATATATATGCGCTTGATGCATTCCTATATCATGGACTATGACAAGTATCTTCCAATTGCAGTTTTTGACCACTTGTCATTGTTCCTTGCAGAATCTAAGATTCCTCTCTAATTTTCTTACAGAAGCCGGCATTATCATCAAGAGGAGTCAGGTAATAAGATACTTTTCCCACTTTTATATAAGAGAGGAAATTTAACCTGATATATAATAGACATTCAGATTATGTTTGTTAGATATTTGCTATTCGGGCATTTTTAGAGCTGAATGGCATCTCTTGAATAAAGAAGTGCCAGAGTTCAAACAGCAACTGCCCTTCAATACATGACATAGTTTGGAATGTTTTAACTGTACTGTTACAGAAATGGAGATCATGCTTTGTTTTCAAAGTCCCCCCCCTGAAGATGATGCTGTTGAGGTGTTTTTGTTGGTTCCTGTTGAATGTGGGTCCTCATCATGCTTAATTTTAAAGCAACACAATTCTATAATTAAGGTGCCACATATGGCATCATCTCTCCTTGTCAACTGTCAATGTAGTGTTTTGTGTGGTATCTTGTTTGACTATAACCTCTAGAGAGTACCTTCCGGTTTCGTTCAGGATCAGTTTCACAAGCGCACTCATAATTCTGTATGCTTGCCATGGTTTCTAACTTATTGATGTGCTCTAAAGACTAAAATTCTGTATTCTTGCAAGAAGGACGGGGAGCCTGATAAGGATTTTGGGGATGTTGAGCCTGATGTGGAGCCTGCGTAAACAATCTCAAGGGCGTGTGTTTCTGTGAGCCCTCAGCCCTCTATTTCTTCTGTTATTCTCATTTGACTCAGCACCGCACGCCTACCTGAATGGCTGAATCGATGCTCCATTTTGCTTGTTCAGACTTAAGAGCATAGATCTGCCTGAATAAATTGTAGTACTGCACATGTTATGGCATTTTTTTTTGGTTTAGTGATTGTTCAGCTCTGCCACAAAGGCACCAACGATTCATAATCCATGTGTTGGTTTTGGACAGCTTTGTTTATTTCAATCACTTTTAGAAGATTTGATTCATTGCCTCTAGCTTGCATCGGCTGTCTCAGAAAGAATGCATCGGCTTACATCTCTGTCTTCAGAAGGACTAGCTATGTGTCTGTGCGTTGCTACAGAAACTTAATGTGCGATAAAAAATTTATTTGTAAAGAGCACTAACAGTGGCAAAAGTGGATAATTAAAGAGCAGTGGTAAAGATGAGTAATTTTGATGAAGTGACACAAAGGAACTCTCACTTTATACCGTAGAGATTATGCTACGGAATCTGGGTATATATGCTGTACTGCGCTGTGGTGTTGACTCTGACAAGGATGGTGGATGGTTCATCGTGCGCAGCATCTTGTGCGGGCAATAACACAACGGAACGTGCACTGTTACTTATTTATTTCGTTCTTGTTGGTTAGGTGTCACGTTGGTGTTGGTTGCACAGCTCAGGCGTCAATTCGGAAGTTGGCATCGGCATAGAGCCTTGTGGCATATTCGCATGCACGGAACAACAATTTAGGCCCTGTTTAGATTAACCGAATTTTTTTCGATCCTGTAAGAATTGGATTGTTTCACGTAGAATTCATACGCCAGGTCATAGGCTCGGAAGTCTTAACACCGTGATCACGTTTATAGTACTCGATAAAATCCCTTTTCAATGAATGTGAAAAATTTCAAGCTCTGCACACACACACGCAAAAAGTTAAGCTTTTAAAAAAACAGTAGTTAATTCCAAATTAGGCACAAGGTGAGCTTGTAAATTGTAATCCAAAAAATTCTAAAGAATGTTTTTTACTAGATTATAAAGTTTAAAGAATGTTTTTTACTAGATTATAAAGTCTACGATCTTACATGTCGAACTTGCCCTGAAGGCGACATCAATTTCTCGTGTGTAATTGACTGCAAGTTACAGAGGGAATATCCGAACAGAAGTAACCGTAGCTAAGACGCAAGCGGGCACGGACGCAAAGCTGCGAGGAAAGGTCTATACTTATCTACCTACTGTAGTGTATGCGTACAAGTTTCAATCACCGACGTGTGGCTAGGAGAAAGAATGGGCCCATCTACCAGTAGGGTTCAAAATCTCACCTCAGCTTTCGGTCGGAGCGCGATTCTAAATCTTGATGAGATAAAATAAAAATAAAAATAAAAAATTTAAATTGTTATAGCTTTCGGCGAGATTCCGGTTTTGCCGGCCACCAAAATACCGGATTTGAAATTTGACTACTCATTTTGGTCGAAATTTTAAAATCTTGTTGAGATTTTGAATTTCGGCCTCCCTGGGATGTGACCCGAAACCGAAATTTGTAACCTTGTCTACCAGTGACATTCCTCCTGTACTTCAGGAAAGGTTTGTAAAAAAAAAAGTGTCCAGAAAAATCAGTAACCCGAAACATTCGGTTTGGGCCGTTTGGCTCTCGTTTTTTTCAATTTCACTGCTTACAAACTCATTGCCGCGTCCGGGTGGGTCCAGATCCAAAATGGTACAACAATGCGCAATTCTTTCTTTGCTAACATAGACATAGTACTAAGGGACCATATATGGGTGGAAAGGCTCACACAAGTCACAACCTTCTCATGATTTTTGTGTGACACCAACCAATTCATATGACTTGTCGATTGCTGAAACATATCAGGCATCAGTCTCCAAGCATTTTTTTTTTCAAAAAATAAAAAGGCTAAGAGCACAAGCACTCTTTAGAGAAGAAAGCAACAACAACCCATGTCTCCTAGCATTTGAGAAGTGTCCTGCGATGAGTTCATACATGATGCATCTTTACTCAATCAAGCTTGTACTATTTTTTTGGTACCACTCGATATCATTTGCAATATGCTGATGTACTTCGCAGTGTTCACACATCTCTAAATATAGAATATTAAGGTTGCAAAACTATTATTATATACACATCCAACACTTCTTTTGATGAGACAAAGTAAATTGCCATCGACATTGCCGTTAACCATTCTCCTCACATTAAGGGTGTAAATAGAGCAAATAATTTTCATCCAACTGACCCCAACTGAAGACTTGAGGGATGAATACGGGAGAGAGAATTGTGTATCTAACACTATCCATGTGCAACAGAAAAAATATACATAATAAAATATAGGATGAGTGATATTCGTCCATATCTGCTCTGATTACATCTCTATTCTCCAACGTACTATAGGAGTACAAATAGAGCAAATAATTTTATCTGAGCGACCAACCAGCTAAAAGCTTAAAAAATGAATAAGGAAGGGATAAATAGTCATTCGACTCTCACAAAAAAAAAAAAAAAAACAGAATAGACGATATACGTCCATTTCCACTCAAATTGCACCCCTATCCTGTACCACTGAAATACCACGGAACCCAACACTAACCTGCTGTCTTCACGCCATCTTCCCAGCAAACCAATCATTTTCTCGCTCGAGAAGCAAAAGCAAAAGAATACAGGTCTCCTTTTCCCCTTTCGTCGCGCGCCTCTCTCTCCCCTCCAAATTCCCAATCCAAACAAAATCCAAAAAATTCAAAACAAAGGGGGGAAAATTCCTCACCGCCGCGGCGTCGGTATCCCATGGCCTCGTCGGCGTCTTGGTCGTCGTCGTCGTCATCCGCCTCCCTGCTCACCGCCGGCCGCCTCCGCTCCTTCGCCGCCTCGCCGAACACCGTGCGCCGCCGATACCAGCCTCCGCGTCCGCAGCAACTGCACCAGCAACCTCGACCCGCCCTCTGCTAGGTCTCCCGCCCCGCCTCCCTCTCTCTCCTCAATTCGGTGTGTGCGTTCAGGAATCTAGGGTTTTCGTCGTCCTGGCTCGATTTGATGATTAGGGGTGGTGGAATCGGTGAGGAGTTCGCGCTGTTGGGGAGGTTCCTGGCGCTTGCTTCCATTCCCATGGCTGGAAATGTTCGAATACGACCGTCTCTGTTAGGTTTTAGCTGTGTAGTAGATATAATCGCTACTTGTTAAGTTTGTATTCTTAAGGCTTGGAAGGAAACAAAGATCTCAAGTAGGTAGTTTTGGAGGGTAATTTGAGGGATTTGTAAGTAAGAGAAGCAGAAAAGAAGGGGCTTGGTGTTGGTGGTAACCTGAGGGGATTTCACCATGGTGGGGAAGGAACTGGTGCTGCAAAGGAACGGTCCTGTGGACATCCGTGAGATTGCTGCGAAGGCCACGCTCCGGGATGTACGGCAGAACGGGCATACCTATGTGGAGCTCCGGCGTGTCGGGAAGCGTGTCATCTTCTTCTGTACCATCTGCCTCACTGAGTGCTTCAGCGACAATGTGCTGTTTGACCACCTGAAGGGAAACCTGCACTCGCGGAGGTATGCCGAGGCTAAGGTCACGCTGCTTGGGCCCATGCCATGGCCGTTCAATGATGGTGTGCTTTTCTTCAACAACTCACGCGAGAAGGATCCACACTTGCTGGACTCAAGCTCGCAGAATACCAGAGAATTGGCTCTGGTTCCCCAGCCTGAGATGTCAGAGAATGACACTGAAGTGACTTCGAGGTTGAGAGATGGCTCAATTTTTTGTAATGGTGTGAAAGGTGCATCCAATGGTGCAAATGGACGTGCTAATGGTAGAACTGTTGTATCTGAAGATCACGCATTGACAAACCACCATGGAACTGACGGTCCTCTTATTATTCCTGGTGTATTGCTAAAGGATGCTGTTTCTACTTTGCCTGTGCATCTTCTGGGGTATGGAAACATTGCATACAGGATCTGTGAAGCTAGCCAAGGCTTTAAGAAGATTAGCAAGATCTGGTGTGCTTGGGTAGGAAAAGAAGGCTTCCATGGCTCTGAGGTGTGTAACAGTTATGAGCAATCTGATTTTGCCATAGTCAACTTCTCCTATACATATGAGTTGGGTAGGAAGTGGTCTACTGATGATCAGGACCTTCCTATCTCTGCTGGATCTTTCTTTGTAATTGATGATGCTGGACATCGTGGAAAGAGAAGGAAGAAGTCATTTTCTGACCAAGAAGCATCTTCAGAAGAGTCGAATGGTCAGAGCAGCTCTGCCCATGGCAAAAGCCAAGCTATTGTGACTGGTTCCCCAACATGTACCTCAAGCAATCTTCAAGTTGGCCTCTTATCTAGCAAGTCTATGAGGAGAGAGTTGAGGAAGCAGAAGCGTCTTGCTGCTGAGAGAGTTTGTGATATTTGTGGGCGACCAATGCTTCCTGGAAAGGATGTGGCTACCTTACTGAACTGCAGTACAGGAAACCTAGCGTGCGGCAGTAGAAACTTGAGTGGGGTGAGTAATTTCAAACATTCTTGGCTCTGTTTATTGAAGATTGTAACACAGGACACACTTACTCTATTTTAACAGAGAAATAAAAAGAAAACATAATTAGAAAGTTAGATCTTATACAAATTTTCTTTTGCAAGAAGAGATACAAGCTTTTTTCACTGTTGGAAGTAAGTTCAATTCTCATCAACCATAGTATCCAGAATCAAATAAGTCCTTACTAAATTATGCTGGAGGAATTCTATTTTTTTTCTCACCACAAAGGTAGCAAGTAGAGAATTTCCTCTTTCAAATTCGAAGTCTTCTGCTGTAATGGCTGCTACACATGATCTTTGCAGGCTTATCATCTATTTCACACTTCCTGTCTTGTGCACTGGACTATCTTGTGCCATTATGAGGTGCTAGCTGACCAAATTGCAAACAAGGGGAAGAGCAACCGAGGAAGAAAGGCAAAAAAAGCACCTAAGAGTAAAGTAACATCCGTCCTTTGCCCAGAATGCCAGGGTACAGGAATCCATGTTGAGGGAGATGAACTTGAAAAGCCAACTATTTCTTTATCCGAGGTTTGGAGCGCATTGTCACTTATTTCTTGCCAGCTACCGACGTTTCTTTCAGAGAACTTGCTTTAATTCATTATTGTGTGAGTCAAATGCAGTGCTCCTGATAATTGGATTTATTTTGGCAGATGTTTCGCTACAAGCTGAAAGCCATTGAGGCACATAAAACATGGATGAAGAGTCCTGAAGTGCTTGAGAACTGTTCCACTGGACTTCATTTCCCTTCAGATCGTCTGGAAAGCTCTGAGGTAGCTTCCAAGGCAAATTAAATTCCTATTTTGTGAATTCAAATGCATGGATTGGATTGGATCACTAATGCCACATCCCTCTGTTGTAGGAACAGGTGATGCCACTGAAGTCGCTTCCTTTCTACGCAGCTGATGGATAAGCACATTTAGATCAGCTTGGGAACTGCGCCTTGCTATTGCCAGTAACGAGAGGAATTCGGCCTGAGCCGATGTACATTTACTAGAGCAGCTGTAAGTAAGCAAGCATGACAATACTGGGAACAGTGATGTTATACGCTGACACTTAACATGTTTGTATTGTACCTATGTTCTCTGTCCGCCAGACACCATGACGGTCAGTAACCGGAGCTTCTAGCAAAAATTGTATTCGACTGGGTTTAGTGACCATATATATGCACTGCTCTTTATTGTGTTCAACTCGGCCATATTCATCGCTACTACTGTATTTCTGACAATGATCCCTAGCTTTGCGCATACTGGTGGTTCCATTTTCTGCATTGTGTAATGTGTAAAAGTTGCGGTTTATACTGCTATGTAAGCTGATTACGGGATGATCGCATTGATTTGTTCATGAATTGAGGAAAGCCTAAAAATAGCGTTAGGTCCAATCGCACGGGTGCCGAGGTGCCCCAGAAACCTAAGGTGAGCCGATCATTCGGGAAAGTGAATGCTTTCGTTTTGGTTTTGCAGTTAGGTTTGTAAAACTAGCCATTCCCACACTAATTTTCTTAATCACGTTCGTTCGACCCTACGCGGTTACGTACTAATCAGATTTGCATACGATACGTGTAAATACCATGACGAGGTACAAGCATGATCGTTCTCTTGGTAGCTTACTTTCATGAAGAAATCGTTCTGCCCGTGATGACAACGAGGGTGCATTTTAATAGATCTCTTGAGAAGCGCAACATCCAGATGAAAATAAGCAGAACAGAAAGTATTAGAGAAAAAGAAACCTGCCGCAACTTGGATCTCAGCCAGACAGTTGTGTCATCAGGAAGCCATTACCGAGACGGCCTCACTATTATCAGGAAGATAACGCAGTGTTTCTTGAACAGCATCATCGATCCAAAGATTCAGCGAAGCCATAAATAAATCTAACAAAACAAAACTAAATCAAAAGCACCGTAAGAAAACAAAGGGTGATACCTTACAACGTATCATACTTCGATGCGAGAGAGGAGAAAAAAAAAAGAAGAAGAAAAGGATCAGTCGTGACCAAAGATAGATCTGGAAACTGGTAAGGACTAAGAGAGCATAGAGAGGCGAGAAGAAAGGGAGACTGGATTTCGGCGTGGAATTGAGGCGACCTGTCTACTAGGGTTTTCGGCCACGCCAGGGCACTAAGCTACCTGCGGAAGTCCTCCAATTTATAGACCCAGCCGCTCATCAACGGAAGCCGACCGGGACTCCCAGAGACGGCGGGGCGGCTAGACTCTACCCTACCGCCGCAGCGCGCATCGTGAAATGTCGGGCCTGCCGCGTGGTCACACATCAGCACCGGGAAAAAAAAAACGGGCCGAAGCGGCCCAGAACACTAAGACCCTGCTTGTTTCATCTATTTTACTGGCTTAAAAATCTAAATAAATGAGTAATTTTTTATCTAAATTTTTTAAAAGTTATAAATCTTTATATAATTAAAATCAAAAGTCATTGGAGAGAGATTTTTTGGCTTATTGATGGTTGATTTTAGACTAATAACACTAAAGTTAAGTAAAATTACCCACCTCCATTACATAAAAAAGTCGTTAGTTTTTAAGCTGTTTAAGTCAAAAAAACTGGCTTTAAGTTATAAGCCTAAACAAACAGAGTCTAAATGTGTGTTTGGTACAACTTCAGCTCTACAGATCTGGTTGAGCTAGAAATACTTAGCTCCACTAGATCTATGGAGCTAGAGCTGTTGATACATTAAGGGTCTGTTTGGTAAAGCTCCAGATCTCAGTTTCACCTGAAATCTGAAACTTGTAGGCTAAAATAAAGTATATTAAGTTTATATTTTTGTCTAAAATATAAGCAAGATGATCTATCTAAACACTCTTAATGTACTCATAGCTTCAGCTCCACGGATCTGTGAAGCTAGGAATACTGTTAGATCTAATGGATCTGGAGCCCTACCAAACATATCCTAAGAGTGTTTAGATGTGTCATCTTATTTACATTTTTAGATTAAAAATAAAAACTTAATTTACGTCATTCTAACCTATAAGTTTCAGAAAAACGGCACGGGGTAGGTAGAATAGGGAAGGCGCGGTGGAACACGGGAAATTGGCCCGAAACCTCTATAATTTGATTTCACCGGGCGCGGGCACGGCCCACCTCCCACGACACGCCCCCTTCTGGAATCTTCCGACGAGGGCTAGGCTAGCTCCCGATCGCCCGGGGCCGGGCGCCAATGCACGCACACGAAAGAAAGAAAACCCCAAACCGCAACCCCACCCCACCCGTCCCCAAGTCGCGTCCTGCTCCAAACCAGTTGCCTGATTCGCTTCCTTTGCCACCGCAGCATCTCTTCTCGCTCTGCTGCCGCAGGGGAGTCTTCTGCGAAGAGTGGGTGGGTGATGGCGAGCGGCGGGGCGGTGAGGGAGGTGGGGTCGAGGGCCGAGCTGGAAGCGGCCGTGGGCGGCGGCCGGCCGGCCGTGGTGCACTTCTGGGCCGCCTGGTGCGAGGCCTCCAAGCAGATGGACGAGGTCTTCGCCCACCTCGCCGTCGACTTCCCCCACGCGGTCTTCCTGCGGGTACGTGTTGCTATTGCCCCTGTGGTCTCCCCTCTCCGATCTCGGTAGATTTGCGTTGGTTTGGTTCGATTTCCGATGGTTGGATTCGTCGGGGGCGTTCTAGGGATTAGAACACTATATTCGTGGTTAGCGTTTAGGTTTTGGCGTGGTAAGGCGGAGGAGGTACTTTTCTGTGGCTGCTTGTTGCGCTGGCTTGTTGTACTGTGTTTCCTCCCTATTGATTGAGTTTGATGGAATAAGTCTTTGTGGTCCTCTTGTGGTCCTCATGGTCATGGTAGTTTTTTTGACTGCTTTAGGACAAAGATCTTAGCTACTTTAGATATAGCATCTTAGATTACTTTAGACAAAGATTCTTAGATCGCTTTAGGACAAATCTTCAGACTAGCATCTTAGATAAGATCTTAGCATATGCCCCGCTATCCCTGCCACTATAATATGTAACCCCAACCCTCGCGGTTGGCATGGCATTAATGTGAGAAATAAACAAGAAAATTGCCCCAACTCCTATTGTCATCTCTCTCAATGAGAGTAAGAATTCACTACTAACAAGTGGTATCGAGCCGTTCTTTCCTGCGACCTAAACATCTCTTGCTCATCTCCTTCCCACGCCTCCCTGTTCTGCTCACCTTCATCTCTGAGCAGACAAGCGGCGGCTCATCGAGGGCTTCTTCTTCCTAGCAAAGCCTTTCACTAGCGCGCCATGTCCGAAGGCGATCTCGGCCTTCGACGGCGCCTCAGCCTTGGCAACCCAAGAGGAGGCCGAGGTTGTCTTGCGAGAGGACCATGAGCAGCGAGAGAGAGAGCTATGAGCGGCGGCAAAGCGGCAAGAAGGTTGGCAGCGGCGGAATTAGCGGCAAAGAAGAAGGGCAGAGGCGGAAGCAAAGAAGATCATGACGGCAGCGTCTTGGCAAGAAGAGCTCGAGGCTCTGCAGCAGCGAGAGCTCAGCAGCTTCTGCTTCGTCGACGCAAGACCGACGCGTGGGGCTCAAGTTGGAGAGGAGGCAATACATGGCAACGGCGCGATGAATAAGCGGCGCAAGACTTATGAGCGGTCGCAGCCAGACAGGCGCGGACGCGTTGACGGCGGTCCGGCGCGGCGTCTTGTGGCCAGCGCTCCGGCAGCGGTGGCGGCCAGACGGCGCGGACAGCATAACGGCGCTCCGGCGGCGGTTGGTCGACGGAGATCGCGGCCTTCTGGTAGCGCAGCTCTCCCCGGGCCGTCGATGGTCACCACGGATCGTGCCATTGTCGGGGGCGTCGGTCCGGCAATGGATGGCCTACCTCACCAAGACCAACTACGTCGAGCGGGTCGCGGTGATGCGGTACGACTCAGCGCGGCACATGTGGAAGCGATTGATGCGGCGACGTCGATTACTACGAGGATCGACGGGTATTGGATGCCCTCATAACTGCGATTCGCCGAGATGCGATTCTCGCTTCAACAAGCGAATCGCCAGGAGGCTCGATGCCATCATTGCTGCGCGCGACGGCGGCCGATCGCGCCGCAAGACCACCTGCGCACGCCGCAGAGGTGGGAGAACACGCCTTCAAGCCGGTGAGGGCGTTGATGACTTTGCTCTCCGTCTCAACACTCTGCTGCAGAAGATGGTGCGGTTCGGCGGCGACACCTCGACGAGAGAGAGCCGCCCGAAGCTCTTCCGTTGCATCCCCGAGAAGTACAAGCAGATCGCTCGCTCGATCGAGTCTCTGCTGGATCTCTCCACGATGTCGATCGAAGAGGCGATAGGTCGCTTCAAGGTCGTCGACAATGACGAACCACGACCTCTCTCGGGGCCTATCAACATCGGCGGAAGTCAGATCTCACTCGAGGAACGATGGGAGGCTGCCGGTGTCGAAGAAGAAGAGTCCTCTTCGCGACAGCGGCCGCATAAGCCTTAAGCCGCGCAAAGCGTGACGCAGCGTTCAGTGAAGCGCGAGGACGTCTGAGAGGTGATGCCCACGAGGCGCCAGTATGGCGCCATCGGCAACGGTTTAAGACGAGGCGACTCTGCCGAATCGTGGCAAGCTTGGCCATTGGGCCAAGGAGTGTCGCCGACCACGACGCGGCCGAGCCCACGTCGCCTGCAGTGGAGGAGGACGAGCGGCTCTACTCCCGCACACGCAAGCATCGAGCTATCTCCGGTGCATCGACGCCGCGAATCTCCTCCACCTTGATGAGCCGAGAGCACACGCTTTCTTGGCGGCATACCCAGTGCGACAAGATTGACGGTGGTGCCTCGACACTTGGCGCTACCCATCACATGACCGGTCGACGGAGTTCTTCACCGAACTTGACTCCAACGTCCGAGGCTCCGTCAAGTTTGGGGACGCCTCCGGCGTGGAGATCAAGGGCATCGGCTCGTCTCTTCTGCCGAAGTCTGGAGAACACAGTCGCTCAACGAGTCTACTACATCCCGCGTTAAGGAACTCTATCATCACTTGGGGACGGTGGATGAGAACGGTTGGCGTGGCGATCAAGAGCGGAGTCATGAGGATCTGGGATCACCATCGTCGCCTTCTTGCCAAGGTAACGAGGCACCAATCGACTTTACGTCCTCAACGCAGTGGCACAACCTCTTCGCCTTGTTGCTCGTCGGGACGACGAGGCGTGGATAACGCACAGCGCCGGGCACCTTCACTTTGAGGCCTCAAGAGGCTCGGTGCCGCGAGATGGTGCGCGACCTCCGTGCCTTGACCACGTGGAAGCGATTCTGCGGCGTCTGCGTCTTGACAAAGCAGAGGCTCCCCTTTCCCAACGGTCGAGCTTCCGAGCCAAGGAGCGGCTCGAGCTTCGTGCGGGACTTGTGTGGCGGTGACACCGGCCACACGAGAGGACGACGCTACTTTCTGCCGCTCGTCGGCGACCTCTCCCGCTATATGTGGGTGATGGTTCTCGGCGGCAAGGAGAGGTGCGGATGCCATCGGTAGCAAGCAGCTGCGAGAAGCGAATGTGGCCGCAAGCTGCGCGTGCTGCGCACCGACAACGGCGGCGAATTCACGGCAGCCGAGTTCGCGTCGTACTGCGCGGACGAGGGCATTCAGCGCCACTACTACCGCCGTCTGACCCGCAGCGAAACGGCGTCGTCGGCAGCGCAACGAGCGGTTGTAAGGATGGCTCGGGCCCTCGCCAGCGAGGGGATGCCTACATCTTCCGGGAGAAGCGATGGTGGCGGCCGTCTACATCCTCAACCGCCGCCCACCAAGGCTCTCAATGGCGGGGCCGACGAGGCTTGGCATGGGCGCCAGCCGGCGATCTCTCACCCACGGGTCTTGGTACGCCTCGCGTTCGTCAAAGAGCTTAGCCACATCGGCAAGCTCGGCAGCGAAGCACTCGAGGTGTTCCTCGGCTCGCGGAGGCTCAAGGCCTCGCATCCTTGATCCAGGACGGCGTGTGCGCAAGACGGCAGCGACGTAGTGTTCGGCGAAGAAGCGAGATGGGCATGGGACAAAGCGGTGGGCGATGGCTCGACCGGCGTACAACGACTTCACTGTCGAGTACGTCCATTTCAAGGAGATGGGGAGTAAGCGGCTCCTCTTCATCAAGCATGCCTACCCGGTCCCCGAGCTTCCACCAAACTCGGCGTCGTGCTCTCCGGCCACAACCTTCTGCGGCAAGTTCTTCGCCAACACCACCACAAAGAGCAACCCCGCGCTCAAAGACCGCGGCCACTCCTCCCGCACGTCGCTCCGACATCGGCTAGTGTCGACCACGGCGGTGGAGTTCGCGCACTCGCTCTCCCACGATGAGGCGCCGACGCGTACCACGACGGTGGCCGTTGCGGTATCGCACGATGGGGAACCTTCTCGGCGACGGCCGTCTGCCGGCCCGGTGCCTCACGATCCGGAGGCGCGATTGCATCTTGCGTGTGACGACGGCGAGCCTCGTTCTTTCGCGGAGGCGGCGAGACACGCGGCATGGTGTGCCGCGATGCAGTCGGAGATGGATGCGGTTGAGAAGAACCACACCTGGGTGCTTGCGATCTCCTCGTGGTCACCGTGGCGATCACTCTTAAGTGGGTGTTCAAGTGAAGAGGATGAAGCCGGCGCCATCGTCAAGCACAAGGCTCGCTTGGTAGCGCAGCGGTTTCGTGCGGCGAGGAGGATCGACCGACGATGCCTTCGCCCGTGTACGGATGGAATCCGCGCGACTTCTCCTTCTTGTTGGTCGCCCAGAAGGTGGCATGTTCATCACATGGACGTTAAATCGGCGTTTCTTAACGGCGATTTGAAGAAGGTCTCGTGCACCACCGCCGGGTTTTGAGATTCACGGCAAGGAGGGCAAGGTCTTTGCGCTGCGCAAGGCCCTCTATGGCTGCGGCGAGCCGAGGGCGTGGAATGCCAAGTTGGATTCCACGCTCAAAAGGATGGGCTTGAGCAAAGCCGCGCGAGGCGACCATCTACCGGCGGGCAATGGTGGAAACGCCTCTTGGTGGGTGTCTCGTCGGCGACTTGGTGATCACCGGCACCAGGGCGTGGAGGTGGCGACATTCAAGGAAGAGATGAAGGCCACCTTCCAAATGAGTGACACAGGGCCTCTCCTTCTACAGGGATCGAGGTGCATCGGGGCGACTCGGAATCACGCTTGACAGATCGCCACGCCAAGCGTGTCGTTGAGCCGGTGGGCTCATCGGCGCAACCCAAAGACTCGCTCCGATGGAGGCGGCGGTGCCGAGCCGCGACGACATGAGCGGAAGAGGTGGGCGCCACGCTGCGGCGTCTTGTGGGGAGCCTTCGCTACCTCGTCCACACACGGCCGGATCTGGCTTTCTCCGTCGGCTACGTTAGTCGGTTCATGCAGCGACCGACGACGGAGCACCAACAGGCTGTGAAGAGGATCGTCCGCTATGTTGCGGGGACTCTCGACCACGGCCTCTACTACCCGAGGTGCCCTGGAGAGGCACACCTCGTCAGCTACAGCGACAGTGATCACGGAGGCGACATCGACACCAGCAAGAGCACGAGCGGGGTTCTCTTCTTCCTCGGCAAGTGCCTCGTTAGCTGGCAGTCGGTTAAGCAGCAAGTGGTGGCCCTGTCCAGCTGCGAGGCCGAGTACATAGCGGCTTCCACCGCTTCGACTCAGGCACTTTGGCTTGCTCGACTGCTTGGTGATCTCCTCGGCAGAGACACTGAAGCGGTGGAACTCAGAGTGGACAGCAAGTCCGCTCTGGCCCTGGCAAAGAACCCCGTTTTTCACGAACGGAGCAAGCACATCCGGGTGAGGTATCATTTCATCCGGGATTGCTTGGACGAAGGAAGCATCAAGGCATGTTACATCAACACTAAGGACCAGCTTGCGGACCTGCTCACCAAGCCCCTTGGGAGGATCAAGTTCCTTGAGCTTCGCTCCAGGACCGGGATGGTCCAACTTTCCCACAAGACGACGGACAAGACTTAGGGGGAGATTGATGGAATAAGTCTTTGTGGTCCTCTTGTGGTCCTCATGGTCATGGTAGTTTTTTTGACTGCTTTAGGACAGCATCTTAGACTACTTTAGGATAGCATCTTAGACTACTTTAGGACAGCATCTTAGACTGCTTTAGGACAGCATCTTAGACTAGCATCTTAGACTAGCATCTTAGCATATGCCCGGCTATCTGGCGACTATAAATATGTAACCCCAACCCCTCAGGTTGGCATGGCATTGTGTGAGAAATAAACAAGAAAATTGCCCCAACTCCTATTGTCATCCTCTCTCAATGAGAGTAAGAATTCAGCTACTAACAGAGTTGTCAAATTTACGGGTGCGTCTGATGATAATACTGATTTGATTAATAAAAAAGGCATAATTACAAGGTGAGAAGCGAGTGTTTTTCGAACAACGAATTATGGAGCCCGGTTCATTCAAATAGATTACAACAAACTTTGGTCTCTGAAATAGTTCCTCTCTGCTCTTAAGGTTAGTTTTGAACCCATACCGACCTTACTTTTCAACTATAGCTATTCAAATTGTTGGGACCGCATAAATGTTAAGCCTCCCCTAAAAAAATTGTCAAGCCTGTTATAGTTGAGACCATGAGTCAGTAATCAAAGTGCCTGATGCTAGCAGCCCGGCATTCCTTGTCATTTAACTCCACTCAATTGACACATTTATATCAAATTGTATAAATGGATGTATACTTTTTGTGTGTGTGCGTGTGTGTAGCCTTTTGCCCTTAAAAGCACAGCTGAGATTTATGATGAGTGGTGCTCTTCGGTGTTCCTTTCGAGTTTGACATGGTATATAAAATTACTGTTTCTATCTGTTAGGTTCCGTATTTAAATTTTGTGCTTTTTTATGTTTGATTAATACGTTTGTTACGGTGTTTATTCCGTATAATGTTGATATGTGGCAAGTTAATCTTTTGAGTGTTGGGCTAACTAGTGGATTGTGTTGTATATGCAGTGACTAACTGGCTGATACTATTAACTCAGTTGAGAACAGAGTTCACATAATGTTGATATGTGGCAAGTTAATCTGTTGAGTGTTGGGCTAACTTGTGGATTGTGTTGTACATGTAGTGACTAACTGGTTGGGGGCCTATTTGTTTTAGCTTTGGATTCTCTAAAAACTGATTCTAAATTGTGGTTGTAGAGAAGATGATTCTCCAAAATCTAGAATCTAAGGGCCTGTTTGGTAGAGCTCCCTCTGATTCTGATTCTCTGTTAGAAGTGATTCTCTGAGAGAAGTGATTCTGTCGCTGAAAGTGATTCTCTAACTAATCCATAGGATAAACTCTATGGAGAAACCGACTCTTTGTTGGGAGTGAATCAGAGAAGCGACTTTTTAGCTCCGGCTCCTAGTTCATTTGGAGAATCACTTCACGGGAATCACCACAGGAGCGATTCTCGAAAAGCTGTTGTTTAGCGAGCTTCACAGATTCACTCCGCAGAGCCGGGCAGAGCTCGCCAAACAGGCCTAAAAGTACATATGAAGTGGATTGTGGATTCTAGTGTATATGGGTGAAATTTGGATTGTGAGAATCGAATTCTAGAATCGAGCTATTTGTTTTTTATTATGCTTTTGGAGTCAGAATCCAGAATCAAAAGAAAACAAGCAGGCCCTAAATCTATGAACTCAGTTGAGAGCAAAGTTCACAAAATCGTTTTTGATTTTCGCTCGATTTTTTTATTTCCATTTTTTTGTTGCAAAAACCGGTCGAAAATCGGTAGAAACCGAAGAAGTTTGAATTCAAAAATTTTGAACTTGGTGGTCAACAACGGTGAAAAACCGAAAATTGAACAATTTTATCGATTTTTGACCGGTTTTCTTTGATTATCGATCGATTTTAGAGCGTTGTTTTGATTTTTAGCACACCGAAGCAATTTTTTAAAATAAAAAACATAAAAAAATTCAAAAAAAATAGAAAAATCCCAAATAATCTACAAAACACCTCAGAGAAATTTCAGCAATTTTTGAATTCATTTAATGCTTCTGGAAAATAAAAAACAACAATTAATGAAAAGGAACAGAGACACTGTTAGATTTTTGTAAAAATTTACAAGCTTGATTATGCTCTTAAATTTTAATGATACCATAAACAGTTCCCAAGGATCATGTATTAAAATTTTCAAAAATGTTAGACTTCATTTAGTGCCCCTAGAAAATCAAAAATAGAATAGCATATACAAAGAAAGTAGCACTGTTATAATTTTTAAAAAATACATAGGTTTGATCATCATCTGAAAATTTTTATAGAATCATTAGCATTGCCTTTGGGCCTTACACAAAAATTTTCAAAAATATTAGACTTCATTTAGTGCCCCTAGAAAATTAAAAACGGAACAGTATAAAAAAAGACAGCTGTACTGTCAGAATTTTTTTAAAAAACACATATCTGATAATCTTTTGAAAATTTTACGGCATCATTAGCATTGCCTTAGGACCTCACACAAAATTTTTTAACACTTCTTGATATTTTTTTTAAAAAAAAAATTGGAATTTTTTGAATTTGCATTTGAACTTCACTGGTTTATTGAGCGGTTTTTATTGCCAAGCCGCCTCGATACACGTGAAAATCACGATTTTCGGTTGAAAATCGTTGATTTTGTGAACGCTGGTTGATAGTATTAGATAAAGTATAAACATTGTTTGTTTAACAAAAATATAAGCATTGTTGAGCCCATTATAAAGTAGTTTAACTGAATGATGCGATCAGAGTATCAGACTTTAGTAAATACTGATCCAATCCAACATTTCTCCTTTGCAACCATTGTGCTTTGTTCATTACTTCTGTGTTCTTTAGTCTATCAAGTAATTATGGTTCATTGTCTGTCAACAACTGGCATTATGAAATTAGGATATCTAAATCCTTTGCTTTTGTCTCTTGTTACATTCATAACTTCTACCAGGTTGAAGCTGAAGAACAACCAGAAATTTCAGAGACTTACAGAGTTACAGCAGTGCCTTATTTTGTGTTCTGCAAGGTATTTACAGTGGCCATGTAAAATATAATTCGTCTTGCTGGTGAATCTTTTCACTTTGTTTAGTTTTTTTTTTTTTTGCACGACTACTTTTGATAGGATCATCATACTTGTATTTCTTTTTGAAGTTGAATTGCATGAGCCTCTTGAATGATGGCATTGCGGCCATAATCTTGAATGAGTGACATGTGCTCGGCCAACGTGATGAGAGGTGTAATATTGTTAGCATCCACATTCAATCTTATTAATTACAAGCAATGGTATTCAATTCTGCTTGCCCATATGTGGAATAACAACTTTAGATAGACACTTCATAAATTCACTGTAGCCTGTCTACACTTAAGATTCCATATGAATTTGTAATTTAGTTCACCATAGCTATCTATACTAAAAATTCCATATGGATGTGCAATGTTCTTGTACGTTTTGGCGAGGTGTGTTGTGACATGTTGTAGCATGGAGGCGCTCAGCAATTCATGGTCTTCAAGTGCTTTATGAACCATGAAGTGTGATTGCACCTAATGAAGTCTGCATGTATAGTGTCTTTTTGTGTGTGTGTGTTGGGGGGGGGGGGGGGGTAGTTGGTCATGGTTTCTCCTGGGACTATGGTAGTCTTGTGAAGATCGTTCATAATGCCGATCTGTACGTGCTCCACAACTGTGAGATCCTCATATTTCATTTGCAAATAGGTGATATTAGGTGATCTATCGTATGGTAGCTGTCTCATTTGTTTGGTTGTTTTGTGGGCTAGGTTCTGCATAATGTCAATCTACAGTTTACTCACTTTCCTGTAACATCCTCAGTATGTGATTTGCCTATTAGTGATTGTCATAACTTTCCTGTAAAGAATGTCTTGTTGTTTCCTTAATGCAGTGCCAAATCTTTGTTACTGAATGCTTTGTAAGATTTGTATGATGCTTTCTTCATAAAAGGTTGTCATTTGTGCATCCATTATCTGTTTGCAGGAAGGTAAAACTGTTGATACTCTGGAAGGTGCAAATCCAGCCAGCCTGGCCAATAAGGTTGCAAAATTAGCCGGGCCTGCCAATGCTGGTGAGTCTGCTACACCTGCTAGCCTGGGAGTGGCTGCTGGACCTGCCGTACTTGAACTGGTCCAAGAGATGGCACGTCAAAATGGATCTTCTGCTGATGAGAGTACACACACGGGCAGCATGCCAGATGCATTGAATAAGCGATTGGTGTGGCTTGTCAATTCCCATCCTGTATTTTTATTTATGAAGGGAACTCCTGAACAACCAAGGTGTGGTTTCAGCCGAAAAGTAGTTGACATTTTGAAGCTGGAAGGAGTTGAATTTGGGAGCTTTGACATCCTAACAGATAACGAAGTACGTGAAGGGATGAAGAAGTTCTCCAATTGGCCAACTTTTCCTCAACTCTACTGCAAAGGCGAGCTGCTTGGTGGATGCGATATTGTTGTTGCTATGCATGAAAGTGGTGAGCTGAAGGATGTGTTTAAGGAGCACAACATTCCTCTCCAAGCACAGGGAAGCAAAACTGAGGAGGCAGTGAAATCTGAGCCTGTCACTGAAAAGAGTGGTGCAGTTCCAGAGCCAGTTGGTCTTACCGCTGCTCAGAAAGCACGTCTGGAAAGCATCACCAATTCCAGCCCAGTGATGGTATTTATAAAAGGTTCACCTGAGGAGCCCAAGTGTGGATTCAGTGGGAAGGTTGTTCATATTCTTAAGCAAGAGAAAATTCCTTTCTCAAGTTTTGACATCCTTTCAGATGATGAGGTTAGGCAGGGTCTAAAGGTTCTCTCAAACTGGCCTAGTTACCCTCAACTGTACATAAAGGGTGAACTGGTTGGTGGTTCAGACATAGTGATGGAGATGCACAAGAGTGGGGAGCTGAAGAAGGTTCTCTCGGAGAAAGGGATTATTCCAAAAGAAAGCCTAGAGGACCGTCTGAAGGCCCTAATTTCCTCATCCCCAGCGATGCTGTTCATGAAGGGCACCCCAGATGCTCCTCGTTGCGGCTTTAGCTCCAAGGTTGTGAATGCACTGAAGCAGGCAGGAATCAGCTTTGGGTCCTTCGACATTCTATCTGACGAAGAAGTTAGACAAGGTTTAAAGGCATACTCGAACTGGCCTACCTTTCCTCAACTGTACTACAAATCAGAACTGATAGGGGGATCTGACATTGTTCTCGAGATGTTAAAGAGCGGAGAGCTGAAGTCCACTCTTTCGGGGTAGGGGGTGTTTTGCATCATACCGTCATCTTGCTGGTGTTCCTAGCATCTGCCCACTATCGAATTGCTCTATTGATGGCTTTTATGCCGATGAACTTATAGATCCATGTTTTGAACTTTAGAGTTGCCACTTGCCAGTGCCACATCTCTTGAAGTGTTGACATCTGCAGAAGGAATAAATAAAAAGACCTGTTCAGTACCTGCTGGGGTTTAAATTACCAGTTCATTTTGCTGCGTTGGCTCTGGCTCGATGTTTTAAATCAGAAGAATCCCGTATTATCACAATTAATAGATGTGCTTTAAAATGTTTATGGAGTATTTGTGTATGTCTACTAAACTAATGTCATTATTCTCGAGACTCGTTGATGATTTTGTGGGAACCTTTCCATCCAGTGTTCGAATGGGGGATATGTATAGGATCTTTCCATCCAGATTTACAGTGAGGATACGGTGTACACACTTAAGTCTCGTTCTTTGCATAGATGTTGTCGGGGACCAAACATGTAAATCAGAACCACGCTACTGTACATGACGATAATATTGTTAAAATATTATTTCATATTCATATTTAACTAAGAAAGAATCAATTAACATTAAATATTAGAGTGTAATAATCTTACGATCAAAGTTTACAATTAATACCTCAGAATGTGAATAACTCAAGTAAAATTCAGTGGAAGAAAATGGAATATCTTCCGTGTAACTTATACATAAGCCTACAAGCAATCGACTAGGATAACGCGACCCAGTTCTCCATGATCTTCAAAATAGTACTAATGACTGTTGATATCTTGGTAATGTCTTCATCAACCAAGTAGCATTTTATAGCAAAAATAAGCACATGGAGTATTCAGCAAGTCATGCACACAGAATGCAAGTCTGGTTAACTATATGCAAGGCTTATTTGAAAAGATGACTGTATGGTTCATTTTGCATACAAAAACATCTGCAGTTTAAATACAATAAATAAATTGAAAGTATAAGTAAAACAAATAATAGTAATAATAAATTATCAAGAGTTTACACATGATTGCACACACCCTAAGCTAATTTCTTCACATAGCCACCTTCCCACTTTTGTTTTATAAAATCTAAGCCTTGCTTGAAATCCTCGAGCACATCTATGACCGTAGGCATGGCTATTCGAATAGCTTTATTAACAATATGCAGCAGTTATACATCTTTATCCATAAAATATGATCAATTTATACTGCCCGCTCACACTTAACATAATAGAGTGCAGTTAAGAAGACTCTGCTTCAAAATTGATCATAAGATTGGTGCTCAGTTCAATGGCGCACAAAATGAAGTCCTTGATTGACCAGCGCAACTACCCAAACAAAGCACATAGTACCTTCATTCGCCCTAGTCTAAACCATTTTCTACCCCTGTTGGTTACATTGCATCACATGTTGTCATCATCATTAGGTAACAATACATGACACATCCTTTTTCACAAAGGCAATCCATAGACACTTATTCATATATGAATTTGTAACTTCAAAATGATACTAATAACCCATTGCATGTCTAAGCATATTAATCATGTCTAAACCAACTCACATTGGATTTACATTAGTGACCAAATAATAAATAACCAATATAGGGCGACGAATGATCATAGCATATAAATAATAAGGTACGCATAACTCAAGTAGGTTGCATAACTGACATGCAATAATTTGAAACAAAATAACTTTTCTAAAAGCTGGGAGCAATAGATCAAAGCACAACTTGCCTTACTCTTGCTATGCTGCTGCCCTTTATGTTTATCTTCGATCTTTAACCTCCTTGGCCTTCAACTCCTTCGAATGACTTCTGAACGTTTATCTCTAACAAGAGGGGGAAATGCAAAAATAGACAAAACTAAAAAAACAAATCAAACAAACTCCAAATTAAGAATAGATGGTATTGGAAGTAGGGCTTACATTACCGAACCAACGTTGGATATCGTCCACGTGACGGTAATGATTTTTTGTTGAAAATCGGTCGAAACTGAATGAAATTTAAAGTCAAACATTTTGAACATGGTGATTAAATAGTGGTGAAATAATTCGAAAGCCAACCAATTTTCACCAATTTTCAATTGGGTTTTACCGATTTTTGACTGGTCTATATCGAAAATCGACACACTAAGCAGGAATTGGAAAAAATTCAAGGAAACTTTAAGAAGCACGTGCATCATTTGGTTGTCCACAAGAATGATCAACAAAGAATGTCTTGATACTAGGATTAGGCCTAGGATTTTTGCAAAGCTGGTGCTGCCAGTTTAAGCTGTCATATATCATACAATAATACGGCTATCTATTAAAAAGAATCAAAGGTCTTAATTACATGATTTTTCTCCTCTTTCCTTCTACATTGAAAACATGTATGATAAATCACAGGATTCATAGCGGGTGAATATGAAAATAGATCTAAAATCAACTAACACTAACTTTGATAAACTAGAGAGTACCTAATCAAAATCTTATAGATAATAAATAACGGACAAGTAAATAGTAACATATCAAGGAAACAATAGAGCTCGTTGGCTCTGCAAAGATTTTATGACATCAACACATGTATCAATTCCAAAGAGGTAAGTGGCATTCTAAGGTTAAGAAATCTTGGTAGTATCAGTCATCTTGAGTTTCTTTTCTATTTTGAACTTCAAGCATGTTTGACTATCACTTTGAATGGAAAATGAAAATGCAAACAAATAACTAGAAGTTAAACACTGATATTTCTATTATCTATATTTGGTTTTGCTCAAAAATGACTCAAAAAATTGATTTTTCAAAAACATTTCATGGCAAAGGTCAAAAAGCTATTGATACTAATTTTAGGGAACTTTTGGATAATTTTTTTCCAAAATTTCGAAGGTTTTTGAATTTGAATTGGACTGGTTTTATTTCTCGAGGACCAGTATGGTCGAAAATCATGAAAATCAACCAATTTTCATTGATATTGTGAACCCTAACCAGAAGATATAACATAATTTTTGATTAATATAGAAACTTGAACAAACTCAATCGGATCTTATATGGAGAGCGGGCTCTCAGAAGTTTGATCGGGAAGGAAATGTTGATAAACGAGAAAGAAATGAGAATATTCCGCAGAATATTACTCCAGGTTTAATTAATTAAAAGAATAGAGCTTGACATGTGGGCTCATAATATATGGATGGGGTCCATAGCTTTGGATCTATCGTGCATGGTGAGCTTGGTCTACAGAATAGTGCACTGACACGTGGGGTCATGGTGTCAATGATCTGGTCCACGGTGAACTCATTTCATCAAAACAGTCTAGGGCTAGGGTTGTGGTGTGCCACTTGTGCAGCCATTTTCTTAGAGCAACAGGTTTCCCCAGTTTTATTCCAGGAATAAAACGTCTTCATCACTGTAAGAAACTTTGCGTATTCGAGGCCCGCCCGCAAATACTGAACTAACCAAAACCCGATCAAAACAACATAACCAGCTGGACAACCAGCGAACAGACAACTTCCAAACTCTTAAAACAAAATACCCAGTTGGACAACCAGCGAACAGACAACATCCAAACTCCCAAAGCAAAACACAGACTAAACCTGACTTCCATCTCTCCCTACGCAATCAACATTTACCAAGCTGACATGCAAACAGTTTTCCTCCAAAGTCAGATAATCCTTCCGATCTGAGCTTCTTACGATATCCTTTTGACTCCAACGAAGCCTTAGAACCCAGCCAGCTTTTTCTTCCAGATTTTTTGCCACTTCTTCTACTTGAACTTTCTGATCTTCTTTCAGCAATACCAGCCAGCTTCTCAACCTCCTTGCTATCTGACGTAGCACCAATCGGATATCCTTCCATCTTTCTCCCTGAAAACACAAAGCGTTCCTCAACTTCCACATTGTCCAAAGCACTGCAGAAGAACATATATTCACAACCGCATGCTTCTTCCTACTAATCCACAAGCGGGCCACACTCTCAAAAGATTCACCCAAATTCAAATTCAGAATATCAGCAATTTCATGCCAAACAACCTTACTAACACAAAGATGTAAAGAATAAATGAGATATTGATTCGAGTTCAAGACAAAGCAAACAAGTAATGTCTTCCACATTTTGCCTCTTAATGAGATTATCTCTAGTCATCAATTTATTGTTAACCAAGAGCCATAAGAACACATGAATTCTAGAAGGAACACTAATCATCCACACCGCAGGGATATACACAGGTTGAACCCCTCTAAAACTAATCACAGCATAAAGAGATTGGACTGAGTACACTCCTTTTGAATCAAATTGCCAAATTATAGAATCACTATCCTCATTAAAAACAATGGATTCAGCGATACTTACTAACTCATGCCACATACACATAAGCTTCTGAGAAACACTCCTTCTAAAGGAGATTCTCAAATTTTCACCATCCTAAGCATCTTTAATAGAAACGTTTTTTTCATTAGAAATCACATAGAGAGGCCAAAACTGAATAGCTAAGCTTGAATTACCAAACCACTGATCCTCCCAAAACCTAATACTCTTATCATCACCAACCTTCCACATATAACCCATTTTAGCAGCTCTAGCTGCCCATAACACACATTTCCAAAAAGGAGAAGCTTTATCATCAGGATAGCAAAACAAGTTAGTATTCTGAGTTTGATACTTATTATCCACAATATGCCTCCAGAGACTATCTTTTCTCAAATGGTATTTGTAAACCCAGGAGGCCAACAAGCATAAATTCAAAATTCTTAAATCAGGAACACCTAGACCACCATAATCCTTTTTTTGAGCAATCAGCTTCCAATTCGCCAAATGATAATGTTTTTTCTGATCACTGTCATTCCAGAAAAAGTGAGCCATTTGGGAATTAATCTCCTCAATCGCCCACTTAGGGAATTTAATAACAAACAACAAGTAAATGGGAATGCTAGCCAGGCAGGATTTTAAAAGGGTCAATCTACCACCATAAGATAGTAAACGCCCTCTCCACCCAGCCACCCTTTTAATCACTTTATCAATTACAGGTTGAATGTCTTCCTTCCTTAACTTTGCATAATGCAAAGGAACCCCTAAATATTTAAATGGAAAAGACCCCACATTACAACAAAATAATCTAGCAAGCACATTTTGCTCTCTCTCATCTAAGCCAACACACATCAGATTACTTTTATCATAATTGATTTTCATACCAGACAAATGTTCAAAGCAGGAAAGCAGCCATTTAAAATTTCTAACCTTTTCCAGATCATTTTTCAGAAAAAGCACCGTATCATCAGCATATTGAAGGCTAATTATACCATCAGAGCACACATTCGTCATCAAACCTTCTATCAAACTATTCTGAGTAGCTTTAACAAGCATTCTAGAAAATACATCAGCCACCAGATTGAATAGCAAGGGGGAGAGAGGGTCTCCCTGCCTCAAGCCTTTACCGGGCTTAAAGAAACTACTATTTTTCTCATTAATCCTCACACACATAGAACCCCCAATTACCACCTGCCTAATCCAACTAATCCACTTCTCTCCAAAACCTCTACTTCTCAACATATCTTCAAGGAAACTCCAAAAAACTCTGTTATACGCCTTTTCATAATCAATCTTGAAAATAACACCTTGTTCTTTCTCCCTAGCCACATCATGAATAATTTCATGCGCAGCCATGACACTCTCAAGAATAAACCTGCCTTTAACAAAAGCAGTTTGATTTGGAGAAATGATCCTATCAACAATTTTAATCAACCTATTGTTCAGAACTTTAGAAAAGATTTTGAAACTACAGTTAATCAAACTAATAGGCCTAAATTTCTTTAAACTCCTAGCTTTAGTTTCTTTTGGGATCAGAGTTATAATGGTATAATTCAACCTAGAAAGGTTCAAAACCCCATTATCAAAACAGTGCACCATAGCCATTAAGTCATTTTTCACTAGATCCCAAAATCTTTGATAAAACATAAACGGGAAGCCATCAGGGCCAGGAGCCCCATCAGCATAAGACCCAAACACCGCATCTTTAACTTCTAATTATGAAAAAGGGGCTTCCAACAACCCATTTTCCTCAACATTAATTCTACTATCAGCATCCCAGAAATCCTCCTTCAAAGAGATATTTAAAGTATCTTCTGCACCAAACAAGTTCTTATAAAAATTCACGGCTAAATCTAACATATATTTAGTATCCTCCACAGGACCATCAGGACCATCAAGGACACTAATATGTTTCTTCCTCCTTCTCTGATTAGCAACTGCATGGAAGTATGCAGTATTTTTGTTACCTTTTTTAACCTCCCTATCTCTAGATCTCTGCTTAGCTTTAATCTCTTCCAAACTCCAAATCTTATTCAACTCATTCACTAAAAACTTTAACCTATTTGAATCATCCTCAGATAACTGAGAAGATTCCATTTTTACATCTAAAACATCTATTTCTTTTATCAAATCAGCTTTATATCTCCTCATCTCAGAATTGGCGTTCATAGCCCACCCTCTAATCTTTTTTGTCAAAGTTCTAATCTTAAACTGCCAGATCTCTAAAGGATCTGTCTCAACACAATGAGAGTTCCAAACTTTTCAACCACCTTAATGAAATCAGTTTTACTCAGCCACCATTTTTCAAACCTAAAAAGCTTCTGCTTCCTAATTTTCACATCACCCAGATCTAGAATTAAAGGAACATGATCACTACTAGCTTTAGAACCAGGCTTAACCATAGCCCCGGGGTAATGATGATCAAACGAAGTAGTCACAAATATTTTATCAAGTGCAGCCATAATAGGCTGATCTTGATTATTACACCAAGTGAAAGATCTAGTTGAGTTTTTCAACTCTAACATCCCCCAACTATTACACCAATCATTTAAGAGGAAAGCCCAGTGGTGATTAATCACCCCATTACTTTTTTCAGACTGACTCCTCACAATATTAAAATCACCACAAAAAATGGTAGAACCATCCCAACTACTCATAACAGAATGTAACTCATCTATAAATTCCTGCTTGCCCTCATCATAGGGAGAGCCATACACCACTACTAATCTCCAAACAAATTTATCAACAACATTCCTAATAATACAAGACATGCAGAACTTAAGCTTCTGCCAAACACATATTTCAAACTTCCTTGAACTAACTCCTAACAGAATACCAACAGCAGTACCAATAGCAGGTAACCAATTCCAGTTATAATCTCTACTAATAACTTTCAGCATACATTCTTCAAATTTCTCTTTCTTAGTTTCCTGAATCGTCCCTATAAAATCTAATTTGTTCTTAAGAACAAAATCGAAAACCCCAGTAATTCTGCCTATTTTATTCAGGCCTCTAATATTCCAGAATGCTCCTCTCATTATTAATATTTTGAGTATTATTATTAACTACCTGAGACCAAGTCTTTTTACTATTCATACCCACACATCCCATATTGGGAGAAGATTTTTGTGGAGACACTCCCATCAATGGGGGAAAATCATGCTGAACTAAAGTATCCTGTAAATCAACAGGAAGAAGCACATCAGGATTATTTGCCTCAAAGGCCATAACTTTCTCTTCTTTTGTCTTTTTCATTTTTTCAACATTCTCAACAATATTTTGTGGGTTAGTTCCCAAACTCACATTAATAAGAGAAGCCATACTAATTAAATGCTCATTATGTAAAGAGTTAAAAGAAGTACTGCATTTAGGATTATTCTTAGATTCCAGATTCTTGAACTTCACATACTCTTGAGCTCTCTACAAAACTGTCTTACCATCTTCCTTCACTCTCCTGGGTCGATCCATCCTTAAGGATGGGCCCCAAGTAGCTTCTGATTTTTTATGAACCACCCCTTCTGTCCCAAGTTGAACACCCAGGTTCTTCTCTTTAACACCTTCAGCAAGATCAGTCACAACATCACCTTCCATAACATCCAGAGTATCCTGAACTGAAACATCTCCTTCAGTCTCACTCTCCACATCAGATTCTGAATCGGCCAACTCCATTTCCTTTAAAAGATATTCATTTTCCATCTTCTGACCTTCCGCAACAAGAGCTCTAAAATTACCCCACTGAGAATGATCTGAAAATGTCTCATCCATATAACCCACATTTATCTCTTTCCCATCCATCGCAATACCTTGCCCAGACTCTCTGACCTTTTGCTTAGGAGTCACAAAAACATCTTCATCCTGTCTGACTTCCATCTCACCATCCATCCTACAGTTATCGCTCAAACATTTTATAAGCTGTTCTGTCTGATCGATTAAATTGCCTTTCTCATCCAAAACAGTCGCAGACTTAAATCCAACAGAAGAACCACTAACATTTTCTCTTGATGTTTTGGACCCACTTTGTTGACTCTTAGATTTGTCAACCTCCATAATGTTTTTCACACTACTATGATCACCTAAATCATCCTCCTCCTCGTCATCTTCATTATGACCATCATCATTATCCCCATTATTAGGCTTTGAAAAACCATCTAGGTCTTGAACATAATCCTCTACCACAAAGGATATCAGATACAACTTCTTGTTCATTTCATACAACCTCTCAAGAGGAATCTGGCTAGGATTTCTACAAGCAATCTTAACTCTAGCCATCTCATAAAATGATTTAAATAGACCAGCCCAATCAACATCAATCAAGATACCAAAACCAGATGAAATCTGGGCAAAAACACTCCAATCACACCATTTTGGGGGAATGCCTCTAATCTGCACCCATGCCTCCTTCAACTCACCATATAGTTCTAGCTCTCCAATCCACTCCAACACCTCCACTTCCACACCCTCCTTTCTCAAATTGAAGGAAGGGTAGTTTTTAATATCAGACACCTTCCTATGGGGAGGAAATCTGACTAAAAATTTATCAACATCCAATTCCCTAATCTGCCATGGCCATTCTCTGCAATATATCTCAGAAAGTTCCTTCTCAAGTTCTAGTAAAGTAATCTCCCCTTTTTTAAGCTTCACAATACCACAATTTCTCAAATTAAGCCACTGAGTAGATTCTACCGAAGGCACTTCCAAATGATAAAAACCTAAACCTCTCCCAGCACTACCCACATAAGCAGCTTGAGGCATCGGCTTAGACCAGGCAGGACAATCTTTCATATGATGACCAGGCACAGCACATATGAAACAAACTTTGGGTTTTTTACAGATACCAACAAAATGGCCAGGTTCTCCACAGTTAAAGCAAGTCAGGCCTCTATACCTAGGATCGATAGTGATTTGTTCATCATTCATACCTTGGCCCAAATTTTGTTGCGGGGGCCTTCTCCCCTATTGCTGATTCACCCTCATCTGTTGCTGTTGTGGCCGCATCTGATGTTGCTGTTGAGGTTGAGGCACTCTATCTCCTTGAGGCACTTGCACAACTTGCGGAAGAGGTTGCTGATGAACCATGGGAGGCGGGGGAGGGCGGAGATGCTGCGACCCAGGAGGACGCAAAGCCTGGTGGTGGAATTGTTGATGCTGCGGAAGAGGTTGCCGAGGCAGACGCGGCGGACGAGGGTCCGGCTGCCAAATCCAATGACCACCCTCCTAACCTTCCGCCATCCTTCCTCTACTCACCACCTCAGCAAACGACCCTTTCGGATTCGACGAGCACAGATCCCTCAAAAAACTGATATGAATTGGGGATGAAACAAATCGATCTGATCTTCTCACCGGGAAACAATCACTCACAAGGAAATTTCTGGATTGGACCAAATCCTTCCTCACCCAGAAAATCGCCTCACATCGAGACGAAACCCTACATTTCTCGGAAGAAAGAGGAACAGCCCAAAGTTGCCCGAAAAACTCCTCAATCTCGCTGTCTTCAACCCGATGAATCAAATCACGAGATACCAGCGAATCACACCGCGCCTCACTGCCCGGTGGATCCACCCTAGTGGGGACAACAGGACGAAGAGTACCACTGACTCGTGGGGACGAGCAGGCTGAATCGCATACCGAAAATACCCCTAAATCAGCAGTTGAAATTGACTCTCTGGGGATGGGGTTTCCGAGCTCCTTGGGGTGGGCGACGTGGTTGCTCCCCACCCCGACGATCATAGAGCTCGCCGTGAGGAATTTCTGAGCCACCGCCTTCGCCGCCATGGCCGCGAAGGTGCTCATTTCGCCACTTTTTGACACCACTTGTGCAACCATAGGAGGGTTGTACAAGATTAATTAGAAAAACTTAGCTCTGGTACCACTTGTAGAATCGATATATACTAAACTAGCAATTAGAGGGGGTGAATGATTGCGCGGAAGCCAAAATCAAATTTTTGATGATTTTTAAAACACCCCAATTCAGACTCAAATTGCTTGATTTAGATTCAACAAAAACAGAATGATGCACGTTCACTAAAACAGTACTTCTCGAAGATCTCACCGTTAGATCGATGTAAAATTTTAACTGTAGAAATTAGATTCAATTTGGAAGCTAACCCAATAAAAAATAGCTCGATCGGATCTACGAATCTAAAGTTATTACCTTCGTAATTTGACTGAATCAAATAATGTTGAAAATCCAACTACGCCGGACCGAAGTTCTTCAGCTACGCTGGACCAACTAGTCACGTGGACTTCCAGCAAGAAGCTCTCCGAGGAAACAAATCAGCCGCCGTTACTTTTTGCATGCAGCCGCCAGGGGCAATCTAATCTTCCCGTCTCAGCCACAAGGAACAATCCAGCCACAGGGAAATAATCCAGCTACAGGAAAGAACGACGCAATGAACCTGCACTTCCAATACAATCGCAAGAGGGCTTTTCCAGATGCCAGGATTAACTTCAAGACGCCAGCCTTTAGCCGAGGGGATCAAAGACATCAGACCAAGAAAGTTCTCACCGTGATGCACAGGACGCTCGAGTCACAAAAAGGATTTTTTTATTTGATCTGGTTACAGTACTCAAAAACAAAAAAGTACAAACCCTAAAACCTTCATGCGCAGAAAAAACAGGAGACACTTCCCCCTATTTATACTGAGCAAACCTAAAGAGTTTGAATACAACTCCATGCCTAACATGGAAAGAGTTTGTATACAAATCCAATTGGCCCAAACATGGCTGAATACAACTTTTGCATGTGTGTACAGCCCACATGCCATACTCACGTGACTAACCAGCCTCCATGTACATTGTTCTCTAGTCCGAACGTCCCACATGATATTCTCGACCACCAAGACCATGATTTCTCCCTGAATATAGTCTCGAATCTCAGTTCCTCCATGAACCTAATTCCAGTCCCGTCATCGACCATGTTCGCCCTCGAGCAACACCTGCACATGAATAAATAAGAAACGAATCCGAGCACAAGTCCACGACTTGACCCAAAGTCAATCCATGCAACCACTCACACGAGCGCATTGCATCAAGCAAAACTATTATCATGCTATCACAAGTATATCAAATAATCATCTGAAATAACACATGTACGAACACCACACATGCCATGATCACAACCACTTTGCAATGCCAATTTCATCATTAAGCCAATTTTTCAGCACATGATTTCACAAAAGCTTTGGGACAGAGAGCTGTAGCCAAGTCCATATATGATAAAGAAGCTATTGCGATTTTGGAAGCATTGAAAAAGTGGAGGCATTATTTACTTGGGCAAACAGTAATAATTCGAACTGACCAATAGAGTTTGAAGTTTATTGCTTCGCAGAAACTAGTGGATGGAATACAACACAAGCTTATGCTTAATCTTCTAGAATTTCATTTAAAAATTGAATACAAAAGGGGAAAAGAGAACAAGGCTACTGATGCTCTATCCCGAATGGATCATCCACAATTTGATTCGGAAGCTTGTGCTGCTATTACATATGTTGTTCCAGAATGGGTTGAGGATGTTAAAGGAAGTTATGCGCAAGATGAGTGGGCAACAAAAATTCTGCAAGAACCCGAAACTGATTCTGCTCACAGCAATAAGTATAAGGTTGAGAGGAGAGCGATCAGTCTGTGAGATAGGAGCCAGGTCTTGTGGTGCTAGAGAGGGATTGGTTTTCACGCTACAGAAGGATTAGTCTTGGAGATGAGTAAATCTATCCCTACGAAATCATCGATTAGTTTTCTTTCTGCAGTGAATTATGGGAAGATAGCAAATGGAAACTCTTTTGGGGGGCTAGTTGTAGTTGTAACTGGTTTTAGTGCCATGTGCTTCGCAGATTGGTGGAGCATTTGTGGATATCTGTATCGTTCGTTGTCGATGAAATATCGGTTGTCTTTCTTATTTCTACCTAAAGAACTTTTCATAATAAGTAGCCAAATGATAGCTTAACAAAACCGTGTTATTAGTTTCACAGGCTTCACAAAGGAGGCATTTAATGTGATACAGATGCCAAATATTCATATACATACATATAACATAAGATGATGAGAATGGACAGTAGTTGTTGCTTGCTTTTCCTGGTAGTCCGACAACTTGGTGCCGTTGGCCTCGAGCTTGGTGGCGAAGTCGGTGACGAAGGCGGACGCATGGCCGAGGTCGACGACGAACTCGGCTTGGATGCAGTCACCGACGCCGAGGTGGGCCTCGAGCTCCGAGCAGACCATCGAGACGAGTGAGAGGGAGATGAGGGTGGGAGGTGGGAGGGGGTGGGACGTTGGACCGCAGCTGGGCATCTGGGAGACATGGACGAGCCTCTCCCGGTCACGCGTGCCATCAAGGCGAACGAAGCACCCGGCATCCACCACCCGGATCCCTAGTCCTTCTTCCTTATCCTTGCATCTCCCAGTAGTCCGGCAACTCAGCACCATTGGCCTTGAGTTTGGCGGTGAAGTCGGTGACAGAGGCGGACACACGGCCAAGGTCGGCGACGAACTCGGCGAGGATGCGGTCGCCAATGCCAAGATGGGCCTCGAGCTCCGAGCAAACCTTCGAGATGAGCTAGAGGGAGATGAGGGAGGGAGGGGGAGGGGGTGGGACGCCAGACCGCGGCTGGCGGGAGCCACCAAGCTGTGCACACGGGGAGAGGGAGGGAGGCGGCGCACCAGCAGTGGCGAGGAAGGGAGGCGAGGGGCCCGGGGAGAGGGAGGGAGGCGAGGGTTGTGTGGGCTCGCGTGGGGATTGGGGACGGACAACAGTGCCGCTAGGGAAAATGGGGAACCGAATGGATGATTGACCAAATAGGTAGTTTGGTGTCTCGGTTTGTTTTGTTTTCAAGATTTAAAAACCGAACCGACTACCGAAAAGTGGATAGAGTTGAAATATAAACCGAATCGAAAATTGAAAACCAAAAAAACTGAATTTTTCGGCTAGTTTGGTTTGGATCAGTTCGGTTTTTCAGTTTTGGTTTAAAAATGCCCACCCATAGGATTGGCATCATACGATCGGCATCGAGCCAGTACAAAGCCATAGTACTCCCTCCGGCAGTAAATAATTGTTGTTTTGGATATAACTACAGTTAAACTTTTAAAGCTTTGATTGTAAATATATTTTTAAATTGGATACATGAAAATCATATATGTATCTTTGTCTTGAAAAATACTTTCATGATATTATCATTCTATTGGGTTGTATAAATATATTATAATAAAAATTAGTGGTCAAAACTATGTTTTGATATTGAGTTATGGATTGAGGAGATAGAGAAAAATACGATCAACCTATGCGCTATAACAAAGACCGCAAGGTAAGACGAAGAGGATATCCAACAATCAATCAATCAACATTGTATGTACTTTTATTTACTTTCTGTCGACTAAGAATTATTCTTAGATTTAACCTCTTTCCTCTAAAATTTGTTTTTTATCAATAAAGTTGCGTATCGCCGATTTTGATCATCATCAATTTATGCCAACTACCTCAGGTTTATTTTCATACAAATCTTGTTGCGCTTCGGCTTTTTCGGAGAAAACAAATCTTTACCTATCATCTAATCGACTGCAGTAGCTGTTTAAATTTAACTTGCCAATTAAGGAGTTTAATCGGCTGTAATATTTATTTCGATCTATTTTGGTTTAAATTGATCAAATCGGTTAATAGCTATTTCGATCTATTTTACCGATTGTATGATCAAATCGGCTGCCATGCTTCGAATCTACAGCTGTCCATGTCGATTTGTGGATGACGTGGCCGCACGCCGTCGTGCCGCGTCGTCCACTTGGCTAAGCCAGTTATCCAGCTCAAGTAATTAATCACGGCTATCAAACTTAAATTTATACTCCCTCCGTCCCAAAATATAGGGCGTATTAGAATTAAAAAAAGTCTTTTGAAGTAAACTTTGACCATTAATTTCTGTTATAATATATTATGAATTGTTATGAAACCAATAATAATTGACTAATTCTTGGTTAAAATTTATGTAATTTGACTTTTCTGAATTGTAATATACCCTATATTTTGGGACAGAGGGAGTATAACTTCAGAAAAGAAGAGCTAGGAAAGTTGCATCCCACCAGCCCCATTCTCCCACAAAGGCGCCGTCGCCGTGTCCGACCACCACCCCCATTCTCCCACAAAGGCGCCGTCGCCGTGTGCCATTCTCTATTGCTTCCTACTCTGGCTATGTCCCGTCGCGTGACGCGCCACCGCTTGGAGTTGGAGCGTATTATCCAAGACCGATTCATGGCGGAGACATTGGCGCCAGACGACTCACTGTTCGACGAATTGCTCGGCCAGCAGAGGCGCCTCCATTCGCCGTCAATCGCCTCCTCACCGTAAATGCGACGCGATGGCCTCGTGCTCGCCGTCTCCCTCTTCAACCGCATCGCGCGAGCCGCTCCCGGAAGGTGGCTCGATATACGCACCTCGGCATCCTCCTCGGCTGCTGCTGCCATGGGCCGCTGGACCTCGGTTTCGCCGCCTTCAACCACGTCATTAAGGCGGGATGGAAGGTGAACGCCATCGACTTCCATCAACTGCTCAAAGGACTCTGTGCCCAGAAGAGGACGAGCGACGCAATTAACATAGTGCTCCGGCGAATGCCCGAGCTCGGCTGCAGGCCCGATGTCATCTCCTACAACATTTTTCTCAAGGGGCTCTGCAGTGAGGGGAAGAGCCAAGAGGCACTAGAGCTGCTCCTCTTGATGGCTGATGACGGAGGCAGCTGCGCACCTAATGTGGTGTCGTATAACACCGTCATTGATGGCTTCTTTAAAGAGGATCGTGTGGAGAAAGCTTACAGCCTATTTCGTGAAATGCTGGATCGTGAGATTTCACCGGATGTCGTGACTTACAACTCGGTCATTTCTGGACTGTGCAAGGCTCAAGCAATGGACAGGGCCGAGGGGGTCCTTCAACAGATGTTCGATAATGATGTTATGCCGAATAATATCACATATAATAGTCTGATCCATGGATATTGCTCTTCAGGACAGTGGGAAGAGGCGGTTAGAATTTTGAAGAAAATGTGCAGAGATGGTCCTGCACCAGATGTTGTTACTTATAACTCGGTGATGGGCCATCTTTGCAAGAATGGAAGATGCACAGAAGCTAGAAAGATTTTTGATTCCATGCGCAAGAGGGGCCAAATACCAGATGTTTCCATGTACGGCATTCTGCTTCACGCATATGCCACCAAAGGAGCTCTTGTTGATATGCATGATCTCCTTGATTTGATGGTTAGGAATGGTATTGCACTCAATCATCATATATTCAACATGTTGATACGTGCATATGCTAAACATGAAATGGTTAATGAATCAATGCTTCTGTTTAACAAAATGCGGCAGCAAGGATTGAACCCTGATATAGTCAACTATGGAACGGTAATAGATGCACTTTGCAAGATAGGCAGAGTGGATGATGCTATGTCTCAATTGAATCAGATGATTGGCGAAGGATTGACTCCCAACATCGTTGTTTACTCGACCCTTATTCATGGTCTGTGTACCTGTGGCAATTGGGAGAAGGCTGAGGAATTATTTTTTGAAATGATGAATGGAGGCATCAGTCCTGACACCACGTTCTTCAATACAATATTGGGCAACCTATGCAAAGAAGGAAGGGTTATAGAATCCCAAAATCTCTTCGACTTGATGGTACAGATAGGTGCGAAGCCTGATGCCTTTTCATATAATACACTAATACATGGATATTGCTTAGATGGTAAGATGGATGAAGCGATGAAGTTACTTTCTATTATGGTCTCCATTGGCTTGAAGCCTAATGTTGTTACATATACCACTTTGCTTGATGGCTACTGTAAAAATGGTAGGATAGAGGATGCATTAACTCTATTCAGAGAAATGCCGAGCAAAGGAGTTAAGCCTGGTGTTATTACATACACCGTTTTGCTGCATGGGTTATTTCAGGCTGGAAGGACTGCTGCTGCAATGGAACTCTATCACAGGATGATCAACACTGGAATGAGACTTGACATAGGCACGTACAACACAATCCTATTAGGACTTTGCGAAAATAATTGCATTTATGATGCACTCCGAATGTTTCGGAATCTATGTTTGAAGGATTTTCAGCTTGAGATCAGGACTTTTAACATTATGATTGATGCGTCACTTAAAGTTGGCAGAAAGGATGAAGCTAAGGATTTGTTCGCTGGTATCTCAGCCAAAGGATTAGTGCCCGATGTTGTAACCTACAGCTTAATGATACAAAATCTTATAGAAGAAGGGTTGCTACAGGAGTCTGATGATCTGTTTCTATCTATGGAGAAGAATGGCTGCGCTGCCAACTCTCGTATGCTGAATGCTATTGTCAGAACGTTACTTCAGAAAGGGGAGATACCCAGGGCTGGGGTTTACCTCTTGAAAATTGATGAGAAGAACTTCACCCTGGAAGCTTCCACCTCTGGCTTGCTTATTTCACTTGTTTCAAGGGGGGAATATCAACAACATCTGAAGTTTCTCCCTGAAAAATATTGCTCTTTTGTGGAATCCAAGGTTGATTGAATGTGTTTGCAGCTAATCACTTCTAACTAGAATTTCAGGACATTTAATTGATGGGAGATCTTTCCTTTGTATATGAAGTGGAGATTGCATAACATTTTGATCATCTCTCACAACCTTCTGAGCAATATCACTTCTGAATTGCAGAGAAACTATTAAAAATTTAGAAGTGTTTATTTAAGTCTTGCTTTAGATAGGCTTGGCAATTGATATTCCATTGGGTTGAAGAACACAAAATGGCTCAAATCAAGTTGGATCCACTATCATTTGTACTTTTGAAGATGATAGCTTCATTACGGAAGGATCTGAGACTAGAGCTTTCAAAGCTAATACCTGTTTTTCTCTAGTTTATTGTTTTGCTTTGTTGGTTTTACATGCATTAAGTTTGACACTAAATCAAGCAATGCTATTGAATCATTTAACCCCAGTGAGACATGACATATCTTCTCTTGAAGAACAGTCTAAATGATTTTTGATTTGTTTTGGTTCTAATTGTACCTCTCTTTTATACTATGTCTCATTGTAGAAATACTTGTTGTCTTTGGTTGATACCAAAATTGTTTATTTCCTATCAGATATTCATTTGGTTATGGGACTCAACTTCTACAAGTTATTGTTAGTATAACATGTAAAAATGATCGTTTCCATCATTATTTTTGAGATTTTGTCCTGAGGTTCATTTCGCTTTGTTGATAATAATTGTTATAGCTGTGACAATCGATCATTAGGGGGGACAACTGGATTTTTTTTTTTGGATTTGAAATTTTTGCAGAGATAACTTAATCATTGGGCTTGTGCTATTATTTTGAAAGAACCATTAGAAATACTCTATCATGTTTCCAAACAAGGCACCATTTATCTGACTGTATGTGCTTTTGTTTATTTCCTGTTTTTATATCCATACGTTTGGCTCTGTCTATTTAGACAAATTTTAGGTGGGCAATCTCCGCAATGGTGTATGAATCATTTTTATCTTTGGATAGGTTTGGTACTGTGGGTAGTGAAAATGGAGCTCCTCTTGAACAATGCAAGGGATCCATTTTCTTAGGGTGTGTTTGGTTGCTTGTACCAAGTGGTACATGTATGAGATGGTTAAAAAAAAGGTCTATATTATTGACCAGAGAGATTGGTTTCCTTTGCATCTACTAATTACAACCTTTGATATACATTATATCGACTATTGAGGTCGTGCAATGTAGTTCCTGGAAATGACTGGAACAAACTGCTGCTTGATGGGATTATCATTGGAAAGGGAGATGTTTCACGGGAAGAACTTTATGCTGTTAGTAAGAGGAGAATCGAAACTCTTAATTCGGACAGTAAGACCCATAACCTTCTCTGAGTTCAGTACAGGGACTATTTTAACCTACAGTTCCTTTCCTGGGCAGTCCCTCGCAATGTTTTCTCTTCCGTTCTTTTTTTGTTTTGACAGGAGGGAGGCTCTTAACAAGTTAGAGCAGAGGAGATTGTGAAAGTGCTTTAGTGACCAACGGTGTAATGTCTGGCGGTTATATTGAATAAATAGAGAATCGATTCTATGCTAGTGCTGTAGCTTCTGAATCCATTTTACTCAATAGATAGAGAAGAATGATTTAGATCTTGAGGTTGAAATGCTACTGGAATGCTTTATGGTAATCTCATTAACTGGTTTCAGCGTATGGAACTTTACTTCCTGCTTTAATATTTATGTAACTTTCAAAAAGAAATGCATAGAAACAACTCTCGAGGAAAAATGCGTGTATTGAATTGGGATCGTTGTACCGTGTCTGCACAAAATCCCTGCCCTCGCTGTTGTTTCCACCCCGCTGGTGGCTCATGCTACTTCAGGTTGGGAATGGCCAGTGTTGCCTACTGTGGAAGGTGATCACTGTCTTGATTTGTACAGTGTGAGAGAGTGATCATTATTAATTTCATGCAATTGTTTTGTGTAAAATTAATTGTGCCTATTAGTTATTTATACAATTGGTGCAAAAATGTGTAGTATTAGGTTTACTCACACTTGCTCTGTAGATCACTTGGATGAATGTGTGGGACATGAAAGCTTGTTTGGAACTATTGGACAACTATGTATCCAGTATGTGCTATTGAAACTTGTATGTGGAAAAATGGATTAGATAAGGGATGATGTTAGTTGTTACTTGCGTCAGCAACCAACAGAGGATCCAAGTGAATTTTATTTCCTAGATTTTTCCACAAAAAAAATTGGATTAGGTAATAGATGCTTTTAGTTAGCTACCAACAGAGGATCCAGGTGAATTTGATTTAATTCACTATTTCTAATTGGTATTTCGATGAACTTTATCAAGATCGTGGGATCCAAACAATATCAAACTGTGGATAGATGCAAGTGTACTAGCACAAACATTGTTTAGTCACAGGTTTGCAATGATGCAATTGCTATTAATGTTCCCTCTTAAGATTGAAGTACACAACTGCATTCATTACTAAACATAAACAACAACCAAAATACTAATGTGCTCACATTTCTTCTATGCATTTTGCAAGTTATGTACTGTACATTGTGATGGACATTTTTTTTTACTTGCTTCAGATATGATGATGCCTGGAAAATATTTGAGCTTATGGAAAAGAACAATGTCCAACCTGACCATGTGACATCCTCAGTCATGTCAAAGGTAATGAAGAAGAACAAGACATCTGCCAAGGATGCATGGGAGTTCTTCCAACGAATGAACAGAAAAGGTGTCAAGTGGAGCTTGGACATCTCTGCTTCTCTGATTGGGATCTTTTGTGAGGAGGGGCTGAACAAAGAAGCTCTTATCATCCAGTTAGAAATGGAGAAGAGAGGAATTGCATCAAACACGAACATATATAACACATTAATGAATGCATACCGCAAATCCAATCAAATTGAAGAAGCTGAGGGACTCTTTGCTGAGATGAAAGAGAAAGGCTTAAAACCAACAACAGTGACCTATAATATCCTTATGGATGCTTACAGTAGAAGATTGCAGCCAGAAGTTGTTCAATCATTACTTCTGGAGATGCAAGATTTCGGACTACGACCAAATGCTAGGTCTTACAATTGTCTCATAAGTGGCTACGGGCAGCAGAAGAAAATGTGTGATAAGGCTGAAGATGCTTTCCTGAGGATGAAGGCAGATGGCATTAAGGCAACATCTTCTTCGTACACTTCACTGCTTTGTGCATATGCAGTTAATGGACAGCATGAAAAAGCTCACATCACATATGTAGATATGAAAAGAGAAGGACTTAAACCTTCTTTAGAAACATATACAGCTTTGCTTGACTCATTTAGGAGAGCTGGTGACACAGAGAAGCTAATGGAGACATGGAAATCAATGATCAATGATAAGGTTGGAGGCACTAGAGTCACATTCCACATGGTACTTGATGGCTTGGCTAAACATGGGCTGTATGTTCAGGCAAGGGATGTAATATGCGAGTTTGGAAAGATTGGCTTACCACCTACTGTTATGACGTACAACATTTTGATGAATGCTTATGCAAGGGGAGGACAATATTACAAATTGCCCCAACTTCTGAAAGAGATGGCTGCTCTGCAACTAAAACCAGACTCCATTACATATTCTACAATTATATATGCGTATGCCCGTGTTCGTGACTTTTCGAGAGCATTCTATTACCACAAGCAGATGGTTCGAAATGGGCAAGTGCCTGATGCTAAGTCATATAGAAAGTTGTTAGATACCTTGGATGTGAAGGGTGCAAGGTTGGCATTGAATACCATTCAGGTAAATAAACTTAACCTTTTTTATCATAACAAGAAAGATTTTTAAACTGTTCTCTTAGATTTTTGAAATGTTCTGACAGGATTCTGATACATTGAAAAAGGAATACCTTTTGGATATTATGAAAAGATGGTTATGATCAATGTGAATAGGTAAGGTTTAAGTTCGTTACATATTGTGATAATAAAACAATATATGACCTCACTTTATAGGCAAAGAAAGTAAATCTTGTTAAACTGGTAAGAACGGATACTACACTTGATCTTAGCCTAAAGGCCAAGGTATGCTTTGAGGCAGAGCATACAACGCATGAAACAGAAAAGGAAAAATCAAAAGACCGAAAGAGTTCCTACAGCTTTATTCAGCTCAGTAGCTGCCATGACAACTGTCATGTGGGGACGCACGTACAGGCGCCGCCGTGACGTGCGCCGCGCCACAGAACGCGCTGCGCGCGCGCAGGAGGAGGCCACCGCGAGTGGCTAAGTTTGGAAAAGATAGATTAGTTTCTATTCTTAGTCCTTAAGTTTGGGAAAGATAAGATTAGTTTCTATTCTTGTTCCTTAAGTCTAGGAGAGATTGGTTAAGGCCCTTGGCCATATATTCCTGTAATGACAGATTGAGAGGATTAAGCAAGATCATTATCTCTAATCTCCCATCTCTCTCCCAACAAGCCGACGGCAGAGGGGCAAAACCTCGCCGGCGAAGACGGACCGTGGCTACGAACTACGTAGCCAAGGGCCAGCTACCCTAGGTCCTGACGCCCTTGGCAACCTGGTATCAGCTTCCAGGCGTTCCTCGTCTCCCTCTGCCGTGCCGCCGCAACAGCCAGCCGCCTCCGCGCCACCACCCAGCCCACCCAATTCACCACCATCAGCCGCCGCCTCGATTACTTCAGCCATGTCGGACCCGACCATTGTTGATCTGGCCAAGATGATCGAGTCCCTGACCACGACTGTGACGAACCTGCAGATGACCGTGACCGCGCTGCAGAAGGAGAAGTCCTTCTCTTTGTCGGGCTCCCACGGGGGCAATGACGGGCAGCACCACAACGATCGGCCCCCGCGGTTCCAGAAGATGGATTTTCCCCGGTACGACGGCAAAACCGATCCGTTGATCTTCGTCAATCGCTGCGAATCGTACTTCCATCAGCAGCGGATCATGGAGGAGGAGAAGGTCTGGATGGCCTCCTACAACTTGGAGGACGGCGCGCAGATGTGGTACGTCCAGGTCCAGACGGACGAAGGCACCCCGTCATGGCGTCGGTTCAAGGAGCTGCTGCACCTGCGCTATAGGCGCCCGTGCGCTTTTGCTCCGTGGCCGATTATTGAGTGCCGACGTCGGCACGGCGATCGCCGAATATCAAGATCGGTTCAGCGCTCCTTCCTCGTGCGGTCCGCCGAGGAGTCGCAGCGGGTCCAACTCTTCACCGGTGGTCTCCAGCCGCCGCTCAGCATCGACGTCCGCATCCAGAACCCGCAGTCCCTGGCCGGCGCCATGAGTCTGGCCCGGCAGTTTGAGCTGCGCGAGCAATCGCCCCAGCGCCAGGCCCCGCCACGCTCTCGCTTCTGCGCGCCGCGCCCTTTAGCCCTCCGGTGCCGCGGGTCGACGCAACCGCACCGCGAAGATCTCTGAGAGGGTCGCCAGATCAAGCGCCTCCCAGCGAGCAAGAGGAGCGGCGAAAAGGCCTTTGCTTCAATCTGCGACGAAGTACACCCGGCCACAACCGTGAACCGCGGTGTTGTTCCTTCTGGAGGGCATCGAGGAGGACGATGCTGACGGCCCCACCGAGGAGTCTGAGGAGGCCGCGGCCGGGGACGCCCCTGTCTTCTCCCTATAGGCACTCGCCGGGGTCTCCTTCGCCGACACCATGCAGGTCGCCGTCGCGCTCGGCTCCGTGGCGCTCGTCGCCCTCCTCGACTCCGGCAGCACGCACAACTTCATCTCCGAGGCGGCTGCCCGGCGTTCCGGCCTTCCTCTTCAGCAGCGTCCACGCCTCACGGCTATGGTCGCCAACGGCGAGCGCGTCTCGTGTGTCGGGGTCATCCGCGGCGCGCCACTGACCATCGACGGCGTCGCTTTCCCTGCCGACCTCTTCGTCATGCCGTTGGCGGGCTATGACGTGGTCCTCGGCACCCGGTGGCTCGGCGCCTTGGGCCCCATTGTTTGGGACCTCGCCCGGCGCCGGATGACGTTCCAGCACCAGGGGCGCACCATCTGCTGGTCGGGCGTGGCGTCCTCCAGCGCGCCGACCCTCGGCGCCACTGCGGCGGGAGAGCCCCTCCTCGACGAGCTCCTGGATTCCTTTGGGGACATCTTCGCCGCGCCCACCGAGCTGCCCCCTAAGCGCGCGCACGACCACCGCATCACCCTCAAGACGGGCGCGCAGCCGGTGGCCGTTCGCCCGTACCGATACCCGGCGGCCCACAAGGATGAACTTGAGCGGCAGTGCGCCGCCATGATCGAGCAGGGCATCGTCCGCCGCAGCGATTCTCCGCTGCCGCCGGTCCTTCTCAAGAAACCCGACGGGTCGTGGCGCTCTGCGTGGACTATCGTGCCTGACGCGCGCCATCGTCAGGACGCGTTCCCCATCCGGTGGTCGACGAGCTTCTCGGCGAACTCCACGGCCGCGGTTCTTCTCAAAATTTGGACTGCGGTCGGGTACCACCAAGTGCGGATGCGGCCGGAGGATGTGCACAAGACCGCGTTCCGCACCCACGACGGCCTATATGAGTTCCTGGTGATGGCGTTCGGGCTCTGCAACGCTCCGGCAACGTTTCAGGCCCTCATGAATGATGTACTTCGCCCCTTCCTTCGTCGTTTCATCCTCGTATTTTTTGACGACATTTTGATATATAGCAAGTCTTGGGCGGATCACCTTCGCCATCTCTGCGCCGTCCTCTCCGAGCTTCGGCGGCACCAGCTCTTCTCAAGCGCTCCAAGTGCGCCTTCGGCACCCCCTCCGTCGCCTACCTCGGCCACGTCATATCTGAGGCGGGCGTCGCCATGGATTCCGCCAAGGTGCAGGCCATCCTCGACTGGCCGGCACCCCGTTCGGCTCGGGCGGTGCGCGGCTTCCTCGGCTTAGCGGGCTACTACCGCAAGTTCGTCCACCACTACGGCACGGTCGCCGCGCCGCTGACCGCCCTCCTCAAGAAGGACGGCTTCACTTGGGACGACGCAGCGGCCGCGGCGTTCGCAGCGCTCAAGGCCGCAGTCACCACGGCCCCCGTCCTCGCCATGCCGGACTTCTCCAAGCTCTTCATCGTCTAATGTGACGCTTCGTCGCACGGGTTCGGCGCCGTGCTCGTCCAGGACGGCCACCCGGTCGCCTTCTTCAGCAGCCCCATCGCCCCGACACAAGCGCCGCCGCTTCTGGCGGAACTCATCGGCCTCGTCAGCGGTTCGGCATTGAGGCCGATTATGGGGCGGCGCTTCGTCAGACGGACCACTCTGACCTCAAGTACCTCCTCGACCAGCGCCGCCACGATACCCGGCACCATTGGGTCGGCAAGCTCTTGGGGTTCGATTTTTCGGTTGAGTACAGGTCGGGCGCAACGAACACCGTGGCCGACGCCCTCTCCCGCCGCGACACCGAAGGGGGCGAGTTGCTGGCAATCTCGGCACCCCGCTTCGACTTCATCGCGCGCCTCCGTCACGCCCAGGCCACTGATCCGGCCCTGGTCGCCATCCATGACGAGGTCCACGCCGGCAAGCGCGCGGCGCCGTGGGCAGTGGTGGACGACATGGTCGCCTACGACGGGCGCCTGTACATCCCGCCCGCCTCACCACTCCTGTAGGAAATCCTGGCCGCAGTCCACGACGACGGCCACGAGGGCGTCCACCGCACGTTGCACCGCCTCCGCCGTGACTTCCATTTCCCCAACATGCGTCGTTTGGTGCAGGACTTCGTGCGGGCGTGCGCGACACGTCAGCGGTACAAGTCCGAACACGCACCACCGCTTGCCGCAACCGCGTTGCGATTCCTCCATCGTGCGGGCGGACATCGGTGCAGACTTCGTGGAGGCGCTGCCCCGGGTGCACGGGAAGACGGTCATCCTCTCCGTCGTGGACCGCTTCAAGAATATCGCCACTTCATCCCTTGGCGCACCAGACACCGCCGAGTCCGTGGCGCAGCCTTCTTCGCCGACATCGTGCGTCTCCACGGCATTCCGCATCCATCGTGGTTCGTCGCGACCGGTGTTCACCGGCGTTCGGGCGCGAGCTCATGCGCCTCATGGGTACGGCGCACATGTCCTCGCCTTCCACCCCCAAACGGACGGCAGACGGAAGCCGCTAACCGCGTCATCGTCATGTACTGCGGCCGCTTCACAGCGACGCTTCGGCGTGGCTTTCGGCTGCCGTGGTGAGTACGCCTACAACACTGACCTACCGATCGTCGCTACACGAGACGCCGTTCGGGTGGTCTCGATCGCGACCGCCTCCATCCGATCCCACGAGCCGGTGAGACTCGTGTGGCATTATTGCCAGAGATGGAAGATCGCGAGGCCTTCTCGCCGACGTCCGCTATCGCCTGGAACAAGCGCAGGCGGTGCAGAAGCGCCACTACGACCGGCTCCATCGGCCGGTGTCTTACCAGGTCGGCGACTGGGCGTTCCTGCGCCTCCGTCAGCGCGCGGCCACCTCATTTCCACGCTCGGCCACGGGGAAGCTCAAGCCCCGCTTCGTCGGGCCCTACCGCGTCGCCGAACTGATCAACGACGTCGCTGTCCGTTCGAATCGCCACGGGCGCGCGTCTTCATGACGTGTTCCATGTTGGAGTGCTCAAGAAATTCGTCAGGACCCCGCCGGACACGCCTCCTGACCTGCCCACAGTCCACCATGGCGCGGTGGTTCCCGAGCCACTCCGGGTAGAGCGAGCTCGCCTGGCGCGAGGAGTTCGCCAGGTGCTCGTGCATTGGCGCGGCGAGCAGTTCGCATCAGCAACATGGGAAGACCTTGACGACTTCCGCGCCCGGTTCCCGGACTTTCAGCTCGAGGACGAGCTGGATCTCGAGGGAGGGAGAGATGTCATGTGGGGACGCACGTACAGGCGCCGCCGTGATGTGCGCCAGCGCCACGAGCAGCGCGCTGCAGCAGAGGAGGCCACCGCGAGTGGCTAAGTTTGGAAAAGATAGATTAGTTTCTATTCTTAGTCCTTAAGTTTGGGAAAGATAAGATTAGTTTCTATTCTTGTTCCTTAAGTCTAGGAGAGATTGGTTAAGGCCCTTGGCCATATATTCCTGTAATGACAGATTGAGAGGATTAAGCAAGATCATTATCTCTAATCTCCCATCTCTCTCCCAACAAGCCGACGGCAGAGGGGCAAAACCTCGCCGGCGAAGACGGACCGTGGCTACGAACTACGTAGCCAAGGGCCAGCTACCCTAGGTCCTGACGCCCTTGGCAACAACACAAGAACCCACTGCTGACTTCTGAGAACATCCTGCACATGTCGGTGTCAAGAACATTCGCAGGTAACTAGAGAAAAACAACAGAATATCGTGTTAGCATGTTCACCAACACCCATCTACTAAAACTCACAAACTTATGGTGTTAAATAAGAGTAATCCATACCCTAATGGCCTGTTTGGTTGGAGGGAATTGATAGAAAGGAATGGGAATTGAGAGAGATGGGTTATAAAATCCTTTGATTGGTTGGTGGGAATTGGAGAAGGGAATGGGAGTTTACAACTTAAACGTGGGGAATTCAATTCCCTGCCTCCCCCCTGGGAATTGAAGTCTCGCTTAATTCCCTTGTCCATTCCCATTTCCCAACGATGCCAAACAGGCCATAAGCACAATGGCCAAAACACTTACCAAGGACGTCTTGGTAGGCCAGACGAAATTATAACCTTCCTAAAGCTTGCAGACTTCCCGATCGGAGGGCCTCTCTACGTCATCGTTTGTGCAAAGAGATCCTCATGCTTTGTGTGATTGCGGGAGGCCTTCGCACGCCGCTGGACCGCACGACGGCGAATATTTGGTCAGGATCGACTCAGCCAGCAGTGCGGAGAGCACCCCAATGAGTTCTCGTTTTTGCGTTTCAGGCCTTCCTAAAGCTTGCAGACTTCCCGGACGGAGGGCCTCTACATGTCATCGTTTGTGCAAAGAGATGCTCATGCTTTGTGTGATTGCGGGAGGCCTCCGCACGCCACTGGACCGCACGACGGCGAATGTCTTATTCTCCCCTCCCACCATTCGCCAAATCCGCACCTCCTCTTTATGCCACCGGCGAAGACTCCAGATGCCTGTCTACTTCTGCTTCCGTCGTCACCGACGGGCAACAGGCCGCCGCCACGCACGAGGAAGCCCGACACGAAGCGCCACGTCCTTACCGCTTCCGTGCTCCTCTCCTTCCTCCTCGGTACCGACAGCGGCGGTCCTGAGATTTCAGGGGCCCGGAACGAGATTTAAAATAGGGGCCCTTCTAAATAATAATAATAATAATAATAATAATAATAATAATAATATATGCGGAATTGCTCCAGTTCGGACGTCTGAATTTTTCGGACGTACTGCAACATTTTTTCTCTACGTATGTAACATTTTTTGCCAATGCGTGCAACATTTTTCTTCGACAAATAATGAATTGCGGCACAGTAAACGGATGTTGCAAGCGTTGAAAAAAAATGTTGCACGTGTCGGAAAAAAATGTTTTAAGTGTTGAAAAAAAATGTTGCAAGAGGCGTCCGATGAAATGAACAGTGTCGGATGTCCGAGCGCTAGTTCTTCCCATATATATATATATAAGTGTTACCAATAAACACTCAAGGTGTATCCAAAAAAATTATTTATATCAAGCAACAGGTAAAGCAAGAAGTACATATTACAATATTACAGTATATACTGTTATATATACAATATACTAATACTAGTACATGTACAGGGGTGGGTCCCCATGGTTTGAGGGGCCCGGAGCGGCAGCCCCTCTTGCCCCCCTCCAGGGCCGGCACTGGGTACCGACTCCAACCTCCCCATAGCTCTTAGAACCAGGGTTTTAACTCTTCTCGGCTGCCCTCTCCCGCCGCCTCCACTCTATGCCGCTTTCCTTCCGATGCGGCCTCCATGCGGTCTTCCTCTGCTTCGGCCTCGGCTCCTCCGGTGCCTCCCTTGCCGATCGCCTCGAGCGGGCAATCTCAACCCAGCTCCTCCTTCTCGCCGTCTCTTCCACCGCCGGCGCACTCTGTTACCTTCCGCTTCAGCTACTATTTTGAGGGCATTTTGATGGGATGACGAACTGCAATTCCCAGTCGGAATGAGGTCACGCAAGATAGTCTGAAGCATGGAGGTAAACTGAGATACATCTTTTTTCCTTTTTTTTTTGTTCTGTGAGTTCAATTGTGTGTGGCTGTGAGCTGCATCTTTTTTCCTTTTTTGTTTTTGTTTTGTGAGTTCAAATGTGTGGCTGTATGAACTAGATATTTTATGGTGGTTCTTGCAGACCTGAGTAGCTCGGATCCGCCCGTGATGGAAGGTCTCGATGAACTTCTTACTGTAAGTCTATATTTATCTATAGCTTATGTGTGATCGGAACACATTTTCCACTTCTCGCTATGATGCTGACACAGATGATTTATTTTCAGAGATCAAAGGCCATGGTAAAGAGAGTTCACCTAGAAGACAATGGTAAGAGATATGCTACCGCCTGGTGAATCATGTATTGGTCAGTCGACTGTGATGCTAACCATTTCTTTCTTGCAGGAAACCCTCCGGTCCTAACACCTTCTACCATTCGCTGGTTCAATTCAGAATCTGCAAAAAAAGGTACATCCTTATGCCGTATTTCAGGATCTTGTACATCTTCGAGCTAGCTTTGAGATTGGATCCTAATTTTTCTTACTTTACGATTTGTGCAGGTGTACCCTAATGATTCATTCTGAGATCATGTCCCAGGATCTCACGTTGATAGCTGCTATCTTCGGAATTATATTATTCAGAATGCGCATGTGCTAGCAATGATTTGTTTCACAGTATGATGGCCATCCTTGTTTTAGCATTAAGGCCTTAACTAATATATCTAAGATTCGGAAACATTTTGCTAATGGTGAACTCAAACAAGGCCATATAGGATAATGTGTGTTGAATCAGGGTGTTTTTTTTCCACCAATCACACATGCAGTATCCATCTGGCATGGTAAATTGTTGATATATTTGTTTGATGTTTCTATCAGAGACCAACATTAGGAAAACAAATCTTTTCCTACAACTTAGTCATTCATTTACTTGCCTCCCACTTAGTTCGCATAGCTATTTCCTGCTATTCGTGATTTTTTCCTGACTTTTCGGAAGTTCTTGCAGATGTTTGTTTGGTCTCTTGTACATCTTACACTTTGAGATTTTTTCTAGATGGCTGCGGATATAAAAGTGGCTTGCCGCATGCAGGCCGCTGCTTACAAGTACCTTATTAAGCATTGTACGCACCTTTCTAGATCAAAAAAGCCAGAATAACATCCATATCATAAGATGCGAAAACTTGTTTAGTTTTGCTCTCGATCAAGTATTTCCATTGCCCAGATCATCGGCGCATTGCGTTCTTCACCAAGAGGATTCTCTTAAACATGGTATATCGCCTAGGTAGTGCTTTCATTTCTATATGTTCTGCATGAATGAAACATCGGTTCAATCTAAAAAGGCTGATCTCAAGACAATTTGAACTAGTTTTCAGACTGCATACCTTCCAGATGCTATTTCTGAACATAAAATTTAAATAGATTCATATATTTCTCACCGTTTTTTTTTGTATAGCAAAAAATGCTCACTGCAGTTGTATAGCTTTTCATTTTTTCAAGCCGTTTTCCGATTCTTCAATGTCTGCTCAACTGTAGATTATACAACTCATATGTATGATGTAGATGAAAATGGTCTTCTCATCCTCTTATTATATTCTTTCATCTAACTGATTCGCTAGCTGCTCTGAGCATCTCAGCTTTGTTGTAGTATGATTTAGTTTCTTCTGTTGAGCAGATCTCATTTATCAAAGAGCTTTCTCATATCTCCTCAGAGTTTGATAGTATAGGTAGTATATAGGTGTTTGTTCTTTTCTTCCCTTACTTTCCTGTTTTCAGTAGTTATCCAGCAATCTTCCGATACATCTAATTTAAATATCTGGATGAACCTCATGCATGGACTTGAACTACCGTGCTATAATATACTCTATTAAAATATATGCTTGAGTAATGGCCTATCTAAATCCTACTGCAACCAGTATAGGTTTTCTCTGCTTTATTTCTGTATATGTGTGCTAGACATCTATCAGCTGCTTCTTGTTAGAGCTTACCACAGAATACATATAGTGTCATATCTATAGTTGTTGCAGAAATATCAATGTTACTTCTATAAAAAAATATGCAACTTAGCAATGCAAAAAGGTTTTCCTTCCTGATATTTATTTTCATTAGTATCAGATTGTAAATACCTTGCACAAGCAGATTACAGTCCTAAGCATTTCGTCTTAGCTTTCCTTTTCCTTTTTCCCATTCCTAGGTTGTTCGGGTGCTACTACAAAGCTACAGACTTCAAAAGATGCAGAATATTGCAGTCTACCACCTAATGGTGTATCCTCTCAGCAAATGGGTTACAAAGAGACTCGACAGAATCCGGCGCAGTTTCCTTTGGAAAGGCGAACAGGAATGCAATGGGGGTCACTGCCTGGTAAATTGGAAAAAAATTTGCAGGCCCAAGACGCTGAGGGTCTAGGGGTAAAAGGCTTGGACAGATTTGGTCGGGCACTTCGAGTTCGTTGGTTGTGGTACGCTTGGAAAGAGCGAAATAAGCCTTGATCAGGCTCGCCACTTCCTTGTTTTGCCTCAGACCGCAGTTTGTTCACTGCAAGTACTGTCATCGCTTTAGGCAATGGCGAAACAGCGGAATTCTGGGAGTCTAGATGGCTACAAGGAAAATCTCCAGCGGAGTTGGCGTCGTCTTGCTACAAACTGGTTTGAAGAAGAACAGGCAAGGTTAAGGACCTACTAACATCCAGGAATTGGATTAGTCCTTTGCGCCGGATTACAAACGAAGGGCAACTGCAGGAGTTCTTTCATCTTTGGCACGCGTTGCGACAGGTACAACTACAGCTACAAATGGATGATCAGATCATCTAGAAGTGGACGTCCTTCGGGGAGTATTCAACAAGCTCGGCATACAGGACCCAGTTTATAGGTGCCACTCCAGATCACACCTATAAGATGATCTGGCACGTGCCCGCGGAGGGGAAATGTAGGTTCTTCGCTTGGCTCTTCATCCAAGACAGGATTCTTACAGCGGACAGGCTAGCCATCAGGGGGTGGCCTCATTCCACCACATGCGTCCTCTGTGGATTGGAAGAAGAAACATCATCTCACCTGCTGCTAATGTGCCCTTTTGCACGGCAGATCTGGATGAGGGTGCTTCGCCTTACACAATCAACCCTAAGTGCCCCCTAGCCTTCCATGGCTCACCTGGGGAATTTCGCATGGTGGAAGAACACTCGTCTCGCGGTGACCTCGACCAGGCAAAAGGACTTTGATGGGGTGGTTACATATGGCCTGTGGAACCTTTGGAATGAAAGGAACTGTAGGATCTTCCAAAACACCTATATCACGATGCAGCAGGTGGCTGACACAGTCATTAGGGACGTGCATAACCGATCGGCGGCCTTCGAGATGCTCTGACTTCTAGCCTCGAGATCTTTTCGTCGCTCATCTCAAAGTTGCTCTAGTCTGATGTTATAATTGTGTTTGTTGTCTTGCTCTTGTGGGCTTCTTTTAGGCCTTGGTTAAGCACTAAGTCGTTCCACATTTCTGTAAACTCTTTCATCTATTTTTTTCTTTAATGCATTTGGCAGAGCTCTTGCCTATTCCTTCAAAAAAAATGCAGAATAACAATTAAGGTACCGAAGATCCAAGCAATCAATCGAAGCAACAAGTCCGAAAAGCAGAGCATCATCCTTCCCCAGTTATCGTCCCTCCAGCCTCCCCTTAAGAGATCGTAATTAATGCTAAGGGAGGAGTTCACCTGTCTGAGTAATATAATCTTCCTTCTACTCTTTATTAATTTGATTTACCGTTTCTTTTTATTCAGTAAGTAGGTTTTTAGCAGCCATTTCCTCTGCAGGCAAGATGCTAAAGATCCTAGGTTCTGTTCCGCAATCTGTATACATAGTATGACCAGACTTTGTAGCAAGACAATCACTTTCCACTGTATCTTAAAGTTTTTGTTTCCGTGTTTTCGTAACGATGCTTCGCGACCACCACAGAATAAACTTTTTTCTGTGTGTATTGTTCAACATGCAGCTATTAGTTCAAGACCTAGGTACTTATTACGGCACTAATATGTGTATAAACCAGTAAAGTACCTGCTGCGCAATGCGTCTCTTTATTTTGCTGTTTTTTACCTCTGTCGTTAAGAATAGCCTTCACAGAAAAATCATAATAGTTACTTGCGTTGATGCTTTTAGAAAGAGTGTTTCTTATACCGCATACAGAATATTACTTTGCTTTTGTTTTCCCTATCCAGAATAAACACATTACTTCTCAGTTGTTTTCTGCAATCGCATGCAGTACTGCCTTTCTTAGTGTATATCCTTTGCTGGCACTTTAATTATACAGAAATCATCAATCCAGTCAATAATCCAAAAAAACGTCATCGTCATTACTACGAATACTGAAATCTATCTATATGATACGCAATCGATCCAGCCAAAGCTGAAACCGCTATCTTTTAAAAACGCTTGTCTAGTTGCCTGCTGTCTGTGTTTGCGCTTCAAACTGGATATTCTTTCCGTTTGCTCTAAAGTGCTACTCAGAGAATTAGCACCATTACCACTATCTTATTAGTCACACACAATTCGTTTATACACAATAATCGACCGATATATAGCCTATTTACATAACAATATTTCCTGCCAATAACAAGCCTACCACATAAAACAGTTACGTTTCCCTTATAAAATCGTGTGCGCGTCTTTCTGTTACACTTTCGCATTACGTTTGGTGTTCACCGTCGATCAACTCCCGAAGCAAGTCTCTCAGCCCGCTACTGTTATATACCATTATGAGTTACCTAATTTTTACAGCAGATAAATATCCTTCTCGAACCGTAACAAAAAAATCTTTAGTATCGGCTCTTAAAAAGAGAACGCTGCGTGCTGTCTCAGTGCAACAGTATTCGCTCCTTCTAGAATCCTAGCGTTACAGCGGCCTCAGCAATTCACACCGTCACTATTTGCTCCTTCTACTACCTTCCTCTTAGGTATCAGCTTCAAACCTATGCTAAACAGATATATTTCGTACACACAACCTAAAACAACACGTGCGACGTATAACGCCGCGCAAAGATTCCTAGTACAATCCTAAAGCTCCAAACCAACCTACGTTCTCCCCAACTCAGTGAGTTGTACTAAGGTGGCAGCAAGGTGGTATTACCGGTGACGCGGACGCCGACGTGGTGACCACACCAGCAGCGGTGCTTGGGGGCAAAAGAACTCCGGTGAAACTCCGACACAGCAGACGACGACAATTCAGCGGTCGCAAAGTAGCGGATATGGGAAGAGGAGACCATGATATGAAGCGACCGGGCGGTGCACGTACGGAGAGCGAGGTCGGCCTTTGGCCCACGATAGTTAATCGACGTTAATTAGCATAATTAACGTCGGTTGCCGATGTTAATTAGTAATTAACGTCGGCCAGAAGTAGCCAACGATAATTACTGCCGCGACCCCACTAATTAACGTCGGTCTCTTTTTGGCCGATGTTAATTAGTAATTAACGTCGGCTTAGAACTGGCCGACGTTAATTAGCGCCGTCGGGATAATTAACGTCGGTCTAGATTTGGCCGACGTTAATTGGCGATTTGCCGGAGATTTGTCGGACGAAAACAGGAATCTCAGGATTACTAATTATCGTCGGCAACACAAAAGCCGACGTTAATTAGTGCCTAATTAACGTCGGCTAACCCCTAGGACGACGTTAATTAGTCGGCTAACCCGTTGGCCGACGGTAATTAGTAAACCAGGGGCAACTTTTACCCCTATTTTCATGTTTCGCCACACAATTCAATACATAATATAATCAACATTGACAGCAATTCACACATCAACACATACAATTCATGAATATAATCAATCCAGCACAGAACATACATATAATCAAGTCATCGATCCATCATAATATCCAAATTGTCATAACATCCAAAAAAAGCCAAAGTGACAACTACAAACGCATCCAAAGTTCAACTCGAATCATACACATCCAAAGTGTATCATACACAACTATCAAATAATCTACAACTACTGGCCGCCATCTGGTTGATTGGAGTTCGCCGCTGATCCGGAAGCAAAGAGCGTTGACAAAGGCGATTAACCGTCGGTTCCCTACACAAGAAAATGCAAGATTAGACAATAATATAAGAATGAATGTACCATAAGGAGACAAGTAAGAAACGAACCGCCGGATCTGCAGGTGCTGCAAGTGTTGCAGGCGGAGTAGTTCTGTAAGACGAGGACCCATGTGCCGTTGATCCCTACATAAGGCAACAATTATAGCTAGATTGATCAAATTTTACTAGATTTACAAGTTTTGACAAAGTTTAGCTAGAAATTAGTAAGTGTAGCTATATTGAGTAAATTTAACTACATTTACAAAGTTTAACTACAACGGACCAAGTTTAGCAAAAATGAACTAAATATCGTTAAATTCATCAAACTTGACTCTAGAGATACTTAGTCTTGCTAGATTCACTAAGTCTCGCTAGAAATGACTAAGTTTAGCTAGATTGACTAAATGTAGCTAGTTTGAACAAGATTAGGTACAACAAACTAATATTAGCTAGATTAACTAAGTTCAACTCGATTCACAATGTTTAGCAAGAATACCTGAGCTGCAGGAGGTGCCGGAGGATACATCCCCTATTGTGGCGGCGGCGGCGGCGACTGGAGCGGTGGAAAGACAATGTTTTGTCCCATCGCCTGGAACATTGCCTACAAATACAATGTATAAGTATTTTGAATTAATATATTCTCTAAATGCAATAGATTGAAGACTCGGACTTACTTGAATCGCCGCTTGCTGTTGTGCCTGGTATGAAGCGTAGTACTCTTGCTGCGCCCTTGCATAATCATCACGTTGGCGCAGCTCCTCACGCAGCCTAGTAACCTCCAACTCCTGCTCTGATGAGCGATGGCTACCAACCCCCGAGGTCTGGGACGAAGAAAATCCCCTCTCAGCTCGCACCACCGCCGAGTCGATCACTCCAGTGAACATGGAGTACCTTCAAAATGCGTGACCACAAAGGCTTGAGCACTTGAATGACTTCATGAAATTTTAGAAGGTATGACATCTCACCGTCCATGGGCCTTGCCGCCTCCACTAGCATGCACAGCTACGCCGTCAAGCGGTTCCTTCCTCCAATCATAGTCTTCACCATGGCGCTTGACCATTTCCTCGCCATATTTCTCCTACATAACCAAATCAGACAATTTAAATGGGAAGCGCAAATCAAACAACTTAATTTGAATTGGATCAAAATTGTGACCACTAACCACCGATCAAGAGTTGTCATTTGATCAAGTACTTTCAGGTGTGTCGGGTCTCGACCTTTATGACCTTCCACGTACACTTCAATATCACTCTACCGAACACCGGTCCGAGCCTCCTGAGACATAAGTTAGGTGCATACATATACTTGGTAACATGTATTTTGCAAAAGATTGCTACGGCCAGACTTATCATGCGCTTAGCTTTACGCATATGTCCATCTGCGACATACGTGTGCTTTGATTCTTTGCCTCGGCAGTCTCGGTTCTTTTTTGACTTGGCGATGAACTCAGGTGAAGCCCAACACCGGCAAAGAGCCTGGTAAGCTTTTGGACGGTCCCCTAACCATGGAATCATGACCTGCACAAAGATATTAATACATTAAAACAACATTACCAAGAAACGTTAAACTCAAATAGCTCCAATATTTGTTGTTTTACCTGCATGTACTGTTCCTCGGTCAAGTAACTTTCTGAAGACCCGCGAGTCCTGTTAATTCGTTGCCCTTTAACAGACCTCAAGTAAAGATTTGTTGCTTGAATCCGAGCATTAGACAATGCATCTTTGGTCACCCGACGTGCATTTACATGGAAAACTCTACGAGCATGCTCCATGTTTGCACCGTCAGCCAAACGGTAACGCTTCTGCAATTGTTCATCACAAAGAATAGTTAGAATAGTAAAGAATCGACAGTTGAACCAATACCAACTGGCACAGAGAATCTTACCCAAAAGTCACTCCGAATCGCCTCGAGCATTCAAGTGCTCGGCATTAGGAGCAAGCAGGTAATGATCCCAACTAGTAGCAACAAATTGCTCGCCATTGGCCGCTGTGACCAACCCGGGGTAGTGCAAACGGCAGAGGTTACCTAGCACGTAGTTAACCTGCCTATGGTGCCCTCTGCCGTCAAACCCCGAGTCATCCCATGAACTGCAAGACATATAAATGATATAGTTCCAATTCGGAAAGAAATGAAATAAGACATGGTTTAGAAAATACAAACCTATCGCCAACAGTGTGATCACAACCTTGTCCTCCTCCGTCTCAGGCGCTGGAGGGGGGCGACAGATGGCTCCTCCTAAACCTCAAAGCGGGCTCCAGTAGAACCCATGGTCGTATCCCCACCCATTGGGTCCTCATCCCTTGGCCCACATCGGCCTCCCCGATCCTCATCGATCCCGGCTACAACAACAATAATAATGAATGAATAAAGAAGATAATAATCAAATAAATTATGAGAATATAACATTCTAGTTTACCTGCGTCAACATCAACCTCCTGATCCTCATCGATCCCACCTACAACAACAATAATAATGAATGAATAAAGAAGATAATAATCAAATAAATTAAGAGAATATAACATTCTAGTTTACCTGCATCAACATCCATAGCAGCACCCACTTCTTCCTCCGTCGTCTCATCCTGCGAAATAATACAAGACAGTTATATTTATGTCATATTTATGTTTTGACATGAAGTACACATCAAAAGCTTAGTTACCTCTCCACTCTGCAAAGGAACACTACGACTCTGCAACTCAGGCTCCACTAGACTCAACAAAGCACGCCGTCTACTTGCGCTTGAAGCGCTACCCTGAAACAAGGCCTCCTCGTCGCGCGAACTACTGGACTTCCTCCTACCACTGAGGAATCCCTTCGCCAGCTGCTTGATCGATTGGGGCATCCTGTTGAAAGAAAAATATCAAGTTAGTACAACAACAATAATAATGAACGAATGAACAAGATAATAAACACACAAAATTACTTGTCAAAATTCATCAATATCGCGATGATGTAGTCTCCTTCTTTCTAAGGGACGACTTGTTACTTTTTTCTTGATTGGTTGTCTTTTCCGTTTCTCAAGAATCGTTATATCTCCACGGTCTCCGACTAAAGAATTGAGACCTGGACTAGTCTCTATATCAAAAGTGCTTGGCAATTCTTCATCTTGGAAAACCTCAACAACCTCCATGGCCTCCAGCTGGCTATCTCGGAACCAAGTGATGAAATTAGGGCCCCCATTTATTCCATCCCGACGCATCGTATTAAGTTGCTTGGCAGTTGGTTGACGAATAGACGTCCAGTTCTGCTTATCGAATTCACTGTAAATGAAAACGTAAATGGATACATAAATGAATGATGTCTTGGCAAAGATAGCTTGATTGACATGTACAAAGTAAACGCTACGTGAAATATTGTTCCATCTCTTCCATATTGGAGTACATGTACAAAGACCAAAGGACTTCTTTTCTTAGAAGTGTAATAGTAAGCGAAGGCAACTACCAACGGTAGTACCTCTCCATTGGAAAATCAGAGGTCACTACAAGGTGTCTCTTCATCTACATGGTACCGCATCGTGGGAGCATTGACTTTGTGTTCTCTCGCAAAGTATACACTGAGAAGTATGATATCTCTTTTAAAGAAAATGTTCGCAATGCACCCTTCAACTCTTGCCTTATTGCCAACCATAGCTCAAGTTTCTTTAGAGCTCTTTCAATGTGATACATCCACCTATATTGAGCAGGCCACCTATCTTAGCTTCGTAAGGTAGATGAACAAGTAGATGTTGCATTGGATTGAAGAAACCCGGAGGGAATATTTTTTCCATCTTGCATACAAGCACTGGTATCTCTTTCTCCAACCTCTCCATCATGTCTTTCGATATTTCTTTAGCACATAATTGTCTATAGAAATAACTTAGCTTAGCTAGCACCTTCCACACATTATCATTAAGATACCCACGAAACATTACAGGCAGGAGTCTTTCCATGATTATGTGATAATCATGGCTCTTCAACCCATTTAGCTTCCCCGTATTCACATTCACGGCTCGTCTCAATCCCGCTGCGTAACCATCGGGAAATTTCAATTTCTTCATCCACCTCAACACTTCTTTCTTTTCTTTAGGTTTAAGGCAAAATGGAGCGCGTGGCTTACCCCCGCTTCGGTGAGCTCAAGTGTTGGCCGGATTCAGATCTCTGCTAAGTCTCTTCGGGCCTTTAGGTTGTCTTTTGTCTTGTCCGTCATATCCATGACCGTGCTTATAATGCTTTCACCAACGTTACGTTCCTGATGCATGATGTCAATGTTGTGCATCAGAACCAAGGCCTTCGCATATGGGAGCTCCCATAATCCACAAATGTGAGTCCAGTTTTTCTCCTCTCCAAACCCTTCAAACCCATCTTCTTTCTCCACCAATTTACTCAAAGATATCGGCAATTTACGCCCGCTTAGGACGTTTGGCGGACCCTTTCGACAAGCTGTGTCCTTACGGAAGGCATTCTCTCGAACCTAAAGGCGTGTCTCGTAGGCGTGAAACGCCTATGGCAATCGGTAATGTGATCTTTCCACCATTTACAAGGTGAAAACAATTGGTGTCCGAACCACGATCGGACATGTCAAATTTCCATGACACCCGGCCAAAAAAAAATACCATAGGCCATGAAATCATGGATGACCACAAATATGCAACACGAAGGTTGAATTTCTATTTCTTGTAGCGATCATACGCCTCTACCCCCGTCCATAATTTTTCACTCTTGATCAAGGGTTTGAGCATCACATTGAGACGCTTTCCGGGATGTTGGGGCGGTATGATGAGGCACAGGAACATAAACTCATATTTCATGCAAAGGGAAGGTGGAAGGTTGTATGGAATAGCAAAGACTGGCCAACACGAGTATGATGCGGCGGTTGTGTTGAAAGGCGTGAAACCATCGGTCGCCAACCCAATGCGAACATTTCTCGCATCCCTCGCGAAGTCCTCGTCAAAGCTATCTAGAGCCTTCCATGCCTCACTATCTAACGGGTGCACCATTACTCCGTCGTTCTCACGCACACCTTCTTTGTGCCATCTCATGTGCTTGGCACTTCGTTTTGAGATAAACAACCACTTCAGCCTAGGTGTGAGAGGCATGTACCGAAGTTGCTTGTGTGCAACATCAGTCGTTACCTTTTCACCTTCTTCGTTCACCACCTCGACAAATCTTGGTTTTTTACACACTAAGCAATGCTTCTCTTTCTCATGCTCCTTCCAGAAAAGCATGCAGTTATCCGTGCACACATCAATCTTCTCATACTTCATACCGAGACCAGACAACAACTTCTTAGACTGGTACATATCTCTAGGCATCTTATGATTCGTCGGCAGTATATCAGAGATCAATTCCACGAGATCATTGTAACAATTATTGGAAAAGAAATACTTGGACTTAATGGCCATGAGCCGCGTCACAAAAGCAAGCTAGGTCACTTTCGTGTGTTCGTGCAACAGCTCTTCAGAAGCTTTAAGTAGCTCAAAGAACTCCTGAACCTCACGTGTTGGCGGATCCTCCGAGTCTACGTTAATCTCTGGAGCAAAGCTTCTAGCATCTCATCCATCCTATCATCGCCCGCCCTATCATCTTCCTCTTCAACCGCAACTCGTGTCCTTGAGCACGTGACTCACCATGATGTACCCACAACTCAAAGCTTGGCATGAAACCGAACCGACAAAAGTGCGAGACATCGATTTCTTGTCCCGGGGTGGAAATTACGGCACTTGTCTGCATGGGCACTTTACCTTAATAAAGATTAGACATAGAGAAGGCACTACGACAAAAGCGGTAGCCTTGACCGTCCACTCATCGAGTGAGCCCCACTTTTCTCCCAACCTTCATACATCCATCACGGTTGTCACCCATACTTGAGGCTATATAGGTTAAATCAATGATTATAAGGTTCATTTTGTTTCTATATATCACGACCCTACATCTATAGGAAAGGATATGTCCTAAACCCACCAAGAGTGGTCGACAAAGCGGATTATATGAGCTGTAGAGTCCGAATGAAATTTGATAGCATAACCCTGTTCTCCACCGCACGCCGGATATGGTGCGGGGAGAACAACAGGTTATGACGTCGAATTTCATTCGACCGTGGCTCATCATAAATACCGACTTTGTCATCCACTCCGAGGCTATCCAAAAGGATAATTCGGACAAGACATCTCACATGTGACACATGTGAGACATGCCGATCCGAAACGGGTGACGCATAGGTTTCGTGACACTATGTGATTTGAAATCAAAAATAAAAATCCGACGATAATCCATTACTCAAATATATATTTATAAGCACAAAATGGATAAATAAATTTTAAATAAATAAACATGTGACAAATCAATATATCAAATTTATCTTTATATCTAAACAATTCTGGGAGAATGGACAAGCTTGTAAATCTGACGCTAGGCCTAAGGCAAAACATGCATGTTTGTATCCAGCATGCCATGGTGGCACGAATCAACATGCCATGTCATCGATTGTATCTGGGTTAGCGTATTAATAACCTAGAGTAACCCACCTTAAAACTAGTTTATTGGCCTAAATATGTAGTTTGTGAGTTCGTGATCTATTTAAACCAGTTGCACAAGTGCAGTGACCCACAACATAATTTACTCTCTTTGTTGCGAAGGGTAATTTTTTTCCCCTGCAATGAGGCATAGGTTTCACTTTGACTAATCTTAATTAGTAAGAAGGCTTACATTTCGCTCAAATATGTACTAGTAAGGAGAATGAACATTCAACAAATTATTAACTAATGGACCAAGTAACTGGTGTGAATATATTGAAATTTTGACTCACTGCGTAACCTGATGACCTGAACATTTCTTTGGCTGCATAGAACAAAATGCAGATAATAATTGATCAACATACAACAATTAAACTCGACTTCATTCACTTCAACTGTTTTCCCTTTTGGATTGAAGCATACATTCACACCCATTCGCTCAATAATCCATCAAATGCAAGAGTTGAACCAATATCAGAACTGAAATGCAAACCAACTGATGCAACCAAACAGATGCAAAACGTGAACTAGCCACATGTGCAGGATGAACATGCATTTTGTATCCAGCAGATGCAAACGTGCAGGATGAAGATGCAAAACCGGAAGCCTCTCCGGATGGGTGTATCAGATGCCGTTTTCACCCTCGATGGTGGGGATGAACTCGTCGATGAGGGGGTGGAGTTGTCGGGTAGGGCGCGGGCGGCGTAGCGGCAGGGCGGGCGGCGGGCGTCGGCGGGGCGGCGCGGGCGGCGGCGGGCGCGGCGCGGCGGTAGCGGCGGGGCGTGGTGCGGCGGCGAAGGGCAAAGCGCGAATCAAGAAATATTTCGGCGTGATTGTGCGCGGGGCGAGCGAAAAGACGGAGCCTTATCGCAAATATTAACGTCGGCCAGGGCTTTCGGCCGACGTTAATTAACTAATTACCGTCGGCCCAAGAAAAAGCCGATGTTAGTTAATTAATTAACGTCGGTAAGCTGTCAACCGACGTTAATTAATTAACAAACGTCGGCTTATTCTTAGGCCGACGTTAATTTCCCTGTTTCCTATAGTGGGTGGAGGCAAGCTAGGAGAGACGAGAGAGAATTGGGCCACTATGTGGGGGAAAGAAACGGGCTAGACCAAGATGTCATATCCCTTGGCCTCAGGATTGCTCCTGGACGTGAGATCAGCACCTGCGATGAACTCCGGCGAGGTTCTCCGAAGGAAAAAGCAAGAAAGGAAGAAGAAGAGTCTGGAGGAAGGAAACACTGATTCATTTTTCCATCCCCTTGCGCAGTCCCCGTTGGTGCCCTTTTAAGTATCTTCTTGCCCTCACTAACATCTGGGCCCCACCCACCAGTCATGATATTACCGCTCCCTTGAAACATTGCTTGTCCTCAAGCAATGTTATAGTATCGGATGTTGCCTTCATAAGAACAACTCCCTAATTCCGGGATCCCATGGCACATCAAGCTCAATTTCAAGTTTATCACTCACAGGAACCTCAGTAAGTTTTATTTCCAAATGTTGCTTTTTCTGTGATCCATTGGCCTCACTGAAGTAACCAGAAGCTCCATAGTTCTCTTGCAACTTATTATCCAGCCAAGCCAGGTATTGCACAACAGCCACGCCATCTCGAATATGTGCCTTCTTCAAACCATCCAGCTCAATGGAATTCTTAACAGCCTTTGGAAGAGCAATAGGTGATTGCAACATCAAAACTTGATCCACACTCAGCTTTGAGTAGAGTGCAAGGCAACATGAATTTGAATCAATCCAAATTTTTGAATGCTCCATCTCGTTGATATCCCTTTCCCCGTGCGAGCTACCATTTTCTGCAGAACCTTTTAGCTGTCCAGATCCAAGCAAGCTCACATCCAACTGAACCATATCATACTCTCTGATATCAATACCATTGCCAGTCATGTAGTTCTGAACCTCAGTTGTTATTTTTCTCTTATCCACATAAAAGAAAGCACTATGCAAGGTTACAATAGCATAAGAATGAACCACTGGTCTGTAATTGACATCATCTCCTCGAATATTGTATAGCCAAGCAACCTCATCAAGAGCAGTAATTATAATGGCACTAGCTTTTTCATGTTGCAGTTTTTCTCTTAACTCCTTTAACTTTTCTGCTACACTACGCCCCGCAAACTCTACAGGATGAGAAAATTCTGACATGTCTTTGTAAGTAGTCTCAGTACCAGCCCAAAATACCCCACAAGCAACCGGAAGACCATCTTCAACCCACCGGATTTCTTCATTAAGCATAGGGTGAGAATTTACTTCTGAACCGAAAGAGGTCTCTTTAGCTACTATATCAACCAGCTCTCCAGGCGCATGACAGTGATCATGTTGCAGATGTTTGGTGTGGAGAACAGTAAATATGATGTCAGGTAAGGTCTTCTCTACAGACTCATTTGTGTTTGCTTCCCTGCTGATTTTCTCTTGCTCAGCTACAGGGCTCGCTGGATATTTTTCCTCATGATCTCCAACAGTGAAATCGATTGGCACAACATCAGTTTTTGAGCTTCCAGAGAAGATTGAGAAGTCATTACTGTTAGTTCTGTCAGAAGAAGGTCGATGATGTTTGGCTTGAATTTCTTTTTGCCAAGCAAATTCAGATCTCGTGACTGTTATTGTGGTGTCATCAAAGCGAGATAAAAATCGTGAAGGAACTTCTGCAACACAACCTTCATCGAATTGCTTTGCGGTCTCGGCATTAACAGTCGGTAAATAGTGTGGATTGAACTCCAACGACAATGCTTCAACAGATTTGGTTGACTGCCCATCTGATCCGCATCCATGTGAACTTGTATTTACTAAAGATAAAGAAGCTTCATTGTTCTTCATGCCAATCCCCTGAAAGTCCTCCTCGGCTGGTGTATCATCTGGAAGATTGTCGGCTATCCAGACCTCAACTGGTGAGTCTTCTCTCCTGCGCATGAGTTTCCACCGATCGCTAAGTTGCTGCATTGCCTCTTCAGAAGCGTCTTCCTCCTCATCCCATTTCACATCTTTGACAGGCCATTCGTCGAACACCTTGAATGCATCACCCACTTTCTCATCTCTCCAATTGCTGCTCTCTCCGAAGAAACTGGGTGTGGCCGCGGCGGAGGTGGCAGATGCGGGGGAATCGATGGAGAGGTCGGAGGCGGATAGTGCGATGCATGACGCATCGACGTCGAGGAGGAGCCGAGCAACGGCGGCGTGGCCCCCGACGATCGCGTGCATGAGTGGGGTCAGACCGGAGGCGTCGAAGTGGGTTGGGTCGGCGCCGGCAGCAAGGAGTTCAGAGACAGAGCCCGCGTCACCGGACTCCGCCGCCGCGCAGAGAAGCTCCTCCGGAGACGGCGTCGAGGGCGCGAAGAGCGAGGCTCTAATACCAATTGTCATATCCCTTGGCCTCAGGATCGCTCCTGGACGTGAAATCAGCACCTGCGATGAACTCCGGCGAGGTTCTCCGAAGGAAAAAGCAAGAAAGGAAGAAGAAGAGTCTGGAGGAAGGAAACACTGATTCATTTTTCCATCCCCTTGCGCAGTCCCCGTTGGTGCCCTTTTAAGTGTCTTCTTGCCCTCACTAACATCTGGGCCCCACCCACCAGTCATGACATTCCAAGATTCCACGAAAAAAGAAATTCTGGAAAAAAAAGAAAGAATTCCCAAGTTTCAGAAAAAAAGAAATAAATCAAATGGAGCTAAAATAAATAGCAAATGCTACAATTGCCTTTTCTGCATAGCCAATTGCTACAACTGCCCAGCTGGCTGAAGGAGGCATCTTCCCCTTCTTCGAGAAGTCATCCGGCAGTGTCTCGGCCGGCCTTGTCTAGCAAGTCCTTCTGGTGGTATATATCCAGTGAGCTGAGGATATTTAATTTGGGACTTGGAGGTCGAAAGCGTTTCCACTTAACTGCCACTCTATGAACAAGGCTTCGGCTCCTCCAACCTCATCGAGCTTGAAGCTTCATAAGCGCTGCAAGCATTGTGGTGTAGTCCTTATTAATATGCCTCTTGCGGTTTGACATTTGGAGCGCCCACAGCCTCTTGACCTCTGATTTGTCCCCCAGGTGGCCGTATAGGGAGATCAGGTGGTTATAGGCATCTAAATCTCTTGTGTTTATTTTTGCTTCTGCTTTCTTTAAGGCAAAGATTGCCTTCTCCCTTAGGTTGCCCTTAATGTAGTTGCTTGCCACAACAGCATAGGTGTTCCAGTCAACAACAATCTGAGGCTCACACTCCATCTCCTCCAGCACTACAGGAATTTGATGTATTTTTGTCGACCAAAACCGACGAAAATAGGCAAAAAACCGATGAAAACGTATATTTTCATCGGCTAGCCGACGAAAATAGACCAACGAAAATATAAAGCCGACCGATGACGTGGCTTTATTTTTGTCGGCTCGGCCGACGAAACTATATTGTGGGCCCAACGAGCGCTTGTTCGGATTATTTTTTGGACTTATTTTCGTCGGCCAGGCCGACGATAATAGTTCCCCAAAAATTCAAAATTTGGGTGGGGCATTGGGTCGTCTATTATCGTCGGCTAGGCCGACGAAAATAGGGCACGGATGTGTTAACGTCGGCTGAGCTGACGAAGCTATTGGTATTTTCGCCGGTTTTGTCTGGACCGACGAAATAATGTTTGTAATGACGTCGGTTTGTTTTCGGCCGACGAAAATACCTGTGACCGTCGAAAAAAAATCGTTTTCCTGTAGTGCAGGTTATTGTCCATCCCGAAAAAGTCTGCCCTTGTGCCATAAGAATTTATGCATATTCTGTAGCTGAAGTTGCCAGGAATGATCCCATTGCATTTCATCTCTGCCGTCACTGAAGGGACCTTCTCATGCTGCCCTAGTTTTGTATAGAGAGGCCCATGAGGTTGTTGTAGGGGAGAGTGGACACAAAACACAGCTCTTTCATCTTCTGAAATTGAGCCAAGGATTTGTCGAACGGGAGTTCTCACGTGTAGCAGTACAGAAGTGCACCATAGGGTTTCTGCTTATCTCAGGCCAGCAATATATCCCAGTGAACAGCATAATCCTTTGGCAAAAATTTTACATACCCCTTGGCATTCAGCCACTCGGAGACCTGTGCAAAGTGAAGGTTGAAAGAAAAGTAATGAAGCATGTCAAGAATAGATAGAAACTGCACATAATCATTGCATTCAGCAAGTCTACAGCGAAAAATATAATTTTTTAAGATTAAACAATCAATTATTCAAGTGAATAATGTTTTATGTGCTATAAACCGATGAAATCCATGGCTTGTGCTGTATTCTATACGTGAATCAGCACTGCAGGTGCAGATTGATCACCACCGAAGCACTTTTAACTTCAGAGCAGGGTGAACTCATCGTTTCTTGCTAATTTCATTACAAGTCTGTCACATAAGTCAGGGGCGAAGCCAGGAAATATTGCCGCCAGTGTCAGTGCACTTCTACATTGTAACACAATGAAAAATAAATGTTGGCATATTGCCGGGGTCAGGAAATATTGCCGCATGCCGCTCAGCTGTAGGGGTCAGCCTTGTTATTTACCGGTGTCAGAGCTAATATTTAGCATATGGGTATAATGGGTTAGCAGAAAGTCATCGGTGTCAACTGACACCGACGCTTGACTGTAACTCTGCCCCTGACATAAGTTAAACGAAAGTAATTAACGTGATGGAGCACACCATTCCCTTCTTTATGCACCGTGTGTTACTGTTTACCGCTCACATCCTCTAATTGGACACATTCGTAGCTTGTAATTTTTCAGAATTTTTATGACTTTTGTTAGTTGGTGTGCACGATGTATGCACAAAAAACTCTGTGTGCACAGAATACATTGCCTTTTTGCAATCCTTCAATCCTTTACATGGTATTCATAATAAGTATTTCACGAGATTATACAATACGGCATTAATAAGAAACAAAACAACACGTCAGAATGCCCTAATTGCAAGAAATTTATTTACATGGTATTCATAATAAGTATTTCACGAGATTATACAATACGGCATTAATAAGAAACAAAACAACACGTCAGAATGCCCTAATTGCAAGAAATTTATTTACATTCTCGTACATCTCGCATGTATGAGAGCGACCGACAAATCGGCAGAGATAAAGGGAGCCATGCCAGGCAAAGCAGTCCCGCGGAATTTCATCGAATGCCTTGCGAGAGCCAACAAGAACCAATCCGAAGAGAGAGTACTGAGGAGGGCATGAGGGAGTACCTCGAGGGCCTGGCCGTGATGGCGGCGCTTGCGGAGCTCTTTGACGACTCGCTGGAGCTCGACGGGGCCGAGACGGTTGCCGGGCTTGGCCGCCCACCGCTCGATCTTCGGCACAAGGAGCATGCCCGGGTGGCCCGGCGGCCACAGCGTGGACTGCATGCTCGGAGACCGCGCCACCGGCCCCTCCGCGCTGTAGCTGCGAGGAGAGGAGGCGGCGCGCAGCAGGAGGGGAGTGGGGTTGTTGGATCGGGCGCGACCGGAGAGGAGCCTGCCGCGGTCGACGCGGAGCAGGCGGCGCACGCGCGGCGAAGAGGGAAGAGGAGGTCATGGCGTTGTGGTTTCCTCAGGGCAGACATGTCCAGCGGGCCGGTCCGATTAAAAAACGGTACGGTCCGTTTCGGTCCGACTAATAAATAGACAGTGCCGATCTACATGTCGAGGAGCCGGTTCAAATACAGTCTGCAGGGCCAACCGATCGTGTCGTGCCGGCACATCCGATGGACCATAACGGGTTGTGTGGGCCAGTTAGCCTGATAGCACCAAAATAATTCAAAAAAATTCCGAAAAAATTATAAAATAGAAAAGTAGGAAAAGATCAAAAAAATATGAAAAAAATCAGAAAATAGAAAAAATTTAGAATAATTAAAAAACTAAACAGCTATTTTTCAAATTAAATGGACTAAATAGACCGTGCCTATCCTAATCGTGCTGGGCTGCTTTTCTCTCCTCTCATTGAAACTTAAATTGAATCGACCATTTCAGCCCACTAGTCACAGAACCCATTTTCAGCCCGCTCCCCTTCCCCCAAACCCTCACACTCATCCGCCGCGCACCAAACCGCTGGAGCGCCCGCCGCCGGCGCCACCATGCACCGGCTACTCCCTCGCCGCGGCCTCCTCCGCCGCCTCTCCATTTCCGCTGATGCCGCCTCCACCCAGTTCCCTCCACCTCCGCGCCCGCAGGAGGACTCCCTCTACCTCCGCGTCTCGGCCGTCGCGATCCCGCACCTCCCGCTGGCCCCCGTCCTGGAGCAATGGGCCGTCGTCGAGGGCCGCCCCGTCGAGAAGCACAACCTCCAGGCCATCGTCAAGAAGTTGGTCGGCCTCCGCCGCTTCTCCCACGCGCTCGAGGTCCCAACCCACGCGAACAAGGACCCTCCCGAAGCGAATTCTTTGGATTCTTGCCACCACTCCCGACGCGCACCTCACGCACCGATTCTTTGGTTTCTTGCAGCTGTCCATGTGGATGACCTCCCGGATGCACTTCCCCCTGTCCGCCGGCGACGTCGCGTACCGGCTGGAGCTGATCAGCAAGGTGCAAGGCCTCGAGAGCGCCGTGGAGTACTTCGGGAGCGTGCCGAAGCAGCTGAGGAAGTCACAGTGCTATGGCTCCCTCCTGAAATGCTACGCGGAGGCAAAGTCCATGAAGAAGGCCGAGGAGCTCTTAGCGAAGATGCAGGAGATGGGGATGATAAGTTCTTATGCTTACAATGTGATGATGAAACTTTACCTGCAGACCGGGCAGGTTGATAGGGTGCACACCATGTACCAGGCTATGGAAGTGGGCGGAATCAAGCCTGATCGGTTCAGTATTGACATTCTGATGATGGCGTACGTAGCTGCTGAAGATGTTAAGGGGATTGAGAAGGTTCTTGAGATGGACAATCCGCGTGAGAACCTTGTGAGTTGGCACGCATATGCCACCACAGCCAGGGTTTTCATGAATGCTGGGCTGCAAGAAAGGGCCTTGCAGGTTCTTCAGGAATCAGAAAAGCAGATTGATCCAAAAAATGGTAAGGTCGCATATGGGTTCTTGCTCTCCATGTATGCCGATCTGGGGATGCATAGTGAGGTGGACCGGATTTGGGATGTCTACAGGTCCAAAGTGCCGGCATGCAACTCAATGTACATGTGCAGGTTGAGTGTGCTAATTAAGATGAATGACATTGACGGGGCTGAAAAGGCCTTTGAAGAGTGGGAAAGTAGGTGTGTTTACCATGATGTCCGGGTAATCAACTTACTGGTGGATGCTTACTGCAAAGAAGGTCTTATGGAGAAGGCAGAAGCTCTTGTGGATGAGGCCATCAAGAAAGGGCGGACACCTTACTCTAATACTTGGTATAAGTTGGCTGGTGGATTTTTCAAGGATGGTCAGGTGTCGAAGGCGGTTGATCTGACAAGGAAGGCTCTTACTTCCGCGAGTTCTGGATGGAAACCTGACCTGACAAATGTGCTAATGAGCCTAGAGCATTTCATGGAGCAAAAGAATGTAGAAGCAGCCGAGGAGATGGCAAGCCTGTTACAGTGTTTGGTTCCTTTGACAAGGGATGTTTACCATAGGTTACTCAAGACATATATCCATGCAGGAAAGCCAGTGTCAGACTTGCTTGATCGTATGAAGAAAGATGGTCTTGAGGTTGATGAAGAAACAGATAGAATTCTTGTTGGAGAATGCTACTAGATACACAACTCTGCCCATCACTAAACAATTTCTTTTTCTTGATTATTTCAATGGCAAGTTAACGCAAACCCGTCTGCTCATTAATTTGACTCTAGTCCACTGCTTATATATGACACTGCAATACATGATTCTTCTATGTGATGGCCTCATAGCCATCGGGCAGTTGGGATGTCATTAGCAAATGCTGATGTGAATTTATACACTGCTGTTAGGATCAGATATGATGAACTGTCCAGTAGTGTTTCCATGACTGCATCTTCCACATGTTGAATTCAGATCTTTTTTTTCCTCTCAAGATGTTTATATGACTTAAATTCATCTTGTTGATTTTGTCATCAAAATCTTACTTTAATTGCTTCTATTTCTGCTTTTATGACATCGCAGGTTCCTATCAGGACAGTCCGAAAAAAGCTGACAGCATGATAATGCCCTGTAAAATGAACCAGAGATGTGGTTTCTTAAGTGAAAGGCAAATTTCATGAAGGGCATCTTATGGAAATACATAGCACAAGTACTTTTGTTCTTATAGCAGGCAAATTTGTAGGGGTTTTTTTTTGGGTGGCATTCCATATTAGTTTTGCATCGATAATGGGGGATGAGAGCCATGGTGCCAGGGTAAGACCTAGGGCCTAGGCGAATGTTGGATTTAGTTGGGACTTTGTGCTCGAGTTGTGCATAACATTGCTTGCTTTTTGTTGGGCTGGCGGCCTCAGTCTTACTTGAACACTTCATGAGGCTAATGTAATCCCACAAGCCCACAATCAGTTCAAGCTAGCTTTTCTCACCCAAAAAAAAAAAACTAGCTGGGTGGAATAATGATTCAGATCACTTCTGGAAAACTAGCAAAGTGCGGTAATAACAATTCTAATCCCTGTTTGGTACGCATGAAATTTCCAGGAGCACAGTTTCTGAAATTTCATACGAAATTTCTCTGTTCCAAACGGGCCATTGTATTGGCAATCATGCACTTCTGAATAGAGTTTTTTTTTTCAATTTCGGAGTTAAATTTAGTTCATTGTCCTGGAAGTGAACAGTCTATCGCTGTTGTACATTTGCGCTTGGAAAACTCAATGCGATTCTTGCAACGTTTCGCATTTCAGCAGGTGGTCGTGGGAAGAAAGAAACACTTGTTCTCCTCTCGCTTTGTGCGTGCTTTGTATTGGGCTTGCCGTCCCTTATTTTCCGCTCCCAAGATTGCAAGAGGCTCATCTTCTCGGACGAAAAGATCGGGCCCCCGCGTCGCCTCCGCGCAGGCGACTCGGGCGGCATCTCAGCCCTAGCCGCCGCCACATCTCCCCACCCTTTCTCTACCACGCCGCTGCCGGAGCGAGCTCGCGGGAGGTCCGTACAGCTTCCGAGGAAGGCGGCGGCGGGACCAATCACACCCCTTGGACTCGAGTGCCCAGTTCCGCGAGGGGATGACGGGAGGGTGCCATGGCGTCCCCTCCACGCGACGCCAAGGAGAGGAGGCCGTGCTTGGCTCGTAACGGAGGATCCGGTGCTGCCGGGCTGGTGGGGGCCGGATCTGGCGCCTCGCGGCCAGATACACCATCTCTCCCGCCGGTGGTGGCAAGGCGGCGGCTGGGCGCTGGTGGAGGGGCTCCTTCCCCACCCTCAATCCCTCGTGGTTGCGCTCTCTCTCCTTTGGTGGAGCTCGGTGGCTGGCACGGATCTTTGGTGCCCCTCTCCGGATCCGTGCTCTCGGCCCCTGGATTTAGCTGTTCTTGGTGGGAGCCTTGCCGACCGGATGTCAGTCGTTGTTCCCGGGTGCGGCGCCCCACCTATGCATCGGCTTGAGGGTCGGCGTCTGGTCCTTCCTGGCGGCGGCATTTGGGTGGTCCCGTGAGCGGTGGCATTCTTGGCCCTCGGTGCCTTATGGTGGTTTAGGTTGGATCCTCACTTGTTGTTGCCAACACTTGTGTCTTTGGTGGTGGCTTCGGCAACTTGTGGATGATGGGCGATCTAGGTGACTACTCTTTGCTTCAGCGTCTTCATCTCTTACTAGCGTTATTCATACATTTCTTTTGACCTATGTCATCTTAGCATCGATTAGCGGATTCGCTTTTCTTAGGCGACACAACTCATTTTTTAGATGCACTCTATGGACTTGATGATCGTGTGCCTATTGGCTAGCTCACGAATCTATCATCGTAGAGCCGAATATTTAAAAATTGTTTGTCTGACCTTGAGAAGGTGGTCGTTGCTATTGGTTAAGATTAAGTGGTATGGTGGCACTAGCTTGGAATGAGGGTAGTTGCAACACTGGGATCTCTGGTACTTCGACTTCAGGGAGAAATCCCTAGGTCTGATCTTAGTTGGTTGTGCCTGGCAATGGCCTTGTTGAAGGCATTGTTTTGTAGTCTGAGGATTTATTCTCGATGTGAAAACCTTTGGTGCGGCCTTCTTTGGTTGGATCATAGCAATGGCGATGCGTGTCGCATCGAGTCCTTCTTAGGCGTTGTCATTGGAGAGCTTTTATCGCGGTCCAAGTGTTGCTATGATGGTGGATAGCCTGAAGACAATATTGCGTGATGTAGTTTACATGACGGTTCCTTTATCTTTTCTTGTGTGTGTGTTTGGTGTGTACACCTTAGGCAGATAGAGGTAGAGTCTTCTTAGTATAATTGTATCACCTTGATATAATTTACTAAGATTAATAAAAGCTTTCTTTATTGAAAAAAAAGAACATGTTGTCACTACAGAATTACCTTCACGCGCCGCCGTTTACTTTCGAACCAACGTAGCTATTTGAAAAGCCAACCAGCGGTTCACGCTACTCTGCGATTCAAACCTGAATCTTCTACTCGTTTATTTGATGGGAAAAAATAAATTATCCCTAGCAAAACCATGTTGCAAACAAGCACAGTGTCATAATATACTTTTTGTGCCCCTTTCTTCTAGTCAGACCCAAGTCACTGCCGCCCTTTACTGATGTTTCAGTCCGTATGTATCTTTGGTTATCTCGTGAAAGGAAAAAAAGAAGAAGAAAAAGACATGATACTGAGCTGACTGATAGGACCATGCCGGCTAAATTCTTTGTTTTTTCCAAGCAACAGATACAGATTCCTAGTCTTTGTTCTCTCTACGCCTCCATCGATCCAAAGCTATGTGAGCGATTCATCGCCCATCTTCCGACCATGAACACTACGTGATATCACATTCTGAATGACCTGTGTCTTGGGTGCGTCTAGACTGCCGTATCCACCAAACCAATTGTACTACGCTGCCAACGGGCTCGGCACATCACATGATACAATTCATCTTATTACATTGGGGGAGCATCTGTTACGTACTATACGAACCGCTTGACACGAGCCGGTTTAGCCATCGAATAGGTTGGGGTTGTTTGTCTCGTAAGTTACCCGTACAAATCCTATCAGCGTGTGCCAAATTTTGGCAGTGCCAAAATTTTGTCATGGATCTGTTGGTACATGTTTTGGCCAAACTTTGGCAACAAAATGAACTAAGGATGCGATGTAAAAAACATCTTACAAAAGTTTGGTGACACCTCGGTAACAAACCAAATGGATGGCATATATAGGCTTAGAACCAAGCAGCCTTGGAATTCCGAGGAAAAAAACTGAGTTTACCACACTAAGAGCCTGTTTGAGGGGCTTTAAATCAACTCCAGTTTCTAAAAAGCTAGTAAACCCTCTCAAATAACTTAGTTTTTAATTAGCTTTTAGTATAAGCTAGAAGCCATATATAACTAGCAAAAGCCGAAAGCTAGGCTGGATCTATTTTTGCAATTTATTGCTGAAAAAAATTAGCTATTTATCAAAAGATTTCTTCTAGAAAAATTGCAGTTGCTTTTCAACCTGAAAACCTAAAAAATAGCTTTTCAAAGAAGCTATGTCTCTCTATACATGCCCTAAGAGCAAGCCCAACCCACCTCCTAAACCTTTTCCTATCCTAAATTATAAGGAGAATTAGAAAAATGTTAGCTCCAACCCAACCCTTATAAGGAACCCTTATTCTAGAGAGACCCCTTCTCACCCCTACATCTAGGGACTTTCTCCTTCCCCTTACTATTTTCTTCAACATTTTTTTATTCATTATTTCTATTTTTAGTAAATAATTCATGGGTGCAAAGTAATAATAATGTTTAGATAAATAATAGGGGTGAGTAATAGGGAGTGTGGGTTGGAGGCAAATTTGATATAAGGTGTCACTAATTTTTACACCACCTCTAAATGAGTGATTTAGAGAGAAAATATAGGAGTTTGGGTTGGAGTCGCTCTAAATGAGTTGGTTTTATTTGAGAAAAATATGCTGCGTGGTCCGACATGAAACACCACTTAGCGCGGTATAGCCGCCGTATAGGGTGGGAAAGGGATATTGCCTGATGCAGCTAACTGCAAGACGGAACAACAAGGTCCCGGCTTAACCGCTTCAACTCTTGCTGCAGAAAAGCCGTTTCTTCTAATGCTTTTGGCGACACATACAAACATACATACATCACCACGGATAAGGCTGGAAAAAAAAAGCTTGTTGAGCTGGCTCGGTGGCTCGTTTCAAAATTGCTCCGATTACATTCATTTTTCTTTTAAAATAAAAATTAGTTGATTTGGAACAAGAGTCAACTTCGGCTCGGCCCGTTAAGCTCGGCTCGAAGTTGGGTCTCAAATAATACAGGAGACTATAATAAATAAGAATAAACCAGTGTCAAAGAAAACTCGAAAAAAAAACTCAACTGGCTCGTTTTCCACCCTTAACCACGGACGCATGATGTAGCTGATATTGCCATTTCTCTGCTCCTCACTTTCGCATGACTCGTTTGTCGTTCCCCCAACCCAACGGGAGACGTATTTAGACCTATTTAGTAGAGTTTTAGATCTAACTTTATTTGAGATCTGAAACTTATAGGTTAAAATAAAATGAATTAAGTTTATATTTTTAGTCTAAAATGTAAACAAGATGATCCATCTAATCACTCTTAGGGGGTGTTTGGGGCGACTCGGCTCCACCAAAATCTGTGGAGTTGGTGGGCAGGTATTTCTAGCTCGAAATTTGTGGAGTGGAGCTGTGGGTACATTAAGAGTGTTTAGGTAGATCATCTTGTTTACATTTTAGACTAAAAATATAAACTTAATTCACTTTATTTTAGTCTATGAGTTTCAGCTCTGAGCTGGAGCTGGGATCTGGAGCTCTCCCAAACAGGACCTTAATGTACCAACAGCTCCAACTCCACGGATCTGATGGAGTTAGGAATACCCTGACGGAGTTGGAGCTGTACCAAACACACCCTTAATTGGCCACAACAAGAGCAGAATCTGCCACAACGAAAACAATCACCCATGGACAAGTACCAATGTACCATGGATCACCAGGCTGCCGCCTAAGAGAATTTTGGCAAATACTACTTCAGTCATAAATAGTTATCGTTTTGAATATCGATATGGCTTTCGTAACACAATTTTAACCGCTAATTTTTATTAAAATATATTTATAAAACTCAATAAAATTATAATATCATAAAAGTATTTTTCGAGACAAATCTATATATATATGGTTTTCATATATCTAATTTAAATATTTAAAAAGATATTAATATTCAAGTTTCAAAAATTTAACTATACTTATAACCTAACCGGCAATTATTTAGGACTGAAGAGAGCACCCTTATTGCGCCGTCGACACTCGACACCAATCTGCGTAGTTGGTTGAACGATCACACCAAAATTGTGAGATCCTGAAGCAGACACTCAAACATGGCCACCTCCGTGTTTGGCCATTTTCTTTCCCTTCTTATTTTATTTTTCTTCTTTTCTTTCTTTTTTTTAAAGAACTTCTTTGGCCATCTTTTTAATTTAGGTCTGAAATCACTTTCTCAATTCACCTACAAATAAATGGTGCTTCTGTAAAGAAATGAAGATACGTAGTACATTTTTCTCTTCTGAAATCAGAGCACGAATTCCATGAACTGTAGTCCTGCTTCAGATGATTGAGATATGTGTGACTAAGTTGGAAAGAGATTGACAGATGATTGCATTAGAGTCATCTTTGTCTGCCTCATCAGCAAGCTTCCAAGGATGCCTATGACCTATGCGGTGGAAAGATTAGTGAAAAAGAGGCAAATGACATCAAAGATTCATGGGCCATTACATCACCTTTCCATTGACAAAATTCGTGGCTGTTGTCAGTCGTCACGTCCAGGGTTCACAGAACCGTCAAAAACCATTCAAAATATATAGAGCCGATTTGGTATCTAAAACCGGTCGTTAAATCGGTCTAATTAAAAAAAATTCAAAAAAATCATGCGACGTAAAACCGGTCGACTTTCGGAAAAATCGACGGGTTTTCGGTCAAAATCGTATAGCAACGATGTAGTGGTCAACACCCACCAATTAACTAATCGATTTTCGGTCAAAACTGACTGGTTTTATTGATTTTTGATTTTTTTTTTGAATTGTTTTAAAACTTTGAATTTTTATCTCTTTGATCTCTAATGATTTTCGAGCGGTTTTCAGCTCGATACTTTCTATTTTCAAATTTTGATTTTCAAACAGTTTTATTGAAATTGGTTTTATGAACGCTGGCACGCCACACCGGTACACCACAAAGGCTCACGTTCCTTTTCTCTACAGACACACACAACAGTACATTGATCAAGTGACAAGTGGGGTCCATAACACCCTGGTCCCACCTATCATCAACACATGCAGAGCCCATTTGAAGAATGAACTTGCCATTGGAACGATTCACGAGGATGTCAGCAATCGGGTGTACTGGAGCCCAGTCGCATTCTCAACAAGCCATAGTAGGCTAATTGTTTTTAAGAAATAATTTAAATAAATTTATCTTTAACTTTACCATTAAATGATTGGAAGGTATGTTTGTGAATAATTGTTAGCGGTAAAAAAAGATGAAGTTTGCTAACTATGATTTTTTTAAAAATAAATCATGTTTTAATTGTTTTACATGGATGAACCCCTTTTTACGTTTTTACACAATAACCCAACATTTGGCAAAATATTTTTGCTAAATGAATGACATGTCGTACTTCTTCGGGCCGTCGATCCATTAGAAGAAATAGCAATGCTCTGACTGCTGTCATGCAAGGATAAAGTTAATGATATTTAAAATTGAACTGCTTGAAAAAATTGACCCCTAGGTGCCCATGTGTACAATAGTTTCATAGGTCATGCCAAGGAAAAAAAACCCATCTGGATCTTCTTGCAACATTTTTGTGGCCTTAATCAACCTAGAATGTTAGTTATGTATTAATGAAATGCCTAGGTTTTCTCCAATGACTCCAATTCGATGTGCCTAAAGAACCACAACAACTATTGAAGTTCTCACTCTCTACAAATGCAACAATCATAGAAAGATTATTGGCATTTGCGCCGATTGCCATCAAGATCTGCCCCTTGTACTTGGCGGTCAAGAATGTTCCATCCACGCACATGAGCGGACAATAGTGACAAAAGGCATCAACATAGGCATCGAATGCAAGGAGAGTCCACTGTATTACCATGTACCCCCTTTGTTTTTCCAAAACCTTATTTTTCACAGCTGTAAGATCGAGGATGCTGACTAGAAGGGGGTGAATATACGGTTTTAAAAATTTATCGCCAAACACTTTTGAGCCAAAACCTAATTTATATGCGAAAGCGATAAACAAACAATTTTAACCAATTAAAACCTAAATCATCTAGTCTCAACTAAGTGCACCATTAAGCTAAGTCTAGATTAAGGTTTGCAATCATAAATATATACACAAGCAATTCAATTCTATGAATATAAATTGCTAGAATGTAAATAGCATAGAAAGCAAACCAAGAGATTGACACAAAATCTTTTTATCGTGGTGTTCGGAGAATTGTCGATCTCCTATAATCCACGTTGAGGTAAACCACGAATTGGACCGACTCTACAAATTAAGCTAATCACCTCGAATTGACTAGCAATAGTTTTTTTCCCCTCCGGGTAGGTGAAATCCAACCTTCACAACTCGCCGGACCTTCTCACATGCTTCTTTGAGGTCACCAAGTAATAACGTCTCTACGTTGTCTAGACATCGGTAAACACAAAGAGTAATAGGTCAAGTCTCTTACTTGATCCTCACCAAAGTGTAATACATGCATAAGGATGCTCAATCCTTCTTTAGATGTAGCGTATGCAACTAGAGACCTTCTCTCCTTACTCATAAGGTACAACACATACACAATTCAGAGAAGAAGCCTGTACTAACTCAAAAGAATGTAAATCAAATGCCAAAGAATCAACACATTAAAAGTTTAGCTTAAATGCCACTCAAATATCTCAATTACAACTCTATGAGCTCTTGAGCTTTTGCTCTCACAAGAATACCTCAAATTGGTTCTAGAGCCGTAGCAAAACTCTCCTAGTTCGGGCCTTTTTATACTTTCACAAAGAAACTAGCTGTTTGGAGCAAAATCTATAAAAACTCAGAAAAATCGGCACTACCACCCATGTAAGACCAGTAGTATTGGCTTCAAAGGTAACATATAGTTTCTGAGTGTTAAATGTACTAAAACTAGCCGTTGCTACAGTATCCCGGCACTAATGTCTATGTAGGATTGGTAGTGCCGATATTTTTAACCCAAAACAACTCCAAAGCATCTCTCTAGAAAATAACTATCGTAGTATTCAGCAGTAGTGCCAATAGGATGGCACTACCGCCATGTAAAATCGGTAGTGCCGCTCGAGCAGCACTACGACCATGTAGAATCGGTAGTGCCACATTTTCAACAGTAAAAAGATAATGACTTTTTACTTCAAAGTCTGATTTAGGTGTTCTTGGACTCTACGAAAAGCTTATCAAGAGAGCTATAATTTTCACTATTTTTCAAGATTTAAGCAACCATAGATATTTCCAAATATTACAAAAACTTCAATATAGCCACTTAAGTCTAAAATATGATTTTCTCGAAATCTCTCACATAGACTTGATCAAGATCATGACTATATCTAGCAAGAGTCAACAAGATTAAATCTTGAGTCATGTAATGATCAACTCATGATTAAAATAATTTACAAATCTTAGTCATATGCTTGAAAATCAAATTCATAAACATCAGATTATTTGCAAAACACATTTGCAAATAGCAAAGCCATGCAAATAATGGTACAAAGAACATGCGTGAACTCAAACATAGTCATATGATGATCAACACATAATCTCTAGCAATTTGCAAAACAACATCAAGCATGAGCTTCTCCCATTTGCAAACCAAAGCTCCATGCAAAGAACACATCAATAAAATTGCAAGCATGAGTTACAACTATTTGCACAATACATTCGCAAATATTTGCCTCATATAAAAACCAAATCAAGAGGTGGCTAGAGCAGGTGGGATTGAGCCATCAACATATTATGAGACTCAAGCTATAAGATTCGACCCCTCTTAATAGTACGACAACCTATACTAGCAACCCGATCTTCCAGCCAAACACCGAGATCTGTAAAAGACTAGAAACACGTGCTTAGCCCTATGCTAGTTATACCTTTGCCTCGTGCAACCACTTGGAGCTTTTGCTTAATGACTGTAATCATCTCTCCAAGTCTGGATTTTCATCTTGTTCATCAACACATAATGAACTCCTTTTCCTTCGAGATCCATTTTTTGATGCTCATCAACATATGATGACATCCTTCATTCCAAATCTTAACTTGATGACTATCAATACATGATGTCATCCAAAGTCTTCACCAAAGTTGGACTTAATCTATTTCATAACTCATTGAAAATATTAGTCCAAAATACACATTTGTCCCAATCATCAATGCACACTATTAACACATAATGGTTACCCTAGATCCCTTGATCCACTCCTTTGATGATTAACGAAAACCCAAATCATGATTGATTTAAATTAGATTGATCTTGAGTATACTAGTGCTAGTAAAGCTTCATATACTTAATCACATTCGATTGTCCTTAATCAACAAAGCATGCGATCAACAAATGATGGAGAGCCTAGATCCAATGATCAATTCTTTGATGATTGAATGACAAACCGAAAACCAAATTAAATTAAATTTAAATTGATATGAGTATATTTCAACTATGCAAGTTTCATATACTCATGAGATAGGTTTCAAGATAATGATCCTCATTATATGGAATGATGGAAAGAGATCGATCGATACTTTTGAGACTATTAAATATAGTGTGTGTGTGCGTGTGTATATATATATTCACTATGAACTAATATGCACATATTCAACTTGAGATAGCTTTGGAGTTTATTTTATATTTAAATCATCATGAGTATATTACAACTATACAAGTTTTATATACTCAAGGGATTCGTTTCAAAGTAATAATCCTTGAAATGTGTGATAAGATAAAAGGGATCAATACTATTGAAACTTTAAAATAAAGTATGAACTCCCCCTAAATATGTGCATTTATATATATATAGAATTGGAAACATTATGCACACCTTAAGATTGAAACTATGGCGGAGTTCATCCTTTCTCTTGAATTTAAGGAATGCATCTAGAAATAATAGAGTTGTATTTGATGCATATCTTTCGGATTTTCGTTTTTCAATGAGATGAGACTAATGAAAGATATACTCAATAAAAGAGTTAGTCTCATATTTAGATTTATCAATATGATTATGAATATTATATCCAAGAAATACAACGAGATATGATAATATAAACTCGAATACATACCTTTAATATTTCCATCCTTTTCATTCAAAAGAGACTAATAAGAGTTAATCTCAACAAAAGATTAGTCTCATAAAAAGATTTTTTATTAATTAAAAATTAAGAATAATCAATATTATGATTATAAAAAAGGTTAGTCTAAATATTAGATTTGTCATTAACACCAAAACCAAATTAATGGAGCTGATTTTCAATAATGATGTATGTTCCTGGGTTTTTGTCTCTTAGCACCTCAAATACTCGAGGGAGATTGTCGTACGCTGACTCAAACGTGTTGAACCTTCTCTCCATTATCTTTTGCTTCACCCTTCAAGCCTTCTTATAGCTTATCATGTACTTGTACCTCTACTCAATGGCCAGTATGATGTGTTGCGCTTCCATATCTTTCTTCTCCACAATCTTCCCATATATAACATTTGCAATGAAAGAAGTGAGGTTGTGGTGCATTTGCAGTAAGTTGCTTAGAACTCATAAGTGGTCCTTCACCTTTGACACAATCTAGTGCATTTCATACTTCGGCTTGTAGATATGAACACGCCAATGACACCTATTTTTCATACACTTTACAATGTACTACTCATTGTTTGATCTGACAACCTTAAATTATCTCTTTTCTTCTCTTCTCCCATCTCTTCTGCTGGTTGGAATGGTGTCTGGCTCAGCCGGTCAGGCATATAATCATCCTCAACCGAGCCTCCGTACCACAACTGGCAACAATTGTGCCACACATCCACGACTCGGCTGTAAGTCATGCAACGGTTCCTTAACTATGCGGTTAGTCTTGTAACAATACCGTGACAGGAGATGTTGAAAGCATCTAGACCCCTAATTCGATTTGGTTTTGGTAATTAATGACAAGTACAGTTAAAGGACTAACATTTTCAATTTGAGTATTTTGAAAATAGGTTAGTCCAAATTTCGACGAAAATGGAAGTATGAAATTGGTGAAAAAGAAAAACAAACGTCGAAGGCAAGATGGCTAAGTTATAAAAGTGAAGGACTTTTTATAATTTTTGCCGATCTCGGAGTTTGTAGAAAAAGATCATATTGCTAGATTAGGCACCATACTATTAAGAGTGGTTATTGCCGCTTGTTCGATATCGATAGAAGTGCTTAGAGGCTCATAATATGAAGCATGATGTATTTGCAAAATCATGTGCTCAAAGAATATTTAAAATGCATAAAGTACCGTTGTTGGGCTCTGTGGGGCCGGTATGACCGGGCCCCTCCGGTCATACCGGCCATCGGTAGGACCGGACCCAATGGACGGTTTGTTTTTTTTCTAAAGGAGGGCGCTTTGGTGCCTGAGGGGCCGGTATGACCAGGACCCCTCCGGTCATATCGGCCATCGGTATGACCGACCCCTCTTGGTCTGTTTTTTCTAGAGAGGGTTGCAACCGTACCTGCGGTGGGCGGTATGACCTGGGACCATCCGGTCATATTGGCCAGCGGTATGGCTGAATCCCCTTTGGTCATATCGGCTATGTGACCAACACTCACTGATAGTTCATTAAATGTACTGTGTCGACCGTTAGCCACTAAGGGGTGGTCATACCGGCCTCTTAGGAGGATTTTGGCTAACTTTTGGCCAACGGTAAGATTAGGTGGGTGGGGGGTTATAAATACCCTACCTGCATTTTAGAGTTTTTTCTTGGTTCTTATTAATGATATTTGAGTTCTAGCTAATCTTCAATACTCTTTGTGCATTCAATTCACACTTTGAGAGAGTTAGGAGTAAAATTGAGTGGTGCATTTGGTGTTGAGTCTCTAGACACTCAATTCGACCTCGAGCAAGCGTCAAAGACTTATTACTTTTGGAGGTTGTCGACTCCTAGACGGATTGGAGGTGTTCGTGCGCGGTGAGCTTTTCAACGAAGGTTGTGAGAAGCCCCGGCAAGTTGTGAAGGCCAGAGTTCGTCTACCCAGAATGGGGAAGAACTAACCTAGTGATCAAGGAAGGCTCAAGAGTTGGAGTCGGCTTGAAGTTGTTCAAGTCATCTTAACGTGGATTAGGGGAGATCGATAAATCTCCGAGACCACGGGATAAATTTCTTGTCTCTCATTCTCTTGTGATTTGTTTTTACAATTCTTGTGCTCAATTCTCATTTCTAGCAATTTGAGTATATTATTTGTAATTAGAATCCTTAATTGCTCATACTTGACTTGCTATAGTACTTTGCGATCACTAGAAATCATAGTGGTAAATTACCATTGTTGCAATTCTAGTATAGTGATATAATTAATTGCGATTAGAGTTGAAAAATTTAGAAACCTCCTATTCACCCCCTCTAGTCGGTTATCCTTGATCCTACAAATGTGGCTAACTATCATCCGCTCATTGCACAACGACGTCTCCGTCGCACAATTGGGCGATTAGGTCCAGTCGCATGCTGGCCCAACGACTGTGGGTTATTTTTATAAAAAATTTTTGAAATGTGGTTTATTTGTGTAGAATTTATTAAAAAAAGACTTTATCTTTCTTTTTTTAAAAAAAAAATCACATTCAGTGCCCTCCCCCACACTTGCTGGACCCATTAATGAACTTGAAATCTAGAATAATTTACATGGTTCTCACATCGGTACCTTAAAAATTTGGATTAATTCCTTATATGCTATAATTTCTAAAATCCATGATTGTATTATTGATAGTCCACATGCTAGCGACACAATTAGTGATATTTAAGGAATGATACAAACTTTGGATGGCAAATAAGATTTTCCGGTACTTGCGGGAAAGCTGAGATTTACACGGAAAATCCGGTATGTTTGGATTCTTTGCCTACCAGCCTTGGTTTGTAAAAATATTTCATACAACAACGATGTATACATGGACATTCTAAGGCCTTGTTTGGTACGGTTCCAGATTCTAGTAGAAACGGAAACGGTTCCGGATTCTTGGTAGAAACGTTTCAGTAGAATCAGAATCCGGAGGAACGGGTTGCTAGCCGATTCGACCACGGTGTGTAAAAATCAGAAACGATTCGCTTTGAAACGTTCCGAGTCCTATTCCGTTTGGTTGAATTTATTTCAGATTCTAGGAGAAACAGTCCGGTTCCAAGTTGCCAAACGGGACCTAAATCTCACATTCACAAAATTTCATTACTATAAATAGCAACGCCGTGGAAATCCGTAAAGCTTAGCTTTCCCGTATGTACTGACAAATCCGGTATGTTTGGATTCTTTGCCTATCGGGCTTGGTTCTTAAAAATATTTCGTACATCATGGACATTCTAGATCTCACATTAACGAAATGTCGTTGCTATACAAGTAGCAACGACTGATAGCAACATGGAAATCCGTAAAGCTGAGCTTTCTCGTATGTCCTGACAAATCCGATATTTTTGGATTCTTTGCCTACCTGCCTTGGTTCTTAGAAATATTTCCTACATCATCGTAGACGTATGGACATTCTGAATTTCACCTTCACAAAATTTCGTTGCTATAAATAGCAGCGCCGTGGAGATCTGCAAAGCTCGACTTTGCCATATGTACCAACAAAAGCCCTGGTATGTTTGGATTATTTGCCTACTTACCCTAGTTTCAATTTCTAGGTACAAGCTTGTCGAGGTTTACCATGTGTCGCCGGGAGGAGCACAGGCAGAATATCAATTATCGTCTCTTCTGAAATAATAAGTGATACGTTCTCTAAATTCTTGCAAGTTACAAGTGTTACATATTGTACTTACTATATATTAAACTTTGAATATTAATCATTAATAGATGTTCACTTTATTTTTAGATCACCTCTTTTAGAAATCTCGGGCTCCGCTACTGCCGGAGAGAGTCTGGCGTCGTGCCGACAAGGACAACTACGGACGGTGCGTGCCGCGTGCCATGCTCACACGTTACGGTAGCGTTGTCTTCCAAGCTTGCTGCTTACATGAAAGAACTCTGTGGTCCAACCTTGTGAGCTAGCTTTCGATATGCCATGCCACGTCCACATGCATGCCCTGAAGAGAACGAACAGACTGCCGTTGGCTCGTTGTGCCGGAGCTATGCATCCTCTCAGAAAATGTTTTGAAATGGTTCAATGAGTTCTTTCCAAGGAACAACTATATTTTTGAAGGAAACAAAATGCTGTGCTGATACATTGCGCGGCCCAAAGAACATATGGATTGGGTATTCATTCGGTAACCTAAGCAGAGCTCACGAATCTTAAAGCAAAAAGTAGGTACTACCAGTTGCGGGAAACTTCGCACTTAAGCTTGATTAGGGTTCTGTCCGTGTTCCAAATCTTCAATGCTTTCATCGAAACAACGCCCCCTATTGTAGTTTTGTTCAGGTAGAGCATTAATTAGAACAAAACTCTATGGGGTTATTATATACATGACAAAATTGTAAAAAACTTTATAGGGTTTTATACATGACAAAATTGTAAGGCCAGAGCAATGCTCGGTGCAAATTTTAGTAGACAGTAGTAAAGTTCTACCAACAACAAAAGATTAATGGAATTTCAACTATTGCCGTGCAATCATTTGGAAAAGTTCTTGCAATGAAATAAATTTGGAAAAGAAAGATGATATTGTTATATATGTTTTGCTAATTGCAACGCGTCTTCACAATATCACTAAATCTTTGCTGGGAAATTCTTTCCCAACTTTTCTTCCCCTCAATCGCTCTTGTCATGACACTTGGTGGCATGTCCGTCTTCCCCATTTCCTCTACTATTCCCTTCCCCTCAAATAAAAAAAATGTTTTCGATTTTCTCTTTAAGTTTTTTTGATACGAAGCTTTGTTTACCTAATTTTTGAAAGTTTATTGGATCCAAACAGAGATAGATCCCCCAGTTTCCTGGCTGTGGATGGATAAGCCTTATTTTCTTGGATCCAGCTAGTTGGGCTCCATCCCCATTAGGGATGGCAATGGGCTCCGATCTTCATTTCCCTACGGGGAATTTCCTTATTAGGGGATGGGATGGAGAAATCTCTCATCGTGGGAGGTTTTTCGGAGAAAATATTGTCCCCGTCGGGGATCGCGGGGACGGGGACGTTCCTCCGATCCCCGTCCTCGTCCCCGCATTATCACTAATAGATAGGAGTAAATGATCATTCTCAAAAGAAAAAAAGAATATATGTGAGGTCATTATTAATAAACATACTAAATATGAATTACTTTAGCAATTTACTCACATTTCAATCACACATGCACCATTACTTTAGCGATTCATTTATGTAGTATGTGATTTTTTATATAGCATTTTCGGGGATTAGTCCCCGTCGGGGCCCCGCAAACCCGTCGGGGGTCAGGGATGGGGGAATTAAGCCCCGTGTAGGGGACTGGGAAGTTTTTTTTTTATCGGGAATCGGGGATAGGAGAGCGCTCCCCGCGGGGATTTTCCTAGTTGCCATTCCTAATTCCCATCATCACAAAAAAAAAGAAGAAGAAGCATCTACTTATTTATCGCACATAAGCTGAATTAGAGGCAGTTTTCAGTTAAATTTATCTAAAAGTTTTGCATTGAATTTCTTTTATGTTAGAGAAGGAAGAGGTGAAAAAGAAGAAGAAAAGAGGGTTCGAAGGGAGGAGCACCATGTGGCAACCTCGGATATGTACTTAACAAAGAATTAGTGAGAATAACTTTAAATTAGCAATATCCAAAATTACAACAATTACTCACAGATAGTACAAAGAATCTTCCCATCAAGACGCATACGAGCATAGCTGCTGCACGTGCTAAAAAATTCCATTGTTTTTTCTAAGCTTGTCGTCCTCATAATACCATACGGTATTATTTTTAGTCACGGGATCGTCGAGACGTAAGCATAAGAACATTTGGCTTGCTTCGCCCGCTCGTATATTTTACTAGATAGAATGGTGCGCGATGTCGCGTCGGTGGAAAAAATCTGACCCAAATTTTTCTTAAAAAAATGATTCCAATCTTTTGTGTCGAAAGAATCGGTGTTCGTACTGAATTTGCGAAACTACGGGGTCTTTTTTTGCAAAATAGCTGGCGAAAAGACTTGTTCGTGATTTCAGAATCTTCCGGATCGAAAGAACCGGTGCCCGGGTCGAATTTATGGAATCACGGGGTCTTTTTTGTAATGTAGCCGGTGAAAGGATCTGTTCGTAATTTTAGAATTTCCAGGGTCCTGTTTACAAAATACTGGTGGAAGGACCTATTCGCGATTTCAGAATTCTTGAAAGGTTTTTTTTTTTGCAAAAAAACGATACTTGACACCTTGGATGGGCTCCAAACCTTCACCGCGTAATATATATATTATTTGCAAAATTTGAGCTCGTTCGAACCAAATTAAAAGAACTATGGAAATAGCGGCCTGCCGTACTCCTTTAGCACCACAACATCGTTTGTCGTAGCATGTAGAGAAGACCACTATGGGAGTAGTCGACCTAATGGACACGTTGAGCTTGGCGTAACCTGTCAAACTACCTGTGCTCGGCAGTAATCCCTCTTACCAAGCTTAGGTATTACGGTGGAGGGGATGTACCTACGGCGCTCGAGCTAGACTGTGTGGTGCCTACATGTTGCCTAACGATATTTTCCGTGGTTGAAAAAGATCTAGATCTACAGTTTCAGGAGAATTTAAAAAAATATATATATGCGCAAGGTTACACAGGCTTCAAAGCATCGAGCACCTTTGGACATATACCCTTACAGCGTAGCCTGTGAACCACAAACTCGTGCCCTGGCGCTGAGGCTTTCGCTGCAAACCGGTAAAGATAGGCATCGACAAGCCAGCGACAACCGGGGTGGTGTTCCGGCCGAGACGGGGCAAAGCGGTTCACTCGACGTGTCACGTGTGCGGTCGTTAGTGTAAAGTTGGGACCACATTCACATGCCGTTTCACCGGAGTCCAGCTCTCCAGCGCACGGGGGAAATCGCCAACTGGGGAAGGCCACACCTTTTCTTTCTCTTGATGAAGTGTTCTCTTCTCCTTTCTCCTTGTGAACGCGATTTGTCCTGATGTATCTGGACGTGTACAAATGAACTGGGCAGTTTCTCTTGAGAAAGCTTTGCCTAGAAAAAAAGGAATTCGATCACATTTGTTTTGCTTATTTGGTGCTTGCGTTCAGGAAATGATCAAGTAACCTTAGTTCCAAAACAAAATAAAAAAAGTTGGAAGTGACGTAGGACATGGAATACTACACGGTATGTCCGGCGGACACATGCAAATTCGATGCATCAAACTTGCGTACTCAATCACGACGCCAAACTCCATGGGTAAGTACGTGCATATCCAATCTGTCCGTGGATAAAAATTTTAAGGTACCCATGCAAACGCAGAGCTAACCTAGATCCTTGGTTTAATAGGTGAGCACGACAGCGAGCTGCCTCTAAAGGGTTTATATGCAGTCTCAGCGCTGTCCAATCGTACCAACGAATAGTTTAGATAACTCAATATAAGTTTTATGTACAGTATGATGCTGCAATATAGCTACAGTTTTTTAATAGTATTTTAAGAGATCTAGGCTATCACATCTCGATTCAACGGGGGCATATGCGACTATTTAATTAAGTGGCGGTACAACTGAATTGATCTCTTTCCCAGCTGCCTACGCGCGGACGATGGATCCACCACGCCCAACGCCTGCCCGTCACCCAACCAACCAAACTGCACGCTTCCGGCGCTGCGAAACACGGCCCGTGCGGCTACTCATCACGCGCGTCCCGGTACGTGACCGCGACGCGTGTGCGAGCGGCGAGGGCCACCGGAACCGCTGGGCGCACGACACCTGTGGCGTCGGTGGCCGCCAACCCAGCGTCCTGCGCGCGTCGCTGCCCGGTGCAGCTGCTATCCGGAGCGGGACCGGTCCGCGAGTAGGCGAGTTGGATCGGTCTCCCGGTCGACACTTGACAAGTTGCGCGGTGGAGAGGGACCGGACATAATACATATGCGCGCCGCAGACCACGTGGGGATGCAACCGGCCGGCTGCGTCTTGTGGCTTGAGTTTCTGCTTAGATTTAGCATCGCTACAAAAATGTGATCGAGATGGAGACCGAGCAACCGTTTGCTCGGTTGGTTGGCTGGCCTGATGCGCCAGAGTTCGACTCTAGCGACGCGGGTGCTCGATTGTTCGTACGAGCTGATGTATCACGTACGTGTTCATCAGTGGATCTTGATTTTTTTTTTGTACGTGAGGTGTGCGGCCGTGTACCTCTCAAAATAAAAAAAAAAAATAGAGATGAGATTTAAGATAATACATTAAAAAAAAGATGGTATTTGTTATTTTCTTCATCCACCTCCACCTTTCCATCTTCATTCTTCTCAACCCACTTTCCCTTTCTCCATTCCTCTCTAACATAGAAATTTCAAATTAGAAAATTTTAAATAAGAAGTTTCAACTAAAAAAATCAACTCAAAAGTTTTAACTCAAAAAATTTTAAATAAATAAATTTAAAATCTGGAAGTTTCAACTAAAAAAATTTTAAATTAGAAAGTTTCAAATAAAAAAAATTTAACTCTAAAAACTTTCAGTTAAGTAAGGAACTTTCGGTTTGAAAAATTTCGATTCAAAAAAAAGAAGCTCGTAACTAAAAAGGCAATTTACACATGCCATGAAAAATTACCGTCTAAGAGAAGCTTGTAACAAAAAAGACCAAACATACACTGTAACAATTGTGTATAATATAACTTCTTGTTTTATTTATTCGATTTTAGCTTTGAATGGCTTATAGACTAATATAGTGTATATATATGATAAATCCAACTCCAAGCTATAGATCAAACAGGCCCGGCCAATGTGTCAGAGCTTTCAATTATCCGAATTTATTCAAACGGGTGGTCGGTCGGGAACTATCCGATCCGTTTGCACCCTTAGCTTCGGCTCAAAGGGTTGTCTTGTTTAGCCTTTTTAGAGGAGTTAGATGAAGTTCCTGCACGCATATCTTGTTAGTCCTATGCAAGTTTAATAAAATCGACAAAAAACCACTCAAAAATCATGAAAAGAACGTTTCGAGCCAATTTGGCTTTTTAAACTGGTTAATGAATCTGTCAAATTCAAAAAATTTAGAAAACTTATCAAAAAGTGTTAAAAAAGGTTCTGAGGCAATTTTAATGATTTTGTAAAATTTTCAAATGATTATGAGACTTGTATATGTTTCTAAAATTATGATATGATAGTGCTACTGTCTTTATATATGCTCTTTAATTTTTGATTTTCTAGGGGTAATAAATAAATTATAATATTTCTAAAAACTTTTGTGTGAGCTATTGAGGCAATACTAATAATTTTGTAAACTTTTTAGATGATGATCAAACTTGTGTATTTTTTAAAAATTTTGATAGTGCTATTGTCTTTGTACAAGCTCTTTTGTATTTTATTTTCTAGGGCACAAAATTAAGTCTAATATTTCTAAAAATTTTAGTTCATTATCCTTGGGCACTCTTTGTGGTAAAATTAAAATTTAAGAGCATGATCAAGCTTTTCAATTTTTATAAAAATCTGACAATGTCTTTATCCTTTTCATTAATTGTTGTTTTTGAATTTTTCAAAGCACTAAATGAATTAAAAAAACTGTTGAGATTTCTTTGAGATGTTTTATAGATTAATTGAGATTTATTCATATTTTCTATATTTTTCCAATTTCCTTATTTTTTAATTTTCCTTGTGTGCACCAAAATTCGAATAAAATCACTCGAAAATCGGTCAAAAATCGAATAAAACCGGTCGGAAAGCGGTAAATCGGTTAGTTTTTGAATTTTTTCCACTGTTGTTTGACTGTCGAGTTTAAAATTTTTGACTTCGAGCTTCTTCGGTTTCTACCGATTTTTGACTGATTTTTGCCATTTTTAAAAGATAGAAAACCATTTGTAAATCGAAAATTCGTACCCTGTTCCTACACATACGGGAAAGATGTCTAGCTTTTCCGTGCCAGGCACTGCAGCAAAATATTCGTCAGAGATCGCATCGCACGGACGACGAGATTGAGTTGCTGCTCTTTCCTCCAGTTGGTCTTACGTACGCGGAGAAATGGTATATCTGGAATTGATGCGCCCATATGCTCACTCGGCACAAAAGAATCGATTCACGGTTGCACAGAACTGCAAGATAACAATGTCAGGAGAGTGCATGTCCTAATTGAGTGGCATCAGGAGATATCTCGATATGATTGATGTCTTGATGTGGATGGAGTTTTGATTTTTTTAGATAAAGAATTAAAATCCGGTCTCTGCAAGGATGGAGTTTTGATTAATGTCTGTATGTGCCTATGTTCAAATCAGATAAAATCAAGCGTTTCCTTAGACTTATCTTTTTCATTATGTTAGCTGTGTGGCTAAGACTCTACTTTGTGCCATAGAAGAAGCAACTTTATCGCGACTATTCCTTACACTTCATCTCGAGTTGGTGATCCAATCCGTGCTGGTCTGAACGCATATGCTTATAGTCGGGAACTTCTGCAGGACCATATCTATGCCTTTCTTTAGCACTTGTTACAATTTAGTAAGTCATGCTGTAATCCTCTCCTTATCTTTTGCCATCTATTGGTATCAATTTATCATGCATTCTACAATAAACTTACTTTGACACGTGAGATCCGTTGATTTGCTGATGACCTCACCTCAATAGTGAGATTTTAAGACAAACACACGTTATTCATATGCCAATAAATGGCCAAATTAAACGTCTCTGCAAAGAACAACTCATTGCCAAACGAGCACATGCACGTTAATTTCATTGCGACCTTTGTATGTTGAGAGTGTGCTACATGCAAGGGTTCAAATTTCGTTTTCGGATAAAATCTCGTTTGGAACCGAAATCCGAAATTTCGTTGAAATCTCGGTATTTCAGACAAATCTCGGCTGAAATTCACAAACCAAAATTCAAATTCGGTCTGTTTGCAATAGAAAAAACCCGAAATTCAGCCAAAAATCTGAAATTTTGGGCGAAATTGCCGAAATTTCGATGAATTTCAACTGAACAAAAAAGGTTCAGACAATGTCAAAAAATTTTGAATTTTGTTGGAGGTTCTTGACACATAAATGATCTTCTATAAAAATTTTAGATGATTATTAAGTCTGAGGAATTTTTAAAAATTCGAACATTGGTACTATCCTAAAAAAACACTGACTCGCAAGTTTAATCTGAATAAAAAATAGTACAAACCACATTAAAAATTTTGAAATTTTTTATTTTGAAATTTTTTGTGCATGGTTATGATGCATCATTAATATTCTCACAAAACTTTTAGATGATGATTAAGCTTCATGAATTTTTAAAAATTCACAGAGGGCAACTGAAAGCTAACCGACAAATTTCAATCGAATGAAAAATGGTTCAAACACTGCCAGAAAATTTTGAAAATTTTTATAGATAGTCTTGATGCATCACTAATGTTACCATAAAATTTTCAAATGATGATAAAACTTAAAAAAATTTATAAAATTTCAACACTGTTACTACCTCGTTTATGCTAATTCTATTTTTTATTTTTAAAAGATAACAAATGAAGTTAAAATATTTTATAAAATTTTCTGTTTGATCCTAGACTTATTAATATAGTACCATAAATATTTCATAGCATTACAAATAATCTTCAATTTTATAAAATTCCAAAAGTGTTTCTGCCAAAAAAATTTAAAATGTGTCAAAAAATATTTTTTTGACAAATTATCATCAAAGATCACTTTCTTATTGGTTATTGTTGTAATTAAGTCAAATCTGACCATAGAAAAAAAAATACCGATTTTTTATGAAATTTTGCCCGATTTGGGTGAAATTTCGACAGTTTTAGGGGAAATCTCGCTGAAAAAAAATGAAAGTACTATAGCATTTTTATTTTTTAGTTTTTTCGGTCAGTAATTTAGATCTTGTGGGGCCTGAAATCCGAGATTTTGGCCAAATTTCACTGAAATTCAATGAAATTTCAATCCTTGGCTACACGTTGTACTCTCAATGCGTATATTGAAGCAAAATTACTCGTAAAAACGATAGTTCAAAGAAGAAAAACTCCTTAAAAAAAGGACACCTTTAATACCACAAAGACTTACCAATATCTATATAAATAAAAATGATCAGCGATATTTAAGGTATTTCCTTCATTTTAAGGACAAAAATAAAATCTCAAAATAACACTAAAAATAATTATACAAAATTTCACATTAATCCGAAGAAAAGAAAGGAAATCAAATTATAATGATACAAATTAATCTCATATATATATATATATATATATATATATATATATATATATATATATATATATATATATAACAAATGCAATTATATTAATTATAGAAAGTAAAGTTGTATATAAAAGGCAACCATATTATAATATAACTGTGTGAATAGTTTTGTTTAAGAACTGATCCAAATTTTCGTGCTGATCCGCCGGAGAAGGAGAACTCCCTAGTTGGACAGCGAATTCGACTCGGTCACGTCCTAGTCACCGCTCGCGTGGACGAGCCGTCTCGTCCCAGAGACGCAGTCACGCAAATGAGGTATAAATAGCTTGCGCGGCTGACCCTTTCTTCCTCCACAAATCCACCCGATTCCAGCTAATTGATTAACCGTCCGCTCGATCCCTCCCTCTTCTTCTCCAGTTCTCCCCTCGGATTGGGAGCTTCGAACAGCAGTAGCAGAAGCAATGGCGACCGCGCTGAGGAGAGCCGTGGCGCAGCGCTTGGCGACGGCGCCGGCGCCGGCGTACGGGCTGCGGCGCTTCCTGCAGGAGCGGCCGGTGTTCCGGCCCTCGGTGCCGCACGAACGCGGCTTCATGCCCCTGGCCGACCGGATCCGGGACCTCGGCGTTGCGTTCCCGCGCATCAACCTCGACGGGCTCGTGCCGCCGGCTCCGGCCCGGGAGGTGGAGGTGGGAGCGGAGGCGAGCCTGACGTTGGAGGAGGCGCGGAAGGTGCTGCGCGCGACGCAGATGGAGGCGGCGCGCGCGCGGCTCCGGGCGTCCGGCGCGGGCGCCGTGCCTTACGCCGAGTTCCTCCGGCTCTGCTGCGACGCCGCCGGGCCGGACGCCGGCCCCTCTGTCGCGCACGCCCTCGACGAGTCCGGATCCGTCATCGTTCTCGGGAAGACCGTCTTCCTCAGGCCCGAGATGGTACGATCCTCCCCTCCGCTTCAAATAATCAATCCGTCAGCTTAATTTTGCTTGATCAATCTCTTTCCCAACTTTGGTCTAGTTTTGCTTTGCAGTTAGGATGTATTGAGAGAAAGACACGTTGGTTTCTCTTTTCTGCTCACTAGTTAAATTTTTTTCTCCGGGTGACCGGGTAGAGATTTCTTAAGTGTAGAGATCTGATGAGGTTTTTCGCGTTTTTTTTGTATGTTTTTCCCAACAGGAAAAGACAGAAAGAAAGGGCGCTGTTCTAAAACGATAGTAAGAGAAGTTGACACCCAGAGTTTTGGGGATTTTTACTCCGCTCCAAGATGGGAGTTTCTTTTCTTCTCACAAAAACCAGAGGAAGAAATAAACTAATTTTAGCCCCTCTGCCAAAATATAAGGGGGAAGAAACAAAATGAAAATCTTAGTAACATTAACTGATAGTTTCAATCTTGCTCTCCGATGAATGAACATGAGGAGAACTCACCTGCCCCTCCTTTTGGGCACTCAAATTTTCCAATGCATGTTATTCTCTCCACTCGGCGCACGACACGTTATACAGATTGGCTTGTTGTCTAGGCCGCGTGAAGAGAATAATAGCTCCATTATTTGGGGAATCCAAATTAATGGCCATGATCCTTTTTTTAACCTAGATGATCCATATTATTTGAGGACATGTTTCAAACTTTAGTATTTCCTTTGAAATTATATAAATGTTCACAGTGTTTATTTCATTTGATTTTCTACCGTGCAATTTAGACGGCACATTAGTAAAACAACATTTGTAGTGTTGTTGTCTGATCGAAAATTGGATGGTTGGGAATTGGGACAAACATAGTTGGTCTTCTAAAAATCGACAATATGAATGTGCCGTTTCAGTTTCACATCACATGCCAGTGGTGGTGGACGATTGATGTACCTTAGAACCTGTTATGCCTTCCAACAAATTTAAAGGGCCAAAATGGAAAGTTAGTTACATACTGAAAAATGTTGTAGTAGCTAGTACCAATTTGCTCAATAATTTTTTTTCAGTATATTTGCCGGTGGTGCCTGTTGTGGTCATGAGATCAGCCCTTTCTGGCAATCGTGACACTGGAATGGCCCACCATGTGGTGTCCTTGTCACTGGTTTCTTGTTAGGGTAAAGGTTGTTTTAAGGATTTTAAATTTTGATTCAGTTTATAAGATTTGCCTGAAGTTAGAGAGTACACAATAAAAAGATGTGAGTTGATTGAATATTCTTAAGTAGAAAATAATCTTTGGTGTGAAGTCAAGGAACTAGGAGAATCTTATTTTTACAGTAGATGATTAGAATAGCTGCAGATTTCTCAGAATTTGATCTCCTACTTTTTGTTCTTAGTGTTTTGGCATTCTACATGTTTACTGCATCAAAGTAGATCTTGTTAGTGGTTACTATATTCGTTTTCTTTGGTGGAGATAGAAACTCTTGTGACTAAAAAATTCAGCTTTTTTTTTCTTCTTGCTGAGCACATAGCTACACCCCTACCCCATTTGAATAATAGGAGACTAATGGAGGGCTAACAAGTCATGACAAATCTACTTTTCTTATCTTCTGGGTGACCTAAACAAAGTTTAGGGAACGCTGTCACATGCATCTGTCTAGATTAGGTCACAGCACTCAAGAGGCAGCACAAGTATACTATTTACTCTTTTTTTTTCTTCATTCGATTGGGGTTACAGTCAAACAAGTTGGCAATTTGGCCCATGGCAAGTAGTGGTGGTGGGGGCATGACAAAGATAGTTTTGAAAAATCATTTACATGCTTTACTCTTGTAAGAATCCTTGAGTTTTTACAGTTTGTTAACTGCATCATGTAAGTCTAAAAATAGAGGTTGAGGCGTGTCCAGGATATGTTCCGTGTCCAACTAAACAATCTTGTCCTGCACAAGCCAATCCCCTCGGCGAGGGGATTCTTTTCTTGAAACAATCTAACAATATTGTCCTACTCACGAGAACACATTTAGGCCCTGTTTGAAAGCAATGTATTTTAAAACTATGGTTTTGGTACACTATAGTTTGCAATTATTTTGTCATGAATACCATGTTTTACCAAACTCCTTTAAAACCATAGTATTTCTTGGAACTACCAACTGTTTAGATGCAACATCATAAACCATAGTTAGAGTGAAGTTTTAAATACTCCAAAAATATCATAGTATCTACCAAACCATGGTTTTTAATACAGAGCTTTTGGTATGGTAACCAAACACCTCATGGTATAAAATACCATGGTATTCTTAAAAACTATGGTATTGCCTAGAAACTATGAAAATACATTGCTTCCAAACAGGGCCTCATATTTATTTTGAAAACCCAAAAGCGTTTTTAATTTTCTTTTGACAACTCAAAGCATCCTGCACTTCTTTTGAAAATTCAATCATTAGCATTTAATTTGGTCTTCATGGATGCAATCTTCTCCTATCGCTATTGCTCTTTCTTTGTTGTATCTTCCTTGAAAAGGAGAGCAACGAAGTAAATCGCCGAAATGTTTAGTTCTTTTTGTTAACAATTGTAGGTTGTCAAAGCAATCGAGAAGGCCATACCCATGCCTCGAGCACTACCTGTCGCCGAAAATGACTCGGCAAGAGAAGAGCTGAAGGCCATGGAGGCGCAGAAGGCGGACATTGACCGCACCGCGGCGTTCCAGGTGCGCCGGGAGCTGTGGTGCGGTCTGGCCTACCTGGTGGTTCAGACGGCCGGCTTCATGAGGCTCACATTCTGCGAGCTCTCGTGGGACGTCATGGAGCCCATCTGCTTCTACGTGACGTCCATGTACTTCATGGCCGGCTACGCCTTCTTCCTCCGGACCAAGAAAGAGCCGTCGTTCGAGGGCTTCTTCGCGAGCAGGTTCGCGGCCAAGCAGAAGCGCCTGATGCAGGCCCGGGATTTTGACCTCCGCCGGTACGACGAGCTCCGGCGGGCCTGTGGCCAGCCGGCTCTCCAGGCTCAGAGCCCCTGCACATCTTCGCAGGAGAGGCATTGCCATTCTTACTGCCATTGTCACTGATCCGTTCTTTTCGATTTTTTTATGCCCATTTTGTGGGGCTGCTTCATGTACCGTTCCGATGTGCGGATGCAAAGCATACTCATTGAAGAGATAAAGCTTGAAACCTGGAGCTAAGACGAAACATGTCGTGATGGCCTAATGAGTTCAAGTGCAACTGACGTAGAAAAGATAGCCTGTAGTATTGACTTCAAACCATAAACCCCACTTGCTTTATACTTATCGCTTTGAAAATCACAAAATTAGCATGATGTCCACTCTATACCGTGATAAATATCCAGCTTTACTTTAATACATACATTGAATATAGTGGTTAGAGATAATAATTAGAAATATTTTAGTCATGTTCAATACTCACTTGTCTACATGCTATGAAAAAATGACTAATAAACCTGGACGAAGGAAGTACAACTAGATGGATATCATTTTTTTTTTTGCAAATCTAACCTCACATGTGTTTTTGCAAAAATAGCTTCCTCCTTGACGCTAGATTTGAAAAAAAAAACTAATATAAAGGCTAGATATGCACAATGTTTGTACAATTAGAGGGGAAGGTGAGGAGGACCGTGTATAATGTGAAAAACTTATTGCTCCGGCAAGAATGGGTCAACAACAAATCTTTCAGCATATCTTCTAGGACGCGATGTGAACGGTGCAGATCACTTGAGAAGTGTTATTTGATTCTCGTTTCTCATCTACATCAACTTTTCCTTGGTTGCCCAGGCCCACCCAAAAAAACCACCCTCAGCAATTTGTGTCCAATTGGTCTAGCATTTCCGGAAGTCCAAATGACGTTTTTGCAAGGAATATAAAACCGGAATTGCTACAGTTCAGACGTCTAAATTTTTTGAACACATTGCAATATTTTTTTTCTACGTGTGTAACATTTTTTGCCAACGCGTGCAACATTTTTCTTCGACAAACAGTGAAATGCGGTACAGTAAACGGATGTTGCAAGCGTTGAAAAAAATGTTGCACGCGTCGGAAAAAAATGTTTCAAACGTTGAAAAAAAATGTTGTAAGAGACGTCCGATGGAATAAACAGTATCGAATCGTCCGAGCGCTAGTTATTGCCATAGAAAACAGACGGATGAGGGTACATTTTTCCCTAGGGACTCGAAACATGCAATCCGTAATACCTTTTCTTTTCCTTTTTCCACAATTGGTTTTTCCTCAGAGGGATGAAAAGGCAACCTGAACGGCTATGCCGCCGAAGGCACTACGGCCGTGAGCACTCGGGCGGTGAGAAGATGCTCCTTTTGCCTGTCCTTTCTTTGTCGCTAACCGTTTGGCCTATGTCATCCCCCAGAAGGTTGGTCGGGTCGATGCCTTTCCCTTGTGACCACCCATTGCTAGCTGCGGTCCACTTTGTCACGAACTCGTTTCTTCTTCCTTGAAAAGGCCATACTAGCGGCTGGCACGACACTTAGTTGTGGAAATCTGGAATCGTCGTCATACAAGCACCACCAGTTGTGTTCACGGAGAAAGCGACTCACCTAATTTCCAAAAGAAATCGAGCTTAGCAAGCGTAGCTTAGGCCCGAGAGAGACAACAACTCACCCGCCGCGCCGTGCCGACGAGTCGCGGGCTCGGTGGGTGGGATGGGCTCGTGCACCGTGACGGCGCGCGCGCGCCCGCGCCGAGGCCCCCCGAAAGCGCGAGTTTTCGTTGTCAGACGCGCACGCGGCATGTGGGCGCGGCGCCGTGTCTGACGTTCCCATCTCGAAAAACGTATTACCCTCCCACCAACCGCACTCCCGCCGTCCATTTCCTTGCCGTGCCCGGCGCTCGAGGGGATGTATGTGTGGTACAGAGGATAGCTGTCTATAATATATGTTCGTATTGTTTATAGATAATATTAAAAATAACTCATACAATAGATTGTCTATATAGCTATTTGTAATGATATCTTATTCAATTAATAGACTGTCTGTACAATGATACATAAAATATAAAACTGTCCATAAGACTATCTATTAAATAGTAGACAATAGTTTTCTTCTCTCTTCTGTACATCATCTAACGATTGATATGTATCATTGTATATTAGTAAATTAAACCGGCGTAAGCGGCCGAAATAAAATTTGTTTATCTGGGGAAGGTGGGGTTGGATGACGAGTGGTGGTATGTTACGTGTGCAGCTTTCCAGCGTATGTTGGTTCACCCAAGAAAGACGCTGCAAGGCGTGGTCGTCTGGATTTCAGTGATCCTCTGTGTATATCCGTATTGCGAAGCGTATTTTGATCGGACACAACGAGCGCATGAAACCAAGAGAACGGTGGAGTAAAATGATTATAGCGTCTATGGTGTTAATCTTTTGGAAATAAGAAAGATGGGAGTCGTGTGGATGTTTACTCGTAAATACTGAAGACCGAGAAGATTAACGCGGGCAAGAGAAAGAAAAGATCATTAACTCTACGTGCCCGTTTCATATTTTGAAGCAAGATTATCAAAACTATAAGCTTTATATTTTAAAACGGAGGAAGTAGTAATACTAATAATGATGATGATAAGCCGGGGACTGACTGCCCCGCTGCAGCTGCCAGAGTCGGTGACCACAACTTTGATGGATTTTTGATGTGCACTTTGAGACAACAAAACTTTGCCAATTTGATTGTAGAGACTAGTATTGTTGAGCTCTTAAGATGCCACTAGTTGAGCAACGGTATCAAGGGCGTTAGTCTTCCTATTTTTGATTTTCCAGTGTGCTATTGTAAAACTTCAGAAGCTGTCCATAGTTGGAGTACTACAGTACTAAACAGACACCACTTCAATAGGTTGTGTCTCGTTCCAGTCTTCATTTCTTCAGCGTTACCAAATAAAAACTCTTCATAATATCTCAATGTTTAGAGAAAGCGTTGGGGGAACATATCGTAAGAATAATGAAGGAATAATTGATAAAATGCCTTCGCTTATTTGTGCCATTGATCATTTACACCGTGATGTCTTAGTGACATGCGAGCTCTAGGGCCACATGTCAGAGAGATAAACGGGGCAAATAATCAATTACACCAAGTAAAACAGAACAAATGATCAATTCTCCCCTCCTCTCGACCCAACAACTGCAGGGACACACTTAGCAAACACTGAAAAGCTATGACTTATGGGAACATTTTTTTTTTTTTGGATCAAGAACAAAAAAATTCCTCTGCACAAAATGTTAGAGCATTTCTTGCATTGTTCAAGAAAAGCTTGGGAGAGTAACCTACATACCTCACAATCTACACTTCACATAGAAAGAAAATATCTCCCCTCAATTATGAGTCCAGAATGTCTAGCTAGAATTGCTTTACTGCAAAAGGTTTCAACCAACCCAGGATTCCACAAAAAAGTGATATTGTTCAGGGAGAAAGTCCTGATATTGCTGATGTTTCCTCCCTGGAAAAAGCGATATCAGCGAAGTAGCTGAGGAAGCTTAAGGGTGAAGTTCTTCGCATCAATTTCGGAGAGGTAAGCACTAGCCCTGAATACCTTCCCTTTGAGAAGTAAGCTTCAAATATATATAAGAGACCTTTATTGATTACTTAAACATTACATAATCCAACATTAGGTTAATAAGAAATCTAGGTGTGGTACATCAGGCCAGAAAAAAGAGTTTCAGATAAAGAGTAGAGCCTCTATACCTAGTCGATGCTAGCATTGCGCTTACCGTATTGAACGGACTCACCATTCTGAACGAGGAGGAAATGTGCCGGGCTCCATCAATTCTGTTTCGATAATCACATGGCTTCGTCCCATTTATGGCTCTATTTGTTAGAGTTCTAGATTCTAACTCCATCCTAGATCTAAAACTTATAGCCTAAAATAAAGTGAAATAAGTTTATATTTTTAGTCTAAAATATAAATAAGATGACCCACCTAAACACTTTTAATATATCCATAGCTCCAGTTCTATGGATTTGATAGAACTAGGAATACCTAACTTTACCAGATCTACAGGCCTAATGGAGCTGGAACTGTATCAAGCACGGTCTAAGGGGCCACCAAGATAACTGGGGGCTGAGCGGTTGGCAACAAAAATTACACCTCAAAGCTCATGGAAACCACCATGACTATGCTTCATGCGTAGGGATGGCAACGGGTCCGGGTACCTCCGGGTCCAGCCTCCGTGGACCCGGACCCGAGACCCGAAGTTTGGACCCAGACCCAAAGTCAGTCACGGGTCCAAACTCGGACCCGGACCCGGACCTGAACCCGATGGGTACCCGGACCCGAACGGGTACTCGGACCTGTTACCAGCAGTGCTAGCTACTCTGTGCACTGGGATGGAAACGCGCGCGTTCAGTGCACTGGTGATGTGGTAGCTGGAGTCTGTAGCTAGCAGAGAGCGGGCTGTGTAGCAGAAGTTGCAGTGCAGTGGCCAGGGACAGCCTTAATTAACCATCAGGTAGCCAAATGAATCGATAGCATGAAGAAGACTGAGCTAACAATATATACATATATCAGCTGCTTACTGCATGCTTTCGAAACGAGGTTTAAGGGAGAAGGAAGGAACATAGGTTTTTTGTTGTGACTCTAATAACGGGTCCGGGTCTAGATACCCATGGATCCAAAATAAGATCCAGACCCAAATCCGAACCCGGACCCGAAATAATATACCCGTGGGTCCAAATTTGAACCTAGACCCGAACCCATCGGGTCGGGTACCCGTGGGTACCCGGACCCACGGGTATTTTTGCCATCCCTATTCATGCGACAAAGATGATACTACTGCCTAGTTAAGGGGCCACTGAATAGGTTATGCGCACTATTGGACAACGGGGGACTACTGTACAATATAACCTGGGTCCTTTTTCATGGGACACACACGATAAATCTTCTCATGCTGTTGCTATCAAGGGCTCCACCCTGATACTGAACTGCTTTCTCTACTCAAAAATATAAAGTTTGTATATAGATTTAATAAGTCCTTTTCTGCTATACCTCTATTTGTTTTCTCCCAACTACATGCATTTATTCACTATCACAACACACAAACTATTATTTTTCATCTTTCAAAATAATTAAGTGGAAGTATCTAAGTCATCTTCACTCATATCTTTCTCAATTTTACGCTAACCTTAATACTTGTGCAATGTTAAAATATGCCTTATATTCAGGCCTCCTTGCTGATTCTTTTTCTTCAGTGCATCGGGAAGTAGTGCAAATTCCAAGCAAAGAAGCGGGTATTAATAGGCTGTCTCCTTCGACTCATCATTGCCGATGACCACAAAAACATTCCTTGAAAGAAAAATATCGATTTCAGGGAAAGCGTTCGGGTCACAAGAACGATGCACACAGAGATTATTCATCTACCTAGTACTTGCAAAAATTTCTCAGAATTCCTTAGCACAGCCCAGTCCAACTACTCCAGGAGAACTCTTAGCAGACACAGAAAAACCTATATAATTCATGGGAATAGTCTAATTTTCACCATCAAAGTACCTCTTGTATTGTTCAAGACAAGCTCCATTCCTCTACTCGGAGTACCTAACCTACCCAAGATAAAAATGATTCAGACACCAGTGCTGCGAATCTCCAACGTAAAATTTGTCTAAATAGACAGAGCTAAACAGATAAGGACATAACAACAGCAAATAAACACATCAAATAAGTGGACTCAGTCAGATAATTGGTGCTTCATTTGGAAATTCGGCGAAGGATTTATGAAGCTTCTCTAAAAGAGAAGTTTAATTACAACCAATCCAAATCAAAAGTTTGGTTCAACTGTTCTTCAAGAGAAGGTTCTGTTATGTTTCCCTGAGTTAACTGAATTATAAATATAGATATTCATGCCATTGCTTGGTTTAGCGCCAAACACACAAACTTATGTTTCCCAGGAGTTTGAGTGATCGAAAAATTTAAATATTCACCAGCATTGCTGATTTTGTGACAAACTTAACGACCACATAGAAAAAACACGAACTAGACAGAAACAAGAACTAACCTTTCCAAGCTCTAGTTAGGGATCCCTCCATCCATGCCTCATCAGGATAGATGGCAAATAATTTTATGGTCCTATTAGGGGGTGACAATGCAATTCGAACATTGAAAAATGAAGTTCAAGAATTTAAAAACCTTAGTGAAATATACTACGACTTGGGTTTTGGAACTCTTCAACCCATCGGAATACCCATTATCAAACTTACCTAAGGGAAAGTTCCAAAAATCAGGTCTAAGATATTTACCCCTTCAATTGAGTTCAGATGTAATGTAATTCAAAAAAGGTTCTACATACCTCTCAATCTACACATACAAAGAGAAGATTTCGCCTCAATTAGCTGTCTAGAACGTCTAGTTAGAATTGTACAGCTGAAAAAGGTTTCAAATATCCCTAGATTCAACAAAAGAGCAATACTTTTCAGGGAGAAACTTTTCATATTGCAGATATTTCCACCGAGAAACAAGTGAAGTAACCATGGCAGCTGTGGAAGCTTCAAGGGAGAAGTTCATCTCATCAATTTTGGGCAGGTATGCCCCAGCCCTGGGTACATCCATTAGTGTCCTGTTAAGTTATCTCTGCAAAAAATTCAAATCCAAAAAAAAAATCCAGTTGTCCCCCCTAATGATCGATTGTCACAGCTATAACAACTATTATCAACAAAGCGAAACGAACCTCAGGACAAAATCTCAAAAATAATGAGGGAAATCAGCATTTTTACATGTTATACTGACAAAAACTTGTAGAAGTTGAGTTCCATAACCAAATGAATATCTGATAGGAAATAAAAAATATCGGTATCAACCAAAGACACCAAGCATTTCTACAATGAGACATAGTATAAAAGAGAGGTACAACTAGAACCAAAACAAATCAAAAATCATTTAGACTGTTCTTCAAGAGAAGATATGTCATGTCTTACCGGGGTTAAATGATTCAATAGCATTGCTTGATTTGGTGTCAAACTTAATGCATGCAAAACAAACAAAGCAAAACAGTAAACTAGAGAAAAACAGGTATTAGCTTTCAAAGGTCTAGTCAGAGATCCTTCTGTATTGAAGCTATCATCTTGAAAAGTACAAATGATAGTGGATCCAACTTGATTTGAGCCATTTTGTGTTCTTCAACCCAATGGAATATCATTTGCCAAGCCTATCTAAAGCAAGACTTAAATAAACACTTGTAAATTTTTAATAGCTTCTCTGCAATTCAGATGTGATATTGCCCAGAAGGTGACCAAAACGCTATGCAATCTCCACTTCAAATACAAAGGAAAGATCTCCCATCAATTAAATGTCCAGAAATTCTAGTTAGAAGTGATTAGCTGCAAACGCATTCAATCAACCCTGGATTCCACAAAAGAGTAATATTTTTCAGGGAGAAACTTCAGATGTTGTTGATATTCCCCCTTTGAAACAAGTGAAATAAGCAAGCCAGCCGTGGAAGCTTCCAGGGAGAAGTTCTTCTCATCAATTTTCAAGAGGTAAACCCCAGCCCTGGGTATCTCCCCTTTGTGAAGTAACTTTCTGACAATAGCATTCAGCGTATGAGAGTCGGCAGCGCAGCCATTCTTCTCCATAGATAGAAATAGATCATCGGACTCCTGTAGCAACCCTTCTTCTATAAGATTTTGTATCATTAAGCTGTAGGTTACAACATCGGGCACTAATCCTTTGGCCGAGATACCAGCAAACAAATCCTTGGCTTCATCCTTTCTGCCAACTTTAAGCAACGCACCAATCATAATGTTAAAAGTCCTGATGTCAAGCTGAAAATTCTTCAAACATAGATTCTGAAAAATTTGGAGTGCATCACAAATGCAATTATTTTTGCAAAGTCCTAATAGGATTGTGTTGTACATGCTAATTTCAGGTCTCATTCCAGTGTTGATCATCCTGTGATAGAGTTCCTTTGCAGCAGCAGTCCTTCCAGCCTGAAATAACCCATGCAGCAAAACGGTGTATGTAATAACACCAGGCTTAACTCGTTTTCTCAGCATTTCTCTGAATAGAGTTAATGCATCCTCTATCCTACCTTTTTTACAGTAGCCATCAAGCAAAGTGGTATATGTAACAACATCAGGCTTCAAGCCAATTGAGACCATAATAGAAAGTAACTTCATCGCTTCATCCATCTTACCAGCTAAGCAATATCCATCTATTAGTGTATTATATGAAAAGGCATTAGGCTTAGCACCTATCTGTACCATCCAGTCGAAGAGATTTTGGGATTCTATAACCCTTCCTTCTTTGCATAGGTTGCCCATTATTGTAGTGAAGAACACGGTGTTAGGACTGATGCCTCCATTCATCATTCCAAAACATAATTCCTCAGCCTTCTCCCATTTGCCACAGGTACACAGACCATGAATAAGGGTCGAGTAAACAACGATGTCGGGAGTCAATCCTTCTCCAATCATCTGATTCAATTGGGACAAAGCATCATCCACTCTGCCTATCTTGCAAAGTGCATCTATTACCGCTCCATAGCTGACTATATCAGGGTTCAATCCTTGCTGCCGCATTTTGTTAAACAGAAGCATTGATTCATTAACCATTTCATGTTTAGCATATGCACGAATCAATATGCTGAATATATGATGATTGAGTGCAATACCATTCCTCACCATCAAATCAAGGAGATCATGCATATCAACAAGAGCCCCTTTGGTGGCATATGCGTGAAGCAGAATGCCGTACGTGGAAACATTTGGTATTTGGCCCCTCTTGTGCATGGAATCAAAAATCTTTCTAGCTTCTGCGCATCTTCCATTCTTGCAAAGATGGCCCATCAGCGAGTTATAAGTAACAACATTTGGTGCAGGACCATCTCTGCACATTTTCTTCAAAATTCTAACCGCCTCTTTCCACTGTCCTGAAGAGCAATATCCATGGATCAGACTATTATATGTGATATTATTCGGCATAACATCATTATCGAACATCTGTTGATGGACCCCCTCGGCCCTGTCCATTGCTTGAGCTTTGCACAGTCCAGAAATGATCGAGTTGTAAGTCACGACATTCGGTGAAATCTCACGATCCTGCATTTGACAAAATAGGCTGTAAGCTTTCTCCACACGATCCTCTTTAAAGAAGCCATCAATGACGGTGTTATACGACACCACAGTAGGTGGGCAGCTGCCTCCGTCATCAGCCATCAAGAGGAGCAGCTCTAGTGCCTCTTGGCTCTTCCCCTCATTGCAGAGCCCCTTGAGAAGAATGTTGTAGGAGACGACGTCGGGCCTGCAGCCGAGCTCCGGCATTCGCCGGAGCACTATGTTAATTGCGTCGCTCGTCCTCTTCTGGGCACAGAGTCCTTTGAGCAGTTGATGGAATTCGATGGCGTTCACCTTCCATCCCGTCTTAATGACGTGGTTGAAGGCGGCGAAACCGAGGTCCAAGCGACCCGCGCGGCAGCAGCAGTCGAGGAGGATGCTGTAGGTGCGTATATCGGGAGCCACCTTCCTGGAGCCGGCTCGCGCGATGCGGTTGAAGAGGGAGACGGCGAGCACGAGGCCATCGCGTGCGACGACGGTGAGGAGGCAGTTGACGGCGCGAATGGAGGCGGGCCCTGGTGGCTGGAGCAATTCGTCGAACAGGCGGAGTGCGTCCTGGGCGCCAATGTCTCCGGCGCGGAATCGGTCTTGGATAACACGCTCCAACTCCAAGCGGTGGTGCGTCACGCGACGGGACATAGCCAACCTCAAGGAGAGTAGGAAGCAAGAGAGAATGGCACACGGCGACGGCGCCCTTTGTGGGAGAATGGGGGTGGTGGTCGGACTGGGAGGGGAGAGCGCTTGAGGTGGGATATTTTGGGTGGCTACGGCCCCGTAATATTGCAACTTTCATGATAGCCTCTCATAGCTCTTCTTTTCTAAAGTTATATGAATATGCACAAATGAAGTAGATGATTTACTTATCTCTTTGATAGTTTCAAGAATTGTGTAACTTATATTAGAAGAAAAATATAGAAGCATTCCTTAACTTACATAGTTGTTAGCGTTGAAAAAGGGCTAATCGGTTTTAACACATACGAACGTAGAGTTCAAAGAAGGTTCAAAGCGTGACTGCCGATTTGATCCTACAATCGGCAAAACAGATCGAAATAGCTATTAACTGATTTAATCAGCTTATACCAAAATAGATCAAAATAGCTAACAACCAGCAGAGCTATGGAACTGTTATCAGGCCATTCACTTCAGATGCCAGTACATTTCATCTCCATGGTCCTTAGGTACAAGGAGAAGAAGCAGGGGTTTGAGAAGACCATAAGTTTGTGAGTTTTAGTAGATGAGTGTTGGTGAACATGCTAACACGATATTCTGTTGTTTTTCTCCAGCTACCTGCGAATGTTCTTGACAGGATGTTCTAATGGTTCTTTAAAAATAATAGCACAGGTCCGATGATTAAGTTATATGTGCGAAAATTTCAAATACAAAAAAAAAAAACAAGTTGTCCCCCCTAATGATCAATTGTCACAGCACGAACCTTTGGACAAAATCTAAAAAATACTGAGGGAAATGATTATATTTACATGTTATACTAACAATAACTTGTAGAAGTATCAACCAAGACAACAAGCATTTCTACAATAAGACAGTCTAAAAGAGAGGTACAATTAGAACCAAACAAATCAAAATCATTTAGACTGTTCTACAAGAGAAGATATGTCATGTCTCACCGGGGTTAAATGATTTAAAAATGTAAATGATTCAATAGCATTGCTTGATTTGGTGTCAATGCATGTAAAACGAACAAAGCAAAACAGTAAACTAGAGAAAAACAGGTATTAGTTTTGAAAGCTCTAGTCACAGATCCTTCCGTAATGAAGCTATCTTCTTCAAAAGTACAAACGATAGTGGATCCAACTTGATTTAAGACATTTTGTGTTCTTCAACCCAATGAAATATCAATTGCCAAGCCTATCTAAAACAAGACTTAAATAAACACTAGTAAATTTTTAATAGCTTCTCTGCAATTTAGAACTGAGTAGCTGCAAAAGCATTCAATCAACCCTGGATTCCACAAAAGAGTAATTTATTTTTGAGGGGGAAGCAACAGGGGAGGCCCCTGTTGAAGCGTGCGAGCCAGCGTTGAGCTGCGCTCGAACGCTGGCCGGCGAGTCGAGTCCCTCTCTCGCTCACCAACCGGGCGCTGCCCGGCTCACACAAAAGAGTAATATTTTTCAGGGAGAAACTTCAAATGTTGTTGATATTCCCTCCTTGAAACAAGTGAAATAAGCAAGCCAGATGTGGAAGCTTCATGGGAGAAGTTCTTCTCATCAATTTTCATGAGGTAAACCCCAGCCCTGGGCATCTCCCCTTCGTGAAGTAACGTTCTAACAATAGCATTCAGCATACGAGAGTTGGCAGCATAGCTAGTCTTCCATAGATAGAAATAGATCATCGGACTCCTGTAGCAACCCTCCTTCTATAAGATTTTCTATCATTGAGCTGTAGGTTACAACATCGGGCACTAATCCTTTGGCCGAGATACCAGCAAACAAATCCTTGGCTTCATCCTTTCTGCCAACTTTAAGCAACGCACTAATCATAATGTTAAAAGTCCAGATTTCAACCTGAAAATCCTTCAAACATAGATTCTGAAAATTTTGGAGTGCATCACAAATGCAATTATTTTTGCAAAGTCCTAAAATGATTGTGTTGTACATGCTAATTTCAGGTCTCATTCCAGTGTTGAGCATCCTGTGATAAGAGTTCTTTGCAGCAGCAGTCCTTCCAGCCTGAAATAACCCATGCAGCAAAATGCTATATGTAATAACTCCAGGCTTAACTCCTTTTCTCAGCATTTCTCTGAATAGAGTTAATGCATCCTCTATCCTACCATTTTTACAGTAGCCATCAACCAAAGTGTTATATGTAATATCATCAGGCTTCAAGCCAATTGAAACCATAACAGAAAGTAACTTCATCGCTTCATCCATCTTTCTAGCTAAGCAATATCCATCTATTAGTGCACTGTATGTGATGACATTAGGCTTCACACCTATATGTACCAACAAGTCAAAGAGATTTTCGGATTCTATAAGCCTTCCTTCTTTGGATAGATTGCCCATTATTGTAGTGAAGAACACGACGTCAGGACGGATGCCTCCATTCGTCATTTTTAAAACTAATTCCTCAGCCTTCTCCCATTTGCCACAGGTACACAGGCCATAAATTAGGGTGTTAAAAACAATGATGCCTGGAGTTAACCCTTCTTCAATCATCTGATTCAATTGGGACAGCATCATCCAGCCTGCCCATGGATGATATTACAATAGTGTTATTACCCACGCGGCATGATAGGATGACATGTTAGGTAAATTTAGGTGAATAGCAAGTGAGGGTTCACAGCGTCTTTTCTTCCTAATCAAACTAGAAAGGGAAAGAGCTACAAGAGTGGGCATCCATAGAAGCATGATTGGGGACTAGCGGGGAAGAAGCACATGTGAGCCCCACCTATCATTGATCTAACTTAACCAGTATATCATCCTACACAGGAGGCGGATCTACAGTGTATGGACTGGGGTCAAGTGACACCAACGCTCTCCAGGTCAACACACATGATTCTTTTAATATATAAACATGTGATTCTTTTATTATAAGTTACAAGTTAGTGTTATAATTTCATAATGACCCTGACGACACTAATGACCTTTTTTTAGATTCACCAATGATCCTACATTGATAAAACACATACTTATTGGGCCATACCGATAATACCACTATATGAAATTGGGTTAGAAATTGGGTTAAAGTGTTATTTTAAACAAGATTGCAAAATTTAGAGAGTCAAATATCTGGTTTTATAGCTCAATGTGTTAAATGGATTTTCGACCAAAATTCATATTGTTACTAGATCAATGCCCGTGCGTTGCTACGAAAAATAAAATTGGTAACGAAACATAAAGGTCTAGCAATAAAAGAAAATTGTGCTACAAAATCAAACATCTATTTCTCCCGATTACAAAAGTTTTTATGGTTTCTTCTCCGGTATGAATTAAAACCAAATATATTGTACGTAGCAATATATATTACCAATATCAAAAATCAATCAATTATTTTTATCCCTTTTTGCAATTTATATTACCAGCTCGCGTTCCTCTTCCTCTCGCTATGCCCGCAGTGCATACTCCTCGGCGCCGTCGATCTCGTCCTCGTCATCTACCGCCTTCACAGGGGCGACACGGGGCTTCCCCCTAGCACAAGGCACTGCTGTCGAAGCCACCGCCATTCCAGACCATTGGCCGCTACACGGTCACGCTCGGGGCATCCGCCTTGCTCCTCGCGCTCGTGTTCTTCCTCTTGCCGAGCACGCTATGGCGCGCTGTGGAGTCCGCCTTCCTCGCCGCTCACTTCGTCGTGCACGCCATGACTGCTTGGTCAGTCGCCTTGGAGAAAGGGGCCACTGCCGCCACCCAGCCTTTGTACCTCTACGTTTTCTGGATTGCCACCGCCCTCGGCGCCGCACTCTTCTCCGCTTCGGCGGTGGTCCGTTGCGCCGACGGTTCGCTGCTCTTCCCAGATGACCCTCTCACCTTTACCGGCCTACTCGTCTCCATGCCTCTGGCGTACCTAGCCATTACTGACTTCACCGGCCATAACGCCGGAGCCTATGAAGGTGAACCAGAAAACACCAGCGCTGAGGTGCCCGCTACGCCATGCGTCGCTGCGTCGTTCCTCTCTCTCGCGACGTTCAGCTGGATCAACCTGTTTATCTCCAAGGGGTATGCCAATGACTCTTTCACTGCCGACGGCATCCCACCGGTGTCGCCGGGCAACCGCGCCAAAGTGTCATATGCTTTGTTCACGTCCAACTGGTTGGCGCTGGGGTCACGGCACCCGTAGGCGTCGCGCTCTGGCTGTCCTTCTGGCCGCAGTTACTATTGATCGCGGTGCTTGGCCTACTGCGCCTCGCGGCCATTTACGTCGATCCGTCACTTATTGATCAGTTCATCAAGTTCATTCGCCGCGACGGCACGACATGGGAGATCTTGAATGAATTCTCTTGATTGATTCTGTGAAAACTGTACAGCATATATAAAGTCAAAAGGAATGATTGGCCGGCTATTAATTACCAGCAATAATTAGGGATTTTGCTATAATAATCAACCATAGAGAGATATGGCTGGCTTTAAATTAGGAAAGAATAATTAGCTATAATGACCGGCTATTATTAGAGATATGGCAAAGGGGGCTAGAAAGAAGTAGTAGAGATATAGACTTTTTCCTAAACCTACTATACAACCAGACCATGTATACTTAGTTCAATGCACAAGAACCATAAAAACGCGAGAACCTGAAATTTTAAATAGGCCAATTGGCAGTTCACTTTGTAGAGTATTATTTCGTTTTTTTCCATGTGAATTATGCTACATTGGTAATTTGCAATTTTGCACCATATATTCTACCTACTTATCTATGTGTGCATGTATGGAGCACTGCAGCCTATGTATGCCTTTTGAGTGATTTCTATTGTGATTCGTGATAAGCCCATCGGTGTTCTTTCTACTCCATTGTTGCTCATGTTACAATAGAGAAGACATGCCAGTTTGCAAAGCAAAGGTGCTCACGGACAACACAACGCCCTGTTTGTACTCCCACTACAGGAATCCGAACTATTTACGTCGGCCAAAAATATATACGTCGGCTTCACAAAAGCCGACGTATTTACGTTCTTATATACGACGACATCCGAAAGCCGACGGAAATAGGCCTCTTCTAAGGTTGACGGGAGGTAAAGTTCTGACATGTCCTACCTACGCAGTGGCGTATCCAGGATTTTGGGTATGGGTGGTCCAACTTGCCATAAATTTTTTAAATACCATAAATCTAATATGCCAATATACAATACAAGTATAAAATTTATCAAAAATACATCATGATATATTAATAAGGTGTCTTACGAACATCTTAAAATCAACAACTAAGTATGAAATTTGACTTAAAGAAACTTACACGACTACAATAATTTGAAGAAGATTACAGTACTACTTCTTATTGGGTCTACGCTTTCTAATGGCTATGAAAGTGTCCATTATATCTTCTTCATTCACTTTAAAGAAAATATTTCGCTCAATGAATGTGACTAGACAATCGTCCAAAAGACTATCACCCATCCCTCTTCATGTTTCAACAATTCTGCAATATAATATGTAGGATCGATATATATTAAACTAGCAATCAGAGGGGGAGTGAATGATTACGCGGAAGCTAAAATCAAAATTTTGATTATTTTTGAAACGCCCCAATTAACTGATTCGGATTCGACAAAAACAGATTAACCTACGTTCACTAAAACAGATTTTCTGATGATCCCACCGTTAGATCGATGTGAAATTTTAACTACTAAAACTAGACTCAATTTTCAAGCTAACACAATAAAAATCAGCTCGATCGGATCTACGGATCTAAAGTTATTTTCTTCGCAATTTTACTGAATCAAACGCCAGACCAAATAAAAACAGATTGACTCACGTTCACCAAAATAATAATTCCCAAAGATCCTACCGTTGGATTGTTGTGAAATTTTAACTGTAGAAATTAGATGAAATTTCGAAATTAACAGAACAAGAATCAATCCGATCGGATCAACGGATCTAAAGATATTACCTTCGCAATATAACTATCTCAGTAATGACGGGAATGATCTTACCGCTTTGGATTTTTTGGGTGGGCCGGGGCCCACCCGGCCCACCCTCTGGATCCGCCAGTGTACCTACGTCGCCTTGGCCGACATAACTACGAAGCTTGGCCGACGTAGCTACAAAGCCCTAACTTATCGCGTCGGCACTCCCATTAGGCGCGAGAACTCAAAGCCGCGCCCCGAAAGAACTAAGCCACCCGTGCCCGTGCCGTCGCCACCAGCCCCGCCCGTGCCCTCCGTGCCACCAGCCCCGCCCGTGCAGTCGCCCTTTGCGCCGCCGTGCGATCGCCCTCCGCCCGCCGTTGCCCTCCGAGCCGCCTGGACGTCGCCCGCCCGCCTAGCGGCCGTCGCCCTCCGCCTGCCGTCGCCCTTCGAGCCCGCTCGGCGCCCTCCGCATCGCCATCCCGAGGCCTGCACCTGGCTCGGTCGTCGCCCTCCGCCCCGTCCTGTGAGTTTTATGCCGCCAATTTTTTTTAGCGAAATCTAAGGTTCCAGTTAGGGGTGAAGATTGTGACACATTTTTTTTCCTTGTTTCCATTTTCTGTTTAGTTTTAACCATATCAATTAGAACGAATCAAACCTAGATAAATGAGTAAAAATGGAAAAATAGACTCAGCTCAGCTCATATCTGCATCAAGTAGCTCTAATTTCCTTTTCATTTTTTTTACATGCTTAATTTTCATATCACACCTTAAGAGCTTCTGCTGTGCAATCTGAAACCTGCCAACCCTGATCTGCAACCTGGAAAGCCCATCCCCCTTTAGATATGTGACGGTACTTTCTGCTGTAGTCACCAGAAGGATTGTCCATAATCTTAAAATTTAAGTTAGTAGAGTTAATTAATAAGTCAAGAGAAATATAATTAATAAAACTTGAATTCTGAAAAATAATACCTGGGAAGCTTTTATGAAATTACGCGCTTTCTTGAGGGTACTTCCAAATTCCTCTGCAACGTTACATGCTAATATTGCTTGGATGGCGAAAGCAACATCCCATAATTGACCTGCACAGACCTTTGAATGGACAATGACTTGCATATCAGTTTGAGCACACATTGCAATTTGACAGAGAAACATAAATGCAAGGATCTTACATTCTGTATTACAAAATAATGGTTCTAAAGCATGAAAAATTTACCCGCACTTTCATGCCGTCTTCACCAACCCATAGGAAATCAGCAACTCTAGCCAAATTAAATGACGCTTGAACGCGTCTGAATTGGGATTTTCAATCCAACAACACAACATGGATAATGCCTGTAATGAAAAAATCGTTTGATGCAGTGCGATGGGGATTGGATTGTTGTTGATGATACTCTTAGGTGGTTGCCTACTCGTCTGATAATTTTAGGTATGGCCTACGGTTCTGGGGGTGTGTTCGAGGCATTGCTAAGATGAGGCTCTAGGCGGATGTGTCCTGTTCAAGCGATTTTTAGACGGTGGGCAGTGCTCAGATGAGTTGCTTGTCCTGTATGTTCCATGTTCCAGCGATTTTGTTGTATGTATTTCAATCGGAATGCTTGCAGGCGTCGCTAGGTTTTCATTTGCATCATTGTTGCATCTTTTTTATTTGTCGCTAAGCTCCTACTGTGCTTACATTAAAAACATATAAAAGGAGGGTTTATGTACAAGCAAAAAGAAAAATAAACAAGCAACAGTAGAATGTACAAAGACCATTCACAAGGGCAAATTAATTTATCATCCGCTTTTACCACTTGACTTAATTTATGCTTTAATTTTCTCTCCAGTATACAACCGAAGCTATGTTTCAATGTGCTGTGGGGCTTCTCTTGTGTATTTTACCCAAGAGAAACTTCTTAGATATATGGGACAAATTTACCATTCTTCTTTCAAAATTATTTCCTATGTATGTGTGTTCTTATGTCCTATTTGGAACACCGGAGCTTTCTCACATTTTTATGAGGATTGAATTATTTCATGTGAAATTTCTTATAAACTACAAACATGGTCTTAGAAATGCTTTATAAACATAGCTGCCACACAGCATTGGCAACTCTTTTCGGCTGTATATTTTAGCGTAACGAAGTTGCACATTTTACTCGACCCATTAAACATTAATTCTCCATGAATTTATCGAAATTATACAGGAAAAACAATTTAAAAACGTTTTTTGGGCAAAAATGTACAGATGAATACTAGACTAGTAGGTTTTTGAGTTAAAAATGAAGCTACATACTTTCACTTTTCCATGTGTATATTTAGTTACAGAAATAGGAAAAACATAGGAATTGGGTGGTATATTTATATAAGATTTTAAAGAGAGATACACACACAAAGGAAAATTTTCATGAGGTTGGTCGACCTCAGTTAGATTACTTCCAAAATTCCTATAGATTGAGCCATTCCATGATAGTTTAATAGGAATTTAAGAAACTCATTCCTTTGTTCTAAACGGACTCGTTGAAAAAAAAAAGTTCGTAGGATTCTGAAGTTACAAAATTCCTCTATTTTTCCACTATTCATGATACAAGTGAGACTGTCTGTATACATCAGTATTTCCTCCGTGGCGCATGGGGAGGGAGATTATTGACGTCGGCCTATAAGCCGACGTAAATAGTGCCACGTTAGTATTTTCTCCGTGGCGCATGAGAGAGAGAGATTATTGACGTTGGCCTATAAGCCGACGTAAATAGGTCTTATTTACGTCGGTCCCGATGTAAATACTTCTATTTACGTCGGTTTATTAACATCGGCAAGCCGACGTAAATAAATATTTACGGCGGTTTTGGGCTTATTTACGTCGGTATCTGACCAACGTAAATATGCCGGATTCCTGTAGTGTCCAAAGTCACAAATAGTTATCGTTTTGGATATCGACACCGATTTCAAAACAAAGTTTTGACCACTAATTTTTATTATAATATATTTATAACACCTAATAAAATTATAATATTATGAAAATGCTTTTCGAGAAAAATCTATCAATATGATTTTATATATTTAATTTAAATATTTAAAAATATCTTGATGATTAAAGTTTTAAAACTTTAATTGCACATGTCCAAAATAACAACTATGTATGGATGGAGTATTACCTTTTTCCCTTCCCTTTTGTTGCCTTTTCAAGTGGTGTGCTCGCGCCTCCGGTCTCCACTCCGGCCACCCCCGCACGCATCGGCAAAGGGCGCCTTCCAGGTTGGAACCCACGGCGCACTGCCACTTCTGCCTGGTGCCGTGATGCGCCCGGTGGCGCGTAGCTGGGAGCTCATACCGACCGCGCCGCCACCGCGCGCTCGGCCAAAACGCCCCCTCGCCGAGAGCACCGCGCGGCCGAGCCTTTCCCTGACGAAATTAACCAAAGCTGAACTGGCGCGAGACACGCAGCAAAGAACCGGATCCCTCCCCCGGCCGAGCCGTCCGGGCCACGCCCCCGGTTTTCCCAACGTGGCACAGAGCCAACGGCCGGGGCTATATATGCCCCGCCATTGCCGCGCTCTCCTTCCCCGCATGACCGCCTTTCCGCACCGCCTTTGGTGGAAGGTTCTTGGATCCTAACAAACAAACACCGGCCGGTCGTGTTTGGGAGAGTTTCTTGGGTTCGTTCTGTTGACCGATTGGTGGCGAGGATGACGCCGGTGAGCATGGTGGGGATGCCCAGGAGCCCGCCGGCGGTGGCGTTCTCGGCGGTCACGTGGGTGGGGGAGCGGAGGAATGTTCGGTTCTGCAGGCCCGCGGCGTGCGGCGGGGACGAGCAGCCGCCACCGTCGATGGCTGCGGTACCGGCGTCTCTGCGTGCGATCCAGGCCAAGAGGAAGCTTGCGGCGGAACGGCGCGGGGTGCCGCGGGCGGCCGTCACAAGCGCGGCCGGGTGCGCGGTGGCGGCGCTCGTCGCGGCGGTGGAGGCGGTGCAGGGTGCGGCTGCCGGGGGCGCCGCCGAGGCCACGCGCGGCGCCGGGGACGCCGTGGCGTGGGTCTTCCGCAAGGTGCACTTCGAGTCGCCGGACCTCGCTGTCGGGCTGCTCGGGCTGGTCGCGTCCTGCCTCGGCACGGCCGTGGAGATGGAGGTGGAGCGGATGAGGGCGAAGGAGGACGAGGCGTCGGCCAGCAAGGCGGAGACCGACAACGATGGGGACGCGGAGGACGACGACGACCTGCCGGAGCTGATGGAACTGGACGTTGAGAAGGAGCTGTGGGCCAGGATCGGCATCCTGCACGGCGTTCTGCATGGCGATAGCGACGTGCCGGTGGTCGTCGACGAGGACGAGCAGGAGGCTATCGACATCGCCGGCGCGCATCGGCGTAAGGCGGGGTACGAGAGGACCATTATTGCCACCACCGAGGTGAACTCGCTCATCCTGTCCAACTGCGCGCAGCTCCTGTACCAGTTCGACAAGGATCTTGACAGGTACACGTACGTGCCGCCATGGTTGTACCCTTGTTAGGATCTTGGTTCACATGCATGCCTGAATGCACCTGTACGAGTCAAATGTTCATCTCGATCTCCGTGACAGGGCGGAGGAGTACTTCAAGCGGGCGGTCGGCACGGAGCCGGTGGACGGCGAGGCGATGAGGAGGTACGCCATGTTCCTCTGGCACGCCCGCAGCGACCTCGTCGGCGCGGAGGACATGTTCACCAGGGCCATCGAAGAGGAGCCGGAGAGCAGCCACCACCGGAGCAGCTACGCATGGTTTCTCTGGATGACCGGCGGCGTCGAGACTTGCGTCGTCGATTCCGGCAACAGTGGCAACAACGGCAACGGCGCCGAATAAATCATAAAACCGTCGTAAACGCCGCATTTCCAGCCAAAAGACAAGGCCTTTACCGGCAGGTGCCCGGCGTCGGGCCGGCCATTTAATTTAGATGGCGCGTCTAGGACCTCCAGGTATTGCTAGCACTATCCGTGAGTAGCATCGGCCATTGCAGTTAGGGCCGGCAAAATTGAATATTCGATGACGGGTTCAAAATCGAAATGAGTTCATTTCAATAAAAAAAAAAGACTCATCTCGATAGTGACTCGTTAACTTGAATTTAAAATAACTATTTAAATGATAAATAAAATAATTTTATTTTAGTCTGATAAGCTCAATTGTTAGCTCTACTTAGAGTATTTACAGTGGTATAAATGGCAGCTGTATGTAATATATCTCTATATCATCTATAGACAGCATAAAAAATGGATCGTCTATATAATTATCTGTAATGTTTTTTTATCCAATCAACAGACTATTTATACAATGTCACACAAAATAGAAAGCTGTCTATAAGACGATTTGTTAAATAGTAGAAGCAGTTTTCTCTCTCCTTCACATCACTTAAAATCAACCGTAACATAGTCTTACAGACAACTGATATGTACTATTGTACGTACTCTTATAGAGGCCAACATACTGGAAATCGGAGCCATGCCAGAAACAGCAAGGAGGCAATAACGTTGGCAAGCAAGCGCACAAAGTAATGCAGGGTGTGCTTATCAGTGGTGTGGAATAAACCATGGGCAATGCGTCATTAGTAATGTTCACTCTTCCCTTAGGTGGTCTAGATGGCCATCTAATCAGCGATTAGACGCTAAGCACTGATCATCTTAGTTTTGTGAACAATATATATGTTGGAAGCACAGCTCTTCCTTTGGAGTATGCGTTATTTGGGTATTTGCACAATTAAGATTACAGAAGCGTGGTAAATTATTTCTGAATATTTACGATATACAGAGTTTTTTACATACATATATACCGAAAAAAGGGCACATGCTGTCATGTTGGCTCTATAGACAGGCCTGACTTGCTTATCGAACGATGTCAACATTAACATATACGATCATGATAGGGCGGAATTAATTATGCTGAATCATCTACAACCCAGCTCTACTCTTCCTTCTGCGCTGATGGAGGTGTTTGTGCATAGCTTCTGAAGGTCAATGTAGCCGATGATTGTGTCCTCAAACACCACATCTTCCAACTTAGCATCATCAAAGGTCGATCCAGACAAGACCGTGTTCTTGAAGATTGCCCCTTGGAGATCAGCCTTCCCAAAATTGACGCGGTCTATCACCGCATTCGTGAAGTCGGTTCCTAAGGACAGTTGAAAGAGAAGTGTTTATCGTTCTGTTTCATAATGTAGAAAGGTACTCTGAAAGGTCGATTATTTGGAAACAATGCAACAATACAGTGTGATGAACAACGGGATTATACCTTTGAAGCTTGCCCCCACAGCATAAGCTTTGGACATGACAACTTCTGACATGTCAGCGCCATCAAACTTTGCGTCGGACATCAAGGCCGCAGCTAGAGACTTGCCTTTCAGATTGGTTTTCTCGTTTGAGTAATCACAGAACCGGAGATCAAGTGGCTTGTCATACACACCATTTGCCTGACCAATTGTGTTCCCCACAAATGCACGCTCGCATCTGTTTGGCTCTGTTGAGAGTGGAGGCAACCTCTAACAACCAAAGCAAACAGGGAACAATGTTATCCCAGAAAAGCATAAAACAAGAGGGGAAAGAGAACAAATAATGTTATCTCAGAAAAGCATAAAACAATCGGAGAAAAGAGAACAACCTTTGAAGCCACAATATTTGGCTTCGGAAATACAAAAGACACAAGCATACTTCTAGAGTGAACATGGGCAAAATTTACTCAATTCGTCTCATTATTGATTGCAACCAAAATGGTGGTTTCTGCAACAAACACTTTCTTCTCCATATTTGTACATCAGAATTCGGAACCAACTTCTATATGCGCATGCAAATCTGAAGTCACATATACTGATCAAAAACAGAATTTCTAGCATGAAATTAAAAGGTTTTGCTAAATCTAGGAATGCCCAAATCCGACGACATTTCATATTAGCGTTTTCCATGGAGGAATATCAACATTGTTTTTTGAAGGACCTTAATTATATATATATAACAACAACATTTTTGCGATGGAATTAAAAGCCGCATTTGGTAGTGACTAAATTTGATCCAAGTGATGCCAAATCCGATACATTTGCTTATTATCTACTATCGAATTCGAACAAATGCTAGCCCAATCTAAATTCAAGCTAAGAGTAACATTTGGCAGAGATTAAAATTCGCTCCAAATTAAGAGATTTCCCAGATGAGGTACCTAATTCCATCAGCATGCGAAGCCATTGCCAGCCAATATTAGTTCCAAAGATCGTCTGATTCATCTAACTAGGTAAGAAAAACCACTGGCCTCAACACGCTCCACAAATCACATCACGCGATGCCACACAGCTTTGGAGGAAATCACCAACCTGGCTCGCGGCAATCACAGGGTTGGACGTGGAGGCGACAGCCCAGGCCGCGAGCACGCCGCATGCGAAGCCGCCCACCGACTTGGGCCCAGCGGCCAAGAACCCCGCAGCCTCGGCGCGGCCGCCGTTGCTCCCGGTCCCCCCCGAGTCGGCCGAGCACGTCACGCGGCCCCTCGGCTGCAGGCGGATGACGGCGCGCGCCGGCGAGGCGAGGCAGGACGAGACCATGCCCGATGGTCACTCGGCGCGGCAGCGGCTGGCCGTGAGGAGGGCAGAAGAGAAGGTGGCTAGCTACGTGGTGCGGCGCGCGGCGTAGTGGTGAGAAAGAGAGGTCTTCTTTATCTATCTATGCGATCTTATCGAGACTTATCCGTCTTCCGGTTTCGGCTCTCGTCCGCTTGACGATCACGGGGCCCACGTTATTCTCGGGCCATCCCACCGCGCAACGTCGCCGTATAAGGTTCAAAATTTCGGCTGATATTTCGGATTTTAGTTAAGATGAGATTCTAAATTCTGATTAAATAAAAAAACAAAAAATTCAAATTATTATAGTAATTTTGAAATTTTTGATAAATTTCATCAAAATTTTAGAATTTTAAACTGAAATTGATGTATTTTAGGCTGGATTTCGTTGAGCTCATGGACCGTTAGGGCGTTAGGGGATAGAATGCGGAATACTAGTTTCCAAGCATAGTTGCAAGTTCCCATGCACGGCTCATGAACGTCTTTAGGGAATTGGCAGTCAAGAGAGAGAACGCAGAATACTAGTTCCCACTTCCCACGCAGCTCGTGTACATCTTTGGGGGAACTAGTGCATATATAATAAGATCATTCTGGCTTATTGTTATCTAGAAAATAATCTAGAATTGCACAGTCCACCGCTGAGATCGAATATGTGGTAGTAGCTAGTTGCTATAGTTAGATGTTTTGGATGATATCGACCTTACGAGACTTTCGGTTAGACATAGATAGCGTTTCATTTTTTTATGACAACACTTTTGTTATTCATATAGCCAAGAATCTAGTGCAACACTCTAGGACCAAGTATATAGATGTTAGATATCACTTCCTTAGAGAGCATGTGGAGAAAGGTGATATAGTGTTTCAGTTTGTGGAGAGTGATCATTAGTTTATCAATATTTTCACTAAGTCTTTGGACAACTTTAGATTTGTTGCCTTGAAAGGAGAACTTGGAGTTGTGAGCATTGAGGTGGAGCGGATTTTATATATTATGTATTATGTATGTTTTCTTCTAACATTTCCTTTCTTTTGCATTATCTTGGTGCTATTGGGCTTAATCTTAAAGTTTTGAGTACACTTCACTTAGACTTCTAGCATATTTTGTATGGATCTCTCATCTTATGCTATAGGTTGCTATTATGCATATTTAGCTGTTCTCTCTTCTCTCTATGTTGAGTTTCCTCACAGTCTTATAGGTTTAGCGAGTGTTAGGCCTCCTGAGTAGGCAAGATCTGTGTGTACTCCTTTGCTTGAGTTTTAAAGTCGGCTTTCCTATGTCAGTTATTGGGGAAGATGAGAGTGAGTTTGAGCCATAGTATTCTATATCATCTTTTCTATGCTCTATTCCTCCCACCTTGCGATTCTTAACTTCCTCTTCTCATTCTGTGTTTCTAGTTTTAAAGTCTTGTGAACTTAATTCTGTTAATTACATAATTGCCTATGGAGTTTTAATTTGATTCACTTGTTGAGAGGTGGTTTGAGAAGTTGCTTCATGCATTGCATATGGACTTCATCTTCTATTTTAATGAGCTTTATTTATTATACAAATGAATTGTTTTTAGGTTATGCACCTTGCTACTCTTTTGAGGATCTTAGCTGGCTTAGTCATATCTTAGTTTACATTGCTTCATCATGCTAAACTTAATGAAAAACTTGATGACACTTTTAGCTTTTACTTGCTATATCTCTTCTCCATGTGCTTATAACATGTTTTGAGAAATTCGGATTTCTCTATAGTCTCTAAAGCAGCTTTGGGTGAAATTAGGTTGTTGCATTCTAGATTCCTTTAGATGCACATGAATCTAAAGTGCTCAAATGATCAAAAGTAAATTATATGTGCTACGATTGAACTCAACACTCTACATTCACGAGATTGTTTTCTATTGCATTTGGGATGAACTTTGAATATATTGTGTATGACCAAGATCATTCTTTTAAGAGTTCTTCTTTATATGGTTGACTATGGCAAGAGTCAGTCAAAAATTAAACAAAAATGAGGAAGAGGATGAAATCTATGACGCCTTTGTCGATGGCTCCCAGTCGGGGATGTGCTTTGCTAGGATAAGCCATCAAAACCTCATTGTGCACATTAGAATTTTAAAATTTGCATCTATTTTGAATGAACATCAAGGATCTTTTTATGCGCTTGTAGCCTTCCCAAAGTGTCGACTAGGTTAAGCTCTAGGTCATTCACCTACTCCATTGTATGGTTTTGTTTCTAGTCTAGAGATTATGCTAAGTGTTGCTCTTATTAAAATCATGATAAAAGAGCCTAATTTTATTTTGCTAGCTAGTACATATTCTAAAATATGAACTTGGATATGCCTCTGACTAACTCAATCTGAATTCGTGTAGCTTGGTGTCATACTTTGTTATTATGGTTATTTGGATAATCCTCAAAGCTCTTTTAATGTGCATCTCATGCATACATTTTTTTCCTTTTTGATGCCTACATTGACAAAAGGGGGAGAAATATGAAAAGGCTTATGTTCTGGGATTTATCTTGCTTTTCTGGTCATGGTAAAAAATGGTTCTTTTCTTTAGATCATGGGATTTTGTGAGTCTTTTCCTGCGATCTAGAGCATTTGTGGATAACTGGCTCTTTTCTAGTGTTGGCTCTAACCCACTTCCTGCTAACTTAGTCATGGTATTTGTTGAAAATATGTTATAGAGGTAGTCATAGAGATAATTATATTTTAATAAATGTTCATGAACTATGATATTGTTTTTTGAATAATATCATGGATATTGATTAACAAATACGTGACTTGTTTGTGAAACTCTATATTCATCTTTATGATGTTCATTCTAAAAAGGGTCCCTAGTCGACAACCATATAAGAACACATATGAGTAGACTAGCATATGTACTAGTCGATGGCCACGTTTAACAGGTCATAGACATAGAGATATCAAACCAATAATATGGACACATGTTAGAGAACATGATGTTGGACATCGACCCACTATGAGACACTGTGAGAACGTTGTATTCTTTCATGTCATCAATTGGTCTTATATACGATGTGTATGCTATATCCTTCAACTTGAGATTGTCGCATATTCTCAAGATGCATAATGGCTTACTTAGGGGTCGTCAAACGCTACTCTATAACTAGGTAGTTATAAAGATGGCTTTCAGGTTTTTCATGAAACATGTTGCGAGGCGTGGTCAACCAAGATAGGATTTGCCCCTCTATACAACGGGAGAGATATTCTAGGCCTCTCGAGTGGCCGGATTCCGAAAAATACATGGCCATGCTACTCGAGTAAAGAGTTAATCGAGTCATCGAATTAAAGAGTTAACTCGATACATTCGGGGAATCCGAGTCATGACATCGAGAAAGAGAGGTTAAACCATCCAAACAAGGATGACAATAACTTGCCTTGGGTTTGACTGATATCGTGAGGCAAAAGGAAATACATATAGGACATTGTTGAGATTCGTCTGATTTTTATATGTACTCAGGAGTCGGTAAGTCCTGCTAAGGGCCGCTATCGACTATTGGTCGAATGCTCGATGATCAAGTAGAAGTGCTCGATGATCGAGTAGAAGTACTTGATGGTCGAGTAGGTGTACCTGATGGTCAAGTAGGAGTACACAATGATCGATAGGGGTACTCCAACCATGTCCAAGTGCATATGAACCTATAGGGTCACATACTTAAGGGGCTGTAACCAATTCGAATAAGGATCTGAGTTGTAATGGGCTTAGAGTTCCTAATGGGCTTCAAGAGTTGAAATCCTTCATGGGATGTCTATATAAAGGAAGGATGTGGTGGCTTTGATGAGATATAGATATATGAAAAGAAACAATAGGAATTCGAAATTCCTGAAACCCTAGTCGCCACCCCTCCTTCGCCCAGAACCGCACAACCGGCGCTAGCACTCCAGCACATGGTGTTCCCGCTTTGTACGTGTAGATACCTTGAGCTTGTTTTGACTTCGAGCAATTTGATTTGAGAGGTCTTGGGCTTGCCCAAAGTGATCGTGGCCTTTATTTTATAGAGGGTGTTCACAGGAGTGGTTGTTACCTCTATGGAAGATGTCGTGACCACTATAGGAGTGGTCTAGACCGCTATAGGAGTGGTCTAGACCTCTCATGACTACTAGAGAAGTGATCATGACCATTGTAAGAATGGTCTAGACTGGTGTGGGAGTGGTCTAGACTTCCAATGACCTCTATGGAAGAGATCATGACCACTATGGGAGTGGTTTAAACTTTCGAGGAACTCCATGGGAGTTGTATTGAACTCCAAGGACCTTGGGAGAGGTCGTGAGCATTGTAAAACTCTTTGGGAGAGAACGTAAGCCTTGTAGACCTCTATAGGAGTGGTCTAGAGCTCTATTTGAGAGTTTATAAGTGATCTAGACATCTGTAGTAGTGGTCTAGATCTCTACATGAGTGGTCTTGACCTCAAGTTGAGAGGTCATAAGTGATCATGGACAAGAATGGTTACAACCTAAGGTGGTCATAGGCTAAATGATCCAAGGTGGGATCTTTTGATGTATTTATATGTTTTTGGACATTGTTATGTGATGGTTTCTTATTTGTATTGGTTGCAGGACTTCGGTGCTAGGTCATGGTGAGGCGAAGGTTAGACCAGGACTAGGTTAGAAGAGCTAAGGTATAAAATAGTCAAGGGATGTCGGAAGATGACTGAGGCCAAGAAATGGTTGCAACCATGAAGACAAGAACTAAAGTGATGGTCATGACAGGCAATAGCATGGACCAAGACTAGGCTAAGGGAGGAGTCAAGGTCCAAAACGGTCAAGGAAGGTAAAGCTATCATGGTGAAGTGGATGGTTGAGATGCTAACTTGAGCCCTACTCAAACGAAGTAGGATAATTGGATCAAGGGTTTGCTAGTGGAGTAGATGTTAAGTTAGTACTAAAAGATATGGTTAAAACCTGTTATAGCGTTGTGTTTTAGGTTAGTCCATGTATGTGAGTGGGAGTGAGCTTCCAGAGTGCTATAAAAGAAGGGGAGGGGTGCCTCTCCTTGTGTTTGGCTAGGGAAGGATTTTGGTATCCTTATACTCTCTAAGCTCTGCCCACCTGGTTATGAGGCTTTGCAAACCATCATTCCAACAAATAAAATAGTTCTAGTGCAAGAATCTTGTTCGTATTTTCTTTCTAGTTCCTGCTTTGCCTAGTTTGCATTGTCTCCTTCATTTTTTGGTTCTTTTTTATTTTTCTTGTTTGATCTTGAGCCAAGGATGAGTGATCGATGGATGGTATATTTTTGGAACACATATCAATTATCTAGCCCCTTAGCAACTCCTAGTTCTTGATCATAAAACCAATTTGCTGTTTAGGCAGTTGATCTTGTCGTGATCTAGCTGGATGTATGATAGTTCTTGTTTTGAGTTCTTGCTATTCCTTCTGTTTATCCTATAGCATAGGACATCTACCCAACACTTCCTTGACTGATCATTTTAGTTGGTTCTTTAGGAAAAATGACTTTGCTCTTTTGTCCAGTACTAAAGTTGTTGCTCTTCTGTGCAATACTGAGTAGTTGTTCATTTCAATTGGGCTTTACAGAAGAAAAGCTTGAATGCTTTTTAAAAGTTTTTATTCTGCTTCTATTCATCCCCCTCTAGTAGCTATTTCGATCTTTCAGAAATTTAGGATGTGAATAAGTGAAGACGTGAAGTGGCTGGTGGCCAGAATTTTTTATTTCAGCCCTTTCAGTTGTCCCTACGTGCTAGGAGTTCTTTCTTTACCTTGAGAGGACAATGCACTCGGGAGTTGGGATATTGAAGAGAAGGGATTAAGGGTTGAAAGGGTGACCTGAATTTGATCTAATCCATATAAAATAATCAATAGCTAAGATTTGTTGACATTCATATGATAGATTTAAGGTAACTCCAGGATATTCGAACCCATGCCTGAGGCTAGTGATGGCTACATGGGCCGTACTAAATGGGCTGACACGAGTTCTGGCGTTGTAGGCACGACCCAAGCACGGCATGGCTCGACCGTAAATGGGTTGTGCCGGTATGACCCAACCAGCCAGGTCGTGCTTGGGCTAGCACCTCGACAAGGCAGGTCGGCACGACATAACATAGCCTAGACACGGCATGGCCTATTTATGGCACGACACGGAATGCTCCGGCCTAGCCCGTTTAGCCTATTTATTTGAAAAATAGCTGTTTTATAGCTGTTTTTAGTCGTCATAGGCCTTAAAAATTCAGGAAAATAAGAAAAAATTCCAAAAAATTCCCCAATTTTTTCTTTTTAATAGGGTAGTCGTCCCCCTCACATCCACACCAATAAACTTGCAATGTTTTTTCTGCATTCTCTTGTAAAAATTCTCTTACTTTTGGTGATAATTTTGTAAAATTCAAAATAGTTTTCCCAAAAATCCAAAATTTGGCTTCTAGCTTTTGTCAAGAAATCAAGGTAAAAATAGTGATTTAATTTTTCATTGTTTTTATTATTTTAAATGAGATTAAATTATTAATAGCGTAATTATATATTGCAGTTTTCTTCATAGAGCACTAGGATTTTGCGTACTTCCTAGCTTTTGAGTTTGGGATTTCACCTGAGGAGCTTCTTGCATCCTAACAAGCTAAAGAAGTTGTAGTACTAGTACCATCCTCAGGCTCCACAAGTGCTAGTGCGTTGGTAAGCACTAAGACAAAAAGATCAATACATAGTACATTAGGAGTCTATGAAGATTTCGAGAAAGTTTTTGAGACATTAGATGGCGTTCAGAGCAGGTATGCTATTTGTAAATATGCATAAATTAACTGTGAAATCTTCAGGTGGAACGGGGCACTTGAAGAGACACGCTGAGAGCTGTAAAAAAGCGAGGGTGGATTTGAGACAGACACAGGTGTCGTACAACCTCGATGATTTGATACATCACTGGGACTACAATCCCAAGGTGGCTCGTGAATCTCTTTATCATTTAATCACTTCTCAAGATCTACCTTCAAATTTTGGTGAGTCATTAGCATTTAAAAACTATATTAAGACCACTCATAATCCTAGGTTTTTTGTAGTTTCTAGACAGACAACAACTAGAGATTTGATTAAATACTATGCATTTGCATTTATTTTAGATCTTAGAGCTAAAGTTCGAGGATTTGCTAATGTTCTCTCATTTCTAGGTGACGCGGTGGGTACTGATTATTCTAGTTATTATTCAAATATTTGTACTAACTTATCTCAAATTTATGCTAAGTACGATTAGAAATTTGCTAGAGTTCACATGCAGCGATCTCCACCAACATCTACAACAAGTAAGAAGAAATCTGTGTGGGGAAGATATGAGGTGCAAGTGGCTCTATCTCAAGGAGTTCAAGTACAACAACGTCAAATACGGACACAACAACAAGTGGTGAAGAGCTAGCTGCTTATCTCAACAGCGACACTATCAACTACCAAGAGCAACAAGAGGAGCTCAACACACTAGACAAAATGTTGAGTTGGTGGCGATGTTTGAAAATCTTTATTTAGATAGTTAGGAAGAATAATTATAATCTTTACTTTTTTCCTATATCACTGAGCTATAGGTTGTACTCTTTTTTCTTTGCCAAGGTTTTTTTATATTGAGTTTTTACTTGGCAAAGTTTTAATGAGGCAACCAAACATTAATAAAGTTTATTATTTAATTTCAATTATTTAACACTTTTTATAATTTTATTTCATTTTTTTGCTTTTCTTAATTTACATAGATTTTTAAAAGTTTTTCTACATTCCTTTCAATTTTTTTAATTATTCTAGATTTTTTCAAAAAAAATTGCATTTTTTTGAAACTTCTATGATTTTTCAATTTTTATATAATTTCTTTAATTTTTTTAGATTGTGTTCTGAATTTTGGAAGCCAAACAGCCATCCTCTCGTCAGCTTGTTTGTACCCGTGCCAGCACGGCACAACTCGCCAACTGTCTAAGCTATACTTGACGGTGACCTTAGCATGACCTTTTTAGGCTATTCACAGTGCATTGTATCTTGTCACAATATTCAAAACTGCCATGTCATATGATATTATAGAAGATACAACTATCCTAATGCATGATATCATGGATTGTTTCTTAGTCCCCACAAGATAATTAAATGCTAGATGTGTATGAAAGTATGAATTGTAGGCCACTTAGATGATTTAAGTTTCAATGTCTATGATTTCGTGCCTAAGTGGTATCTTCCTCAAGATACATCTTTCTTCTCTTCCCTCTTAACTCTCTTGTCACATCATCAAAAATACTTATATGACATGTATTAAATAAGTATGTTATCATACACTGAGAATAGCCTTAATAAATAGACCTAAACAGACCTACCGTGTTCGGCTTGTCGGGCCAGACCGGGCGCCCATTTGGCCACTGACGGAGGCTACTCTTCCCTTTCGTTTCCCAATTTTGGAACAACCACTACTGTTTAAAAAAAGAAGAAGAAAAAACACCGAAGACAAGCACAAGAAATAACCACCGACTCACCCCCATTTCCCCCCTTTTGATCTGGTCTTCGTCGGCCTGAGGCAGGGACAGCAGCCATGGACGGTGGCGGCAACGGCGGCGGGATCCTGTCCTACGAGAAGTTGGAGGGGTACGCGATCTGGGTGGGCGCGAGTGTCGCGTCCGCATTCTTCGCGTCCATGGAGCGGTGCTCCTGCATCCACCTCCACACCGTGGACGACGACGGCGACGAGGACCCCGAGGAGGCCAAGGACCGCCCCCTCATGCTCTCCCGCCCCCAGGCCCTTCCCGAGTACTACTACGATCGATCCGGGTCCTCCACTTCCTTCGCCAAGATGTGACGGGCCCCCCTCGACCGAATCGCGAACCATTCTGCGTGATCCGCTCCTTCTTTGATCTGTTTCTTGGTTAGTTCTTGTGTCTGCTTGTGATCCGGCCGTGTATGATCCAGTTGTGTTCTTGCGTCGGGGCTTTCAAGAAATTCAGGCCTGCATTGTTCGTGCGTGACTCGAACTGTTGATTTGGTTTGTAATTATGTGTTGTGCGTTCGTGAATCCCTTAATTTGGTTCCAGGATTGCATTGTGTTCTGTACTGATTTTTGGTCTCTATGCAAATTCGATACACGTGTGTTGCATCATGTCGAGCATTGTATTCTACAGGTTTCTGGCATTGTTTCTACAAATGAGTTGAACTAGTGCTCATGTTAAAATTGGACATGTCAAATGCCAAAAAAAAAAAGTTGTTGATTGTTATAACACCTAGCCAAAACCTGAATCTTGTTAGTTTCAGGTTGGTGGCGAGGTGGCCAATAAAATTTCCGCCACTATGATATGTCCCGTATTGTTTCCCTGCCTGAAGTTTGTTCTGTTTGTGTACTGCAACTGTCTTGAACTCTTGATAGTACTGTATGGATGGACCATGGTAGCCTTGAATTTGGCAAGCTTCTAGGCAACTTTGCAGCGATGGCTCTTCTCCAACGCTCCTAGCTTAAGTATGTGGAATGCTGTATGTTGTGCAGCACCTGTTGATTTTGATCATTTGGTAAGTACTTGGCTTGGTGAAGTTAACTGGAGCTGGAGAACCAGGTACTATGCTTGTTTTCGTTTTTAAACTACCAGATGATCCCACTGCTGTGATGTATAATGTTTGCAATTGGATTGATTCAGTTGCTGGGCAGCTTTGCAGGAGGAAGAGCAAGAAATGCGTTCACCCAAGCACAAGGCCGGGGGCGGCTGTTTGACGCATTGCAAGCTGGCCCTACTTTCCGATGGGGGAGGAGGATTTGTGGAAAGAAGAGGAAAGAGGCCAACAAGCCATTGAGCGCCAGAGGCTGAAATTGACGTTCTGAATGTTTTTGTAACAGCTGCCTAAGCTGAATTGGGTGAGCTGCCCTTGGACATCTTTTTCTTTTCATTTCGTAGTATGTCATTTGATGTACTATTACTTGGCAATCCGACTCAATGATCACCCTCTCAAGACGCCAGTTAACAGGACCACCTCGCCTTGGCCGCCACAAACGCCCCATTTGACGACCTAGTCCTCCACACCGCTACCATCGTGCATTTTGATCCTATATAAGTACAGGGGCGGATGTACATGTGTATTGGCCAGAGTAAAACAACACCGACGTACTTCGGCACAATCCATATGATCTTATATAAGTATGTGACCTATTTATTATAAGTTAGAAGTTAGTGTTATAAATTTATAACGACGTCCTTCAGCACAACCCATATGATCATGTATAAGCATGTGATTTATTTATTATAAGTTACAAGTTAGTGTTATAAATATATAATGATTTCATTAACCATTTTTTTTCCTGGACCTGCCCCCCGGCAACATCAGTATTGACCTTGCACCATGTGTCTGGTGGTTTCTCCCAGCGTACCTTCCGCACTGGTTTGGCTTTCACCTGTATTGGTGTCAGATCACCAGTAGCATCAAGCAGAGGCGTATCTAATAGTGGGCTCGAGCCCACCCTCCGACCAGCGGATCTTATGTACCCTCTTTAGCGGTAATGTTTATTTTTTGGCATAGCAGCGACGAATATACAAATACTCAGACATGTCTAGAGGAAGAAGAAACTTTGATAGGTGGTGAGCTAAATGCCTAATTTTGCAATTGGTAATTTTGCTTGTTGCCTGTAAAATTGGATTTGAACTCTCGATACATGCGAGACCATAGAGAGACAGAGGTAACTCGATACCTCTCCTTTGCGAGGATATGACAGCCCATCGAGTAAGGGGCATTTGATGCATGTTGTCGGGAATCGGCGATTGTGAGGGCACGGCGAGGACGTCGAGTGAATGTCAGGGAGCTAGCGAGGGTACAGGTGTGCGGCAACGGACAACCCACTGCGGCGACAGTGGGCAGATTGTGAAGGTGGCATAACGTGAGTTGGCGAGTGCCTAACCGGCTGAGTGGACTGATTATGACAACAAATTAACAATGTGAGCCTCTCTTCTAATATATGATTTTTATCGATTGTAAATATATCAATGGGTTGAAAGAGACATTGATTGGTTTGTTTTATTGATTGGTGTTAACTTGTTTATATATTTTCAAAAGTTTGATAAGCGAATGTTGCATAAGTATCTCTCAAATAATGAATTACTAGTAGTAACACTCGAACCGATAAGAATACAACACAAACTGTTTAACATGTTTATCTCACTTTAACCTAATTTTTTGAGTCCACCCTCTATTTTTATTTGGGTTCGCCCCTGATGATCAGATCGGAGAAAATAACTCACTTGATTAGAGGTGTCCTTGATGACATCAGGTCCTCGATATCTTTGACAACCAATTCCTTACAACCCGTCTGCTAGAAGAGTTTAGACAACGGTGCATGTGTTTGGTTGGTGGGATGAGGTTGAATGGGATAGGATGATCCTGCACTATTTGGTTATATTGTTTTAGGTAAATGGAATGATTCGGTCTCTATAAAGAATATTTCTCAAATATGTATCGCACCATCTAAGATGGAACGGTTCCATTCAAGCAATCAAACACATAGATGATTTATTTCTTAAACCATCTCATATATGTACCACATGGTATAAGCAACCAAACACACTTGCCCGAGAAACCTGCTCTTTTCTATATAATACCTGTACTGCTGTACAACACACTCCTTTTAGGCAAAACAATCCTAACAGCTCGCCACCGTAATACTTTGATCTTTGGTGGATCCTTTAGTCCCCAAATTGGCTTCCACATCGGTTGTTCTTGGCATAGTTAACATAAATACAGTTCGCCCCAGTCACAATATAAGATATAGGTTTACGATTCGCTGCATTTTTTATATTTTTACTGCAAACATGAACTTCGTACCCTAATTCAGTTTAGGTTCCACAAATCCAGTTCACAATTCACGAAGATTTACAGCGAATCCAGCAACTACTGTTCTCAGTCAGTCGTGTATTGTCAAAAGTTGTTTCCCGTTGTCCTCAGCACACGAGATGATAGACCGAACTAATCGAGTATATCCCACTTCTTTCAAATGCCCATGCTGTCATATCGTGTTCCAAACTGCCAATAGGGGTCCTCAGAATCATGCATGCGTTGAATTTGACTGATACAAGCAAAATTACAAGGGCCATCTAGCCATAGCCATGGCTGTTTGGTTTGAGAAATCACCTTATCTAAGGATCAGTTGGTCTATCATGAGATTATTCCATGAAATTGGGTAGGATGGCACTATCCATTATTTCATACTAGCTTTATATTTACGAGAGATGAGGTGGTGATGGACCGACTCATTCCATTCGTCAAACCAAATAAGAGTCATGTACAGGGCTAGAATCGGATGGCCCATTTATCGTCCCATTCCTCGAATGAAACAGTTCATAATGGAGCCATGTTGGGTGTTGGGTGACCCGACTTGCCATCCTAGCAGACCAACATGTAAGATCAATTTGCAAGCCTTTTGATTTGATTTTTTTAGAGAGAGGAAGCATTTGATTTGATTGCATTAAACATCCATGCAAAATCTTAAAGTAAGCAAAGGGTAAGCAATCATCGTCTACCCTTTATTCATACTTTAATATTTGTGCAACTGTAAAAAAGAAAAGCATGGAAGCACTCTCTTAAGTTATCTCTGCAAAAATTTCAAATCAAAACAAAAAATCCAATTGTCCCCCCCAAATGATCGATTGTCACAGCTATACCAATTATTATCAACAAAGCGAAATGAACCTCAGGACAAAATCTCAAAAATAATGAGGGAAACGAGCATTTTTACATGTTATACTAACACTAACTTGTAGAAGTTGAGTTCCATAACCAAATGAACATCTGATAGGAAATAAATAATTTTGGTATCAACCAAAGACAACAAGCATTTCTACAATGAGACATAGTATAAAAGAGAGGTACAATTAGAACCAAAACAAATCAAAAATCATTTAGACAGTTCTTCAAGAGAAGATATGTCATGTCTCACTGGGCTTAAATGATTTAAAAAATTAAATGATTCAATAGCATTGCTTGATTTAGTGTCGAACTTAATGCATGTAAAACGAACAAAGCAAAACAGTAAACTAGAGAAAAACAGGTATTAGCTTTCAAAGCTCTAGTCACAGATCCTGTCATCTTCAAAAGTACAAATGATAGTGGATGCAACTTGATTTGACCCATTTTGTGTTCTTCAACCAAATGGAATATCAATTGCCAAGCCTATCTAAAGCAAGACTTATATAAACACTTGTAAATTTTTAATAGCTTCTCTGCAATTCAGATGTGATATTGCTCAGAAGGTTGTGAGAGATGACCAAAATGCTATGCAATCTCCACTTCATATACAAAGGAAAGATCTCCCATCAATTAAATGTCCTGAAATTCTAGTTAGAAGTGATTAGCTGCAAACGCATTCAATCAACCCTGGATTGCACAAAAGGGTAATATTTTTCAGGGAGAAACTTCAGATGTTGTTGATATTCCCCCTTTGAAACAAGTGAAATAAGCAAGCCAGACGTGGAAGCTTCCAGAGAGAAGTTCTTCTCATCAATTTTCAAGAGGTAAACCCCAGCCCTGGGTATCTCCCCTTTGTGAAGTAAGGTTCTGACAATAGCATTCAGCGTACGAGAGTTGGCAGCGCAGCCATTCTTCTCCATAGATAGAAATAGATCATCGGACTCCTGTAGCAACCCTTCTTCTATAAGATTTTGTATCATTAAGCTGTAGGTTACAACATCGGGCACTAATCCTTTGGCCGAGATACCAGCAAACAAATCCTTGGCTTCATCCTTTCTGCCAACTTTAAGCAACGCACCAATCATAATGTTAAAAGTCCTGATCTCAAGCTGAAAATCCGTCAAACATAGATTCTGAAACATTTGGAGTGCATCATCAATGCAATTATTTTTGCAAAGTCCTAATAGGATTGTGTTGTACGTGCCTATGCCAAGTCTCATTCCAGTGTTGATCATCCTGTGATAGAGTTCCTTTGCAGCAGCAGTCCTTCCAGCCTGAAATAACCCATGCAGCAAAACGTTGTATGTAATAACACCAGGCTTAACTCCTTTGCTCGGCATTTCTCTGAATAGAGTTAATGCATCCTCTATTGTACCATTTTTACAGTAGCCATCAAGCAAAGTGTTATATGTAACAACATTAGGCTTCAAGCCAATTGAGACCATAATAGAAAGTAACTTCATCGCTTCATCCATCTTACCAGCTAAGCAATATCCATGTATTAGTGTATTATATGAAAAGGCATCAGGCTTCGCACCTATCTGTACCATCAAGTCGAAGAGATTTTGGGATTCTATAACCCTTCCTTCTTTGCATAGGTTGCCCAATATTGTATTGAAGAACGTGGCGTTAGGACTGATGCCTCCATTCATCATTTCAAAAAATAATTCCTCAACCTTCTCCCATTTGCCACAGGTACACAGACCATGAATAAGGGTCGAGTAAACAACGATGTTGGGAGTCAATCCTTCTCCAATCATCTGATTCAATTGGGACATAGCATCATCCAATCTGCCTATCTTGCAAAGTGCATCTATTACCGTTGCATAGTTGACTATATTTGGGTTCAATCCTTGCTGCCGCATTTCGTTAAACAGAAGCATTGATTCATTAACCATTTCATGTTTAGCATATGCACGTATCAATATGTTGAATATATGATGATCGAGTGCAATACCATTTCTAACCATCAAATCAAGGAGATCATGCATATCAACAAGAGCTCCTTTGGTGGCATATGCATGAAGCAGAATGCCATACGTGGAAACATCTGGTATTTGGCCCCTCTTGCGCATGGAATCAAAAATCTTTCTAGCTTCTGCGCATCTTCCATTCTTGCAAAGATGGCCCATCAGCGAGTTATAAGTAACAACATCTGGTTCAGGACCATCTCTGCACATTTTCCTCAAAATTCTAACCGCCTCTTTCCACTGTCCTGAAGAGCAATATCCATGGATCAGAGTATTATATGTGGTATTATCCGGCATAACATCATTATCGAACATCTGTTGAAGGACACCCTCGGCCCTGTCCATTGCTTGAGCCTTGCACAGTCCAGAAATGATCGAGTTGTAAGTCACGACATCAGCTGAAATCTCACGATCCAGCATTTCACGAAATAGGCTGTAAGCTTTCTCCACACGACCCTCTTTTAAGAAGCCATCAACGACGGTGTTATACGACACCACATTAGGTGCGCAGCTGCCTCCGTCATCAGCCATCAAGAGGAGCAGCTCTAGTGCCTCTTGGCTCTTCCCCTCATTGCAGAGCCCCTTGAGAAGAATGCTGTAGGAGACGACATCGGGACTGCAGCCGAGCTCCGGCATTCGCCGGAGCACTATGTTAATTGCGTCGCTCGTCTTCTTCTGGGCACAGAGTCCTTTGAGCAGTTGATGGAAGTCGATGGCGCTCACCTTCCATCCCGTCTTAATGACGTGGTTGAAGGCGGCGAAACCGAGGTCCAAACGGCCTGCGCGGCAGCAGCAATCGAGGAGGATGCCGAGGTGCGTATATCGAGCCACCTTCTGGAGCGGCTCGCGCGATGCGGTTGAAGAGGGAGACGGCGAGCACGAGGCCATCGCGGCGCGACGGTGAGGAGGCGATTGACGGCGCGAATCGAGGCGGCCTCGCTGGCCGGAGCAATTCGTCGAACAGTGAGTCGTCTGGCGCCAATGTCTCCGGCGCGGAATCGATCTTGGATAATACGCTCCAACTCCAAGCGGTGGTGCGTCACGCGACGGGACATAGCCAGAGTAGGAAGCAAAGGAGACTGCGACGGCGCCTTTGTGGGAGAATGGGGGTGGTGGTCGGACTGGGAGGGGAGGCGCTTGAGGTGGGATATTTTGGGTGGCTACTGCCCGTAATAATGCAACTTTCATGGTAGCATCTTGGAGGTATATCCAGTGCAATCAGGATTTTGGTGTAATCACCGTGCAATCCAACTAAGAAAAGTTTTAAAAAATTCTGAAAAAATCATGGATGTACATCTCATCTTACCCCATCTACATATAAAATTTCATGATCAAATTCGTCCTATGTTAAGAGTAATAAAAAAGACAAATTTCTGACAAACTTGAATTGTTCAAATGCACCCCAAATTTATCTTTTTTGTAACTTCTAGCATAGGATGAATTTGATCATGAAATTTTATATGTAGATGGGGTAAGATGAGATGTACATCCATGATTTTTTTCAGAATTTTTTAAAACTTTTCTTAGTTGGATTGCACGGTGATTGCACCAAAGTCCTGATTGCACTGGATATGCCCCCTAGCATCTTACAGCTCTTCTTTTCTATAGTTATATTAGTTCTCTCCATGCGCTGCTACGAAAAATAAAAATATAACAAAACATAAAAATCAAGCAATAAAAGAAAATTTTGCTACAAGATCAAACATCTATTTCTCCTAATTACAAAAGTTTTTATGGTTTCTCCTCCGACATGAATAAATGTAACGACCCCCATTTTTACATAGAATGCAAAAATAGAAATCTAATGTGCTTGCAGCACTAGTCCCTGGATCAGTAGCTAGTACGCACATTTACAACAATTGGGCTCGCAACCATACATTATATTAATTAAGCGGAAACTAATAAACACATAAATCTTACATCTCAGAGTATATAGCAGCAAGGAAGCAAAGTCTCGTAGTGTGCCCATCCAACCTGCAGACAACTGACGAGACATAAATCACTAGATAAATCACGTTGAAGATTCCGCAACCTGCGACGAAAACAAACCTTCGGAGCTTCGCTAGCTTATACCTAAAAACCACAGATTAAGCAAGGGTGAGTACTTTCGTACTCCGCAAGACTTAAGGTGGTGTTTGCAAATGCATTAATGCAGGCCAAGTCAAAGGAGGCTGCTACAGTTAATTTGCATAAAGCGAAATTGAATTGTAAATCAAGTTATTTGCAAATGGAATTTGTAAAAGCAAGATTAATTGATAACAAATAAGTAAAGTATAAGTAGCACTCACAGTCCTCCATGACGTGAGTGACGAACATTCCATATCCTGAAATCCATCAATGTCGGCCCTTTGACTTAAAACACAGTTGCGAAACAAATGATACCAACCCTTTTGAAAATAATAAAACATCTAACTCGTATCAGTTCGCCAAGACACCCATGACCGCGGGTACGGCTAATCGATTAGATTTACACTCTGCAGAGGTGTACAACTTTTCCCACAAGTCATGACCTTTTCTTTTTGCCGTATGTTTCACGCACTTTTAGCATGTGGCCAGAATGTTCATGACGAAAACCTTTACATTACCTGGGTTAACTTCGCACCAGCCCAGGACGTTAACCCATACTATGGAAAGAGAACTTACAGCATAGAAATGATGGAACTCTCCCATAGTACGGCGTACACCATTGCATTGGTAGTAGAAACCCTCCAAGCAAATCTATAAAAGAATGCTTGTGCAAGCTCCCGCCTTCCATGAATGCAAAGTTAAACCAGATAACTTAATTGGTTTAAGGCTACCCCATCCTCACACTTGTGGTTTGTACGGATATTCTTGGATCATACAACACGATGTTCGGTCCTTAATCCGACACGGGCGACACTTCACCCTACACTACGTGCAAGACCCTTATTGCACACCCGGCTATTGCCAATAATCGCCCGCATCAAAACCATAGTTTTATTTTGGGTCTTTAATCAAAATACCCGCAACCAACAGTGCTATTTCCAATCATTTTCAGGATTGATTTTGATCTGATCATCAACCTTGTTGATTCTAAAGCATGGCTAAGTATGAGTAATATGAACGCATATACCCAAGACATCAAGTAATGTCTACCCTAATCTGTGGTTAACAAGGTTCGCATTTCCATAATTACCAAAGGAGGTTCATGAGACAACAGGTGTAGCTACCAGTATCATGAAATAGCAACTTTACAGAAAATAACCACATGCATAAAATGGTTTAGTAAAACAAAGAAAATTAAATACTGGGATCAATATGATCAAAGGGGTGCTTGCCTTGCTTAATCCTTGTTTACGATGATGACGGGATCGAAGATGACGAAGGTGATAACGAAATCAACAACGTCGGGTTCTACACGTCGAACAAAAGGAATAAAGCAAATTACTACTTCTAACAAGGGCAAAAGAAAATAGATAGCAAGAACGAATAAAACTCTTCACAAGAGACAGGGATGCTCTTTATGAACTCATTAATTTTATTTTATGAATTTAAGATGCAAAGATTGTTTAAAATTAAATAGATATGATCATTTCAAGCTTAAGGTGAATTCTTACCTTTAATTAGGATTCAGATTCAAAGCAACATTTAATCAATTAATATTCTAGTTATAAAAGGCTAATCTGTTGATTTAGGTTACTAGTGTTATTTACATGATATTTGAGAACGTTCTGGTGATACAAACTTCATAACTACTAATTTCCTGATTGCAATTTAAGTCCAATTATTCTTTTTACGGAATTCACGAATATGAACATTTAAGGTTATTTAACCTACAGGATTAATATACAAACTTTAGTAAAAGGAGATTATCTTTTCATAATGGAGTGGTCTACACTTTAAAGAACACTACTAAACTAGTTACACAAGTTTTAAGGTTTGGACAAGATATTATACACTTTGATGAAAAAGCTTATGTGGCAACTAAAGTTTACTATTCACGGAATCGGCCAAAAAGTGAATCGCACGATTAACGATTATAGGTTTTGAACTAGCTTGATTTAAATGGAAAGCACACTGTAATTAAGATGTTTTTGTAGAATATGGTAGTATGAACTGTGTAGAGTGATACTAAACTAATTTCACGTATTTTAGTGTTTAGACGAGTTATTTTATCTGCTGTTGAAATGACTTAAATGACCACGGTGGATAACACTAAATCGGCTAACTTCATTTTACATTTGCAACTATATTATACATGATCTTTAATTCATTTTTCAGGCATTAGTAGGGTGCAACTCTGGAAATGTTTTAATGTTGATTTTGCATTATTTTGCTTTTAATTGCAATAGGTTACTCATTTGATTATTGTTATAATTAATATTTCTTTTCATTAAATGAATGCAATTTCAATCTTATCTATAATATTTTTGCATACATGGTCCTTACTGTTTTCAGGGACTTAATATAAATTATTTCCTCATTTTATGAGCTTTTGTGCTTTTATTTTTATTAATAGCCATAATAGGGTTTAATGATGATTAACAAGCAATTAATTTAAAATGAGTTAAAAATTCAAATGTTTTTGCATATTTGAGTTTATTATGGTTCCAGAGGCATATAAAAATTTATTTTATGATTTTAGCATTTATATTTTTCATATGTATAATAACGTTCATAATAATGTTTATTCTTAATCTTAATCTTACTAATTGTTTTATGACTCAAAAATTAAGTATTTTTGTATATTTAAATACATTCTGATCCTGGCATCACATAAGAATTTATTCCACCATTTCATTACTTATTATTCACAATTTCCCATTAAAAACCATATTATCACTATAACCAAAGTTTAATATAAATAATTATTATACAGATAAAAAATTAAATATTTTTACATATTTAGATTATTTATGATTTTAAATGAATAATGAAATTTATTTCATTGAATTTGGATTAGTATTTCAAAAGATATTCAAGATTGAAGCTTATTTCAGAATTGAAATTGCTTTGAAAATCAGAAGTACGCTTTACCAAAAGAGAAAGCGCCTTTTGGCTCACTCTTCTTCTACCTCAGGCGCCTGACGCTTTGGTCCCACCGCGCAGTGGCAAGAAACAGAGCAACGGCTCGGGTTGAATTGGCGACGGCGTTCCGGCGGCCTTCCGGCGAGGCCAAGGGCACAGGCAGGACCAGCTCGGCGAGGTGCATACGGGGAAGGAATAAATTTGGCGGAAGAGACACCGGAGAGGTGCGCGCTCGAGCTCCTAGCGGCGACTCTAATGGCGGACGGTGGCGAGCAAGAATCGGGGCACTAGAGCTTGAATCGATAGCATGGATAGTATCAATGGGTCACAAGGAGTCCGTTTTTGGGGTCGGTTCTGAGGAAGAAACTCCGAGGAGCTCCGCCCTCGTCGGCCGGCCATGGAGAAGAAAGGCGCACGGCAGTGGCACAATTTTGCATGTAAGAAGATGTAGATTTGTGGGGGCTTTTGATCAGTAGAGTAAAAGGATGCTATGGTTCGATTTGATTCGGAAATGAATTGCTCTATTGCTCGATTTGATTTCGGCTTGGGAGCTTTGAAGCTTGCGGCAATGGAGGAAGTGGAGCAAGCTTTGGGCGTTTCGGCTGAGGAGAGAAGAAGGGAAGTGAGGGGAAGTAAGAGCACGACTCAGGTGAGAACTTGGCGCCTTTTATAGCTGCGGCAAATGGACGAACTTGCGCCAGGTTGCATTCGGTCTCAGATGGGAGCTCCACCATGAGCGACAAACAAAAATGGTGGCTAGCCAGGCTGTCTCTCTGGTGCAGGGCGGAGGCTCAAGTAGGCGCAGGGAGTAGGAGATGTCGTGGCGCACTTTAGGGTGCGTTTGGTTGGATGTACGAGAGTGAATGGGATAGGATGGTACATGATGGATGGGATAATCCTAAATGAGATGGTACAGCGAAGGTGTTTGGTTGTCTGAATGGAATGATACAAGATTTTGTTTGGTTATTTGGATGAAATGATACAGGATGGTACGAGATGATGTTTGGTTGAAGGGATATGATTAGATTGAGGGATGAGATTGGTTTGAGGAATGGTGAGAGTGAACGATCCTGTCCTGAACCGATTGGTTCGACCAAATTTTCCGTACGGGATGGTACAACATCTCTTTGAAATATTCTAGGAATCTGTACCATCTCATCCTGTACTAAATGGTTCCGTTCAGCCAACCAAACACAAAAACAGAACCAAATCCTGTACGAAACGGTTCGGTTCACCCTCGTACATCCAACCAAACGCACCCTTAATCGCTTGGGCGGTGCCGGATTGCAGAGGATGCGCAGAGGAACAGCATTGCGGCCTGATTTTTTTCCTCTGAAGCCTGGCGCCTGGAGGAAGAAGACGACAGGGATTGGGACGCTGGCAGGTGGGGCTCAACAGGGACTCGGGTCCCACTGGCAGTGAAGGAGGGCAACCGACTTAAAGAGTCAAACGGCTGGTTCAGTGAATTCGCATTGATTTTACTGCCAAACCTTGCGAGCGATTTTTCATACTTTTTTTGTAGTTTCATCTGGAAGTATATGATCTCCAGGAAAAATTTGAGATTTAAATAATTTTTATATTATTTACTAAAATTCTGACACTGTACAATGCACAGGATTTCAAATTCTGTATTTGAATTATCAGACAATACAAATAGTTTTATAAATTTTTGAAACTTTGTTTTTAAAATTAATTTAATTTAAGAATTCTTATGTAAAAGTTTTAGATCAATATATTGCTCCATGATTTTATAAAAATTCTGACATTAAGATTTTCAGAATTTCAGAGCTTCCGTTTTTGAATTATTTGGAGGCTTTTCCAACCTGTTAAATTCTTGATATTTTTACCAGAGGTAAATACTATAGGAATGGTCACTTAGTAATTTTATAAGCTTCAGATAAATTCTTAATATTTTTAATTAATTCGGATGATACACTGTTTCTAGTCAAATTTGTCTTTTTCCTCATTAATGATATTTTTACCATGCAGTAAAAATTAGATTTACCTGGTAAAAAGTTTCACCTGAGGGTTAGAAATATTATTATAAATTTTCAAGATTTTAATTTTACTTTTTTTATCTTTTATCATTATCCATTTATTAATTCTCTTTATTTGATTTTTCATGCAATGCAAAATTCCAAAGGAAATTCAAATAAAACCAATAATGCCAAGGAAACTCAGAAATAATAATATTCAAATTCAAAATATTTATTCTTATTGAATTGCATTTTTTGGGATGTTACAATAAAAAACAAATATATTGTATATAGTACATAAGGCATTTGTGAGAACATAACATATTTACAGATGATTTTCGTGGTAAACGTCCTGGAAGATCTGAAAATAAACAGTTACATTGCAACATGACTTAAATATCATTCTGATCAAACCTGTAAACAATTTTTTTTAGGTTCCCATAAGTCTTGACAGGGCGCAAGCCAGATTATGTAACATTTGTCGCTCTCCTCTCAGCTTGTAGTCATGTTGGTCTAGTAGACAAGGGTATTCATTACTATAACAATATGGCTTCTGTATTTGGCGTTCCCCCTAGAATAAAACATCGTGTTTGCATAGTGGACTTACTTGGACGATTAGGGCGATTTACGGAGGCAGAGAAATTCATTGAAGAAATGCTGGTCTTACCAAATGATCTAATATGGCGGAGTTTGTTGTCTTCTAGTAGAACTCACAAAAATCTGGATATTGGGAGGAAAGCTGCCAAGAAACTTCTTGAATTGGATCCATTTGATGACTCGGCTTATGTCTTTCTGTCGAACTTATATGCTACAAATGCAAGATGGGTGGATGTTGACAAATTAAGAAGTCACATGAAGACCATCAATCTAAACAAAAGACCAGCTTGCAATTGGCTTAAGCTAAAGAATGAGGTAAGCACCTTTGGTATAGGTGACCGGAGCCATAAGCATGCAGAAAAGATCTATGCAAAGTTAAAAGAAATCTTGCTGAAGCTCAGGGAAGCAGGTTATATTGCTGATACTTCATCTGCACTGCATGATACGGACGAAGAGCAAAAAGAGTAGAACCTTTGGAACCACAGTGAGAAGCTAGCACTGGCATATGGCCTTATCATTGTCCCAGAAGGATCTGCAATAAGGATATTCAAGAATCTCAGGGTCTGTGCAGACTGCCATTTGGTATTTAAGCTGGTTAGCATGGTTTTTAATAGGGAAATTGTGCTGAGAGATCCTTATGCATTCAGAATAAAACTTCTGGCTTTATTTATGAAGCTTGGAAAGTCTAGAGATAGAAGGAACACTACTACGGAAAGAGCCTTCAGTCCCGGTCCAAAACTGCCTTTAGTACCGGTACAGGCCATCCGGGACTGATGCTCAAGGGCATCAGTCCCGGTTCACTCACCCGGTACTGATAGAGTATCAGTACCGGTTCGAATTCACATGTGGCAACGCGTTGGGAACCCCTGAGGAGCTTCGATGCGGTTGGTGTCTCCAACCGCATCGATGAAACCCTCATCGAGATCGTTGGTTTCTCCAACCGATCGATGTTTTATATATATATATATATATATATATATGTCTATTTCTCTAGTAGCTATTATATATATGTGTGTGTGTTAAATCACAACTAATTAAAAGCACGATAATCAATCATGCACTTTGCACGATAATTAAATCCTTGAACATTCATTAACAAATTTAATTACATCTAATATATTAAAATATGTACACATATTTGTTCTTCTACTCATCGTCTAATGTATTACAATATATATGTACACAACTTTAATTACAACTTTAGTATTTCTTTTCCTTCTATTCATCGTGATCTTTTACGCGCATCGCTCTTGCTAGCTGTAGATGTCGACCCCGACAATTCACCGGTCCTTATCGAAGGGCCCCACCTGTTTAAATTTGGTTCGTGAAACTCGCCTTTTGGATTTACGACCTCATCGTAAATAAAGCCGACGAGTTGTTCTTGGATTGCTCTCACTCGTGCCGGCGAGAGTTCCGAACCTTGTTCCGCCAAATATTGAGGCACCTATCGTTAAGTCATTAACTAATCAATACTTGAATTTGTACAAGATATAAGGAGTACCTATACATCATTAAAGCTAGTAATTATATTTACTCACCCCCTTGTCGCCTTTTAGCATGCGGTCGGTGGCTCCGGTTTGGGTGTGCATAAACTCGCATACATAGTAGCCGCATAAATTGTTACTCGGCGACTGAGTCAAGATCTGCGGTGAAAAAAGTTGAAAGCGTGAAATGGATGCAAGGAAATTAAGTTAACTAACTAAAAAGCTAGCATTATGATATACGTACACGAGAGGCAATTGTAATGTCAAATTTCTCCTTAAATACGCCCACGTTTTTAGCACGGAACCGTGTGAATGCACTACACATGTGATTACGAATTGTACATGATTAGAATTTGTTTCAAATTGAAGGAAATAGAATTAGTACGATAATGAAAGGAACAAGAATTAATACTAGTTGAGCATGTCGATAAAGTTTTGATACTTTTCAACTGGTCTCCTTTGCGAGTCCATAATTGTGATCGAGCTACGATCTAGCTCGATCATAAGAAGAATCCAGTGAAAACTATACATATATGTGTCAATGTAGATAACTAATTAGTTCTAACATCGTGTTATGAAAAAGGAGTAGAATGAGGTGGTACGAAAACACGTACTCAAATGAGTAGGCTAGATATATCTTTGACTTATATCTTTGACCCATTAGCCCATTGAATACGTTAGTCTCTATTTCGATTGGGTGGTCTCTAACGGTTGTCCCGTTGATAACTCTCGGGTCCATGAAGCCTATGTCGAAAATCGATCCTTCGGCATCTTTGTATCTCCATGCTACATAAGAAATTAGTTAGGCTTGCAAGTTAGTATAGTACAAGGAAGTGCACGATAGTTTTTGTAAATAATTAAGACACTTACAGAGTCCAAGAACCCAACAAGCTTCATACCGAGGGCATCATGTCGGTATAGATCATATATGTAGTCCCATTCAACAAAAATTCACCTTCACCATGAAAAAAATCTTGTTGCTTAAACTTGACAAATAACAATCAGAGACCATGCTTGGTCGCATCCAAGTACCATTCATGAAATTGCCGCATCTTTGTCGTTAGCTGGGGTAGCTCCTCATGCCTGACCAATGACCTGCCCACTTTAAATAACCATTTTACTTGGGCAAACTCAATCTTTTCCGTGCCTAATATTTGATTTGCGGTAAGGCCAGTTTCATCGAAGAATTGTTGCATCTCCTTACCCTTCCCCTCAGCTGACATCTTCTTCTTAGGGCATTCCTTACTCAATGTGTGCTCGTAGTTTGATTGGCAAGGTATTTCTTTTTTATCCTTCAAATTTTTAATAGTCATTAAGCCTTTATGAAATTCTTCTGTGCCAGGTTGAACCTTCTTCTCTGGTGACTTGGGTTTAAGAAATTTAGTTACCTCTGCTTTTACCATCTTCTTGGTCTCCTCATCGTTCATTTCATATGGCCGCTTCGGAAGTTCAGCCAGCTTCTTGGATTGGGTGGAGGACCCCGTCTTCTTGGGAGCCTCTTGGCCGAGTGGCTTCTTTCCTTGGTGGCGCCTTCTTGGGAGGAGACAAGCTTCTTGTGGCGCTTATGTGCGCGGGAGGTGGTGTAGGAGTCGGTGCCTTCTTGGGAGGAGACGGGCTTCTTCGGGCTTATATGCGAGGAGATGGTGTAGGAGACGGGCTTCTTGTCGGGCTTATATCTTGCAGGAGGTGGTGTAGGAGTCGACGCCTTCTTAGGAGGAGACGGGTTTCTTCTCGGGCTTCTTGGCGGAGAGGACACGTCCATGTTATCTCAAAAATTATGTACCGCTTTGCCACAGATGAAATTGTGTCTTGCCTCTCCTAGCTTAGTCCCGTCACCTCCGTGAATTTCGAGGTCAAGGTCCTCGTACCACTGGCAAACCTCCTCCACCGAGACCTTGGAGTATCCTCGACGGTATCTGTTGGCCATGGATAAGCTGCCCGGCCCAATGGGTGAGCCATGCCATCGGCCGCCTTGAAGGTAAGGTTCAGCGCTTGGACATGCAGCTCACAAGGTGTCCATTGTCGATGTCGCTCTACGGATACTTGTCCAAGTCCACTTCGCCATCCATCGAAGCGAGGCGCTTCATTTGCCTGAGGGGCCGATGATGTTAGGATTACTTGGAGGTTCTTGGCCTGTCTCGCTTTGTTGGCTCAAGGCTAGCTGCACCTCTCTTCGGATCTCTTCTTGCATTCTCTCCTCGTGTTTGATTCAGCGTTCTTCAAGCGCACTAAGTCTGTTGTGTCTGTCGAGCCTTGCTCCTCACCCGACTCCTATAGGTCTCGGCGTCTGGCGAAACCAACCTTCCACGGGACAACGCCGACGCCTCGTGTACGTTCAGGGTGCTCTGGATTTTGCAGGGTCCTTGTTAGCTCGTCGTTCTCCCTATTTGGCACGAAGCTACCTTGGGAAGACTCCTCGATGGACTGTACAAGCCTTCTGGCCACATCTCTTAGCACCTGCCCAAACACAGCATTGCCGTTATCATCAAGGGCGCCCGTGAGCATAGAACCAATGCTTTGCTCTGTCGGGCCAATCTGTTATTCTGAGGCGATACCCTTCGCTAGCGTGTCCTGTTCCCTCTTCTCCCATTTTGGTATTGTTTGGCGGTAACCACCGGCCGAGTCGGTGGTGATAGTTCTTCTTCATGCATTCACTTATTCTTCTCACTCAAACTTTGACCTTCGCTCAAGTCTTGTAGTTCACAAACGCATCGCTGATCTTGCAACTTTGGGTGCTTGTTGAAGTCGGCGTTTGATTCTTCTTGATATACTCCGTGTTCAGCTTCTTTTTGTAAGTCTGGAATGCGACCGCCATCTTCTTGAGAGTGTAACTCTTCACCTTCTCTTCGGTCTCTTGGGGGAAGGTGAATGTCTCATTCACATCGTTCCAAAGCATGTTCTTCGTATCTTCAGGGACCTGATCCCATTTTGCTATGCTAATTGGCACGTGGTCCCTAACGTGGACGCCGCATGCCGAATTGAACGGCCCAACCGCCCCCGAGGGTGCAAGAGGTTGGCCGTCCTCGCCGACTTCAGTGATAACATGTCTTGCCTTCTTCTTGTTTGGACCTCGCTGACGTGATTGCCTGCCTGGTTGACCGATCTGAAAGCATGGTACAATCATGAACGGGTCAGAATGTTGGCTTAGCATGATAGTGGAACTGACAATCATGAACGTGACTAATTGTTACCTCGCCGACCTCATCGTGCTCTGTAGCCTCATTGGCCTCGGCGGCCTCGGCGGCCATGAGGGCGGGTGCAGGCTCCGCCGTCTCATGACCATCACATCCCGAAATCAACTTCTCATAAATTCTTCTTGATCAAATCCTTCACCGTCCATCGTCGTTTCTTAGGCTAGAAGAAGCACTGAAAATTAACGAAAATAGATCACATTTCATGTAAAGCTGATGGTACTACTCTAAAACGGCATGGAAGACGGTGGGGAAGAGACGGTAGAGAGGATGGGCGGCGACGCCGAAGATGTTCCTAATGTAAGTCGGTCAAATACTATCGACAAGTATACTTATACATATACATACAAATCTCACATATACGTAGAAACTTCACATATACATAGTGTTGACGCCAAAAACGTGAAGAGGGTTTCTGGTTGCAACACACCGCATTTAACGCCGGTTCGAGCTTATGAAGCGTGCAATCGATTTGACCTCAGAATCGATAAGGGAAAGAGTTGTAAAATTCAATCAAGCCGATCCTCGAGGTGAATCGGCTAAAATCAAGAATCAGCCAGAAAGCCGATCAGAAGGGTAACTAGATTAATCGATCAAGACTAATCCGGGGGGTAAAAGGTAGATCGATTCTGAAAAGGCGATGCGCAACAAGACAGAACAAATCAAACCTGAAAAGCCAATGACGATCAAACAATCGGCGATACGCAACTTTATTTGATCGATGTCGACTTACAGAGGAAAGATTACAATGCTAAAAAGACTAAGAACTACGGAAAGTAAAAACTGGAAGGTGTTGATTGTGGTTGATGCTTCTTCAAGCAGCCCTGGCGTGCCTTATATATCCGCTAGCCGATCCGAGTCCTAATCCAACACGACAATGCAATCCGAATCGGCTCCGCAGTTTCCGTTTTGGACTCTGTTTCCAAATATCATCTGCATTATCCAAAAACTCTTCTGGGGTGCTTCGTGCTGTATCCAAACTCATGTTTTCCCCGCCGTCTCTGTATCTTACCAAAAATTGGTGCAAACACATAGAAATTTCAAAATTCACCAGAAATTAGAATAATTCGCATGATACATATTCATTTGACATGATACATATACATTTCAAACTTCACATGTACATAGAAATCTCACACATACATAGAAATCTCACATATACATAGAAACTGATCAATAAAAATAGAAATTTCAAAATTCACCAGAAATTAGAATAATTCACATGATACATATTCATTTGACATGATACATATACATTTCAAACTTCACATGTACATAGAAATCTCACACATACATAGAAATCTCACATATACGTAGAAACTTCACATATACATAGAAATTTCAAAATTCACCAGAAATTAGAATAATTCGCATGATACATATTCATTTGACATGATACATATACATTTCAAACTTCACATATACATAGAAATCTCACACATACATAGAAATCTCACATATACGTAGAAACTTCACATATACATAGAAATTTCAAAATTCACCAGAAATTAGAATAATTCGCATGATACATATTCATTTGACATGATACATATACATTCTTAAACTTTGAAGCATGACAAAATATAAGGTCCTACACCAGGATACCAAAAACAGTGGTAGGAACATGTATCTGATCATGAAAATCAAAGTATCAGTACATCTAGCATAAATCAAATTAATCATTTATGTTGTTCTCAGATGTCGGGTTGCCTTAAAAGGCCGTCCTCGCCACTAGGGCAAGATATTGACAAGTTTGTGACAACCTTACCACAAATTGATAGATTCAATACATTTCAAACTTCACATATACATAGAAATCTCACACATACATAGAAATCTCACATATACATAGAAACTGATCAATAAAAATAGAAATTTTAAAATTCACCAGAAATTAGAATAATTCACATGATACACCTATTAATTTTTCGGTTTTTACTTTCTTCAAGTACACTTGCTTTAACCATGGAACAGAATAGCTAGTAAAACACATTCTTAAACTTTGAAGCATGACAAAATATAAGGTCCTACACGGGATACCAAAAGCAATGGTAGGAACATGTATCTGATCATGAAAAATCAAAGTATCAAGATACATCTAGCATAAATCAAATTAATCAAATTTATGTTGTATACAATCATGAAAATCAAAGTATCGAGATCGGTTAGACTACCGAGACTAAGGTATGGGCAAACAATAGCACAAATTGATCTTGAATATTGACAGAGGCTATCGGACCATCAAAACCTAATGACGATAAGCAATCTATCATATACAATACAAATTCACATGTTATAGCCAATGACAAAATGATCTAACCAAGCATTGCGGCGGTGAAAGATAATTTTGTTGTCACAAACTGTCAACCTTAACCCAAATCCTCACAGAACAATCAACCCCCACATGCAAGGTCCCCAAGCCGCAGATCGACTGGCCCCTTTGCAAGCCTCTGACCGAGTATAATCACAGAAAGATGCTGCACAAGACCTCCGAAGCAACCCTTCGGCCAAAAGAGTCTTTACCGTAGATGAGGAAGACGGAGGCAGGGTCGTCCGAGGTGAGGAGGACGGCGGTAGGTCGTCGGAGGCGAGGACAACAGTGGTTCGCACGCAGAGGCGAGGACGGTGGCGGTGGGGTCGTCGGAGGCGAGGAGGACGGCGGCAGGGTCGTCGGAGGCGCGCGGTGGGGTTGTCAGAGGCGAGGACGACAGTGATGGCATGTGAGGCGAGGACAACAATGCGGGGGTCGCTTGAGGCGAGGAGGACGGCGGCGGTGGGGTCGTTGGAGGCGAGGAGGTCGTTGCAAACGAGCGGAAGGAGGAGGAGATTGGGGAACAATGGCGGGAGTAGCAAAAATTGGGGAAGAGGAGGCGACAGGAGGGATTTATAGGTGCACCATCAGTCCCGGTTGGTGTGTTCAACCGGGACTGATGTCTCACATCAGTCCCAGTTGAATACACCAACCAGGACTGATGACTCACATCAATCCCGGTTTAATACACCAACCGGGACTGATGGGTCAGCCTCGGCGGAGCCCTAGGCACTATCAGTCCTGGTTGAAGACACCAACCGGGACTGATGCGAGAAAAACTCAAAACAATTTAGCGCCCTTACTACTCGATAAGAAATCTTCCTCCCCCTTGGCTAGCGCGTGGTGCTTGAGTGCGGGCTCTCCTGGCCGTGAGGTCTTGGGTTCGAGCCCCGCTCGCGCCCCCTTGCCCTTCTTTTTCTTAATTCACTGTTTAACGATATTTTTTTATTTCTTTTTTTTATTTATTGTTTAACGATTGTTTCATTAAATAATTTGTAAAAATGCTTTTACCACTTTAGATTCATTTAGCCTTTTTTTTAGATTTCTTTTTTATTTCTTGTTTAACTATTGTTTCATTAAATAATTTTTAAAAAGCTTTTACCACTTTAGATTCATTTAGCCTTTTTTAAGATTTCTTTTTTAAAATGTCTTGTTTAACTATTGTTTCATTAAATAATTTGTAAAAATGCTTTTACCACTTTAGATTCATTTAGCCTTTTTTAAGATAATCTTTACAATGTTTTTTCCAACCATGTAATATAAATTAACATTATAGAAAATTGTAAGAAATAAAGTAATTTTTGCACTCTTATAATTCCATTGCAAATTGTCACCTTGTTATATTAGTACAGAGGGACTTTGAACAATATTGTTAGTCAAATATTAGTACAATTTGAACAGAAAATACAGAGCAACAGGAAAACCACTAGAGGAATGAGAAACTAGTATGTTAGTAGTCTATTACACCAAAAGAAAGCAAAGCAATCCTTATTTGCTAACATACTTTGCTTTTACAAGTGATCCTTCATTATGATCACGATGTACGTAGGGAGATTCCTCTGTATCATTCAGGACACTAATGTCTACGTCCACCGTGAAAGGAGGCAGCTCGTCGAACTGATTGTACTCTTCTTCGTCCGTGACGCCCTCAACTCCGACAATCCTTCTTTTACCTGGAAGAACCACGTGGCGCCTTAGCTGATCGCTACTGCTAGTCTTCTCCTTCTGCTTTTTCGGTTTGCTGTCCATGTCCATCACATAGAATACCTGTGTCACATCATTAGCGAGCACGAACGGTTCGTCCCTATAGGCTACTTGCTTGAAGTCCACAGTTGTCATACCATACTTATCGATATCCACGGCTGTCAGTTTAACCCATTGGCACCGAAACAGAGGGACTTTTAATGGCCCATACTCCAGCTCCCAGATCTCCTCTATGAAACCATAGTAGGTGTCCATCTTTCCATTTTTGTCCAAGGCATCTATACGGACGCCACTGTTTTGGTTGGTGCTCTTGCTATCCTGGGTTGTTGTGTAAAATGTGTACCCATTTATCTCATACCCTTGGAATGATATGATTGTTGTCGACGGTCCTCGAGCCAAGAGTTTCAATTGTTCATCGTCTATCTGGTTGCCCAACAGTTGCTTTTGTAACCAACTGCCGAAATGATCCATTTGCTCGACTGCGATCCACTTATCTGACTTCTCTGGGTATTGGGCGCGTAGACTCATCTCGTGATCATAGATATACGGAGCTACTACAGTTGCTTGTTTCAATACCATGAAATGTGCTTGTTTAAATGCAAGTAGATCGTCGCTATATGATTCTTTTCTCCCTAAAGTCCCTTTTCCCCGTAGCCTCCCTCATGGCGTGATCTGAGGGCGCCAATTGATTCAGATCATCAATGTAACTAACACAAAACTCGATCACCTCCTCTGTCTTGACACCTGCATAATCTGACCTTCTAAGCGAGACCTATTCTGCACATACTTCTTTAGAATACCCATGTACCTCTCGAAAGGGAACATATTGTGGAGGAACACAGGTCTAAGAATTTCTATCTCTTTAACAATGTGGACCATGAGATGGACCATAATATCAAAGAAGGATGGAGGGAAGATCATCTCAAGGCTAACCAGACTATTGACCGTGTCATCATGCAGATTAGATACCTTATTCGGCTCGATGACCTTCTGCGACACCGCGTTGAAGAACGAACACAGCTTTATGATTGTCCCTCGTACCCAATCTTGCAGAATACCTCGCACCGCCACTGGGAGCAACTATGTCATCAACACATGACAATCATGGGATTTTATGTGTACGATTTTATTCTCTTTCATGTTTATGAGTCTCCTTATGTTCGAGGAGTACCCAGAAGGGACCTTCACACTGTTCAAGAACTTAATCATGTTTTTTTCTCTTCCTTGCTCAGAGTGTAGCTCGCGGGGTGGAGGTAATGTTGTCCTTTCTCTCTCTTTTCCGGATGTAGGTCGTTCACGAGTCCCAATAGTCAGAGGTCCTTTCGTGCTTGAAGTGTATCTTTTGACTTACCGTACATATCTAGGAAACCTAGCGAGTTCACGCAGACATTCTTCGTGATTTGCATGAAGTCCAATGAGTGGCGGACCTCTAAGTCTTTCGAAGAAGGTAAGTCCCAAAATATTGACTTCTTCTTCCAAATGGCCTTCGTGTGACCTTGTTCGTGGGACAGTTTGCTACAGGACCTTTTCCAAATACTACTTTCGAGATCCTTTGCCAAAGAAAATACAAGCGCCCCATCGCGATGCATGGGCTTCTTATGTTTCTCTTCGTCCCATCAAAATTCTCACCCTTCCTCGTGCTTGGGTCCTTCATATGGAGGAACCTACGGTGGCCCATGTACACAACCTTTCGAGAGTTTTTAGGTATTTCTTGTCCGTATCCTCTAAGCGGTGGATGCGGGCTTTATATCCTTTGATAGATAGGCCCGATAGGTTACCAAATGCGAGCGATCGTTGATGGTTACGAATAGCAATGCACGAGAGTGAAGTGCTCTCTTTTGTACTCATCCTATACACGTACACCATCGTTCCACAAGTGTTAACAGATCTTCAACCAACGGTTTGAGGTACACATCAATATCGTTTCTGTGTTGCTTGGGCCTTGGATAAGCAATGGCATCATAATGTACTTCCGCTTCATACACTGACCAAGGAGGAAGGTTGTAGATACATAGAGTCACGGGCCAAGTCTTTGGATCGCCGCTCATATCGTCGAGCGGGTTCATCCCATTCGTACTCAACCCAAACCTTATGTTCCTTGCATCCTCGGCAAAGTCCGGGTATGTTCTATCGACTTTCCTCCTTTGGGAGTCATCGACAAGGTGCCTTAGCCTTCCGTCGTCCTTACGGTCTTCCTTGTGCGGTAGCATCATCCGGCATGCGCTTTGTTCGCAAATAAACGCTTCAACCGGGATTACAGGAAATACCATACCACCTTAGCAGAGGTCTCTTCTTCTTCTGTTGCCCTCTACCTCACCGGGTCATCACGCTTTGGTCTTATACCCATGAAGTTTTGCACACGGACAAGCTTAGAATCCTCATACTCATTGCGATAAAGGATACAATCATTACGACATGCATGTATCTTCTGTACCTCCAACCCCAAAGGACGGACAACTTGTTTGGCATCGTCACGTAGTTTCGGCGATGTGTTCCCCTCTCGAAGTAACTTCTTTATGAGGCATAACAACTCGTCGAATCCCTTATCGAGACAATCCATTGGTCGCCTTCTATTGCAGCGATTCTAGTGTGGTACGCAACTTTTATGGCCTGTCGACGGTTTGGGTACAACGGTGTTCCGTGGTCCTCCCATAGAAATTTGGAACTTTTCGTAATGTCTTTCATCGATGTATTCTCCTCTCCATCACACAACATCTGGTCTAGGTCATCATCACCAAACTCCCCAATGTATCTTGAAAGAACCGTGTTGACCGGCGTCAGGGATATTGTTGTCCACCTCTTCTTCTTCACCGTCTTCTGTATAATCTCTTCTTCACCGTGCTTGGTCCAGCGGTATAGTTTGACATGAAACCTCTTGTGAGCAAATGAAAGTGAAGGTGGGTGGATTTTGGCCACTCCTTCTCATTCTTGCGATCTATGCACGGACAAGATATGTAGCCCGACGTCGTGTGTGCATCGGCCAGACGAAGAAAATCTTGCAAACCGCAAGAACTTGGGAGCGTCGGTCCATGTACATCCATCGCCATCCATCTACATTATGTTATATCAAGATAACTGTTAGCTCATTTTCCAATAATGAATTGTTGAACCAAAACCTAAATATTAGCTAGATCCACACCTTCAATCCGAGCTAAATAATAATCCAAGCAAAATATAAACTCACACAACAAGTTTTTGTAACCTACAAAAAGAATTGGTCGATCAGAGTCTGGATTCAAAATTCTGAACAAAATTCATGACAGCTTTGTTTGCAAATTCTGTTGAAATTGTAACACCCTAAAAATTTTCAAATTATTATTCAATCATTTATTTTTATTTTTTTCTAAATCTCTAGCACTTAATTAATTATGTTTTCAAAAATAATTTGTTGATGGAAATTAAAACCAAAATTATACTAGAAGTAATTTTTCTAAGTTTAAAATATTCCAAAGTATTTTTGAAAACTTTTCTCAAATATTGAACTCATTTTATATTTTCTATAAAGCCATTCATATTTCTGATATTATTTTAATTCGCAAATGAATTTAAATTTCTTCTTTTCCACATAACTATTGCCATTTGAAGATCCCAAACTACATGATTTCCATGCACCATTCTCCCCCCAACTACGTGCAACCAAACCTCATCCTTCATCGATCGATGGAACTAAAACCTAAATTTAAGCTAGATCCACACATTAAATGCGAGCTACATTATAATCCAAGCAAATTCTAAGCTTACACAACAAGTTTTTGTATCCTATTTGAAAAGATCAAGCTAGATATATCTCTACATTCATAATCTTTCATCAATCATGATAAAAGATCAAATTTTTTTCATAATTCAAGCAAAAAAGAGGCTCTATTTAACACCAAATGATGTGAGGAATGATGTTACTAACCTTAGTTACCTTGGTTGCGAGTAAAATGACCAAAATTTTGAAATTTGGGCAACACCTCTCTCTACATTCATAATCTTTCATCAATCATGGGAAAAGATCACATTTTCTTCATAATTCAAGTAAAAAAGAGGCTCCATTTAACACCAAATGAAGTGAGGAATGATATTACTAACCTTAGTTACCTTGGTTGTGAGTAAAATGACTAAAATTTTGAAATTTTGGGCAGCACCTCCCCTCCCTTGAAGCTCTTGGCCGAAGCTCCACTGTTCTTTTCGAGCAGTGAAATGATCCGGTCTGGCAGAGAAGGGAGGAGGAAGAAGTTTAAATTGGAACATCGATCTGGGTTGAAGGCACAAAGCGGCATCGATGTAATCTATCGATCGGTTCATGTCACGAACCGGTACTATTTAGTTCCACTAAATAGTACGGTTCAATACACTAACCGCATCGCGATCATACCATCATGACGGTTCGTGTATTGAACCGTCTCGATCGCCTGAAGGCCTGTAGCCGTTGAACCGAGACTGATCTAACTATCAGTCCCGGTTCGTACCGAACCGGTACTGATGGGCCGGTAGCAAATGTCGGTTCTATAGTAGTGGAACCACAAAGGAAAAACCTTTACTTCTAATTTCTTCATTGTCTTTATATGTAAAGATCATCATTTGTTAGGTAAAATAAGCTTCCACTCTTACCAGGAGATGAGAGATCCCGGAGAGCCTCACTTCTGCAAAGGGATAACATATAGTCAGCATCCACCTTGAATAGCTTGCTTGCCGACTGTATGCCTATGTCAATACATCATTATTGAGGCAGAGATGAATTTAACAACGGAGAAAAAAAGAAAGAAAAATGGCTAATATGATTGCAAGGAGTTCAATAACAATTTGAGCCATCAATGAAATGCTGTGAAATGGTGGAAAATTCACACAGAAGGGTGATGCATCTACCTTGCAATCAAAATCAGATAGGCAAACCCACAAAAAAATCACTTTTTAATGATTAAATCACCCAAAGCAAACTCTTTGATGATACATATGTCAATATTCCCTAATTCAAACTTGTAAATTAGAAAAGGTACTGTTTGCACCAAAATTTGGCAATTGTGGGAAAATCGGCAAAATGCACAAGTCCAAATAGCGCACGAAATACTTATGGAAAGTTTGGGTAATATACGGCAGAAATTTAGAAACAGGAGTCCAATTAGAAAACTACAGCCGATTCGGATTGCATTGTCGTATTGGATCAGGACTCGGATCGGCTGGCGAGTATATAAGGCGTGCCAGGGCTGATTGCAAGGCATCATCCACAACCATCAACACATCTACTAGTTTTTTCTTGCTTTCTGTAGTTCCTAGCCTTTTAGCATTGTAATCTTTCCTCTGTAAGTCGACATCGATCAAATAAAGTTGCGTATCACCAATTGTTTGATCGTCATTGACTCTTCAGGTTTGATTTATTCTGTCTTGTTGCGCATCGCCTTTCAGAATCAATGTACCTTTTACCCTCGGATTAGTCTTAATCGGCTAATCTAGTTACCCTTTTAATCGGCTTTCTGGCTGATTCTTGATTCTTGGCTGATTCGCCTAGGGGATCGGCTTGATTGGATTTTTACCATATTTTCCTTATCGATTGCAGGGTCAAATCGATTGGCACGCTCGCGCAAAACTGAACCCGGTGTTCATCCGGTGTGTTGAAATCAGAAACCCTACGTCACGTTTTTGGCGTCAACAGGTACCAAAGCCGAATTTATCTGGCATTACGTAGTGCCAAAGTAACATGACCAAATCCTACAATTGTGCAACCAAAATGTTCATAATTCATACCCACCATTGAAGGCAAATGAAAGAACGCAGCTAAGCCTGAGCTACAAGTTGAGCATAAGCTCGTAGTGCTTGTGCAATGTGACTCTTCTATGTGTGGAGAAAAGTTGCCTTTCTGTACACTTTTGTAATAGCAGCTGTAGCAATCAAATTAGTCAAGGATACAGGTTGCCATCCACATTCTAGCCAACGTACCTGTTAATATAATGGTAAAAACTGAATATAATCCTACAATTGTCATTCGGCGGAGGAGGAGCAATTCTCCAGATCTGGGATGAGTATAAATTTGAGTAGTTCAGTGGATATCCGCAAATATGAGACTGCAGTATTGTCTGAATATAACAAACATCCTCCCTACTGATGAATGTTGAAAGAAAGCCTTACCTCCTTTAGCTCAGTTCCTGGAAGAGGATCGCCTTCTTGATCGCATGGCTGGCAGCTCATGGACTGATTCCATTTGCCTGTCATCATCATTTTCGATTCTTCAGCTGCACTATATACATACCCATCCACCTCATATCGACCAGCCCTGAAACGAAACGTAAATTGAGATTTATGAACCAAAGTTTTAAAGACATTACAAAGGCAAATGAATAGAGGACCACAGAGGAAGATTTGAACGAATTGTCCACCCTTCCCAAATGAAATCAGTGCCCATATGGAAGAAGCCGCATTCAATTTCATGGTAAATGAATAAATGATAATGAAAAAAATTACAGTATAAAATGCAAGACTGAACAACATGCTACAACAATTTTCACTCAACCAAAAATGCATCAGCACAATGAAGGTTGAAATCATCATACCCAAACCAACCGCATGGCTGGAAATAAAGCACAACTTTGTCTCCAGTTATCAGGTTAGTCATGACCATCTCTCCAAAAGAGTCAACCCAAGTGCACCCAAATATCAAGTTGTGGGCCTTTGATGGTGGTGGTACCAATTCCAACACGATACCAGATTTTTTGAGTGTCACTCTAGTCCTGTATTGCAGAAACAAGATCATTCAGGGATTAGATTTACATAACTGGTTTCTAGAACAAGGTTTGAAGTTTTGACCATAAGCTCAGTAGTACAAAAGCTTTCAATACATTTGGATTAGATCTCCATGGAAGAATCTAAAGCTCAAAAATTACCTTCCAACTGGATAAATGTCCACCGAGTTTCCCAAGAATTTAGTCTTCAGCTTTGAGGTAATGTCATAAGTAAAATGCTCGTTTTCAGCATGAGCTACACCCATTGGAGGGTGATGACTTACCTGCGAAAATAATATTTTTTTAAAAAATGAACTGTAGCATACAGTAAACTAAATTCAGTTAACATCATTAATTAACAAAAAATATATGCACAAGGATTATGCAACGACAATATATCATATTACTAACATGCTCAGCAATAAATGTAATTCCCTGGTGGTTCTCTCCGAGGATGGGATTGAAAGGCTTCCATGTACGGTGGAGGGCATAGTAGTCCGATACGGCCCATGTAGCTGAAAAATTTGGTTAAAAGCTCAGACAACCAGGATATGGCATTGAAATGTTATTGCATGTGAGGGAATGGGCACTCACAAGCATACACCAAACGCATGTACAGATCCTCACATTCATCTGCTTTGTCTAAAAGTTCACAGTATTCCATCAACTGCATTCAGTACAAAAAGCTGAACTATTAGGGTATCCGCAATGGTTAAAGATAATTGCTCTCTATAGTAAGATCCATGTCATCTATATACCATGCTATAGTAAACCCTTGCAATGGTGAATTTATATAGATATCTATAGCTATTTTTAATTAATAGAGTGCTCTCTCTCTTTCTTCATTTAATTAATAGACAATCTACAGGTCTATAGATAGCAACGCTCTCTCTTCATTTAATTGCTTGCCACATAGGATAGATGCTGATATAGACTTCTTATAGATAGCTGACTAGGCGCCATTGCGGATGCCCTTAGCACGCGATGATGAAAAGATGCAGGAAAGTTATTGTCTCTATGAGGCTTAAGAACAGGAAGAGAAGAGATACATCAAAGAATTGACTTGACTAAATCACAGCTTTTAACGCTAATTAGCAACAAAACCTCACAAGATTATTTGGCTTCTGACGTTGGAGTTAACCAAGACTAAACTGCTAAATACAGAAAGAAGACAATATGAAGTGGCATGCTAGGTATACTTGGTAATAGCGTAGTTTTGCTGCTCTATATGGCTACATGTTAAATAACCATATCTTATGACTAAGAAACAACAGCAAACTATATGGTAACTTGAAAGTATGTTTGACCTTACCAAACTAATAGTTTTCTAAAGGGGCCAAGTACTATTATGATGTCTCTAGAGTCTAGACTACGCTAAATAAATGGACATAGAAAAATTTTCAATGCAAAGGATCAAATAACTGCTGATACTTTCTTCAGAGGTACAAGGGCTAGGCTGAGAACAACAGTTCAGAACTTAGTACTACAAACCTCTGCCATTTTCTGAAGCACAATCATTGGCTCAAAAATGATGACTGGAAGTGTCACAAGTGACGTAACATCCGATCCTATGTACCTGTGCATCATGTTCCAATAACTATCACGATCCTGTAAGTTAACTGCAGTGTCAAAAACAACATAGAAGTGCAGTAATCGACCCACCGTGGGGCGGGGCCCGGGTGCTCCAAATGACTTATTAGATTTATTTGCTTTAGCTAATAAGCCAAGCAAACTTCATAGTGATAGTTGCCTATAGAAAGAACCTCACAAGTTTAGTGCAGAACAAGAGGGCAATTACTCATTGATCAACCATGATGCAGGTCATTACTTGTTAATCAACCATGGTGCAAATTATCATAGGTTCATAAGAGCAAATAGCACAATACGAATTATCATTTGATGGAAACCAACTCCAATATATATGTGATGCTCATTTCTCATTAGTAATAGAACTTACAGAGTCTATGATAAAATTATTCAATGAGTGGGACTGTCATTAAGGGCTCACCTATTAACATTCAGGTGAAAATAACATTCAACAACAGACACAATTTTATTCATGGACCATAAGTTCATAACCAAACCAAAATCATAAATATGACTTTGGTAAACATGCGAGGTAGGGTCCAGTTGACTAATAAATAGGTGATAGCGATCACCAAACTACTCATTAAATGATACCATATAAAACTATGATAACGAAAGTCCCGAGCTTTAAACTTAAATAAAGCGCGCGATTCAGAACTGTTGGGATCACTGCGCAAGATCAACACCACCCACCAGCTGGGATCGGACGCGGGAGCGCTAGATCACGAGGCCGAGAGGTAGGGCAGGGTTCTAAACACAAACCCCGAAAATATTGGGAGAGCTCAAGGCGGATCTGAGGATACGGGAAGGAGCACCGACCAGCGTGCAGATTCACCCGTTGATGGATTTGTGCACGGCGGTGCCCCAGCTGCGCGCGCCAGCGGCGATCGAGGAGAAGAACCCTCCACCGTCGCCCGACGAGGCGGCCCCGCCCTGGTCCTTGGATCCCATCGCTGGCGGTCCGCGTGGTTGGGTCCAAAGGGAAGCGCGTGTGCGTGTAGAGGAATTTTGGGGGATAGGATAGGGTTTGGACTGGCGCGGGAGGGAGAGGCAGAGGCGGCAACCTTAGGGTAGGGGAGCGCGTCTGGGGAGAGCGGGGTGGAGGCAGCGATGGCGACGTCCCCATGTGGAATGGACTACAACCTTCAGGAGGAACTTGGAACGGTCACGGGAGAGGGACCAGATCGGGGTGAGGGACACGGCGGCGCTGAGCCGAGCGAGTATCACGGGGGCCTGATTGGGGACGCGGGGAGGAAGGCCGGGCGACGATCGCGGGGGCTGATTGGGGACGCGGGGAGTAATTGATGCTGATTAGGGACGCGTGGCGCCGGGTGGGGGGCGAACAACGGACCGCTGCCACCAACTATGAATTAAGAATAGTAGAGATAAATATGCACAAATGAAGTAGATGATTTACTTATCTCTTTGATAGTTTCAAGATTTGTGTAATTTATATTAGAAGAAAAGGTGGAGAAGCATTCCTCAACTTACATAGTTATTGGCGTCGAAAAAGAGCTAATCGGCTTCAACACATGCGAATGTAGAGTTCAAAGAAGGTTCGAAGCGTGACGGCCAATTTGATCCTACAATCGGTAAAATAGATCGAAATAGCTATTAACCTATTTAATCAGCTTAAACCAAAATAGATCGAAATAAATATTACAGCCGATTGAACTCCTTAATTGGCAAGATAAATTTAAACAGCTACTACAGCCGATTAGATGATAAGTAAAGATTTGTTTTCTCCGAAAAAGACGAAGCGCAACAAGATTTGTATGAAAATAAACCTTAGGTAGTTGGCGTAAATTGAAGATGATCAAAATCGGCGATACACAACTTTATTGATAAAAAAATGAATTTAGAGGAAAAAGGTTAAATCTAAGAATTATTTTTAGTCTACAGAAAGTAAATAAAAGTTCATACAATGTTCATTGATTGATTGTTGGATATCCTCTTCATCTTACCTTGCGGTCCTTGTTATAGCGCATAGGTCGATCGTATTTTTCTCTGTCTCCTCAATCCATAACTCATTTTCAAAACATTTTTGACCACTACTTTTTATTATAATATGTTTATACAACCCAATAGAATTATAATATCATAAAAGTATTTTTCGAGACAAAGATACATATATGATTTTCATGTATCCAATTTAAAAATATATTTACAAAAAAAGTTTTAAAATTTTAACTGTATTTATATCCAAAACAACAATTATTTACTACCGGAGGGAGTACTATGGCTTTGTACTGGCTAGATGCTGACCGTGTGATGCGAATCCTAGGGGTGGGCATTTTTAAACCAAAACCAAAAAACGAACCGATCCGATCCAAATTAACAAAAAAATTCAATTTTTTCAGTTTTCGATTCAATTTATATTTCGACTCTATTCGATTTTTGGTAATTGGTTCGGTTTTTAAATCTTGAAAACTAACGAGGATTAGGCAACCCTTGGCTGGTCAGCGCGCGGTCAGCAGGCTCTTGAGCTCGGGGGGGCGGGGCACCACGACCTAGAGCGCGTTTGCCCTCGAGCATGGCGTCCGCACGACCTCAAGCTCGGGCGCGGCCCTCGTTCGTGCCGTGGTCCCCTGGGTTCCGGAACGTGCGTTTGACCGGTGGTTACCAAGATGCGGATCGTGGGGGTGAAGATGGCGCGCACGGCAAGTCCGAGGCAGTTGCTGGCCAGTCCTCAACGTGCATGAAGGCCATGATCCAGGAATATCTCCCGCCCGTTACGGGCAGGGAGGATATAAGACTAGGGGCGCGCAGCCTGGGAGATCATCGGAGCTTGAGCACTAGACATAGCCATTGTTAAGCTTGAGCTGTAATACACCACTGTACACGAGAATAGCAAAGAACACCACCGCAAGGCAACTGGAGTAGAGTTGTTACCTTCACAGGGGCTCGAACCAGTATAAACCCTCGTCCCACGCTCATTGGCGTCTAGCTCCAACCTTCGCCATCTACGGATTCTTCCCTTCGTTTGAGCCAAGCTCGGTTCGGGTCCCTAGTTCCTCCAACCCCTGTTTCATTTCTGCAGTTGGCGATTCCGGTCGTCGACAGCCGACACCCACCGTGGGGCCCGATTGGCTTTGCTCATTCGCAGGGAAAACTCGAGATCTCGGGAGCATGGCGCGCTTCATCGACGGACGTTCCACGGGCATGGGTACGGGCGCGGACTCTGACTCCACATCCCTGTTTTCACCCTCGCCACCGCCTCTCGATCAGTACATCTTGATGGCGAACAGTCATGGTGCGGGTGCTGCTGCGGATGGCCGTGATCCACAGACCCCTGAGGACGCTCGCCGGATGGTGCAGGTCGCAATCAACCAAGCTATAAGCGCCCTCCGTGAGCGCCAGAGAAAGCCGGACATCGTCAGGAATCGAACTTCCTCGCCGGAGAAACGCCTTCACGCTATCGCCCGGGTCATGGCTGATCCCGATAATGTGAAATCGGAACTCTTTGGTCGAGCCCTGGCTGAAGAGCTCGTCAGACTCGCCCGAGGCCGTACCTCCGTAGCACCGAAGTCGGCCTTCGGTCCCACTCACGAAGTGATGACAACTCATCGCGCCGCCATTTACCGTTAGGCGACGCCGCCGCAGGGCCCTCGCCAGCAACAATCTCGGGACCTAGCTTTGTGTTGTCTCGCCGCCGTCATGAGGCCCGGCCAGCGAGGTCGGCGCGAATCGAGCTTCACGAGCTCCGCGTCGGCCAGTGGTGAATCGGGGCTCTCCCGGATGTTCGCCCGAGCCCGCAGGTCTAGGATCGCCTGCGCTACCTCCCAGGTGACTCCCGTGCACGGCGTCATGACCGTTCTCACTATAGGTCGGACCGCCGGGGGAGCCTCGACTCAGAGTCCAGCAGCAGCGGGGACCTAGTTGGCAGCGACCACACCCGACGTGCTGTCGTCCCCTACGGTATGCGGCCTATTCAGCGGCCTTCGTCGCGTCTGTTGGCGGCTCGATTCAGCGGCGTTGATAAGCGCTTTGATGGGACCAAGAACCCGAGCGAGTTCTGTCTATTTATTCGACCGCCATCTGGCGGCGCGATAACGAGCTCGTCATGGCCAATTACCTCCGTGTCTTTGGATGGGGCGCGAACTGGCTCTTCAATCGAAGCTGGTTCTTTCGGTCGTGGCGCCAGTCGAACGCCCTCGCTCAACTTTCGAGTTATTACGAAGCGACTGGGAGGAGAAAGACTTAGATCGCATCATCCAGGGCAAGAACGAGCCGCTTTATGACTTCGTGCGGTGATTTATCCGTACAAGGAACCTGATTCCGAGCATCTCCGATGAAGCCGTCATAAAGGCTTTCAAGTTCGACGTCCGCGATCGGCGCCTTACCGAGGACCTAGAGATCGTCTCGCGGCTCATCGTCAACAAGCTTTTCCGTATGGCGGAGCGGTATGCGAATGCGGACGACGCTGTCCGCTGGAAGCATGATTACGACCAAGGTAAGCTTGGTCTGAACCCCATAGAGGCTGGCCCGTCTAACTTCGAGGGCGTCGACCACGGTGCCGCTCCTAAGAAGCGAAAGCACGACCACCGGAACAGCGGACTGCCACGGGTGACCATGTCGGCGGACGGCCGGTGTGAGGTCCTTGGGGTCCGAGATCAAGCTCGGGAGGGGGCCCAACATCGCCAAGGGCGACCTCGACCACGTTAGGCACAGAATCAGCCCCAGCAGCAGGACCAGCGACCTGGACCCCGGCGGGCCGATGCCCGGCCGCAGGGGGCCGAGGGGCGCCCGGGTTACGATGAATCAAAGTTCTGCCTGTTCCACAGGGCAGCAGGCCACGACCTGCGAGCTTGCAGGGCTTGGAAAAGCAAGCTGGAAGCCTTCTACGATGGTCGGGAGGAGATGCCCGTGTTGCCAAAGGACGACGTCCGGTCGGACAGGGTAAACGCTGGGGAGGACCGTGACGACCTCGACCTGGAGTTCTAGCAGGGCAAGCGCCGCATCGATGTCATCTTTGGCGGCTCGTCGGCTTACCAGTCCTGGCGTGAACTCAAAGCCGCCTCGCGAACCATCTACCAGGTCGCCGCCGAGAAACCTGTCGAGCAGCACTGCAAGTGGGCTGGGGCGACCATCACCTTTTCTCTGGATGACACGCTTCAAGGTATGGCTCGAGATCTGAAGACCGCCCTGGTCGTGACCCCGACCATCAGCAACACCGCGGTCGGTCATGTCATGGTCGACGGCGGTAGTTCCCTTAACTTGCTGCAGGCTGGAGCGCTTGACCGGATGAAGATTCCCCGATCGAAGGTCAAGAACGTCGCCGTCCCCTTCTTCAGGATCGTCCCTGGAAGCTCGACCACCCCTTTGGGGCAGGTTGTCTTGCCTGTCACTTTCGGTGACTCGGCCAACTTCCGTACGGAACTGATCACTTTCGAGGTGGTCGAGGGGGACCTCCCGTACAACGCCATCCTCAGGCGGCCTGTCCTGATCAAGTTCATGGCGGCCAACCACTACGGCCATCGATGCATGAAGCTGCCTGGTCCCAACGGCATCATTACCGTGCGGGGCAACCTGCAGGTGGCACACGGATGTGAGATCAAGGCCTTGGCCCTTGCCGGCATACTGCCCCAGCGAGGCCCAGAGGCGACGGAAAAGAACGCTCGCTAGAAGGCAGCGATCCAGCCCAGCGGGCAGACGAAGGCCGTGCCACTCGAGGAGGGCGACTCGACCAGATGCGTCCATGTTTCGGCCGGGCTGAGTTCCAAATAGGAACTCGAGCTCATCGCCTTCCTCCGTGCCAACAAGGGCATCTTCGCTTGGGAGCCCGCGGACATACCTGGCGTCCCGAGGGAGGTGATCGAGCACAAGCTGCAGGTCAAGCCAGACGGCCGCCCCGTGCGGCAGAGGCTGCGCCGCTTCTCTCTGGAGAAGGTTACGATCATCAAGGAGAACCTTGACAAGCTCTTGAAGGCCGGTTTCATTCGTGAGGTCGACTACTCCGAATGGTTGGCAAACCCGGTCATCGTCCAAAAGAAAGGCGGAAAGTGGAGGATGTGCGTGGACCACACGGGGTTGAACTCGGCCTGCCCGAAGGATAACTTCCTGCTCCCGCGCATCGACCAGATCGTCGACTCCACCGCGAACGCCAAGATGCTGAGCTTCCTGGATGCCTATTCGGGGTACCACCAGATCAAGCTAGCGGCTGACGACGAGAGCAAGACAACATTCATCACGCCGTTCGGCACCTATTGCTATACGACTATGTCGTTTGGTCTGCGCAACACCGGGGCCATGTTTCAACGTCTGATGACCAAGACGTTTGACCCTCAGATCGGGCGAAACCTTGAGGTCTACGTGGATGACATCATCGTCAAGAGCCTTTTCGAAAGCGACCACGTTCGGGACCTTGAGGAAACCTTCGCCAGCCTGAACAGGCACAAGATCAAGCTCAATCCCGAGAAGTGCGTGTTCGGCGCTGCGTAGGGAAAGGTGCTCGGCTACATGATCGGGGGCTCGGGGGTTGGCCCGAACCCAGAAAAGATTGAGGCGATCGAGAAGATGGTGCCCCCAACCTCGGTCAAGCAGGTGCAGAGCCTCACCGGCCGCATGGCCGCCCTCAGCAGATTCATCTCGAGGCTCGGCGAGCGTGGGCTTTCGTTCTTTCGAGTGTTGCATAAGCAAGGAAACTTCGAGTGGACCTCGGAGGCGCAGCGGTCTTTCGACGAGTTGAAGGTATATCTGTCAACCCCACCCCTGCTTACGACCCCTCAACCCGGCGAAAGGTTGCTGCTCTACCTTGCGGCCACCACCCAGGCTGTCAGTGCTGTCCTGGTGGCTGAGCGGGGGTCCTAGCAGCACCCGATCTATTATATCAGTGAGGTCATCAAGTTCCACGCCCGAAAGTCGCATCAACCCGCGTACGCGCTTCAGACCATCCCGCTCGCTTGGCCTTTCTCGACTTGGGGGCTGGACATCCTCGGCCCTTTCCCTCAGGCGATCGGGGGTAAGAAATTCCTGTTCGTTGTTGTTGTCACTTTTACCAAGTGGGTCGAGGCTGAGCCGGTCTCGACCATCACTGCTCGGGCGGCTGTCCGTTTTTTTCGCTTGTTCGTGGTCACCAGGTACGGGGTTCCATGCAAGATTATCACTGACAATGGTACCCAGTTTACCAGTGAGCTGTTCCAGGAGTTTTACGAAGGCCTCGGCATCAAAGTGTGCTTCGCTTCTGTCGCTCACCCCCAGAGCAACGGCGCGGCGGAACGAGCCTACGGGCAAATCGTCCAGGGCATCAAGAAACGAGTTGCAGATGAGCTCGAACGCTACGGCAAGATCTGGGTGGACGAACTCCCCACCGTCTTATGGTCTATTCGTACCACAGCAAGCCGAGCCACAGGGTCCACACCCTTCCAGCTCGTGTTCGGTATAGAAGCCGTCCTGCCTCCCGAGGTTACGCTGGGCTCTGCCAGGGTCAGCTTGGTCGACCAGGTTGACTTCGAGCATGAACGGTCCCTCGACCTTGCCCTCGCAGAAGAAGTAAGGTGCCGTGCACTGCTACAATCAACGCACTACCTGCAAGCTCTTCGCAGACATGCGTCTCGGTCGGTACGACCTAGGGAGCTCCTTGTTAGGGACTTAGCCCTGCGACGGATTCAGGCACTGTCCAACACCAACAAGTTATCCCCACAGTGGGAGGGCCCCTATAGAGTCGTTTCAATAGATCGCACGGGGGCTTACCGGCTAGCGTTGCCCGATGGCAGAGAGCTCTCTAGCTCGTGGAACATAGATCAGCTTCGGAAGTTTTATGTGTAATCTCTTTACCTTGAATTTCAATAAAAGTTGTTTTTCCATTCTCGCCCTTTATATCTCTTTCGCTCGTGATTACAATGTCCTTGTTATCCGCAACTTACCTTCGAACACGATCTCCGTGCCCATCGCTCTCGTTCTTGGTCTGAGCGTCGTGAGCTTCACGCTCGCTCCCAGTGGTCGAGCTACACGTAAGCCGAAACTCTTCGCAATCCAGCTCTCCCCCATGCTCGGGCTCGAGCCGCAAGCCACGAAGCTTGGACCATTGAGCAGTGCACGGGGTCGAGGTCGTGATTCGAATGTCCGTTCGGGCGTGACCTTTCTCGCTAGCTTGTGTCGCGTTTACTTCCTCTGGACCTTCTTTCAGCTCTACAGGTCATGATCATTTGCTAGCGTCTAAATCTTGCGCCCAAGGCCGGCGTTGCTCGACCTTGGACCCAACGGGGGCTGGATAAGGGCATACAGTTGGCAAACGACCTAAGGAGCATGACTAAAGGCTGAAGGGACGTGCACCTCAGATCCTCGACTAACAAGCTTAAAACAAAGAGTTTGTTGTTCCCCAAAAAGAAATACGGCTCTACTAGAGTTTACTGTTTCAAGTGTTTTTTATAGGTCGGCCATCTCGCGGGCGAGCTTCTCTTGCTCGAGCTCAGCTACCTTGGCGCTCAAGGTCGATAGCTCGCTTCGGTACTGGAGGGCTTCCTCGAAGGCGGCCACGGCTCGACGCCGTTCCTCTTCGAGTTGGGCCAGGGCGCTCCTCGCCGCTTTGCTGGTGCGCCCGCGCTTCTCTTCGAGCTCCAAGACCTTGGCCTCGAACTTGGGGGATGCCTTCGTCGGGGAGGATGCCCGCTCCGCGGCAGCCTTCTCCAGCGCCACGACCTTGGCCCGCTCGGCCTTGAGCGCCTCGTCGGTGCGCCCAAGCTTCCCTTCGAGCTCCAGGATCTTGGCCTCGAGCTCATGGGATGCCTTCGTCAAGGACGCCCGCTCCGTGGCAGCCTTCTCCAGCGCCACGACCTTGGCCCGCTTGGCCTCGAGCGCCTCGGTGGCGCGCCCAAGCTTCCCTTCGAGCTCCAGGATCTTGGCCTCGAGCTCGGAGGACGCCTTCGTCGACGACGCATGCTCCATAGCGGCCTTCTCCAGCGCCTCGACCTTGGCACGCTCGGCCTCGAGCGCTTTTGCTGACCGCGCGCACTCTTGCTCCACGGCCTTGAAGCCTTGCTCGCGCTCGGAGACCCTGGTCTGCTCGAGCTCGGTCGCGTGGGTTACCTCCTGCGCCCTCATCGTCTAGCGGAGGTCATCAAGCTCCTGGGTCTTCTGCTCGAGCTCCCCCTGCTCGACCTCGATGGTTTCGATGAGCCTGGAGCGCTCAGCCTCCCGCGCCTCCACCAAGTTCAGGAGGCCCCTCAGCATGTCGTCGTGCTCTCGAAGGCCTCGTAGCCCCTGGGAGACGTTGCTGATCACCTTCATGACAGGAAAGGCGGCCCGAGGTAAGGAAAGAAACAAGGTAACTCAGGCTAACCAGCTGCGAGGTGCGCAGGGGGGTCCCTACGACGCAAAGGCGGTTCTCGAGGCGTGCGCGGGTGTACTCTTCGTGGTCGTCAATGCGCGTGCAGAAAATCTCATCCTGCTCATCGCCCGGCGCCCCTGAGGTGTGGCCAACCTCGGCCGCCACCGGCGCGCTTGGGCCAAGACCCTGAGTCTCCGCGCCTGTGGCAACCTGGAGATCTGGCGTCTTCCCCGGTGGGTCCAGCTCGCCGGCAGGGACGGACGTGGCGGCAACATCGGACTCGACTGGCAGGGTCAGGGTTCCGCTCGCCTCTGGCACTGAGGGAACGATGGCCGGATCCGCCGCGTGCTCTCCCGCTGCGCGATCAACCTCCGTGGCTTGGGGCGCCGTGGCCTCGGCGCCAGGTGCAGGCTCGGCCAGACAGACCAGAGGTGTGTCCGTAGCGCGGCCATCTTCGGCGGCCGGTGGCGCCACGACCTCGACGCTCGGAGCTTCCGTGGTCGGGCGAGCCAAGGGTGACTCGGCGGCTGCAACCAAGGTGCCCTGGGAACCCTCCGTCACGACGACCTCGGGAGGGTCGTCGACAGCAACGGCATCCGGCTCACTGGTGCCGTAGTCCTCGCTGGTCGCGGGCTGGTTCTCCTCAGCTGAGTCGTCGAGCCCTTGGTCGAACTCGTCGACCGGGTCCCATCTCGGGGGCTCAGAAGGAATGCGCACCCGGCCCGAGGGACGGCGCGGGGCCAGCACGTAGGAGTCTGTCTCCTCCTCGGACTCGGACTCGCCCTAGATAACAGCCATCGTCAAAACGGGCAAGTTTCGAGCGCGCGCTCGGGGTCTGCGATCAAGAGCAGACACTAAGCCAGAAAGGCACGAAGGGGGCGGAGGAATCGAGAGGACGAAAAAGCTTACGTGAGTCACCAGCCTCCGCCTTGTCGAGGGCCAGTATGGGTCCTGTTGCCCCGACGCTGTGGGGGCACTCCCCTTTTGCGATCCACCAGCCCGGGCCCTCGGGCCTCGCACTGGGTCCACGTCATCTGCTGGCGACCACAGGGACCAGTCTGGGTGCCTGGGCGGTTGGGGCTCGAGGGCTGGCGGGCGTGCCAGCTCTTCTTGCAAAGGGAGAGCATGTCAGCGGCAAGGCGTGGGCATGGGCTTGGGGGATCGGCCGTGGGAATCCTTACCGTGGCACGGTCCCCCCACTCGACGTGGGGTCTCTTCGCTTCCTGGCGGCTTGCTCCGGTAAGGGGAGACCTCTTTTTCCCCTTCTTGCTCTTGCCCCCACCGGGCAGCGGGAGCATCCTCCTGGCTGTCTCGAGCAGCTCTTGATGGTCCTGCGAGCATGCGAGGATCAAAAAGGGCCTCGCAGGACTCTTTCGGCGCTGCAAGGGAAACGACCATCAGAAAAGATCGAAGGGCGGGCTCGAGTAAACCTCGAGGCAAGAAGACTTACCAGACGTGCCCTCGCGGGTCGAGTCGATGCACCCCTGGATCTCATAGAACGGGTGCATCCTCCGCTGTAGGGGAGACACCTGGTTCCGCATGAAATCGTTGGCGATCGCCTGTCCGGTAAGGCCGCGCAAGGCGCAGATGTGTATGATGGCGATGGCCTCCTCGTCGACCTCGAGGTCGTCCGCCTCCGGGGTCTCCTTCTTCCCGGCAATGGGGGTCCCCTCGTACACCAGCGTGCCCAGTTCCCCCTTCTTCAAGTAGAACCATCGCTCGAACCATGGGCCGTGGGAGTCCCGAGCTTGGAGCTTGGGGAAGGACCACTTGAGCCCTGCCCACAGCCGGAAATAGAGGCATCCGACCACGGGGTCCTTCCCAGAGCGGAAGAGGCTGGAGTACCGGAAGAAAAGCGAGGGGGTGGGAAGGATCCCTAGGAACCCCTCGCACAGGTGGGAGAAGACGGAGAGAACAAGGATGGAGTTTGGCACCAGGTTGATGAGTTCGATCTCGCAGCTGGAGAGGACCACCGCGATGAACTCGCTCTCCGGGGTCCGCATGCCGAAGAGGGCGTAGTGCTCGGTGCAGACGATTTCGTCGTCCCTGGGCCGCGGCTCGGTCTCGTTGCCCGACAATCGCCATGTCACCGGATCGATCAGCCCCAGGGACTCGAGTTCCTTCATCCTCGCCAGCGACAATGTGCTCCTCCCCAGCTTGGCCATGGCGAACGCAGCAGGAATGGTCGAAGGGAAAAGAGGAGTCTCGCCCGGGCGCAGAGGCTTGGAAGACGAAGCACAGGATCGCGAGTTTTTCTTCGGCGGTTACTGTGGCACCCGGGTTCGTGGGCCGTGTCGTCGATAAAACCAGTCCATGGCGCTTCAATAGGCGTGCCAGCCGTGAATTGACAGGTGCAATTAAGGCCTGGGCCGCGGACTCGAGGCGCCCTAGGTGTCCGCCAGCCGTTTGCATCCGTACCATCAGTGCAGAGATCAAGGGTCGCCAGGTGTCGAGGCCGAAGGTTTCACTTTGTGGTCTCCGCCCGACCTCGGCCAAGGGGTTGGGACCTGCGGAAGCTTGCTCCCCGAGCTCGCAAGATGAGGCTCGAGGTCATTTCAAGTACTCTTCTCGACCTAGAGCCTCGGGGGCTAGCTGACGAGGATTGGGCAACCCTTGGCCGATCAGCACGCGGTCAGCAGGCTCTTGAGCTAGGGGGCCCCCACCACGACCTAGAGCGCGTTTGCCCTCGAGCATGGTGTCCGCACGACCTCAAGCTCGGGCGTGGCCCTCGTTCGTGCCATGGTCCCCCTGGGTTCCGGAATGTGCGTTTGACCGGTGGTTACCAAGATGCGGATCGTGGGGGTGAAGCTGGCGTGCGCGGCAAGTCCGGGGCAGTTGCTGGCTAGTCCTCAACGTGCATGAAGGCCACGATCCGGGAATATCTCCCTTGAATTCTGAGCGGGGAGGATATATATTGAGGCGCGCGACTGGGGAGATCATCGGAGCTTGAGCACTAGACATAGCCATTGTTAAGCTTGAGCTGTAATACACCACTGTACACGAGAATAGCAAAGAACACCGTCGCAAGGCAACTGGAGTAGAGCTGTTACCTTCACAGGGGCTCGAACCAGTATAAACCCTCGTCCCACGCTCGTTGACGTCTAGCTCTGACGTTCGCCATCTATGGATTCTTCCCTTCGTTTAAGCCAAGCTCGGTTCGGGTCCCTAGTTCCTCCAACCCCTGTTTCATTTCTACGGTTGGCGATTCTGGTCGTCGACAAAAACCGAACAAACTGAGAAATCGAACTACCTATTCGGTCAATCATCCATTCAGTTCCCTATTTTCCCTAGCCACACTATCGTCCGTTTCCAGTCCCCACGTGAGCCCACACAACCCTCGCTTCCCTCCCTCGCCGCTGTCAGTGCGCTGCCTCCCTCCCTCACCTCGTGTGTGTGGCTTGGCGGCTCTCGCCAGCCGCGGTTCGGTGTCCAACCCCCTCCCTCCCTCGTCTCCCTCTCGCTTGTCTCGAAGGTCTCCTCGAAGCTCGAGGCCCACCTTGGCATCGTCGACCACGTCCTCGCCAAGTTCGTCGTCGACCTTGGCCCCGCATCCTCCTCTGTCGCTGACTTCGCTGCCAATCTCAAGGCCAACGGTGCCAAGATGCCGGACTACTGGGAGATGCGAGGACAAGGAAGAGGGGCAAGGGATCTGGGTGGTGGACGCCGGGTGCTTCGTCTGTCTTGACGGCGCACGCGGCCGGGAGAGGCTCGTCCACGTCTCCTAGACGCTCGGTTGCCGTCCGGCGTCCTGCCCCCTCCCACCTCCCTCCCTCGTCTCCCTCTCGCTCATCTTGAAGGTGTGCTCGGAGCTCGAGGCCCACCTCGGCATCGGCGACCGCATCCTTGCCGAGTTTGTCGTCGACCTCGGTCGTGCGTCTGCCTCCATCGCCAACTTCGCCACCAAATTCGAGGCCAAAAGCGCCGAGTTGCCAAACTACCGAGAGGTGCGAGGACAAGGAAGAGGGGGTTGGGGATCTGGTGGTGGACGCCGAGTGCTTCGTCCGCCTTGACGGTGCACACGATCGCGAGGGGCTCGTCCATGTCTCCCAGATGCCTGGCCGCGAGGGGCTCGTCCATCCCCACGATTTGAATCGGCCAACAGCTATGGGCAGAGGCACAAAACCTTCCAAATTCGGTTAAACTGAAAACCGAATTAATCGAACTGATTAGGTTTAGTTAATTCGGTTCGGTTTTTAGATGAGTTCCTTTTTGGTTCGATTAGCAAAATCCAAAAACCGAAATATTTAAAAACCGAAAAAACTGAATCAACCGATTGCCCACCCCTAGCTAATCCGTCACTCGACAAGCGCGAAAATGTGGGGAGGCCCCAGAGCTCACCAATTCTTTCCACTTTGAGGGAAGGAATATTTACAAACCGCGCTTATACAAAGAACAGATCAACTGTGCAAATGTGCCTAAAAGAACACTGAAGTCGAGATGACTGACCTCTAGAAATAGATGAACACTTCAGAATTATTAAAACTTAATACTCGACTGTTTAAAGAACGGAGATAACATAATGGTACATAGTGCTACAAGCTTACAAAGTAGTATAATGCATCGAAGGCATCAGTTAACACATTGACTGATTCCTGTTTATTTGGTCCAAATAGCGTATAGTACAACTTGAAAATGGGCTCTTGCCACAGTAATGTACAACGGCTGATGGAGCAGAGAAATTTCAATACATCTCAGACAGATTCAGCGGCTTCCATGGTGCTAATTCACGATACAGTTGTCCAACTCAGCGAGGAGGGCACTGTAAGCCAAGGATCAAAAAAATTGGAATTAGAATGTTGGGACAGATTGGGATTTTATGTAGATATACAGAGGCAGAAAATTGTTCCCCTGGTCTCAGCTTTGGGTTTTCTCCACCTTTGCCTTGATCTTCTCCTCAATGATTGCCTTCTCGATGTTGAGGCTGAACATCCTGTTGAGGGTGTGCATGTTCTCAAGCGTTTCATCGAGGGTGCAGCTATGCTCAAGATTTCCGATCGACCCCCATTGGTACAACATGGTTCCAAATGCGATCTTAGCTCCGTCTGGTGGAGCTTGGTGGACATTGGAAATTCTAGTGTGAACACGTATCGGAGACATGTATGATCTGTAAAAACAGCTGAAGGTCCCTACCTGGCGCGCCAGCTGTCGAAGGTTAGAAATCGATAATAAAATTATAACTTCGAGTACCTTCGAGATCAGCAAAGTCAAACACGAAACAGGAGGGCACATGATATAGACAGGTTCGGACCTCCAGATGGAGTAATACCTTACTCCTGTATGGATGATGTATGAAGTCGATGAACAAAGTACAAAGCATGATGCCTAGCTCTAATTACAATGAGAATTGAATTTAGGGGTGGCTAAGCTATAGCTAAAGATGCTCTGCTTGAAGGGTCTTCTCGCTTGTCTAGCTTTGGATGGTTGTAGTCCGAGAATTGCTTCTTCTTTCCCTGGGGATGTTTGCTCTCGTCTTTATATAATCAGGGTAGCCTTGCCTCAGGTCGAGTTGTAGTCGGTTTGGGATATCAGATCGTAGCCGATGAGAAGTTTATCGTCGCGTGATCTTCATAGCATATCCAAACTTCCTTAATGATTGAATTCTTCCTTGTATGGAGATATCCTTTCTGCATATATCTGATCCCATTGAACCAGGCCCAAGATATCCGGAGCTTCCAAATGCTTGCTTGAGCATGTATGGTATAGTCTTTAAGTTTTCATTGTGTGTCCATATCCCATATTTATATATTCGACATGAAGCATAATACAACAACGCAAGAAAGAATGAAGAAAGTTGACAAGATGTGAACAAATAACAAAAAGGCTCTGCAGACAGGTAGATATACCATTGAGTATTGATGCTTAGGGCAGCCAACTAATAACATGGCAACATATTCTCGATTCTTGACAACGGGAATTCAACAGCAGTATCTTGTTGGATTGGCAATGAGGCATCGACCTCTTTATATGCAATCATTCAATGTTCTATTGTAGATTACACATCTAGTAATATAAAGTCAAACATCATTTGTGCAATTATGAGTCCTGAAACATGTGATAATGTAGCAGCTAGGAAGCACTCAATTTCTAACTCTTTTTTGGAGCCTTCATCAGTTGCACCTTCCATTTCTTCACGTTAGAATGTAGGTCTCTTATTGTTCATGGTAATTTGTCTTCATTTAGCCCCACATCAACCTCAGTAGGAAGGAGAATGCATCTCCCTTTCTCATGCACATGCCCGAGGAGAATAAGCCAGCCATGGTCTATGGATGCGTTGCACATCACCCCATTCGTAGGCAAGGCAGTACATAGGGCTTAGCATTTTCATTCGACCAAGGCAACCAAAGTGACGGCAAGCAAAAGTGCATCCCCCTTTGTCTTTTTTCGATAAAGGAAGCTTTTATTAATCTTAGTAAATTACATCAAGGTGATACAAATATACTAAGAAGACTCCCGGCCTCTACACAGCTAGGATGTACACAGCCAAACACACACACACAAGAAAAGACAAAGGAACTGTCGCGGCAAACTACATCACGTAATATTGTCTTCAAGGCTATCCACCATCATAGCAACACTTGGACCGCGATAAGAGCTCTCTAATGACAACGCCTCCAAGAAGGACTCGATACGCACACGCACCGCCATTGCCATGATCCAACCAGTGAAGGCCAGACCAAAGGTTTTCACCTCGGAGAGTAAATCCTCAGACTACAAAACAATGCCTTCAACAAGGCCATTGCCAGGCACAACCAACTAAGGTCAGACCTAGGGATTTCTCCCTGAAGTCGAAGTACCGGAGATCCCAGTGTTGCAACCACCCTCATTCCGAGTTAGTGCCGCCATACCACTTAATCTTAGCCAATAGCAACGGCCACCTTCTCAAGGCTAGACAAACAATTTTTAGATGTTCGACTCTACGATGACAGATTCGCGAGCTAGCCAATAGGCACACGATCATCAAGTCCATAGAGTGCATCCAAAAAATGAGTTGTATCGCCTAAGAAAGCGAATCCGCGAATCGATGCTAAGATGACATAGGTCAAAAGAAATATATGAACAATGCTAGTAAGAGATGAAGACGCTGAAGCAAATAGTAGTCACCTAGATCGCCCATCATCCACAAGTTGCCGAAGCCAGCCACAAGCACCAGTGTTGGCAACAACAAGTGAGGGGATCCAACCTAAACCACCATAAGGCACCGAGGGGCCAGCAGCTGCCACCGCCCGTCGGGCCACCCAGCCGTCGCCACTGTGAAGGACCAGACGCCGACCCTCAAGCCGATGCATAGGTGGGGCGCCGCACCCGGGAGTAGCGACCGTCATCCGGCCGACAAGGCACCCACCAAGAACAGCTAAATCCAGGGGCCGAGAGCACGGATCCGGTGAGGGACACCAAAGATTTGGTCGCCAGGCCACTGGAGCTCCACCCGCCGGAGTGGAGAGCGCAACCACAAAGGGACTGAGGGGTGGGGGAAGGGAGCCCCCTCCACCAAGCGCCCAGGCCGTGCTGGCCACCACCGGCGGGAGAGGTGGTGTATCTAGCCGAGGGGCGCCAGATTTGGCCCCCACCAGCTCGGCAGCACCGGAACCTAAGCCTTGACTCCAATCGGCGGACGCAGCCTCCACCGTGACGAGCCGAGCACGGCCCCCTCTCCTTGGCCACCCTCGTCGCGTGGAGGGGTCGCCATGGCACCCTCCAGTCGTCCCCGCGCAGATCTGGGCAATTGAGTTCATGGGGCAAGATTGGCCCCGCCGCCGCCTTCCTCGGAAGCTGAACGGGCCTCCCGCGAGCTCACTCCGGCAGCGGCGAGGCAGAGAAAGGGTGGGTAGGAGGTGTGGCGGTGGCTAGGGATGGGGAGCCGCCCCGCACCTCTCGCAGCGATCCCGTGAACAGCTATTGGTTTGTGGTCAGAGGTGAAATTTGAACTCCGTGATGTCGAAAGATGAAAGAAATAAAGGAAACGGATGGCCGGCCGGGTGCAAGAACGGGTCGGAGCTCTACAACTCGATCATCAGAGCTCATCCCCCTTTGTCTTAAGCCAGCACAAGGAGCAAGAAGAGTGCTAGCTGACCAAGAGCAAGAAGAGTTCCAGCCAGCCAAGTAGTCTGTCTACTTCTGTGCAGCAGTCCAACAATAAAGACATAGGATAAGAAATCTGTCTTCAGATTTGCAGATTTAGGCTTCATATAGAGGAGTTTTTCCAACAGAGAGTAGCTCGGCTGGTGCTCAGCCGAGTGAAGAGGGAGGAGAAATTGAGAATAGCAACCGAGTGAATCAGCAATAGTAGTGAGTAGTTGAGTAAAGAAGTAGATAAGGGAGTTATAGCAGAGACCGACGCGAGTAAGCCTGTGAAGGGAATAACCGAAGTGCATAGCAGAGAAGTAAAGCCTTCGGTCAGAGAGCAGCCAGTTGAATGGCTAAGCCACTAGTCAAGTGAAGGAAATGAGAAGAGGCAAGAGAGGAAAGAAGAGAAAGAAAAAAGAAAAATTTGGAGAAATGGGAAATTGGAGGATGTACTTGCAAGCATTTCATAAATAGCATTAATAAGTTGCATTAGATGCATAAAATAATATAAAGTAGCAATGTAGTGTGTGGTATATAAATATGAATGGCAATTTCATTAAATGGTAAAAATGCTTAATTCAAAATGTTTGACATTGCCACTCATGCTTAATCAATTGCTGTAGATTAATGTAGTATAATTTTCAGGACCAGAATAGAACCCTCCGGTTAGCTAGAGCCTATTTTTGAGCGAGGCCGAACGTTTCAAGTATATTCCAGGCAAGCATCCTTGATCATAATTTATTAAATGTTTTACTGCTTTTATGAACTACTTATTTCATCACTGCATTGAAAAGTGCATTTTTAAAAAGGGAAATGTTAAATTGGAAGTGTGGGGTTAAATGGTTGGATAGATTCGAAGGTGAATGGATATTGAATGAGTAGATTGGTGGGTGAGTTGTTATGAGTAGCTAAGGTGTTTGTGTGTGTTAATCGGCTGGGTAGAGGACGCCGATGAGAAGGGAAATCGCCGGTGAGGTCTTCTACATAGGATAATATATAAGTTTTAACCAACTAATATTGGGCAATGAGCAGTAAAATTAGTACTAACCATTGTATGTGAAATCGGTCAGAAAAAGTTGTCCTATGATGATATTAAATTCTTAGTGCAGGGTGGAGAACTAATACCGAATTAGTGATAAACATTCTGGGGCATCTCTTATGGGTGTCACTGTGGGTAAAGTGGTACAAACCTGAGTATGGTAAATAAACCTGAGTATGGTAAATCTTGAATTCAAACTCGTCTCTTGGACTAGAAACTAAAGAAAGCTTAGGCTGTCTCGTATACAATATTAGTAGTGTCTTTCACAAATTTAAAATTTACAACCTTTAAAACAAAAAATCTATTTTTTTCAAAGGTATTTTGGATGGGAATGGTCAATAGGTGGAGTTGGGTAGGAATTGAGTTATTTCGAAAAACTCATCTAATGCATTTATTATTATTATTGCTTACTGGGTAGTTAGTACTTACCCCTGCTCAAACCCTCCTACTTAGAAGGTGAGTCCTATGGACAACCCTCTGAGACCTGGATGGAGGACTATGTGTAGAAGCAGGACCTTCCAGAGGACGACTACTACCACAATTACTGTCAGGATGAGTAGTAGTACTAGTAGGTCGTATTCCCGCGCTAGCCACCCGTCGGGAGTTAGGAGGTTATTAGTGTCTTTTGTTATAATAGTTCTTATGTAAAGATAAGGTATGTACAATAGCTTGCGTGGTAATGAAATGTAATAAAAATTTTCATTATCAGTCTCTAATTATTATTTTACTGCAATACTCTGAAAACGGTATAGTAACTAATAAAGTATCAGGATGCCGATATTTTACTAGCTACTGTACCGAGATCCACTTAATTAGCCCAAAGGTGTTGACAGTGTGACTGTTATACCTAGGATTAATTAGGCGGGTCACCACATATATATTCTTTTGTCATAGGTATTGCTGCTCTTCCAAACCACCAGTAGTTCCACATGCATGCCATCCAATCGGAATAGTTAGGTTAGACATTGGACAGCTGTCACTGCAATATTGCAGCAGCCGTCAACTAAGTTCACTTGCACGAAAAAAATCAGATAAAAGGGAGCATTGAACACTGATCATACTACAAAAAATTTGAGCTGAATATGTAGCTTGTTTTGGACAATTCTAATTGCTGCACAACTTATGGAAGAGTGCAGTGTTGGTTTTCCAAGTGGAATTATCCCAGAGTTTACTGCCTATTGAACAAACCAGCAAACTTCAAATTTATACAGAGGAAACAGAACAACATAACTCTGTTCTAGCTAATACTAGCATAGAAAAACAGCACAAGTATGCAATAATACTTCTTTGGCATAACAAAGTTCTCTGGGGTTCCAACTAGTTAATTATTTGAGTTTAATGGCATATATATGTGGATTAGTGTTCAATAATTGAACCCAGGTCGACTCTAAACAGGTATATGGCTTAGCATTCAATAATTGATCAAACATCAACTCCAAAAATACCAATAGCCACACGGCTTCATGCCAGGCACCGGTAGCCAAATTCTACACACAAATCATCATCATACCTATACTAAAGATTGAAAGTTTCTTGGCCTCTGGACCGCGCCACATCACATTTTCGTGAGTCTCCGGCTCGATCGAACGCACGGCTCTGGCTCTGCTGGCTCGTCTAAGAAAAGGAATCATGTCCAAACCTATACTAAAGATTGAAAGTTTCTTGGCCTCTGGACCGTGCCACGTCACCTTTTCGCGTGGCTCCGGCTTGATCGAACGCACGGCTCCGGCTCGACTGGCTCGTCTAAGAGATGGAATCGGGTCGCAACGAGGCCATCCACATCGCCCGGATGGCTCGATCCTTCCCTCGCGCGCCGTGTGCCCGTCGCGGAGATCGCCGAGAAGCTTCTATTTTGCGTCTGGGTCTTCGTTGTGGTGAGCCCGCCACACCACGATCTTCCGGAGACTTCCACGCTGCGCACCATCCTTAGCCCCACACTCGCCTTCCCGATCCGAACCAACCCAGCTGCCGGCCTCGGTGTCTCCGTCGAGAGGGGAGCCGCGCCGACTCCCTTGCCTAGCGCGGCACCCTCGATTCCCATGCCGATCCTACGGCGCCGCTCCCTCCCTCGCTGCTCGCTCACCTTCTGCCACGAACACCTGCGATCTGGTCGGCTCCTTGCCTTCCTCGTGCCCTCCCACACCCGCCTCTTCCACGAAATCCTTGCTCGCCCGCGTCGGCCAGTCACCAGCTTCCTCCCGCCGTCCTTACATCCACCGCCGCCTCTTCCAGTTGCTTCCATTGTTCCACCGAGGGGAGATTGTCAGACCCTTCAAGAAGTCCGATACGATTGCTTCCTCAGATATTCAAAACGTTACCGAAAACCAGCCAAAAACTTCAAAATGGATGAAAGAACAGATAAGAACCAAGAACTAAGAGAGACTGCTAGCTACGAGACGATAAACTGAGTAATAGCAGATATGCTTTACTCTTTCTTCTGCAGCTCTGTTATAGTCTGCCGATTACATTGCTTTTACCCCAACAGAAAAGATTCGACACTTTTGACTCAAACTATAAGTAAATGACAAAATTACATCCAGTTACTATCAGTAATTACTATTCACAGTCATTTAGCCGTTGGATCAAAACTCCTCCAATTAGAAGGTCTCCTAACTATTGATCGCCCTTTAAGTGAAACCGCGCCACAACACGCCTCGATGCAGACTTCCCCCTGTGCTTTGTCTTCCTTAGAATCGTGCCTGACAGGTCCCCGCCATGAGCTGGAGCTTGCCCTCAAGCGACAAAGTTTGGAAAAGTTTTTCTTATAAAACTGGCATCCTCCCAGGTGGCTTCTTGCTCAGATAAGTTCACCCATTGCACTAACCACTGTGTGACGTCCTGTCCCTTCCTTGGAATCAGTCTTCTATCCAAAACAGCCAGGGGTTCTGTTTTAATCTTTCCATCGCATCTACCAATGGCAATCCAGGAAGCGGAATGGCTTTAGAGCCGACATGTTTTTTTAATTGACTCACATGGAATACAGGATGAATAGCTGCATCGGCTGGAAGTTGTAACTGATAAGCAACTGATCCCACTTTGCTTAGGATTTTGAATGGACCATAGAACTTTGAGCATAGCTTCAGGGACCCCCTTAACCCGAATGCATTTTGATGGTAAGGCTGGATCTTGAGGTACACCATATCCCCAATTTCAAAACTCCTCTCTGTGCGCAATCTGTCCGCATACTTTTTGATTCGCTCCTGAGCCTTGTGAAGATTGTCTTTGAGCTTCCTCCTCATCTCTTCTTTTTCTTCCAGTGTTACCTTGGCTTCTTCAGACACATTACATGGGACGGTGAATTCAGCCAACTGTGGTGGTGGATATCCATACAAGGCTTGAAATGGAGTCGTTTTTAGTGACGTGTGGTAAGAGGTATTATACCACCATTCAGCCATTGTTAACCAATTCATCCATTTTCGAGGTTCTTGGAACACCATGCTGGTGCTACGCAAATAAGCCTCTAAGCATTGGTTTACTCTTTCCGTTTGGCTATCGGTTTGTGGATAATGAGATGTGCTAAACCGAAGGGATACTTTCAATGCTTTGAATACTTCTTGGAAGAAATGGCTGGTGAAAATACGATCTCTATCTGACACAATAGCAAGAGGCAGACCATGCAGCTTAAGGACATTATCCAGAAATAACTGAACCACTTGTTGCACTGTATATGGATGAGATAAGGCTAAGAAGTGCGCATATTTTGTCAACCGGTCCACCACTACCAGAATAACATCTTTCCCATTGGATCGAGGCAAACCCTCCACAAAATTCATGGATAAGTGAGTCCAGGCCATCTCTGGTACTTCTACTGGACTGAGTAACCCCGGGGGATGCAAATGCTCAATCTTAGTGAGTTGGCACACTTGGCAAGCTCTAGTAAAATAGTTTCTTGAGGTGATGGTATCTGGCCCGAACTCCAGAATGCCCACCAAAGGACGAACTGTGAAAAGATTCCATCAAGGTGGTTCGGAGATTGTTCTGATCACCCACATACAGCCGTCCCATATATTTAATAATACCTGCTTCCAGTTTATACTTACCAGTAGTGTAACATCCCAATTTTTGGTGTTTCAATTAATTAATATTATTCTATTGCTATTTAGAAATGTTGTGAATTTTTCTGGAGTTATTGGATTTTCTGAGATTTATTTGGATTATCATGAATTAAAATAAATTACCTTTTGTAAAAAAAAATTATAAAAAGGAAATTTAAAATAGGGACTGCCCAAAAATATTTTATTTGAGTATAGAAGTTCTCAAAGTATTTCTGAGAGTTTTTCTGGGATTGTTCTGGATATTTTTCTTTAAAAACAGTCCACATGGCTAGGGTTCTAGATGGACCATCGTTAGCCGTAGGATCGAATAGGAATTGGATTGATTGAACCAGAATAGGAAAATTGTTTGACTGTCGATGCGGTTTAAGTTAAGTCCACTACACGCGTCTCCGCTGAAGACCAGACGCGCGAAGGATTCTTCCGTTGTCTCCAGGCATGTAGCGAGTTATTCCTCCAAGCGAAGATGGGCTAGACACTAGCGCAGGTGCACGGGAGGACTTCTGTTTCTTCAGCATGTGTCCGACTCAAATTCTATCGCTGGCGTTGAATTCGGCAAGGACCGAAGTTTTCAGGCGGGAGAGCATCGAGCGTCACCAATTTGGATTCGGCGCCAGCATTGATTTCGTAGAGGCTTCGGAGTCCTCTTCAGTGCGGGAAAAAGGACGTCGATCCGGCATTGTTGGCGCTCCTTCCGTGTCCTTCTGTGTCCGCGCTGGCGCCAAATTTGGAAAGAGCGAAGACCTTCCTTGCGGGAGAAGACGTGGCCGATTCGAACACCGTAGCTGGCGTCGGGATTGTCACGAACTCTGAGTCTGATCGGGCAGGGAAAGAAGTACATGTGCTATATAAACCCCGCGCAGGCATCGCCAGAGAATCGAGCAGCCAAGGGAAAAGCAGAGAGCGCGTGAATCGGTAGCGCTGTCACCCGAGGAATCGCGAAGGATAGCTGCGCGCAGGCGTCGTCGGAGGAAATTGAGCGGCAAGGAAATCGCGAGCGTGAGCGGGAGTCGCGCCAGCGATTGAAGGGAAAATCGCGAGGAACAGCAGGCGTCACCAGGAGATTTCCGAGCGCGTGCTACCGAGTTGTCGCCGGGGTTATCGTCTTCGTCTACAGTGAATTCAAGTCGCCATCGGGATCATTGTCTTCTTCGAGTCCGGCGAGTTTCGCTCGTGGTCCAGTCATTGCCGATCGAGAGTTTCCTCAGCCATCGGATCTTCAGCAAGTAATCGGGATTAAGTCGTAACGTTTCGAATCGGTAAGCATCTCATATTAAATATCAACCGTTGGGTTTAGATCGGACGGTTAATATTAGACCACGTAGTAGATTTACCCGTAACCATTAGATTGAGTTTCATCAGTCTAGATTTCGCCACGTTTTGTTCGTACAAGCCGGGGCGGGAAAATTCGGATTTTCTTTATAAAAATAATTCGGAAAAATTTAGAATTTCTAATTCCAGAGTTTAGTTTATTTTCAAAACTTCTAAATGCTATATCTTTTGCATTTTAACTCCGATTTGGGTAATTCGAATTTTGAAAAGTTTGTGAGATTGAGATCTTTTCAATGGTGGATTTTATTTGAATTCTCGAGTTCATTTGCTATTTGTTCTTGGTGTTTATTTGCTATTTCTCTCGATTCGCGTAGACGTTGAGTTGAGCGAGGTGTCGGAAGAAGGATTATTATTTCAAGAGCAATCTTGAACAATACCGGAGCTTAAGCAAGGCAAGTTGTGCTTTGATCATGTTGCACCCATAAACTAGATTGCATGCTATTTTGATTTACCTTATCACTTGTTATTTTATGTTTATAAATGATTTCAACTTAACCGGGATTAGCTATTGTACCCTTTGAATTACACCCTACCTTGCTAGTTGTATGCCATGATCCACTTGTCACCCTAGGTTGGTTTACTATAGTTGGTTAATAATGAAATCAACATGGAGGATTAGATCGAGTTAGAATTGCTTAGCCATGCCACGTCATCACATGTACTTGAATCTTTGTTAAATAATCTTGATTAATGGAATATGGAACAATGTTTTGAATTTGTGTGTCATGTGTGGTCACACGATGAGATTGAGTTGTGTTGGCAATGGATGTCACGCAACGATATTGAATTGTTGATGGCACGTGGTGCTTGGTAATCAACTGGGGTGGTTATGATTTTGGGTCGGAGCAAGTGGCAAGGGCAGGATCCTGGGTGGGCCCGATGGGCAAAGGGTATGTGTATGTCTTGCTTTGATCAAACCATAAGGACACCTTGCGAGCCTTTGACCTGAGTCAATCATGCAACCACATGTATGTTATGGGGCAGCCTAGCTGACTAATTTGCAAAGTCTTAGCTTAAGTACTATCGTGGTGGAGTGGTTTTCAGACCCAGATGGCGCAAGAGGGGGCCCTGTTGTGGTTTTCAGACCCTTCAATGTTGAAACCTTAGCGGGTAGTACTGGGTTAAGATGATGCATTGTAAAGGCTTTGTCGTGATCTCTTCGCCGACACACCAAAGGAAGTGTGTTAATCGCGTGGCAACAAAAGATGATCATGTCGTGTGGGTAAAGTGCAAACCTCTGCAGAGTGTACAAACTATTCGGATAGCCGTGCTCACGGTATTGAGCAATGCTCGGGGATTACAGTCAAGGGTTTAGACTTTTGAAAATTTGGGATGGATGGCAGGTTGCCATGGAAGGTTGAATTTTGACTTAGGTTGAGAAACTTGGTTTACTTGAGAAATGCTGAATCTATCTACTATTGTTATTTATTTTACTGTCATTTCAATCTATATACTGTACTTGTTTTTAAATGTTGCTTAGTTGCTAATGAACCACTTAGCCTTCCTTTGGAATAAGCCTTGCATATAGTTATGTTAGACTTGCATTCTGTGCACAACTTGTTGAGTACGTGTTGGTGTACTCACCATTGCCTACAAAAATCATCAGTGCTGAAGAAGGAGTACCATAAAGAGACGAATGTTTAGGGTGCGAGCCTAGTCAGTTGCCTGTGGTATACTAAGGGGTTATCTACGTCTTCATTCCGCTGCAGTTCAATTTGTTGTTCAGCCCTTGTGAGGCATTGCTAAGTAAGTTGACCATAAGGTCATACAACTGGTAATATTTAATATATTATGTCTTTTATCTATTTACGTTGTGTATGATTATGATATTCACTAATGTTGAGCCTGTGTGCACTAGCGTGATCCTGGACTAGTGCAGTATACACAGAGGGTCCGGATTTGCATATTCGGGTCCCGACAAAGGTGGTATCAGAGCCATACTGACTATAGGTCTTGACCCTAGATAGCCGATCGTCTCTATAGGTCCTTCAAAATTATTTTCTAAAGTAAAAGACCTAACCTAGAAGAATAATGTGTTCTTGACTTATCTCATTCTTTTATATCTGTCCTTACCAAAAATTCTTTCTTTTCCCCTGTTGAAATTTCTTTTCCTTACCTCTGCTGAATCGAGTTAAAATCTTACCTAAGTTATCTTAAAGTAGAAAAACGATATACCACACTTTAGGAGATAGCATCAAATGTCTGTTGCTACCATACCGACTATGAAGGAAGAAATCGTCAAGCTCATGGAAGAGCGGATCAATGAAGTGTAACAAGAGCTAGAAGACTCAGTGCTTCAAGTAGCCCGTTGAGACTCATGTGTGGGAGTCGCGTTCCCTAAGATAGGAGTGTCACCCATGTAGACGGTAGTTTTTGTGTGTTTAGGTTGAATTGGTTCTTCTTGATTGCTGAGTGTGTAGTATGTGTTGCAAAGCTTTTAGGCTTCTATAAGCGGCCATACCAAGTTGTTAATATTGACTGCTTAAGATATTAGGTTAAACCTATCTTCCCTGTGTTAGGATTCTTGCTTCTTACCTATGTTATTTTCTCTCTATCCTAATCTCTTTAAGGTAATCAAGCAGATAGTTCAGAATAATAATAGCAATAGAGCCAGAGAAAGTGAAAATCAACCCAATGGAAACTCCTGGGAATGGTATGGTCATAGTGAATTCAGAGAAGGACGCTATCCCTGCATCTTGCTCGAAACCTAGATATTGCTCTATGAAGCGCGGTCAACCAAACAAGATTAGAGGATCAAGCGTGCATTCGCTGTGGGGAAAATTTGGCATACCTCAAATAAGCATGCGATCAGTTGCTCTAGTTGCAAGGGAAATCATACAATTAGAAAAGGTCCTATGAGTAACATCACCTATCATCTTTGTGAAAGACAAGACCATTGTCCACCTCAGTGTCCCTTGGATCCAATAGTTACTGCCGTAATCTAGCATCAACAGAATCTACGAACCCTAGTTACTCAAGAATTATCAATAAGAAGGGGAAACTTTGTTGCACCGGATACGTCACTTGGAGAGTTAAAAATGCACCCTCCTAAAACCTATTGACCTTAAATAGAAAAACAGTAAGTGGCCATCACCCACAGTAGGTTCCTTGTATGATGAAGAAGATCATTTTACTAGGAGATGTGTTGCAAATCAAAAAGTAATGAATCATAAGAAGAGCGGCATTAAGTGCTACAACTGTCAAGAAAAAGGTTATTACGCTAATCAATGTCCACAGAGAAGACAAATAATTCCTATAACCATGGATATACAGGAAGTTACCCCAGTCCGATACATAACACTAAGAGTGAGCAGTGCAGTTGCAAAAGAAATTTGCCAAGAAAATCAATTAAAGAAAAGACGGTTAGGTAAAGACTCAACTCTAATCAATGAATAATCAAGAAAGAAAGTTCACCCTAGACTCTGCTACAATTGCCACAAATCTAAGCGTTTTGCTAATAAATACCCTCAAAGGAAAGCGATTACATTAGTCAATTTCAACTCCGTACTAGTTGAAGCCCCAGTGCCAATGATAAAACAAGGAAGTCAGGAGCCATGAGTTACTTAATGCAACATCGTAACCCTATATGAGAAAAAAAATATAATAAAGAGATTAGCAATGAAATCCATGTAAAGGTCTCCTTGTCAAAAGAATTAAATCAGAAATAGTTGATACATTGGTATACGGATTATAGGAATGAAAAGCAAGAATGTAAGATGATAGATGCTCAAGCATAAGGCTATTCCAAGAGATGTATATCGATGATAGTTTATGCTAGCCAACTAACGGATAACAGTGTGGGATTTGCCAACTAGAAGATACACCAATTGTTAGAGAAAACCTTGATATATTTTCTAAGAAATTGTCTAGCATGCAGTCATATCAGAAGATCAAGATCGTGAGCGAATTAGTGCCTGATATAACCCAATAGTGAAAAGACAATGTCAAATGTTTCTAATGAATTAATGGAAAATGGAAAGGCATGACGAAGAATTATTAGGAAGAGCTTTGAGAAAGTTTAGTGCGTTATTTGTGGTTAACAAAAAGGAAGATAGAAGATCGGAAAAGTGCAATGAATCATGCTTTAAATAAAGAAAGGGTAAAAAACAAGTATCCATTGTCAGGATCGACAACATGATTGGATAATTTAGAAGAGAATTAGAATTTCTTTGGGACAAAATTTCGCTTAGGCTATCATAAATTTAGGAATTAAGGAAAGATGTTTCTAAGATTGCGCTCTCTACATGAACAATATAAGTTTTGGCTAAATCTCCTGAATTAACTGATGCCCCGCATATCTAATAAACATGATAAGTAAGATATTTATGGAGTAATTGATAAATTCATGATTGATAGTATACCCTAAGACAAGAGAAGATCATGCAGAACATGTTAGATTGATTTAGAAAGATTGCAAGAATAGTAGTCATATGCTAAGTTCAACTAGTATGAATTCCGGAAGTGAAATGGTCGAAATCCTCAATCATATAAAGACTGCTAAAGGAGTTATTGTTAAATCAAGCAAGGTAGAAGTTGTGTTACATAGGAAGTAACCAAAGTACGTTACCTAGATTTAAGGTTCTAGAAATGGTAAGATAGTACCACTGGTTCATAGGAAGGTTTTTCGACAATAGCTAGACCTTTTGTACGATTGTTAAGGAAAAAGAGATGCATAGACACCAGAGTAACGAAAAGGGTTTTCGGAAGTTGAAAGAGCGATTACCATTAACGCATGTGTTAGTATTACTAAGCTGTGCGGAGTAGTTTCAATATATAAGGATGATGCTTCTAGACATAATCTGAGAAGTGAACCAACGTTGTTGCATAAACGATGTGGCAGTTGAGACTACCCTACATATGACTTGGAGTGCGCGCAGAAAAATGGTGTCACTATCTCATCGAAAATAAATATGAGCCTTAAGAATCTAAATATCTTTACTCAGTCAAACCTTAATATAGAACGGAGATAATGGTTGGAAAGGATCAAAGATTTTAGTGTCAGAATCCATAGGCATTTCAGTAAGGCAAATGTGGTAGTCGACGTTTGACTTACGAGGTAATATGTTGATAATAAGTAATTAACCAGGGTATGTAAAGAATCTAAGAGGTTGAAATTAAAGGTCGCCCCATAAGGTTTCATAGTTGCCTTGGAAATAGAACCAACATAGGAAGATATAAAGACCGAATTCCCAAACCTATTCTCTAGTTAGCCCTAAATCTCGGAGTCGAGATTCTGTTAAGGGGGGAGGTTTGTAACATCCCAATTTTTGGTGTTTCAATTAATTAATATTATTCTATTGCTATTTAGAAATGTTGTGAATTTTTCTGGAGTTATTGGATTTTCTGAGATTTATTTGGATTATCATGAATTAAAATAAATTACCTTTTGTAAAAAAAATATAATTATAAAAAGAAAATTTAAAATAGGGACTGCCCAAAAATATTTTATTTGAGTATAGAAGTTCTCGAAGTATTTCTGAGAGTTTTTCCGGGATTGTTCTGGATATTTTTCTTTAAAAACAGTCCACATGGCTAGGGTTCTAGATGGACCATCGTTAGCCGTAGGATCGAATAGGAATTGGATTGATTGAACCGGAATAGGAAAATTGTTTGACTGTCGATGCGGTTTAAGTTAAGTCCACTACACGCGTCTCCGCCGAAGACCAGACGCGCGAAGGATTCCTCCGTTGTCTTCAGGCACGTAGCGAGTTATTCCTCCAAGCGAAGATGGGCTGGACACTAGCGCAGGCGCACGGGAGGACTTCTGTTTCTTCAGCATGTGTCCGACTCAAATTCTATCGCTGGCGTTGAATTCGGCAAGGACCGAAGTTTTCAGGCGGGAGAGCATCGAGCGTCACCAATTTGGATTCGGCGCCAGCATTGATTTCGTAGAGGCTTCGGAGTCCTCTTCAGCGCGGGAAAAAGGACGTCGATCCGGCATTGCTGGCGCTCCTTCCGTGTCCTTCCGTGTCCGCGCTGGCGCCAAATTCGGAAGGAGCGAAGACCTTCCTTGCGGGAGAAGACGTGGCCGATTCGAACACCGTAGCTGGCGTTGGGATTGTCACGAACTCTGAGTCTGATCGGGCAGGGAAAGAAGTACATGTGCTATATAAACCCCGCGCAGGCATCGCCAGAGAATCGAGCAGCCAAGGGAAAAGCAGAGAGCGCGTGAATCGGTAGCACTGTCACCCGAGGAATCGCGAAGGATAGCTGCGCGCAGGCGTCGTCGGAGGAAATTGAGCGGCAAGGAAATCGCGAGCGTGAGCGGGAGTCGCGCCAGCGATTGAAGGGAAAATCGCGAGGAATAGCAGGCGTCACCAGGAGATTTCCGAGCGCGTGCTGCCGAGTTGTTGCCGGGGTTATCGTCTTCGTCTACAGTGAATTCAAGTCGCCATCGGGATCATTGTCTTCTTTGAGTCCGACGAGTTTCGCTCGTGGTCCAGTCATTGCCGATCGAGAGTTTCCTCAGCCATCGGATCTTCAGCAAGTAATCGGGATTAAGTCGTAACGTTTCGAATCGGTAAGCGTCTCATATTAAATATCAACCGTTGGGTTTAGATCGGACGGTTAATATTAGACCACGTAGTAGATTTACCCGTAACCATTAGATTGAGTTTCATCGGTCTAGATTTCGCCACGTTTTGTTCGTACAAGCCGGGGCGGGAAAAATCGTATTTTCTTTATAAAAATAATTCGGAAAAATTTAGAATTTCTAATTCCAGAGTTTAGTTTATTTTCAAAACTTCTAAATGCTATATCTTTTGCATTTTAACTCCGATTTGGGTAATTCGAATTTCAAAAAGTTTGTGAGATTGAGATCTTTTCAATGGTGGATTTTATTTGAATTCTCGAGTTCATTTGCTATTTGTTCTTGGTGTTTATTTGCTATTTCTCTCGATTCGCGTAGACATTGAGTTGAGCGAGGTGTCGGAAGAAGGATTATTATTTCAAGAGCAATCTTCGGAGCAATACCAGGAGCTTAAGCAAGGCAAGTTGTGCTTTGATCATGTTGCACCCATAAACTAGATTGCATGCTATTTTGATTTACCTTATCACTTGTTATTTTATGTTTATAAATGATTTCAACTTAACTTCGGGATTAGCTATTGTACCCTTTGAATTACACCCTACCTTGCTAGTTGTATGCCATGATCCACTTGTCACCCTAGGTTGGTTTACTATAGTTGGTTAATAATGAAATCAACATGGAGGATTAGATCGAGTTAGAATTGCTTAGCCATGCCATGTCATCACATGTACTTGAATCTTTGTTAAATAATCTTGATTAATGGAATATGGAACAATGTTTTGAATTTGTGTGTCATGTGTGGTCACACGATGAGATTGAGTTGTGTTGGCAATGGATGTCATGCAACGATATTGAATTGTTGATGGCACGTGGTGCTTGGTAATCAACTGGGGTGGTTATGATTTTGGGTCGGAGCAAGTGGCAAGGGCAGGATGCCTGGGTGGGCCCGATGGGCAAAGGGTATGTGTATGTCTTGCTTTGATCAAACCATAAGGACACCTTGCGAGCCTTTGACCTGAGTCAATCATGCAACCACATGTATGTTATGGGGCAGCCTAGCTGACTAATTTGCAAAGTCTAGCTTAAGTACTATCGTGGTGGAGTGGTTTTCAGACCCAGATGGCGCAAGAGGGGGGCCCTGTTGTGGTTTTCAGACCCTTCAGTGTTGAAACCTTAGCGGGTAGTACTGGGTTAAGATGATGTATTGTAAAAGCTTTGTCGTGATCTCTTCGCCGACACACCAAAGGAAGTGTGTTAATCGCGTGGCAACAAAAGATGATCATGTCGTGTGGGTAAAGTGCAAACCTCTGCAGAGTGTACAAACTATTCGGATAGCCGTGCTCACGGTATTGAGCAATGCTCGAGGATTACAGTCAAGGGTTTAGACTTTTGAAAATTTGGGATGGATGGCAGGTTGCCATGGAAGGTTGAATTTTGACTTAGGTTGAGAAACTTGGTTTACTTGAGAAATGCTGAATCTATCTACTATTGTTATTTGTTTTACTGTCATTTCAATCTATATACTATACTTGTTTTTAAATGCTGCTTAGTTGCTAATGAACCACTTAGCCTTCCTTTGGAATAAGCCTTGCATATAGTTATGTTAGACTTGCATTCTGTGCACAACTTGTTGAGTACGTGTTGGTGTACTCACCCTTGCCTACAAAAATCATCAGTACTGAAGAAGGAGTACCATAAAGAGACGAATGTTTAGGGTGCGAGCCTAGTCGATTACTGTGGTATCTTGAGGGTTATCTCGTCTTCATTCCGCTGCAGTTCAATTTGTTGTTCAGCCCTTGTGAGGCATTGCTAAGTAAGTTGACCATAAGGTCATACAACTGGTAATATTTAATATATTATGTCTTTTATCTATTTACGTTGTGTATGATTATGATATTCACTAATGTTGAGCCTGTGTGCACTAGCGTGATCCTGGACTAGTGCAGTATACACAGAGGGTCCGGATTTGCATATTCGGGTCCCGACAAGTAGCATCCACACCTTGCTGCAGGTCTGCAATGATTCTAGCAGCTGCTTCATCTTGTTCATAGCTGCGTTTGACATCCTCAAGCCATTCCGGAATCACCACCGTAATGCTAGTGCAACTCTCTTCTGGTTCATCTCGCTGATCTATGCGAGACAAAGCATCTGCGGCTTGATTTTCCTTCCCCTTCTTGTATTCAATTTTGAAGTCAAATTCTAATAATTTGAGCATTAACTTGTGTTGGATGCCTTCAACCATTTTCTGAGAAGTGATAAATTTTAAACTCTGCTAGTCTATTTTAATGATGACTGTACACCCTAAGAAATAATGCCTCAACTTTTTTAAAGCTTCCAAAATGGCCATTGCCTCCTTATGGTATATGGATTTAGCCGCTGCTTGAACTCCCAGAGCTTTACTGAAGTAAGCTATAGGTCGGCCAGCTTGCATGAGCACCGCCCCAAGCCCTGTGCCATTGGCATCCGTTGGAAGGGTTGAGAGAAACCAGGCAATGCTAATACCGGGCATGTAGTCATGAGTTGTTTTAAAATCTGGAAATCTTGAACTTGTTCTGGTCCCCACTGATACTCTCCTTTCTTCAGCAAGTCATACAAAGGTCGGCACACTTGGCCATACCCTTTAACAAAGCGTCGATAATATCCAGTCAGGCCAAAAAAGCCCCTCAATTTTGTAACCGTGTCTGGAGTTGGCCACTTCAAGATGTCTGCAACCTTTTTTGGATCCGTAGAAACCCCCATAGCACTAAATACATGGCCCAAATATTCCACTGAGCTCACTGCAAAAACACACTTGGTTTTCTTGGCCACTAACTGATTATCTCTCAGTACTTGTAAAGCAGCCTCCAAATGTACTAAATGATCATCAAAGCTTTTGCTATATATGAGAATATCATCAAAGAAAACCAACACAAACTTCCTCAAGTGTTTAGCAAATACCTGGTTCATTAATGCTTGGAAAGTTGAAGGCGCATTAGTGAGACCAAATGGCATAACCGTATACTCATAATGCCCCAAATGAGTTTTAAATGCCATTTTAGGAATGTCATCTCTATTCATACGGATTTGATGATACCCGGATCGTAAATCCAACTTTGAAAAGATAACTGATCCATTCAGTTCATCCAAAAGGTCTTCAATGATCGGCATGGGAAAATGATTCTTAATAGTCATGGTGTTGAGTTGTCTGAAGTCTACACACATTCGCCATGCCCCGTCCTTCTTTCGAATCATGACCACAGGAGACGAATAAGGACTGTTGCTTGGTTGGATTTCCCCGGTCGTCAGCATTTCTCGAATAATCTCTAGTGCAGATCTTTGGTAATGTGGAACTCGGTAAGGTTTCAAATTTAGAGGCTCTGCACCCAGTTTTAAGTGAATGACGTGATCGCAGTCTCTGGGAGGTGGTAGGCCTTCCAATACTGTGAATACATCCGCATACTTAGCAAGAATGAGGTCGACTTCCACCGGAATCAAGCTGGCCATGAGCTGAGACTCTGTTTCCATGGAGTTAACTCTGATCAGAAGCCCCTTAGCTCCCTTTTGAGCTATCTTCTGAAACTTTTCAGCACTAATCATGTAACTACTAAGAGGTTGAGTGAAATCCTGGAATTGAATCAGCTGTCCCTCCTTCCGGATAGTGAGAATTTTGGCCTTGAGGTCTAACTCAATCGGGCTATGTTCATATATCCAATCTTCCCCTAGTATCACATCATAATTGCCTAATTTCAGCAATTTAAAGGTAGTGACAAAAGTGGTGTCTTGTATTTCGTACTGCAGTCGGTCGATGGTGGTGTCGGAAATTAGCTCTCCTCCTCCCGCCACCACAACCTTGCTGCTAGCCACCGAACTTAGGGAGTATCCATTCTTCACTGCATATTCATAATCCATAAAAGAGTGCGTGCTGCCACTGTCAATCAAGGCAATAGCACATTTACCTTCAATATTCAAAACAACTGAAAAAGTGATCGGTCCATATACTCCATGAGCAGCATGAACAGATATCTGCAAGAGTTGTTCACAATTCTCGTTTTCCTCCTCCTTATCCGGGCTACTGGGAGCAGTGACAAAGCCAGGAGCCTCCCCAGACGGGTCTTCTTCTTCTGTTATCTTCTCATCTCCATGCAGCAACAAAGTATGCAAAGCATTCCTTACCCGACAGTGCTGTTAATGCCCAGGTGTCCATGGTTCATGGCAGTGCCAACAAGTTCAGGCTTGCCTCCCCTGTGGCACCCCTTTGTTTGCTTCTGGTGTTACCGGCTGTTGTGGAATGGTAGCATTCCCTTTTTGAGCACCCTGGAATTTTTGTTTAGAACCACCAGTGTCTGTGTTTCGAATACCGGCTAGGGAATTTTAGTCAAGGGGTCGCGCGTTCCCTCTCCTCGAATGGTCTGACTCAGGGAGCCTAATAAGTATACTGGTTCGGGCCAAATGTCTCTACTCCAGTTCGTGTGGTGGATCTGTATTGCTTTGGGTGCAGATGACTGCACGGTGTTACAAGCGAGGGCTAAGGACTAGCCTTGTGCGCCTCGTATGAGTGGGAGAGCTCGAAAGCTTGATGATGCTAAGGGCTCGAAGCTGTAGGAGTAAGAACTGTTTGCCCGAAAAAGCCGTCCCTTTCACTGAAGGTTCTGGTATCCAAGTGCTGGTTTTACGTCGTAGCTCGACGTTGCCTTGGTCGGCGCGGACGCCCAGATGCCTTAAGCAATATTCTGGTGTCCGAGTGCTAGTTTTACGTTGTAGCTCAACGTTGCCTTGGTCAGCGCGGATGCCCAGATGCCTTAAGCGAGGTTTTGGTGTCTGAGTGCTAGTTTTACATCGTAGCTCGACATTGCCTTGGTCGGCGCGGACACCCAGATGCCTTAGGCGAGGTTCTGGTGTCCGAGTGCTGATTTTTTACGTCGTAGCTCGACGTGTTTATAAGGCTGGTTTTACGCCAGAGCTAGGCGGGGGGCGTCCGTCCCGAGTCCTCATCTAGTGAGGCTATCTGTGGGAGGAGTGGCCGCTGTCTGTCCCACGTGTACGCCCCGTCCGTGGTGTGGGACCTGGAGGGGGTGAGCGAACGCGTGTTTACCATGTTGGTTTGAACACCGTGCTCGTGGAGCTAATAACGGGTAATCCGAGTGGGACCTGGAGATCCCTCCCAAGGGGGACCTGATGAGGACATCACTCCTATGCATACGCCCGAGACTCCTCCAGTTGTGATGCAAGGACCCATCACAAGAACACGAGCACGGCAATTGAATCAACAGGTGAGCTCGTTCCTAAGTACCTGTGTATATACTTGTGAGGATGGTATGCCACCTAATGATATTATTGATTATATTGTACTTAGGAACTTTGGAGAGGATCATGAAGGCCTTGGGAACCAGCAAGGGCCAGGAGGGAGGCAAGGAGGACGTCCAAGTCAAGTTGGAGTCCCAATTCATCTCGGAGTCGGAGTCCCAATTCAACTCGGAGTCGACTACCTCGGTCACCAGGAGCAGTGTTCACTAAAATCGTCGCCCAGGCCACAAACGGACTCCGATTTCAATGATCCACATATGTATCGAAAGCTAAGGAGATAATCTTTCCAATGGCACTGGTTTCAGGTCAATTGGACTTCGGAGTAAATGGAAATATGTAAAACAATCCAGAACACTTTTTCAGTTCTAGTTCGAGTCCAGTTCGGCCTTATCAACAGCACTGACTTTAAAGTGCCATAACTTTTGATTCTGGAGGGCTCTGGAGACCCATGAGTACACGTTTGAAAGATCTCGGAGTCTACTTTCCAAAGGATCCAGCCTCACCTCAAAATTCCTTCAGATACGTCCGAAAACTGCCAAAAACCAAATATTGCTTTTTCAGTCCAAGTCAAACTCTAGTCAAAGTAGGCTTGGTGTTTTCAATTTGAGTTGTATTAGATCTCCAATGCTATGGACGACCCCCTCCCGCTCCCCTAGTATAAATAACCACCCAAACCTTTATCTAGGACTTGAGTTTTGCTTAGATCAATTCTGTCTTTGAACAGTATCGCCGTTCATCGGTTTGTGGAACCCCAGCTCGTGTGCTTAAAATAATTCGCAATTTTAGATTGCTTCTTCTACGTTCTTGCTTGTGTTCTCGATTCGCATGCAGGGATAAGCCTTCTTGGAGTGGTCAACCGTGTTTGTACAAGGTTGATAACCAACGGAGCCGTGGTGTAGCGATTGCTGGGTTCGGATCGGTTCTGATCGGAAACCGGATCGTCAACGTCGAGTCTCCACCAATCGACTTAACTCTACCTGTCGGAAGATCGGGCCACCGTGCACATCAAGTGGTATCAGAGCCTCAGTTTCTCATCAGGTATCATTGTATCCCCTTTAGTTTTGTTTTGCCATCGTCCTAGAGTCCAGAAAAACTGCCCCACAAAAAGTTCATCATCAATTCCATTGTCCTACAACCCTTTGAGCCTTGCAATTTCGTTTTCGATGTCGTATTGTTGAGTATTGATCCATAGTCATCGTCTTGTTGCTGGTTTGAGGTCGCGATTCTAGTTGCTAGTTGTCCCTGTCCGTTGCCCTAGTTCTTGTTTTGCATCAATTATCAACCCATCGTCGCCAACCCTAGAACCGAACCGAATTCTTCTCGGTTGATCCTTGCCGTTGCTCTGCATTATAAAACCTATTCCGTAAACTCTAGATAGGTCACGAGCCGCCTTGTGTCAATTGCCCTGCACCGCTGGCCATCCTTTTTCACCCGCAAACCTAATCCTATTCTAGCCTAACCGGGAAAAAGATCTGAATTCGCGAGCAATTCCAGATTGTGCAGTGTTCACTAAAAATGGCATAACTTTTGCATACGAACTCTGATTTGGGTCTACTTTTTTTGTTTCGAAGGGGATGACGACGCGAATCTGAAAATTCTTTAGACCTATGCAATTTTTTACCCTAAAAAAAGCCTCTAAGACTGAGTTTTAGGCCATGGAAGTTTGCTGTCCCGTTCTGTCAAATCTTTCGATCATTGGTTTTCCTGTCGTCTGTTGCTTCAAATTGTGAGATTTTTGTTTATCCTCTGAGTTAAGAGGTATATATTTGTGTTAAAAAAAAGAAGTGAAAAAAATAAGAGGAGAGAAAGAGCCAAACCGGCAAAAAAAACAGAGAGAAGAGAAAGAGAAGTAGAAAATCAGAATTGCTTGCAGCCTTTGAGTCCTTTGTGCTTTGATATATCCCTTGCTAGGTTGAACTAGTTCTAGAAGCACGCTTAGGCCAGCAAGCTGTGACAAGAACTTTGAATCTTTATTCAGCTTTGCTAGCTTGTTTTGAAATTTGCTAATCCTTGCTACTATACTTTGCCTTCCAAGCTCCACCTTTCTTACGATCGATTCGAGTTCAATTCGCAATCGCTACACTCAAGCTTATCACGGTATCACGAACCAGCCGCCGGTTGTACCACATTGCATTGGTAAGAACACTTGTAGGCGTGGTAAGGCGCTTGAGAGTGAGTGAAACCACCTTCTGCGCCAAAGTAGTTGATAGGGATTATACCACCGGTTGTTTTGTTTCTTTTGTCTTTCTTTCAACTAACAATGGCAGGTAATGAGGAAGATGAGTGTGTTACACAGAACGAGCTTAACAATGCGCTCAATGACATCAACGCAAACATCGCAAGGATCGGCCAAGATATATAACGACCAAAGATTGGAGAGGATAGAGCGAAGCATCGCCAATCTTCTTACCAGGTTGGAAAATTTTGAGAGACAGCCGCCTCCAAATGGCGCTCGCAGAGTGGAAGATCAAGAAGAGTCTGTCGTGGGAGATGAGGTGGATGGAGAGGCCCACGATGCCTTTGCCGCTCGCGCCGTTGCACAGGATGTGCAACAACAACAACGCCTGAATAACAACCGTTAAGGTATGGGAGGTAACAATTTTAATCCTCGTAATGATCGTGGACATGATGATTCTTTTGCTAGGGTTAAATTTACCATACTATCTTTTTCTGGTACTTATGATGCTGAAGTTTACTTAGATTGGGAAATGACAGTTGAACAAAAATTTAACTCCCATCTTGTTCCTGAGATACATAGAGTTAGACAAGCTACTAGTGAGTTTAAAGATTTTGCTATGATTTGGTGGAATGAAATAGTAAATCTTTGGATTAGCACGTCGTGGGATAGATTAAAACAAGCCATACGTAGAAGATTTGTTCCTCCTTCTTATAAGCGTGATATCGCAAGAAATTGCAATGCTTAAATCAAAATAATAAATCTGTTGAGGAGTACTACCAAGAGCTATAAATAGGCATGTTGCGTTGTGAGGTAGTTGAGGATGAGGAGGATAAGATGGCTCATTTTATGGGGGTTCTGGCGTGAGATTCGAGGACATAATTGATTACAAAGAATATAATTCTATCAATAGATTGTTCCGACTTGCTATGTTGGTAGAAAAAGAATTGCAGGAAAGCAAACAAAGGCCAAGGAGCAATTTGACAACATACCCACACCAAAGGCGACATCGGGGACAACCAAATCAGCTCCACCCCTTTACATTGGTCTGCTGCCCCTCCATGAGTAGGGCGCGTTCAGCGACACCATCACCGCCATCACGAGTACCGAGGTGAGTAAATCTAACCATGTGCGAGGCACCAACAAAGAGTTCTTCATCGGTGGCTTCCACGGGTCGAACAACGGAAATTGTGTGCCACCGATGCAAGGGATGGGCCATGTCATGAAGGATTGCCCAAGTCGTCGGCGTACATTACAATGAGAAGAAGGTGGGTACATTAGTACTAGTGATGTTGAGGATGAATATGCTCTTGCAGCTAACCTTGCAGATAATGAGGATGACCATGAGACGGACAGATGATGAGGAAATTTTAGGGACCGCTGCCACCGAGAATTATAGGACAATCATTGTGCAACGAGTGTTGAGCGCTCAAATGGATCAAGCGGACAAGCTGCAATGGCATAATTTGTTTCAGATGTACCTCATCGTCAAGGACTATCGTGTCCGTGTCATAATTGATGGTGGGAGCTGCAATAACTTGGTGAGTGTGGGGACCCGGATTAACCAAATCCGACCCCTCTGTGTTTCAACCGTGCTAGTCCAGGATCAGCTAGCACACACAGGCATACAGTGATGATAACATAGACATATCAAAAGTAAATAACAATAATAAGCAAAAGAGTGTAAACAACATCATCACATTATTACAAGTATCGAGCCTTACGGCTTAAGTGAAAATATAGCAAGGAAATGTAGAACAAAAAGAGCCAATCAGTGTGCCCACAGGCAACCGACTGGGGTACGCTCCCTAGAAGATCGAGTCATCCTCCTCTTCATAGTCTCCAGCACAAATGTCGAACGGTGGATCACAGGCTCTTTGATCACCCCTTCTCCCATCATCTGCTTTATGGAATAAGCAGCCCCCGCAATAAAAAGCGAGGGTGAGTATGCAACATACTCGCAAGTCTCGGAAACTTAATGCAAGTAACTAAATGCATGGCTTAAACAAAGGATGGCATATAGGGTTCATTTGCATAAAGCAAAATTGAAATTTAAATACAAGTAATAAATTCATAAAGCAGCATTTGACAAAATGTAAATAGCATAAATAATTAAATTTGAAGTATAACAATTTTTGGGTTCCAACTACGGTTGGCTCTAGCCAAACTAAAATTCCGGGAGCTCTAGCAGCTCATGATTCCCAACCACATTTTCATTTCAAACCAAATCATCATTTTCCATTTAAAACTAAAAACCGTAAAATCTACTATGTGAAAGCGTTCACGCTTGCCCTTATCCGTAAACACGGCTACTCAAGTAGTTTTTAAGACTCGCAGAGTTGGTACACTTTACCCACACGACATGATCAGCCCTTTGCGCCATGCAATTAACACACTTCCTTTGGTGTGTCGGCAGGAGATCATGACAAGGCCTTTACAATGCATATACCGCTCCGACTCACCGCTAAGGTTTCACATTGGTAGGGCTACCGCCCGATCGAAGCCCCTCTTGCGCCTTGCAAGTACCCTCCCGACAAACCGCCATGACCCAAATGGCAAAGTCAAATAACGATACATGCAAATTACTTAGCAGTCGTACCCATATAGACATGTGGTTGTCTTGTATAGCATGGCCCAAGGTAACACACGATCGGTCCTTAATTGACTAGGGCGGACTTTCATATTCCAAAATTTTGTGCATCCCCGACCGCCCTTCAACCAATCCGCCTTGGTCCAAACCATTTTTCATTTTAATATTCAAATTAATACCGCAACACCAATTGCCAAATTATTACCGCAACACCAAGTCTTAGAACATTTCATGAATCATTTTTGAATCAAGAATGAAATCATCTCCATAATGGTAAGGTACCGACGTGATTAAGCATGACTAAGCATTTTCTACCGTTCCCATAACAAAATTAATTATTATTAATTACAGTAATTAGTTTTTCCTAGGGTGTCAATGGTTGTCAAGTTGAGTATCAATGTGGCATAACAATTTGGCATTTATCTAAGCATTTAAAAATGACATTAAAATACATTTCATAATTCAAATAGCATGCAATAATTTAAAAACTAAACTAGCATTTCATAAACTTGGGTTCAAAATGGTCAAGGGAGACTTGCCTTCAACCTCTCCCGCTGCTGTTACCTCCGCTGGATTCTCCTCTCGCTCAACCGCTACGCCGTCTACCCGCGAAACACGCAAAACGAGGCAAAAATAAATAAAACAGAAATAAATAAAATCCAAAAATTCATAAAAATGACACCAACAGATAGATCTTGATTTTATATGAATTTAGAAATTTTAATCGTTCAAATCGGAGTTCGAACGGAGGAGAACGGGCCTTCCGAAGTTTAAATGAAAGAAAATCAGGAAATACCCTAGAGCTAACACGTGTCACTACGTTATTGGCTGGAAATTCGGATTTTCGGATTAAATCGGAAATTATGAAATATATGCGCTGACATGTGGGACCCAGGTGTCATTAGCACGGTTCACCGTGAGCTCGGTTCACCGAGGGTTGTACGACGTCATGGCAGTGGTGGTGATGTGGCGCAACCGTGGCGTGTACGTGGCAGACACACAAGCAGCTAGAGCCTACGTGGCAAGGACGTGGCACACACATGGCAGTGACATGGCGGTGATGTGGCGCTGACGGGGCAAACCACGGTGAACTAGGGTTGGCGTGGCACCCATGTGGCACACCGTGGCGACAACGTGGCGATTCGCAGGGCTATGGCGGTGAGATGGCGTCTACGTGGTGGCTATGCGGCATACACCTAGCGACACGGGGCGGAACATGGCAAATGACGAGGCGTTGGCTCGGGGAGGGATTACCGAAACCGTGGCGAAGATCGAGCCGAGGAAGGCGATCGGACGGACGGCGTTAGCGGAGAGAGCTCGGCGGCGAAGTGGCGGCGCAATCCACCGGAGACGGGGAAGAAGACAGCCGAAACGGCGGAGGAGCGACGGATCGAGCAGAAGAATTAGTGAATCTAGAAGAGAACAACGTGATGAACTCAACGGTACCAAAAACATGGCCGGAGACTCACCGTGGAAGGAGGAATCGTGGCGGAAGATGCGCACAAAGGAGGAACTCCGCGAGGTCGTCTTGCGCACAAATGGCGGCGTTCCACCCATGAGACTTGAGGGAAAGGCGGCGTGAGAGAGGGAATCTCGGAAAGTGTGTGACGGCGGCTTATATAGCCTAGGGTTGCGAGAGGAAGCGCGAAAACCGAAGATGGTCGGGCGGCTATAGGTTTCGGCGGCGGCTGGTGATAGGGTTAGGGTTTGGGTTAAGGGGCGACGTGGCTCACATCGAGGCGTCCTGTTGTGAGATCCAACTAGTGAGGTTTGACTGGTTTAGGGTTAAGAACCTTGGTAGAAGCGGTCTTGGCCAGTAGAGTGGCGGTGAACGAGATTGGGCGGCGCACATGAACAGGAGAATCGGCCCGCACGGAAGAAAAGAATTAGAAATTGATTTCCGAATTAATTAAAATACCAGAAAATCCAAATAGCTCCAATAAATTCAAATAAATAGCAAATAAATTCGAAAAAATCCCCAAAAATATAGAAAAATCAAATGAAGCACAAGGAACCCAATAAAAATAAGAAATAATTAATTTGAAGTATGGATTAATCAAATTAAATCCTTGTTGACTTTAAAAATTCAATTTAAGCTGAAATTTATTCGAGAAAAATCTCACGAGTTCGGATTTTGAAATTCAACTCACAGAGGAGCTAAAAACGGAATGTTACAAACCTCCCCCGCTAACAAGAAATCTCGACCCCGAGATTTGGAACTACCCAGGGAAAAAGGTTGGGGTAGTCCGCTCGAAGATCCTCCTCGCGCTCCCAGGTGGCTTCCTCTTCCGGATGATTGCTCCACTGGACTTTCGTCTTGTGATTTCTAGTTGATGTGCGAGAAATAGAGAAGGTTTCTATTTGAATTTTAGGTAAGCCGATGAGAGATACTAATACTTTCTACATGTCTCTTTTGTTTAAATAACTAGTATTGTTAATAATCTAATTTATATAGTGGTATGTGGTATGATTAGAATATTTGAGGTGAAAGAAAAGATGCATTGTCATTACTCTCATTTGGGGAAAACCGAATGTTTAATATCAAGAAAGGTATTTGAATACAATGGTTGATCTGTATAATTCAACATTGGCTGACGAAATGTGCTGAGAATAAATGTCATTTCGAGTTGACTTTAAATTGGGAAACATGTATAGATAATTCAAGTATTGGGTTGAGGTAAGAGGATTATAAGATGATTCATGGTGATTTAACTTTTTTGCTCACTTTGGTAAACAAAGGGTTTTTATTTCCTTTGGTTTTGAAAACTATGAAGGAATAAAATGTATAGACTCAAAAGATTGATTGCGAGAATTGAATACACAAGGGCGTACTCAATACCACAACAAGTGCGGGTACAATCACATAAGAAAGATGTTTACGTTGAGCGATATCGAGGCGGGGGTTGTTGTAGACACTTGATGTTTTCTAGGTCTTTGAGATAGCTTGGAAATTATTGATGTTTTCCTTGTCGAGGTGAAGTAAAATTCTTCTTGGGTAGGTGTTGGCGAGGTATTCAAGTTCTTCTCGGTTGATACAAGTGACATTACCCATTTTACTTGAAACAACAGAAAGGTTGTTTGCTAATGATATAAAATAGATGATCAGGAAATGACTAGGATCAAAGAGTTGATCTTAAAATTAAACTTATACCCTGGTAAGGTTCAAATACATAAGTATCATACCTAGCACTACGCCTGGCAGGTCATAAACTTCTTTCGCGAATTCATGCTGTAGGTGAATGCCACAAATGATTGGATTAACATTTTGAGTTGGATTGATATATGTCTAAGGAAGTGTTTGTCTTCAAATTCTTGAGGTTGCCTTAGAGAATGTTGCGTAGCTTGTCGGGGTTGAGAACGAGGTGGAGTTTGCTTCTTGCTTAAGGCAACAGTTGGCATAACACTTATGTTTTTCATAGCAAAGGCAAATAATATTGACTTTCCGATATATATATATATTTTACCAGACAATTATTCATTGGTGTTATTAGAAAGATGAATAGATGACGATTGAGATTGAGGATAAAGTTGAGCAGAATTCTTCTAGGACAAGCATCTTCGTTCAATCGCCCTTTTCTTTATCTGCTTCTTCGAGTGAGCTGCTTCAGCTTTTATTTCTTCTATTCTTGGAGTTATAAACTTGACCGCTGAAATTCTTGGTATGTCTACGACTATAGGAGATATTTGTTCAGCTTGTGGACATCGTTTAGGAATTTGGTTCTTTTCGTGACAGTTGAAGCATTCATGCTTTTCTCATGATGTCATGTTCAGTTATTTGTATACTTAATATTATCTTGTGAATTTCAATTTGTTGTTTCTCAGAACATTCTTTAGCCTAATGACTTTCTTTATCAGACAAGGAACATGCCATTGGAGATTACCATTTACTACTTTCTTAGTGAAGGTAGTTAGGATCAAGTGTTATTTCTATAATTCCTTAAGTGATATTTTCTTATGTGGCTGGTTTTCTTCCTCTTTTGATCACCAAATCTTGAGCAAAATTGCATTGGCGACTATCAGATCGAGAGGCATTGAATTGGACAATAATCTTGACATTTACAAGGGTAACAAGCGATATTGCTTACAGGATACTTTCTAGGAGAATGATTTCCTTCACAGCCGGAGCCATTGATTGCACTCTCATCAACAACATGACCTATTTCTCCATAGCGAGTGCAAGCACGAACTTCGGACTGACTGGGTTGATAATACTTCAAAGAACAATGTGTAGGTATCAAATAAGATATAGAAGTAGGTTTCTAGTTTAAACCATTTCCTTTTCTGATAGAAGCTACACCAATATTAGAAATATCTTGTGCGAGTTTTTAGAACAGAAAGGTGTGCATTTGGTGATTTGTTCAATTATGGTGAGCATTTACACCATGGTGACAGATTCTAACATTTTTTTCGCGAACATTGAGAAAGTGGAGAGTTATGACGATTGCTATGTTGAAAAGGAAGTGCTCTAGCTAAATACAACGGATTTGGTTGAACTATGGTAGGATTATCATTTCTTGGCAGTGGAATGTCTTGCGGGGTTTCACGAATTAGATGAGGAGTGTTAGTAGTTTACACCGAGAATCATTAGTAAGAATAAGCTAATTTAAAGAGAGATATAGAGCATGTTAAAATATTCGAGGAGGGCTGAAGGTCAATTATAAAGGCTAAAAAATTTTTATTACTCATTACTTTAGTAGATGTATTAATGAATTGTGTCGCAGACATCCTGCAACAATATTTATTAGAATAAAGCTACTTAGATGGAATTCTGTTGGGTTACATGGCAACAATCTATTCTTTAAAATCCTATTTTAGGAAAGGTTTCTATGCGGATTAAGTAGTTTTTGGCTTGGGTTATAAGGCAACGTTTCGTTCTTTTAAAAAAAATTCCTTAATTAAAATTTTCTCATTAGGTAGGGTTAACACATCGTAAATTTCAACCTAGTGGTTTAACATTCACGAGAGTAACCCGAAAACAATACAAAAGATTTACAACAAAATTTCAATAACACATAAACAATATGTATACATTTTGCTTAGTATATAGGAAGGGTATCTATAGTTTTTTTTTTCTACTTGCCGAATCATACATATTTCTGCATAAGAGGTTTACTATATCGCTAGAATAATATGTAGCTCGCATATTGCTAGCTTTTATTGTAGGCTATTCGGCAACGAGTTTCTTTTAATTAATTTTTTTTTCACCACTTGTTGTGTTAGTCTTCCAAGGCTCTTATGAAGTCGAAGAGGTTGTGATGCTTCGCTATCTCCATCTTCTTGAAGTTCTTGTCTGAGCGTCATGATATTCTTGACTTCTAACGAATTCTTTTCAAAAGATTTGTTCGTGGTTTTCATTTACAAAAAGAATAAGAAAAGAAATACTTCTAAAAGGGATAACTTAAGAGTGGAGAAAGAAAATTCTACACAAGGAAGCGAGTACATAAATAAGGAGACTAAATTCTATAGATTAGAAAAGAGTATATGTATAACTGATGCTACTCTCTTTATATTTCTTTTAGAAAAATAGGACTTTCAATTCTTCCAGTTTTCATTTAAACAACCATTCGAAGCTTTCCATTCAGAAGTATAGAACGTTTCTGGTCCTAGCTCATTTTTATGGTATATAATCTAGATAAGCAGCGAGGTGAGTTTTAAAACATGGTTAGAAATTATTATTGGATCATTAAGTTTTAACTAGCCTAAAGCAGCATAAGCTAGTTTGGTGTTGCTAATGTGGTAAGATCTTAACTTGGTTTATGTATGAATGGTGTGATCTCAAGCAAAGCCAAGAGTAGTAATGGAGACTGTATTATTAATCTCATTGTGGTTTTATTTTATTTATTTTAAGAAAGGTTGATGACCATAATGGTTACACTGGTAAGAAGTTCTATGAAAAGGAGATAACTTTGTGGAAGTTTTATAGAGATAAGAGATAAACTATTGTATAATTTCTTAGTTATCCTATGGGTTAAATTTTCCATATTCACACATAAGGACAACTTATTGTGAAACTTTAACCAAGAGGTTAAGTTTACACATAAATCGATCGACATTGGGATAAGGACCAATTTCAAGTAGCGAAACATAACGACAACGTAAATTGCTCTATATAACTAGAGCGGAATAATATGCTACACGTAAGGGTGCTTATCTTATGGTAGGTCCTAATATATTCTAATCTTCCGCCTTTTTTTCTGTTGGATGACGTTGTCTCTTGATGAAGTAAAATCTTCAAGCTTTACTTCTGCTTTGTCGAGGTTAGCGAAGCGTTGCATTTTCCCTTGAGATGGTTGTCGCATACATTGTAGTCTTCATCGACTGGCATGAAGGATGACAGCGACGTGTCTCGAACATCTTCAGAAGCAATAGCGAAGATAAACCACTAGCGAGAATTTCTTTTAAGGAAAGAGGTGTTTGTTTACAAAACAAATTGAAGGTAGGGGTAAGAGTAGCATCTTAAGGATGAGGTAAGAATAGCAAAGTCTACATTTTGTAAATACACTAGCTTCAGAAAATATGATTTTGAATTGGTTTATTCCAATGCTAACGACCATTCTAACTAGGGTTGCGACCTACAGTCGATATGGCTCTGATACCACCTCTGTGGGGACCCGGATTAACCAAATCCGACCCCTCTGTGTTTCAACCGTGCTAGTCCAGGATCAGCTAGCACACACAGGCATACAGTGATGATAACATAGACATATCAAAAGTAAATAACAATAATAAGCAAAAGAGTGTAAACAACATCATCACATTATTACAAGTATCGAGCCTTACGGCTTAAGTGAAAATATAGCAACGGAAATGTAGAACAAAAAGAGCCAATCAGTGTGCCCACAGGCAACCGACTGGGGTACGCTCCCTAGAAGATCGAGTCATCCTCCTCTTCATAGTCTCCAGCACAAATGTCGAACGGTGGATCACAGGCTCTTTGATCACCCCTTCTCCCATCATCTGCTTTATGGAATAAAAGCCCCATAATAAAAGCGAGGGTGAGTATGCAACATACTCGCAAGTCTCGGAAACTTAATGCAAGTAACTAAATGCATGGCTTAAACAAAGGATGGCATATAGGGTTCATTTGCATAAAGCAAAATTGAAATTTAAATACAAGTAATAAATTCATAAAGCAGCATTTGACAAAATGTAAATAGCATAAATAATTAAATTTGAAGTATAACAATTTTTCAGGTTCCAACTACCTGGTTGGCTCTAGCCGCCAAACTAAAATTCCGGGAGCTCTAGCCGCTCGCGGATTCCCAACCACATTTTCATTTCAAACCAAATCATCATTTTTCCATTTAAAACTAAAAACCAGAAAATCTACTATGTGAAAGCGTTCCACGCTTGCCCTTATCCGTAGGCACGGCTACTCAAGTAGTTTTTTTAAGACTCTGCAGAGTTGGTACACTTTACCCACACGACATGATCAGCCCTTTGCGCCATGCAATTAACACACTTCCTTTGGTGTGTCGGCAGGGAGATCATGACAAGGCCTTTACAATGCATATACCGCTACCGACTCCGCCCGCTAAGGTTTCACATTGGTAGGGCTACGCCCGATCAGAAGCCCCTCTTGCGCCTTGCAAGTACCCTCCGACAAACCGCCACAAACCCAAATGGCAAAGTCAAATAACGATACATGCAAATTACTTAGCCAGGTCGTACCCATATAGACATGTGGTTGTACTGTATAGCATGGCCCAAGGTAACACACGATCGGTCCTTAATTGACTAGGGCGGACTTTCATATTCCAAAATTTTGTGCATCCCGCACCCGCCCTTCAACCAATCCGCCCCGGTCCAAACCATTTTTCATTTTTAATATTCAAATTAATACCGGCAACACCAATTGCCAAATTATTACCGGCAACACCAAGTGCCGAACATTTCATGAATCATTTTTGAATCAAGAATGAAATCATCTCCATAATGGTAAGGTACCGACGTGATTAAGCATGACTAAGCATTTTCTACCGTTCCCATAACAAAATTAATTATTATTAATTACAGTAATTAGTTTTTCCTAGGGTGTCAATGGTTGTCAAGTTGAGTATCAATGTGGCATAACAATTTGGTATTTATCTAAGCATTTAAAAATGACATTAAAATACATTTCATAATTCAAATAGCATGCAATAATTTAAAAACTAAACTAGCATTTCATAAACTTGGGTTCAAAATGGTCAAGGGAGACTTGCCTTCAACCTCTCCCGCTGCTGTTACCTCCGCTGGATTCTCCTCTCGCTCAACCGCTACGCCGTCTACCCGCGAAACACGCAAAACGAGGCAAAAATAAATAAAACAGAAATAAATAAAATCCAAAAATTCATAAAAATGACACCAACAGATAGATCTTGATTTTATATGAATTTAGAAATTTTAATCGTTCAAATCGGAGTTCGAGCGGAGGAGAAGCAGGCCTTAGAAGTTTAAATGAAAGAAAATCGGAAATACCCTAGAGCTAACACGTGTCACTACGTTATTGGCTGGAAATTCGGATTTTCGGATTAAATCGGAAATTATGAAATATATGCGCTGACATGTGGGACCCAGGTGTCATTAGCACGGTTCACCGTGAGCTCGGTTCACCGAGGGTTGTACGACGTCATGGCAGTGGTGGTGATGTGGCGCAACCGTGGCGTGTACGTGGCAGACACACAAGCAGCTAGAGCCTACGTGGCAAGGACGTGGCACACACATGGCAGTGACATGGCGGTGATGTGGCGCTGACAGGGCAAACCACGGTGAACTAGGGTTGACGTGGCACCCATGTGGCACACCCGTGGCGACAACGTGGCGATTCGCAGGGCTATGGCGGTGAGATGGCGTCTACGTGGTGGCTATGCGGCATACACCTAGCGACACGGGGCGGAACATGGCAAATGACGAGGCGTTGGCTCGGGGAGGGATTACCGAAACTTCGTGGCGAAGATCTGAGCCGTAGGAAGGCGATCGGACGGACGACGTTGACGGAGAGAGCTCGACGGCGAAGTGGCGGCGCAATCCACCGGAGACGGGGAAGAAGACAGCCGAAACGGCGGAGGAGCGACGGATCGAGCAGAAGAATTAGTGAATCTGGAAGAGAACAACGTGATGAACTCAACGGTACCAAAAACATGGCCGGAGACTCACCGTGGAAGGAGGAATCGGCGGCGGAAGATTGCGCACAAAGGAGGAACTCCGGCGAGGTCGTGCGCACAAATGGCGGCGTTTCCACCGGCGAGACTTGAGGGGAAAGGGGCGGCGCGGAGAGGGGAATCTCGGAAAGTGTGTGACGGCGGCTTATATAGCCTAGGGTTGCGAGAGGAAGCGCGAAAACCGAAGATGGTCGGGCGGCTATAGGTTTCGGCGGCGGCTGGTGATAGGGTTAGGGTTTGGGTTAAGGGGCGACGTGGCTCACATCGAGGCGTCCTGTTGTGAGATCAAGGTGAGGTTTGACTGGTTTAGGGTTAAGAACAGCAGGCGAAGCGGTCTGGCGGGTAGATGGCGGTGAACGAGATTGGGCGGCGCACATGAACAGGAGAATCGGCCCGCACGGAAGAAAAGAATTAGAAATTGATTTCCGAATTAATTAAAATACCAGAAAATCCAAATAGCTCCAATAAATTCAAATAAATAGCAAATAAATTCGAAAAAATCCCCAAAAATACAGAAAAATCAAATGAAGCACAAGGAACCCAATAAAAATAAGAAATAATTAATTTGAAGTATGGATTAATCAAATTAAATCCTTGTTGACTTAAAAATTCAATTTAAGCTGAAATTTATTCGAGAAAAATCTCACGAGTTCGGATTTTGAAATTCAACTCACAGAGGAGCTAAAAACGGAATGTTACAGTGAGTTTAGATCTGGTGGAGAAGCTTTGCTTGCCCACACGTGCACACCCTCATCCCTACCATATTCAATGGTTCAATAACAGCGGTAAGGTGAAGGTAACACAAACTGCAAGAGTGCAATTTTCCATTGGAACATACCATGACTTTGCTGATTTTGATGTAGTGCCTATGCAAGCATGTTCCCTTTTGTTAGGCCGTCCATGGGAATTTGATACTGATGCAATTCATCACGGTAGAAGTAACAAATACACTCTGATACACAAGGGGAAGAAAATCACTTTACTTCCTATGACTCTCTTTGAAATTGTGAAATGTGACAAAGAGAGAGTGAAAATGAGAGAAAGAAGAGTGCGCTAGAATCTAAAAATCAGCAAGTGGCTAAAAATATTTTCCCACCTAAGAAAGACAAGAAAGAACCTAGTTCTAGGTCCAAGGAATTAAATTGAAGGGTGGTGTTATGCTTGCTACAAAATCGACCTTGCTGAAATTAATCGAATGATGCACCATGCTATGCTTTGATATGCAAAGAAGCTTTATTTTCATTTCATGATATGTCTAGCTCTTTGCCTCCTGCATCACTAACCTTTTGCAGGAGTATGAGGATGTGTTCAGTGAGATACCCGGGGCTGCCACCTATTCGAGGTATTGAGCACCAAATCGACTTGATCCGGGCGACTTTGCCAAACCGAGCTGCTTATAGGACCAACCCGAGGAGACTAAGGAGATTCAGCGCCAAGTCCAAGATCTTTTGGACATGGTATGTACGTGAGAGCCTTAGTCCTTGTCTTTGTTCTGTTATTTTGGTTCCTAAGAAAGATGGCGGTTAGGGCGTAATGCGAGATTGTAGAGCCATTAACAATATCACAATAAGGTACCGTCATCCTATTCCTAGGTTAGGCGACATGCTTGATGAGTTAAGTGGTTCTATTATTTTTCTAAGGTTGACTTGCGTAGTGGATACCACCAAATAAGAATGGCGGGAGATGAATGGAAAACTGACCTTTAAAACCAAGTTTGGATTGTATGAGTGGTTAGTCATGCCTTTTGGTTTAACTAATGCACCTAGCACTTTCATGCGCTTAATGAGCGAGGTTTCTGAGCTTTCATTGGAAAATTTGTGGTGGTTTATTTCGATGATATTTTGATTTCTGACAAGTCGTTACATGAATATCTTGATCATCTACATGCTATTTTTGATGCTTTGCGTCTTTGACGTTTATTTGGTAACCTCGAGAAGTGCACTTTTGCCGAAACGAGTATCGTTTCTTAGCTATGTTGTGACTCCGTAGGGAATTGAGGTGGATGAAGCCAAGGTGCACGCGATTAAGAGTTGGCCAACGCATACGACGATTTCACAAGTCGGAGCTTCCATGGACTTGCGGATTTTACCGCCGCTTTGTGAAGGATTTCAGCACCGTTATGCCCCATTGAGCGAGTTGACGATGAAGGAGTTGTGTTCCATTGGGGGTAAGCACGGAGAATGCCTTCAACCTTTTGAAAGATAAGCTTACTAATGCACCTTTACTCCAACTTCGATTTTAATAAGACCTTTGAGCTTGAATGTGATGCTAGTGGGGTTGGAATTGGTGGTGTTTTGATGCAAGATAGTAAACTGTTGCTTATTTTAGCGAAAAATTGAGTGGTCTGCTTTTAATTATTCCACGTATGATAAAGAATTGTATGCTCTTGTGCGATCTTTAGAAAGCGTGGCAACATTATCTTTGGCCCAAAGAATTTGTTATTCATTCCGATCATGAGTCGCTAAAACATATTCGCGATCAAGTGAAACTGAATCGTAGACATGCTAAATGGGTTGAATTTATTGAATCTTTTCCTTATGTTATCAAACACAAGAAAGGGAAGGATAATGTGATTCTTGATGCCTTGTCTAGGAGATATACCATGTTGTCCCAACTTGATTGTCATATATTTGGATTGGAATCAATTAAAGAACAATATGCTAATGATGATGATTTTAAGGATGTCTTCTTTGCATTGCAAAGAGGGAAGAACATGGGACAAATATGTGATAAATGATGGATTTGTGTTTAGAGCTAACCGCCTATGCGTTCAGTTGGATCCGTTCGTTTTCTTTTGATCTGAGAAGCTCATGGAGGAGGTTTGATGGGTCATTTGGTGCCAAGAAGACGGAGGTCGTTCGTCCTCTCACTTCTTTTGGCGAAGATGAGGCGAGACATTGAGAGGTTTGTATCTGCTGCACTACATGTCAAAAGGCTAAGTCACGATTGAATCCACATGGTTTATATATGCCTCTTCTGTTCCTAGCACTCCATGGGAGGATATATCTATGGACTTTGTTTTAGGATTGCCTAGGACCAAGAGGGAGGGACAATATTTTTGTGGTGGTTGATAGATTTTCTAAGATGGCTCACTTTATTCCTTGTCATAAGAGCGATGATCTTTGTTAATATTGCTAACCTTTTCTTTCAAGAAATCGTTCGCTTGCATGGTATGCCTTCTACTATTGTTTCAGATCGTGATGCCAAGTTTTTGAGCCACTTTTGGAGAACTCTATGGAATAAATTGGGGACCAAGCTGCTGTTTTCAACAACATGTCATCCCCAAACCGACGGCCAAACCGAGGTAGTAAATCGTATATTATCTACTATGTTGAGGGCTGTTTTGAAAAAGAATTTGAAGATGCGGGAAGAGTGTTTGCCGCATGTTGAGTTCGCTTATAATAGGGCGGTTGTTACGTGCGCGACTCCGGAGGTTGTAATGGTGGACGGGGCGACGGATGGCGAGTCTTAGTTGGCCTTGAGCAGGCACCGTGGTCGGAGGAAACACTGACGACAAGCCAAACCCGGTCTTCTGCGTGATGAAGCAGGGAGAAGGAGAGGCTTTTAGCAGTAACTCAATTCTCTACTTGATTCTCTTTATTGATCTTGCCTTGCTTATATAGCCTTAGGCAAAACTTATCTATAGAAACTAACAATCAGATCCTAACCATATTAGGCAGATCTTATCTTATAGAAACTAACAATCATATCCTAACCATATTTGGAAAGTAAAAACTATATATATAAAGGATCCTTAGCCTTGAACGGCAGTTGTATGGGCAGGTCTGGTGCGGCGCTCATAAACCACACCCGCCGAACGACATCTCTCCTCCTCATAAGCAGCTCGTCGCGAAATGAAACTATGGATAACGCTGCTGGAAGGAGCCGACATATTCCACGTGGGCGAGGCGCGGGTGATCCTTCCAACGGATGAGCACTTGCCGCTGTCCACGGACCATACGACCACGAATGGCCTGCTCTGGAATGGGGATAGCATGACCGTGTACAAGTTGGGGCAGAGGGCTAAGAGCCTGCGGTGGTGTGCCATGGTACTTCTTGAGGAGACCGACGTGAAACACGTCGTGTATACGAGTGCCAGGAGGAAGGTGAAGACGATAAGAGACGGACCCGATTTGCTCGACCACCTGATATGGTCCATAAAAGCGAGGGCTGAGCTTGGTAGGCGTTGTGCTGGCCAATGAAGAAATTGGTCTGTGAGAAATGCGGAGCCACACCCAATCACCAACTTCAAAGGAGACCTCTCGGTGGAAGCGGTTGTAGTAGGATGCAGCCAGAGATTGAGCTTGGAGAAGACGCCCCCGGACTTCGGCCAAGAATCCATCCCACTCAGTTAGCTGAAAATCGACCGCAGGAGCACGTGCGTCGCCCTTCACATAGGAGCGCAGACTTGGTGGATCACGACCATAAACAACACGGAATGGTGTGGTCTTGAGGATATTTGGAAGGAAGTATTATACAAGATACGCTTACGGTAGCCAACAGATCCATTATACGGTGATCCCCCGCAGCACCGCAAGTACATGGCAATTATTTTGTTGGTCACCTCAGATTGGCCGTCGATTGCGGATGGTGCGGAGCTCATGTGCAACCAAATGCCGACCAATTGAAAGAGTTCTTGCCGAAGGTCTTTGGTGAACACCACATCATGATCGATGGCGATGGAGGTTGGAATACCATGCAAGCGGACCCTTGTATCAAAGAAAACTTCGGTGACGAGACACTCTTGTATAAGGGTGGCGAGGGAATAAAGTGTGCGCCTTAGAGAAGCGATCCACCATCGTGTAAATTCTTGTTTTACCACCCGATTTCGGAAGGCCTTCAATGAAATCCATTGCAATGTCAGACCACACGAGCTGAGGAACCTCCAATGGCTGAAGTAAACCACCCGGGTGAAGGTGCTCTGTTTTGTTGTGCTGACACGTGGAGCATGCTCTGATATGTTCCTGAATGAAATGACGAACACGGGGAATATGAAAATCTGTGCGGACGTGATGGAGCGTTTTCTGCACCCCCTCGTGTCCCACCGCATGACACTTAGCAATAATCTTGGTCATGAAAGGAGAGGTAGCCGGTATAAAGATGCGGCCTTTATAGAGGACGATATTGTCACGGATGGACCAAGGTGCCAGAAGCCGCCCCTCTTGGATGGCAGTTGCGGTGGCCGGCCATTCTGCTTCTAGTGGTAAGTCGCGGCGCAGGGCATCAAAAAAATCAAGGGATGGTCCGGAGATGGCTTGTAAGGCCGCCGTTGGTCCTTCGCCATCGCGTCGGGAGAGGGCATCGGCGACAGTATTCAGACGACCTGGTTTGTATTCCACTGTGAAGTTGAAGCCCACCAGTTTGCTCGCCCACTGGTGTTGAGGAATGGTGGATAAGCGCTGATCAAGTAGAAACTTCAAGCTGTAATGATCAGTGCGAACGACGAAAGGCCGTCCCCATACATAGGGGCGCCAGTGATGCACTGCCTGGACAAGGCCGATCAACTCTCACTCATAGGCCGCCAATTTGGCGTGTCGTGCAGCGATGGGTCGGCTATAGAAAGCAATTGGTCCAGTGCCTTGATGAAGAACGGCGCCGAAGCCGGACCCGGAGGCATCAAATTCGATAACGAATGGACGTCCAAAATCAGGAAGCTGTAAAACCGGAGCGGACACCAATGCCTGTTTGAGGGCGAGAAAAGCACGATCGGCATCCTCCGTCCAGGTAAAGGCCTCTTTACGCAGAAGACGTGTGAGAGGAGCTGCAATGGCTCCGTAGTGCTGAATAAAGCGCCGATAATAACCGGCCAATCCAAGAAATGCTCGGACGGCGCGGACTGTCATTGGGGTGGGCCAATCCGCCACCGCTTCCACCTTCTGTTGATCCATCGCCACGCCAGCTGCCGAAATGACATGGCCTAAATACGCCACGGATGATGTCCCAAAAAGGCATTTGGAGCGTTTTAGGACCAACCCATGGTGGGAAAGCTTCTGTAGTACGAGGCGCACATGACAGAGATATTCTGCCCACGACGGACTGTAGATGAGGATATCATCAAAGAAAACCAGCACAAAGCGGCGAAGGAATGGTCCCAAGACGTCGTTCATAAGGGCCTGAAATGTAGATGGCGCATTGGAGAGCCCGAAGGGCATAGCGAGAAACTCGAAGTGGCCATGATGAGTGCGGAAGGCCGTCTTGTGGATGTCTTCTGGATGCATGCGCACTTGATGGTATCCAGACCGAAGGTCCAGTTTGGTGAAGTATTGCGCGCCCTTCAGCTCGTCTAGCAATTCTTCCACAACTGGGATAGGAAACTTATCTTTAATGGTTTGGTCATTGAGGGCGCGATAATCCACACAGAAACGCCAGGAGTTATCCTTCTTTCGGACGAGTAGCACCGGAGAGGAGAAGGCCGATGTGCTGACACGAATGATACCCTGGTGTAGCATCTCACGACATTGGGCCTCGAGTTCATCCTTTTGAATTTGGGGGTAGCGATATGGTCGAATTGCCACGGCGTCAGTACCCTGCTTCAGGTGAATCCGATGATCATAAGTTCGGGGTGGCGGAAGACCCTGTGGCTGCGCAAAGACCTCAGAAAACTCTGCCAGCAATGTGGTCATCAGGTCTGTAGGCTCTGCTGCCAGGGAAGCAAGAATCGGCCGCTGCGCCAGTGCTCCTTGGATGGTGATTTGGCGATCGCGATGCCAGAACGACATCAGGAGACGCTGGAAGTCCCATGTAATAGGTCCCAATGACTGCAGCCACTGGATGTCGAGGACAAAATCGACGCCTGGTAGTGGAAGCGTATAGTAGTCCAGGATGAAGTCCGCGCCCCCCATTTGAGCAGTCATGCCGCGACACTCACCACCGCTGCGGACGGTCTCTCCGTTGGCCACCGCCACTCGAATGGGCTGCATTGATCGAGTGACCACCACGCCGGCACGCGCGAGGATGGACTCGGCGATGAAGTTGTGGGTTGAACCGGAGTCCACCAAAGCCATGAATTGGTGTCCGCCAATGTGGAGTGGAACACGCATCGTGCGGCCGGTGACGATGCCTGTGAGCGCCAATAGGGATATGGCCAGAACCGTCGCCTCCTCCTCTGCGTCGACCGGAACCGCAGTGTCGGGAAGCACTTCCAAGCTGAAGACGTGTTGACACGCGTGCCCAGGGACATACTTCTCATCGCAGTTGTAGCAGAGTCCTAGTCGGCGCCGCTCCTCCATTTGCGCGCGATTGAGGCGCCTAATGAACTTGGCGCCCTGCGTCCCGCCATCGCCTGACGGGGTTGCGCCTCCTCCAGTGGTGGTTGGTGTGTTTGTGGCACTCCCGGCCATTTTGTTGCCCTTGCCGCCACCCTTGCTGGAGCTGGCTCGGATAGATGCGCGGCCGTCCGCCATGTCTGGCTGCTGAAGGCGCTCATGTGCCCGGGCCAAGCTCATAGCCAGAGCCAATGACTGCGGCGCAGCCAGATCAACCGCGATCGCGATCTTTTCCTTTAAGCTAGCTGTGAACATCTCAATCTTTTGATCCTGGCGCAAGTTGGCACAGGGTAGCAAGGCTTCGAATTCCTTCTGGTATTGGGCGACCGTGCCGATCTGACAAAGATTTTTGAGCTCGGCAAGATGGTTGCGACGAGTCGGCGGACCGAAGCGAAGATTGACGAGTTCCTTGAGGCGCGGCCAGGTCGGTTCCCCCTCTTCTTCCTCCTGGAGCAAGTACCACTGTTGCGCCTCGCCGCGCATGTGGTAGGCCGCCGTCCTGACTTTCTCCGCTTCAGGCATGTGCTGCCCTCGAAAAAACAGCTTGCAAGAATTGAGCCAGGGGAGCGGGTCTTCGACGCCATCATAAAGGGAAAACTCCCACTGCTGCGGTTTGGGGGAACGGCCCTCGGTGGTCGCTGGTGATCCGCTGCTTGCTCCTCCGTTTTCGCGACGGCCGGGTGGCACGTAGGTAGTCTCCTCTGTTTTCTTCCCCTTATCGCTGGTTCCCAACGCCGTGCTGACCAAGTTGTCAACCTTGGCGATGCGGCTATCATGACGATCCAGGCGTGTAGTAAAGGTGGCGAGTTGGGCCGAGTGGCCGTCCTGGACCAGCGAGATGGCTTCTAGTTTGCGAAGGATTTCCTTGAACATGTCCTCGTTGGATCGCTTACCGTCATTGTCGGCCATGGTTGTGACAACGACGGGCTCTGATACCAAGATGTTACGTGCGCGACTCTGGAGGTCGTAATGGTGGACGGGGCGACGGATGGCAGGTCTTGGTTGACGCCGAACGAGCGCCGTGGCTGGAGAGGAAACACGACAGCAAGCCAAACCGGCGCTGCCGTGATGAAACAGGGGAGAAGGAGAGGCTTTTAGCAGTAACTCAATTCTCTACTTGATTCTCTTTATTGATCTTTTGCCTTGCTTATATAGCCTTAGGCAAAACTTATCTATAGAAACTAACAATCAGATCCTAACCATATTAGGCAGATCTTATCTTATAGAAACTAACAATCATATCCTAACCATATTTGGAAAGTAAAAACTATATATATAAAGGATCCTTAGCCTTGAGCAGCAGGTTGTATGGGCGGTGCAGTGCACGGCGCTCATAAACCGCACCGGCCGAACTCCGACAATGTACACTCCACCACCAAGGTAAGTCCTTTTCGGGTAGTGTATGGCTTCAATCCCGTGCTCCTATTGATCTATTACCTTTACCGCTAGTGAATGAGTTAATCATGATGCTAAGGAGCGTGCTGAATTTATTCTGAAATTGCATGAAAAGACTAAAGAAAATATTGAAATGATGAATGAAAGGTGTAGGATTGCGGGAAGTAAAGGTAGAAAGGAAGTAAAACTTGAACCGGGTGATTTAGTATGGTTACACTTGAGAAAGGATCGTTTTCAGAATTGCGAAAGTCTAAATTAACGCCTAGAGCTGATGGTCCTTTCAAGATACTTGAGAAAATAAATGATAATGCATATAAACTTGAGTTGCCGCTTGAATTTGGGGTTAGTCCCACATTTAACATTGCAGATTTGAAACCGTTCATGGGAGAAGAAGATGAGCTTGAGTCGAGGACGACTCCACTTCAAGAGGGGGAGGATGATGAGGACATCACTCCTATGCAGATGCCCGAGACTCCTCCAGTTGTGATGCAAGGACCCATCACAAGAACACGAGCACGGCAATTGAATCAACAGGTGAGCTCGTTCCTAACTGCCTGTGTATATACTTGTGAGGATGGTATGCTACCTAATGATATTATTGCTTATATTGTACTTAGGAACTTTGGAGAGGATCATGAAGGCCTTGGGAACCAGCAAGGGCCAGGAGGGAGGCAAGGAGGACGTCCAAGTCAAGTTGGAGTCCCAATTCATCTCGGAGTCGGAGTCCCAATTCAACTCGGAGTCGACTACCTCGGCCACCAGGAGCAGTGTTCACTAAAATCGTCGTCTAGGCCACAAACGGACTCCGATTTCAATGATCCACATATGTATAGAAAGCTAAGGAGATAATCTTTACAATGGCACCAGTTTCAGGTCAATTGGACTTTAGGGTCAATGGAAATATGCAAAACAATCCAGAATACTTTTTCAGTCCGAGTTCGAGTCCAGTTCGGCCTTAGCAACAGCACTGACTTTAAAGTGCCATAACTTTTGATTCTGGAGGGCTCTGGAGACCCATGAGTACACGTTTGAAATATCTCGGAGTCTACTTTCCAAAGGATCCACCCTCACCTCAAAATTCCTTTAGATGCGTCCGGAAACTGCCAAAAACCAAACGTTGCTTTTTCAGTCCGAGTCAAACTCTAGTCAAAGTAGGCTTGGTGTTTTCAATTTGAGTTGTATTAGATCTCCAATGCTATGGACGACCCCCACCTGCTCCCCTAGTATAAATAACCACCCAAACCCTCATCTAGGACTTGGGTTTTGCTTAGATCAATTCTGTCTTTGAACAGTGTCGCCGTTCATCGGTTTGTGGAACCCCAGCTCGTGTGCTTAATATAATTCACAATTTCAGATTGCTTCTTCTACGTTCTTGCTTGTGTTCTCGATTCGCATGCAGGGATAAGCTTTCTTGGCGAGGTCAACTGTGTTTGTGCAAGGTTGATAACCAATGGAGCCGTGGTGTAGCGATTGTTGGGTTCGAATCGGTTCTGATCGGAAGCCGGATCGTCAACGTCGAGTCTCCACCAATCGACTTACCTCTACCTGTCGGAAGATCGGGCCACCGTGTGCATCAGGACCTCTCCTAGCGGACGATCCTATCGAGGGCGTCCGGCCCGCTGGGGGCGACCCATGAGAAACCTTTCTTTACTCGATCCCGTATCGGACTTCGGGTCGTCCGCCGACTCGGAGCGCAGCTAGCTGCCACCCATCAATGGGTTCTGCGGGAGAGTGTGAATTATGGTCTTGGATACGAGTTAAGGTGATTGGGTCGTTAGTCGACCCAACTTGAGGCCCACTGGGGGCTCGCCTTGTCCTCGTCCCTCGCTCAATTTTCTACTGGGGCGGCCCTAAATCCACTTGGTGGATCAAGCCTTTTGAACCCGCAGCGCTAGACTGGGCCCCGGGCGTGAGCTATTGAGCTTTTTGCCACCTCGAGGCCGCAGCGGCCCAGTGGGCCTTTCATACCTGTTACGGGGCAGTCGACCCAGCCCAGAGGTGGAGATCGAGAGGTCGTGGGGCGTGTTGCTCGATACGGTGTCCTTGCGCCTCCCGCAGTCCTGTCAGGATTTAATGCGTAGTGGAGGAATTGGAAACCGTTGTGTCTTACCAGCGTCCTGGCGCGGCAGTCGGAGGGACGGGACGTGCGACGCTTCGCCCGAGGTTGCGTCTGTTCGGCTGGCGCCTGTTCGGCCCCTATAAATTTGGCATGGGGGCACCGGGGCGGGCACTTGCCTTTGCTTTCCCTGCCTCCCTGCCTTCACCTGCGACGAGAGAAAAAGAGAGCAAAGGAGCCAGAGAAGAGAGTTTCTCACCTTCCTCTTCTCTCACCTTTTTGCTGTTTTCATCTTCAGAGATGTCGTGGTCGGAGTGCTCCGCTCAACCCAGCCGCGTGCTTGGCTTGGAAGGGAAGGGGTTCCTCCCTCCGCGAGATGTCTCAAGGTGGAGGGTACCGACGGGGGTCGCGGTCCCTTCGCCGGACAGCGACGAGATCGTCGTGCCCGCCTCATTCTACGAGCACCGGTTCGGGCTCCCACTCCATCCGTTCGTCCGTGGGCTGCTGCATTATTACAAGGCGGAGGTGCATCACCTCAACCCCAACGGCGTGCTCCACATAGCGGTCTTCATCACGCTATGTGAGGCGTTCTTGGGGATCGACCCCCACTGGGCACTCTAGAGGCACTTCTTCCATGTGCGGCTGAGGAAGGACAAGCCAACGGATACCTCGGCGTCCATCGGTGGTGTGGCCTTCCAGCTGCGCGACGGCTGTGCAGCGGACTACATCGAGGTGAAGCTGCCGTCGTCGAACCGGGGGTAGCACTCTGAGTGGCTTTACGCTCGGAACCTGGGGGCAGCGCCCCGGCCTTCACTGGCTGGCTTCCTGAGGCGGGACCCGAGTGGATTTGGGGCACCGATCGGAAGGAGAAGAACAAGGTGGCCGCAATCATCGACCGGATCAAGGTCTAGAGGGAGCGGGGCCTGACCGGCGACGTTGTTGTGCGCGCATTCATGAGGATGTGCGTCCAACCCCTCATGGATAGGGCACACCCCATGTTCCAGTACGAGGGGGTGTCCGACCCCATGAGGATGGTGAAGTCGAAGCTCCCCGCATCGGAGGTCGAGGCTCGGGTGTCCGCTGTCACGGGTGGAAGTGCCACCGAGGCGGCGGGTGGTTGCCCCGAGCCATTCTCGGCGCGCAATCCCCCAGACCTGGTAACCCGAACGATTCTCTCCCTTTTCTCTTCTTTCTCCCTCAGCCCTTGGTATTTGGTCTGACTAGTGTCTCTATGTTTTCTAGGGGCTTGCCTGGATGGTCTCCCGGGCATGGCTGCCGAGGGAGAAGGAGTTGAGGGCTACGGCCCGCACGGAGTCCGCGCAGCACAAATCCGTCCGTAAGAGGCGGAAGGAGGAGAGGAGGAGGAAGAGGAAGGCGGAGAAGAAGCAATCGCGCGGCGAGGGTTGCGCGCAGCAAGGAAGTCTCCGACATGACCGCCATCGATTCGGCCGGTCCAGAGTCAACCTCGAGTGACAGCAGCGGCCGCGGCGGTGGTGACCCATACCACGGGTTGGACTTCGGGCTGCCGACTGGCGGTGGTCCGGACGAGAGTGCCAGCGCGAGCGCCATCGTCGTCGTGCCCCAGGTGGAGGCGCCCCCGGTGGAGGCATCCTTGATGAAGCGTAGGGGCGACTCACCTCCGCAAGGGGGGCCGACGAAGACGGAGCGGTTGCCGTGCACCCGCTCGACGCTGTAAGTGTCCTCTTAGTCCTCGAGTTGTATCGCATTAGAGTTGTTCAGATAGTTTCCGACCAACTGTTGTGTGCATGACCTACATGGGGGTGGCCATGGCGGCGGCGGCACATCCGACGGTGGCCCCGCCAGGGCCGGCGCCATCCCTATAGCCGGTGAGGGTCGAGAAGCCGCTGGCAGAGCCGGGGCTGCCGGCGGGGTTGACAGGGATCGAGGTGGCACAGGTGGTGCTAGAGCTGCCAGCGGAGCCGACAAGGGTCGGGGCGCTGCTAGTGGAGCCGGAGCGTGAGGAAGTCTCGACGACCCTTGGCGAGTCGAGGCCTCGTTCGGAGGCCGAAGAGGGTGAGGAAGAGCTCCCTCCGCCACCGCCAGGGAAACCGCCAGCTCATGCGATCCGGGTTCCTGGGGTGATCCCGCAGCCATCGCCCGGGAGCCAGCCGATGGGGGCGGCCCAAGCGTCGGAGGCGATCGTCGTCAGGCTGCGGGGGGAGGTGCCGCGTGATCCTCCGCAAGCGCACGCCGCCGGTACGGTCCCAGGGGAGTTTGCTCGGCCACCTTTGCCCGCGCTGATCTGGCCGGGTGACGATCGATCAATGAGCCGTCCCTCGTCTTTGGAAAACACAATGAATGCGGAGTGGGAGGCCCTCCAGAGGGCGCAAAGACATCGAGGTGAGGTGAACCAGTCGAAAGGGCCCTCGCCCTCAAGTCCTCCAGCAAGGCGCTGGATGCCATCACCGAAGGAATTTGCCCGATCGGCGTGGTAAGCCAAACAGAACCCCGTCCTTGCAGTTTTTGATGAGTTTGCAGTAGGCTAATAGGGTGTTCGTGTTTCGCAGCACTTGCAGGCCCGATCGGAGGACAAGTCTGATTTCCTCCGGTGTTTGTACGGCCGGAGGATGGCCACCGAGGAGGAGTGCGACCAGCTGCGTCCCGAGCTGCATGACGCTCAGGAGGCCTTGGCTCATGAGCAGGCGGAGGCGGAAAAGGCCTGCCAGGAGCTGGGTCAGGTCACGCAGGTCTTGTTCGAGGAGCATCAGACAAGTAAATCCTTGAGGACGAAGGTGTCCGAGCTCGAGTCTCTCCTGGTGGGGGCCAACAGTGCCAAGGACGCTGTCGTCGCCGCGGAAGAGACCGCGCGGTCGGAGGCAACTCGCTTCTGTTTGGGAATGTGGTATGCTATGCTAGCACAAATTAAAATTTCTACCGCATAACCAGAAAAGCTACTCGTAAGAAAGGGATCACAGATTTGATTACCACTAGACGCGCAGTTGCGGAATCCTTCGCGTGTTGGTGTAGTGGATTGTCCTCGCCGTGGATCGTCCTCGCCGTGGATCGTCCTCACGTGGATCGTCCTCGCTGCGGATCATCCTCGCCACGCCACAGTAGCAGCAGCGTCACCACAGCAGTCCACACGTCCCGGGATGGAACGCCGTGCGTCGGCGTGCAAGCACCGTGTCGCTCAGCAGGGGCAATGAGAGGTGGAGGCTAGGGTTCTGGACGTGAACACCACACGCACACCCACCCTACTCCTCTCCTTATATAGCCACGCGACGAAACCCTAAGCCAGGGCCCATCAGCGCGTTAAGTCCACGAGGTCCATTAATTATGGATCCAATCCGAATTAATGCGTCCCAGCCCGTTAAGTGTGTGACCACAGAGGTTCATGTACATTTGGACATAGATTCGGAAAACCCTTTTCCAATCCAATAGCCAGTAGCGGTTCATGCGAGCATGCCAACTCCCAAACGCATATGATCAAATCAGATAGAACCTTTCAAAAGTACTCATGTAATAATCCCTTTGCCAAACTATATGAAGATCGAACTCAAGGCGAGAAGTATGTCATCCTTTGACAGTTCAATCCATCTCTCGTATCCGTGATATATTAATAAGTTGTGATTGACTTCTCAATCACGGCATGGCCATGCACTTCCTTAATCATATCACACGAGTGGCCTAGACATATATCTCTCATTATCGGAGTGGCAAATTCCATCTTATTTGCTCACTTCTCTCTGCATGTTTCATAGCAAACATGAAAGCTACCTTTATAACTATCCGGTTAGGAAATAGCGTTTGGTGGCCCCAAGGTAAACTATTACACATGTAGGGAATGTGACAATCTCAGGTCTAAGGATCATACATCCACTATGTATGAGATGCACTGATGACACATAAGAATGTAACATTCTCGCAGTGTCCCATTGCGGGTCTATCTAACCCATGTTCTTCATCATGAGTTCACAATGTATTGATGATATCACCATATCCTATGATCTATGAAACATAATCATCGATCAATACATGTGCTGATCTATTCATCGTTGTCCTATAGTGATACCCGATTAGAGATACTTACAGAATTATATCAATAAGTAGAGAGTTTCATAAGCAAGTCACATACTTGCTGATCAATATAATGATATACATTCATTGGACCAATAATTATATTATTATTCATAAGCATAGTCATGTTACAATCATCTATATGACTGCCTCAAGGGCATAACACCAACAGCCTCCGGGGTGAGCTCGACTTGGCCCAAAAGGACGCCAAGCAATTGCGCACCGAGCGGGACACCGCTAGGGAAGAGTTGGCCTCGGCGAAGAAACTTGGTGAGACTCAGCAGTCCTTGTCGAGGATCTTGAAGGATCTTGCACGCCAAGAGGCGCATGAGCGAGCCGGGCGGGCGAGGAGGAGCTCCGCTCTGGCGGAACTCATGGTGGTAAGTGACCCAACCCCTTGATCGATTTCGCGATCGCAGCTCGCCGGGCGCGCTCTTTTGACACTGTTTTGATCTGCAGAGTTGTAGAAGAATTTCAGCAAAACCACGGAGGCGCGGAGACTGGCGAAGGAGGCGTGTGACATGGCTGTCTTGGCGCGGGACGTGGCCTTGATGGCGCTGCAGCTAGCGGAGGGGGAGCGGTCCGAGCCGACCGCCGAGCTGGCGACCCTTCAAGGGGTCGGCCGGGATGTCTACGACCGGGTACTCGGGACTGCTCCGGGTTCGAGTTCGCTTGCCACCGAGCTAGCCCGCGTGCCCGAGCACGTCGAGAGCTCGGTGAGCGAAGGCGTCGTACTCGGGGCCTCTTCGGCGCTCGTTTGCACCATCTCCCACTACGATGGTATCGACCTCGACACCATCAGCAGTGGGATCACCGGGAACCGGACTGACGAGGAGATCGACGGGTTCGAGATCCAAGTCGAGCCGCACGCCCGGGTGATAGCCGACAGGATACCGCCGCGGAGCGTCCTCCACTGAGAGTAGGAGAAATGTTTAATGTTTTGCTTTTTGCAATGTAATAACCTTAGCATGTAATGAACTTTTATTTTAATGCTTTGGCCGGTCGGACCGACCGTAAGTTCGACTCTGTCTTTTGCACTTTCTTGCTGTGATGAATACTTGACAACCATAGCCTTAGAAACCGCAGGGGTTGTTCAAGCGTAGGTCGGTGTGTTAACACTTTTGAGGGAAGCGCAAAGAGAGCAGGAACTTAGGTATGAAATGTTCACTTGTGCTCGCGCGGGAAAGGAGTGTTCCCGACCGACTATGGATCGCTCCGCATGGGCACTTCCTTCTTCGCAAAGCACTACTTAGCAACCGTAGCCGCTGGGGCGTAGGCCGTAGCACTTGGGTCGAGAGGGTTACCGCTAGGGGGAACCCAATGGCCAGTCGGGTCACCGACCCGTGTGAGTGTATGAACTGGTAGCCCCCGAGTGGTGCGTGGGGACCAGGCTGTGATCACCACGCAGCGCTTGAACTCGGATGAAGGGTAAAAATGTGTGAGGACAAGAAAAAGCTTTAGGGATAAAATCGCCTTAACTTTTTGAAGGATCGAGATGGCGAACAGAGGGGGGGTGAATGGTCGCAAATAAATTTTCCCCAAAATACTCCAACTAAAACCGAGAAAAGATCGCGCAAGGGAAATCGTGAAAAACCCGCAAAACCGGAACGACTAGACAACTATGTGCATCCCTAGCTTACATGGATATTATCCATAAAATATGTGAGGGATTTTTCAATCACAATCCTGGTTGTCAAGTGTCCAAAAGAAAGAGGAATCAATTCAAATACTTCTTTTCTAAAAGAGATCAAGCCAAAACACAAAAGTCTCTTTTAGAAAAGCAAAAGCAGATATTTCCAGAATCTGTCTTTAATTTGAACAGGAGGTTGGTGGGTTTCTGCTGCTCACAAAATTATGAGAAATTTTCTCCCTATGAGCAGATGAGTCGTGAAGCTCTCCACCAAAACTCAGATCAAAAAGCCAAGTAGAAAAATCATCATAAATCTATGAACACAGACAGTCATAAACTTCGGGCAGAAAATTTGGGGCTCGGTTTTCACTTCATAGCACCCAAAAGGTGAAACCAGTGGACTCCAAACTTTTTCTAAAGATGGGTATATGAGTCCCACACAATCTCCAACAAGAATCACTCCAGAAGGATTTTTCTATATTTTTCTAAAAATCAAAGACTAACTGCTGCGCGAAGAACAAGTTCTGGACAGAACTGGAACTTGAAAGAAGAGATGATCTCTACTCAATCAAAGAGTGCAAAAGAGATGTAAAACCATATGAACACACTCAAAACATCCAAGATCAGCATTTAGAAGGAGGGGAGGCAAATCCAAATTGCATGAATGTAGATTGCGGAAAGTAAATGCGTAATGTAAATGCTGAATTTAAATTGCGTAAAGTAAAGACATAATGTAAATGCGGAATTTAAATTCACAATGATGCAAAGAAATTTCTTTGTATTTCTGGTGGGAAGGTTTACAAAGCCTCACTTCATGTGGGCAAAGCTCAAAGGAGCAACTCAAACCTTCAAGAGGGGGAGGCCACCCCTCCACCCCTATTTATACAACTCTTGGGCCACCTACCACCCTTGGATGAGTCCCTCAACCCTAGGACACTCATCTAAGGGCTAGGATTGACCCACTCACACAGCCATGCAAGGGCTAACCCAAAACCCACACACATACCGGGTTTTCTTGCACGGTTTTCAAAGCATACTACCTAGACCCGCTAACCTATCAACTAGACCGCAATCCGACGGCCCTCATTGATCCACGCGGCATCTAGCTAGCATCATCTCCTTTCCTTGTCTTCTTGACTTGCCCGGACTCCGTCTCCGATCATCTTCCGGCGATCTCCGACCGTCTGGACCTCCGACTCCTCGCCTAGTCCCGGTCATCCTCCGCCTCACCATGACCTAGCACCGTCGCCCTGCAACCATCAAAGACAAGGAAAAACCTTTCACATAGCAATGCCCACATATATATTCAATGATTATCCCAAAATCATTAACTAATCATAATTGCACTCAACGGTCCGGCATACCGCCCTCAGTAGGTAGCAATCGAAAAGCACCCAACACTCAAATTGCTTCACATCAAAAATCCAATTCAAATCAAACTCAATTCAAACCAAGCTCAACTCCAGTCAATTACTCATCACAAACAAGGATAGACCTCCACATGGTCTTTCACTTTTCTATATTCCACGCGTTGGAGACGACGTTGCCATCGGCATCCTTGAGTCGAAAGGTGCCGGGTCGGAGGACCTCCACGACGGTGAAGGGGCCTTCCCACGGGGGGGGGGAGCTTATGCCTATCTTTGTTGGACTAAACCTGGCGCAGGACTAGGTCGCCAACGTTGAAGGACCGGCCGCGGATCTGACGACTATGGTAGCGTCGCAGCGTTTGCTGGTACTTGGCCGATCGCAGAATGGCCACGTCACGCACCTCATCGAGCTGGTCAATGGCGTCTTGTTGTGAGTCGAGCCCCCGTGCCTCGTTAAAGGCTTGTAGTCTCGGGGCGCCGTACTCCAGGTCGGTTGGCAAGACAGCTTCAGCACCGAACACCATGAAGAATGGTGTAAACCTGGTTGATCGGGTTGGTGTGGTCCACAGGCTCTAGAGAACGGAGGGTAGCTCAGCCACCCATCGTCCCGGGAATTTCTTCAGTCGATTGAAGATTAGTGGCTTGAGCCCTTGGAGGATCATGTCGTTTGCCCGCTCGACTTGGCCGTTGGTCCGTGGATGGGCCACGGCTGCCCAGTCGACGCGGATGTTGAAGCCGTCACAGAACTCGAGGAATTCCTTCCCCATGAACTGCGTCCCGTTCTCAGTGATGATGGAGTTCGGGACTCCAAACCGATAAACGATGTCGCGGAAGAAGTTGGCCGCTTGCACCGAGGTGATGGTGGCGACTGGCTTGGCCTCATCCATTTGGTGAACTTGTCCACCGCGACAAGTAGGTGGGTAAAGCCCCCAGGCGCCTTTTTGAAGGGCCTGACCAGATCGAGTCCCCAGACCGCGAATGGCCACGTGATGGGGATCGTCTGCAAGGCTTGCGCCGGAAGATGTGTCTGCCTCGAGAGTGGCGCGAACGTTGTCTGCCAGGCAAAGAATTGGCACCCTTTGCTCTTTTCCGTGCCTCGAGAGTGGCGCGGACGTTGTGGTTGTTGCCCAGGCAGCTGGCGCACCAGAGTGCGTGAGGCCTGGGGTCGCTCAAGGCGCGGCGCTGTCTTCACCGGACTCCGCTGATCCCGAGCGGCAGCGTGGCTCGGACGGCCCAAGGAGGCGCCCGAGTGGTGGGAGCCGGAGCCCTGCATGTGCTGCATGGCAGCACACTCCACCAGTCCCCGGAGGTTCTAGTACATAGCCCTGGCCTCCGGATCATCCGGCTCGGGGATGCCGCGGAGCAGTATTGCGGCCGCGGCGACGTTCTGGCTTGCGTGGGGAAAACGGAAGGCCGTCGGACCCCTCGGCCAGCTGATGGTATACCTAACGTGTGCGTCGCGCGACGGCACGGTCTGAGTGGGGGCTCGGTGGCGCTGCTCGAGTCACTGGAGTTTGTCAAGCTCAGCCCTTCGAGCCTCCAGCTCATCGCGCTGTTGTTGGAGCTCAGCGCGGCGAGCTTGAATGCACTCAGCGCGTTCACGCTGATATTCCATTTCCTGTGCTTCGGTGAGCCGGGGGAGAGTTCCTGGACTTGCGGGGGTTGCGGCCGGGTCGGTCACGCCCACCATGTTGCATTCGCGGGAGTGCGGTCCGTCCGCAAAGCGCTCCATGTTGGAGCTCGAGTCGTGGCTAGAGGAGTCCTCCAGTAAGTCGTGGATGGAGGCCGGCACATAGCCGGTCATTGCCACGAGCTGTGAGCCTGCGGGGGGCGATGTCGCCGCCCGCTTGAGCTCACGCGCGCTGCCGCCAGAGATGGTGCAGCGCTTGATGGGCTCCGGCGTCGGGGTCCGCGCGGGGGTCTCGAGCCGGAGGTTGCCAAGGATGTTGGCGATGGAGTCCAGGCTTCTAGCAGATGCCTGGTCCCGAGAGGTGGCGGGGACAAGCACGAGCTCTCCAGCCGAAGTGGCGATGAAGTCGAGGGTGCCGAAGTGGATCCAGCTCCTCAACGCAAATACGTCGTCGCGGGTGAAGGAAGCCATCAAGGAAGTGAATGGGAATCCGAAGATGACGATGATGACGTGCGAGACCCCTACCTGGCGTGCCAACTGTCGGTGTTTCGAATACCGGCTAGTGAATTTTAGTCAAGGGGTCGCTCGTTCCCTCTCCTCAAATGGTCTGACTCAGGGAGCCCAAGAAGTATACTGGTTCGGGCCGAATGTCCTTACTCCAGTTCGTGTGGTGGATCTATATTGCTTTGGGTGCAGATGACTGCACGGTGTTACAAGCGAGGGCTAAGGATTGGCCTTGTGCGCCTCGTACGAGTGGGAGAGCACGTGTCGGGACCCGAATATGCAAATCCGGACCCTCTGTGTATACCGCACTAGTCCAGGATCACGCTAGTGCACACAGGCTCAACATTAGTGAATATCACAATCATACACAACGTAAATAGATAAAAGACATAATATATTAAATATTACCAGTTGAATGACCTTATGGTCAACTTACTTAACAATGCCTCATAAGGCTGAACAACGAATTGAACTGCAGCGGAATTGAAGACGTAGATAAACCCCTCAATATACCACAGGCAACTGACAAGGCTCGCACCCTAAACATTAGTCTCTTCATGGTACTCCTTCTTCAGCACTGATGATTTTTGTAGGCAAGGGTGAGTACATAAAGCACTTAACAAGTTGTGCACAGAATGCAAGTCTAATATAGCTATATGCAAAGCTTATTCCAAAGGAGGGCTCAGTGGTTCATTTGCAACTAAGCAGCATTTAAAGACAAGTACAGTATATAGATTGGAAAGATAGTAAAACAAATAACAGTAATAGATAGATTCAGCATTTCTCAAGTAAACCAAATTTCTCATCCTAAGTCAAGATTCAACTTTCCATGGCAACCTGCCATCCATCCCAAGTTTTCAAAAGAATCTAAACCCTTGACTGTAATCCCCGAGCATTGCTCAATACCGTGAGCACGGCTATCCGAATAGTTTGTACACTCTGCAGAGGTTATGCACTTTATCCACACGACATGATAATCTCTTTGATGCCAAGCTATTAGCACACTTCCTTTGGTATGCCGGCAGAGAATCATGACAAAGCCTTTACAATGCATCATCTTAACCCAGTACTACCCGCTAAGGTTTCAACACTGAAGGGTCTGAAAACCACAACAGGGCCCCCTCTTGCGCCATCTGGGTCTGAAAACCACTCCACCACGATAGTACTTAAGCTAAGACTTTGCAAATTAGTCAGCTAGGCTGTCCCATTCCAGACATGTGGTTGCAAGTTAGACTCAGGTCAAAGGCTCGCAAGGTGTCCTTATGGTTTGATCAAAACAAGACATACACATACCCTTTGCCCATCGGGCCCACCTGGCATCCTGCCCTTGCCACTTGCTCCGACCTAAAATCATAACCACCCCAGTTGATTACCAAGCACCACGTGCCATCAACAATTCAATATCGTTGCGTGACATCCATCGCCACCACAACTCAATCTCATCGTGTGACCACACATGACACACAAATTCAAAACATTGTTCCATATTCCATTAGTCAAGATTATTTATTAAAAATTCATGTACATGTGATGACGTGGCATGGCTAAGCATTCTAGTCCGATCTAACCATCCATGTTGATTTCATTATTAACCAACTATAGTAACCAACCTAAGGTGACAAGTAGAGTATGGCATACAAATGACAAGGTAGGGTGTAATTCAAAAGGTACATTAGCTAATCCTGAATTTAGGTTGAAATCATTTATACACATAAAATAACAAGTGATAAGGTAAATCAAAATAGCATGCAATCTAGTTTATGGGTGCAACAGATCAAAGCACAACTTGCCTTGCTTAAGCTCCTGGTATTACTCCGAAGATTATCCTTGAGTTGTTAATCCTCCTTCGGAACCTCGCTCAATTCAACGTCTACGCGAATCGAGAAGAAATAGCAAATAAATACCAAGAACAAATAGCAAATGAACTCAAAAATCCAAATAAAAACCCCCATTAGACAAATCTTAATTTTATAAATTTTTAGGAATTGGAATCACCTTAATCGGAGTTCATATACAAAAGTTATAACATTCAGAAGTTTAGAAAATAAACTAAACTCGGGAATTAGAAATTCTAAATCTTTCCGAACTATTTTTATAAAGAAAATCCGAATTTTCCTGCCCCGGCTTGCACAGACAAAACGTGGTGAAATCTAGACTGATGAACTCAATCTAACGGTTACGGGTAAATCTACTACGTGACTCAATATCAACTGTCCGACCTAAATCCAATGGTTTGATATTTAATCTAAGACGCTTACCGATTCCGAAGTGACGTGGACGAATTCCGCACGCTTGAATACGATCCGACGGCTGACGAAGTTCCCGATCAGCGATGACGCGACAACGACTTGAATGCACCGGAAACGACGACGATGACGACCTCGGCAGCGCGTTCGGAAATCTCCTGGCGATGCTGCGATTTTCCTCGGACGACGGCATGACACGCTTGACGCTCCCGCTTCCCTGCCGCTCAATTCCTCCGACAACGCCTGCGCGCTGCTATCCTTCGCGATTTTCCTTCGATCGCTGGCGCGACTCGCTCGATCGCTGAAATCTTCTTCGCCGCTACCTCGACGACTTCTTTTTTTTTCTGGTCGCGATTCGACGCCAGCGCTGGAATTCCTCTTCGGTTACTTGGTCCTAACGAAGCCTCATACGCTTAAATAGCCGGTAGTAGTTCTCCGCATGGAAAGGCTTATTGCTACCGAATTCAAATCGATCACGTCGTTGCACTCCCGTCCGATGGAAACAGCTTCGATCTCTTGCCAATTTCGGCCACGCTTGCGAAGGAAAGTCCCCGCGCTACGGTCTAGGGGTTGGCGCCACGTACTTGGTCACGCGTTGCTCAACGGCCCAGCCGTTCTTCTTTTCCCACGCGATAGGAATCCATGTCCCTGCCGCTTTTGGCTTGGCGCTGGAATTCAAATTGGCGATGCAATGCTCCGCCCGTCCGATGGAAAGTCTTTTGCTCCCTGCCGATTTCAGTGCCAGCGATGGAGTTCAAGTCGATTATACCGAGAACTTCCTTCTCTACCTACTACACGCGTCTGGTGAAGAGTTCGAGTCACGACGCATACGAGACACGGGAATTCCTTCACGCGCCCGACTCACGATTCGAATCGACAGCGTCTTGAGAAACGGAGAAGCTCCTACGCGCGATCTTGGCTAAAACTTCCAATTTCTAATCCATTCGATCCCGGAGAGAAAAAGTAATCTCCAAAAATACTTCGAGACTTTCTAAACTCAAATGAAATATTTTTGGCCAGACTTTATTTTAAATTACCCCTTTTAATTATTTCTTAACAAAAGCCATATATATTAACTCAAAAATAATTCAAATCAATCTCAGAAAATCCAATAAATCCAGAAAATTCACAAAAATTATAATTTATAATGAAATAATATTTAATAACTAAAAGTTCAAAAAAAATCGGGATGTTACAGCTCGAAAGCTTGATGATGCTATGGGCTCGAAGCTGTAGGAGTAAGAACTGTTTGCCCGAAAAAGCCATCCCTTTCCCTGAGGGTCCTGCCTCCCTTTATATAGACGGAGGGGGTAGGTTACATGGGAATTTGGAAAAGAAAGGATGGGGTGTCCTACGCTTGGGAGTCCTGGCCTTCAGTCTTGGCGACTGACTGGTATCTGTTCACCCCATGCTGGGTCGGTAGATACATCGAGGGGCACAGTTTTCTGTTTCGCTGGGAAGTGGCACACCTACCCTCTGTGCATTTGCCAGGTGCTGACGCCATAGCGCCTGGCTCTGGTGTTGCCTCAGAAAGGAGCGCATCCTCCCACTGTGCATGACTGGACGATGAGACTGGTGCTTGACTTCGGCAGCCTCCTCACCACCTTGGGAAGGAGCCACCTGCCCACTCATGGTCACTCTGAGCCGTCGTGTCCGTGGGGCAGGTGGCCAACGACCGGTGATGGTCTGGCACCCGACCCTTGGCGGAAGTTGTCTTAGCTTGGTCGGAGCTTGTGGGGCGCCCGACATATGGCGGGGGTCGGACCGCCCCCCGGTAGGTTTGGTCGGAGCTTGTGGGGCGCCCGACCTATGGCAGCGGTCGGTTTGGTCGGGGACAAGTGTCCTTCATGGCCCAGTGGGGCCTGCGGCCAGAGCTGGGCTTGGGGCAGCCTATTTGTCGTCCCGGGCCGCTGGGGGTACCCATGGTATGAGTACTCCTCAACCAGCGACATGACTAGATTTTTCTTGCAAGCATAGCTTTCTCTTCAAGTTTGGCGTACCAATACACTTCTAATAATCCCTTTGGTTGATGAGTACTAACATTATATTTAATGTCTTCCTTGAGACCACCAATGAAGCAACTTAACAGAAAATTTTCTTGTAAATATGCGTGATCTCTTTTAACCAGTTCCACACATTTTTCAAAATAGTCGATATATCGACTCACTGTACTGATGTGTTTAACACCTATCAACTTTTCTACGGCTTCATGGGCTGTCGCGTCTGATAACCGGTCACACAACACCGCACAGAACTGAGGCCAAGACAAGTTTTGCCAAGGGACGCCAATTCCCCTAAACCAAGTATTGGCTCGGCCAGTCAAGTGATCCCACAGCCAGATTAACCCAATGTTCCTTTGGAGTACCAGACATCTCAAAAAACTTTTCACACTGATCTATCCATCCCAAGGGATTGTCCCCAGAAAATACCATCAAATCTAGTTTTGGGCCTTTAAGAGTGGCTTCAGCATATGGGTGAACCAGAGGTGGATCTCCATACTAAGTGTTCCTCTGAGCGTCATACATGTGAATCCCATGGTAATGTAAGTTTTGAGTGTTTCCCCCCATGCTCTGTGTTACGCCAAAAACAGGATACTGTGGCATAGCTGGATGGTAATACCCTGTGAACTGAGGATGTCCAATTCCAGGAGCCATACTCGCGCTGGGTTGTTGATAAGGTTGGAACCCCAAATAAGACCCATTAATCGGAACTCCCGACTCACCCGGAGACCTCAGGTACGAGTAGGTTGAAGTCCGGACTGCCGGTGTGAATATGGGAGGCATATTAGCCCCAATCAACGATGGTTCTACGAGCCCAGACCCTTCCAGACCTCCTCCAGATGCAACAAATGTTCCCCCAGTTTTCACCCCTTCGGCGAGTGTGACAGAGAGTCGATTCTCTCCTAGAACCGAAGATCCCGGTTGTTCCGGAGAAGGAGCCATCACCCCAGATCTCCCGAGCAACAAAGCCTTAATCTCAGCAACATCAAATTTAAGAGTTTCTAGATCAGCCACACGTACCTGCATCTTCTCCATTTCCTCCTGAAGGTCCATCTTCCCTGATCTTGCTCGGTCAAATACTCTTCAGTGCACCTTCCAACGGGGGATTTTACAGCCTAGCCAACCCCGTTTCTTGAAACCGCCAGTGAAAGACCAAAGAAATTACTGCTCTGATACCATATTGTCAGACCCTTCAAGAAGTCCGATACGATTGCTTCCTCAGATATTCAAAACGTTACCGAAAACCAGCTAAAAACTTCAAAATGGATGAAAGAACAGATAAGAACCAAGAACTAAGAGAGACTGCTAGCTACGAGACGATAAACTGAGTAATAGCAGATATGCTTTACTCTTTCTTCTGCAGCTCTGTTGTAGTCTGCCGATTACATTGCTTTTACCCCCAACAGAAAAGATTCGACACTTTCGACTCAAACTGTAAGTAAATGACAAAATTACATCCAGTTACTATCAGTAATTACTATTCATGGTCATTTAGCCGTTGGATCAAAACTCCTCCAATTAGAAGGTCTCCTGACCATTGATCGCCCTTTAAGTGAAACTGCGCCACAACACGCCTCGATGCAGACTTCCCCCTGTGCTTCGTCTTCCTTAGAATCGTGCCTGACAGCGATCCGTCCTGATCTGCCGCGCCGCGCAGGCGATCCACCCAGTTAGCAAGAAAATGGGTTTCGCCCGGCGGTTGCCGCCGCTCCCCCCGGCTTCTTCTCCGCCGCTCCCCCTCCTCCTTCGCCGTTTCTTCCTACCCGTGCGCCTTTTGAGCGAATGAGGTTCGGTTGTGGACGACCATACCGGTGTGCAACGTGGGAGGGATGTCGTCCTGCTCATCGAAGGGCCTCTCAAGCTTCCCTTCATGGTGTATGGTTATGGTTCTCCTCCTAGCCTCGCTTCCCTTCTCCTCCGCCTTGTTTTCCTCCATTCTCAGCTCGTCCTAAAGCACATTGCCATTGCTGATACTGCTTTGCTAACTCTTCCTTCCTCTTTTCTATTATTGCCTTCTCCTTGTCAATTTGGGTTCCCGTTTGTTCTTTGAAGCTGGTTTGTAAGATATTGCTCTTAGGTAAAGCCTTTTGTTTGCTCCTTCCTTCTCATGTCATTCTTCCACCTCAACTAGGAGAGCCAGTTGTGCCTTGCTCTTCTTGCTGAGTCTGTAGAATTTTAAGCAAGCGCATAAGCCTGTGAGGTGAGCAGCAGTTTTTTTTCCCATGGTTTGCTTGCCACGCCCTCTCCTCCCATCTTTCCCTCTTCCTCTGCTGCCATTGTCGCTATCAAAACTCAAACACCCTCGTCTGCTTCATGCCAGCATTTATGCCTGTGGTGTGTTTGATGAATTGCCTAGGTAAATCGTGTTTGAATATGTAAGTAATTGCCTTGCAGTAAATGCAATTGACAGTAGTGTCCATATTTCTCTACTTTCTACATCACTTTTTTTATTTTTTTCGTTCTGATTTTGCTACACGTTGTATGGCTTTTGTTTTTCCAGTGTCCCCTGCCTTTGGGTTTCTTGGTATGGATGTAACCATTTGTGCGTCTGGTTCGTGTGTGCCGTATGATGCATCCATGTCTGATGACGAATGCCTCCTCTCCTCTCAGATAAGATTCACATCTATAGCTTACTCATTTGTATTTGTTAGTATGTTTATATTCTTTTCCACTATTGTAGTTGTGCCAGTGGTGGTAGACGAGAGTCATGTAATCCTGTCATTAGCAAGTAGAAGAACAGCGATGCCTTGGGATCTTGCTGTTTTATGTACCTGCCTAACTATCCTTTTCTGCAAAAGTTTGGTCCGATGCCTATTATGTTTTTTACGTAGCCCTCATTTCATTCCTCATACATGCTCTGTGAAGTTGTTTTCCTATGTTAATATTCATTGCAAATTAAAATTCACGGCCCATTTTGTGGTCACCCAATGCTTCCTGCATTGTTTTGCTACGTTAGTTGCCAATTTGGGTAAGAAAAACGCAATCCTAAATATGATACCAAAGTTGTTTATTGCTCTCACCTCGATTGCTAAATCCTATATCACATTTGGCCTGATTTTTTTTGTGCACAGGGATTTAGGGTAGAGAGGCAAGTACTCAATTAGCTAATCCTTCCGTAATTTCCATGTTCTTTGAGAAGAGAAGGCAACCATCTAATCTGTATGCGAAGTTCCAGCCATTAGAAGTAGGCATGCTTATAGCTTTTATATTTGCTATTATCTGTTAGTTACTCTACTTGCATATGCCTATACATTATATACTACGTAGATGATGGTGGCTTGGATGCGAGAACTTGGAGGCGGCGCTGCGGCATGGATGGTGGTGCCTGGGCACGACCCATCTTCGGGAATCTTACAGAAGGTTTGCCTATTTTTTTCCTCCAGTTTTTCCCCACACATAACAGTACTGCTTGTTTAGTTTCGAAATGGAACTTTTGTACCGTTATGATCTTCAACTGCGTATCCAATTTGCTGAATATATTCTATTCTATATTTATTTTGGGATTGATGCCCAACTGAAAAACAAACACAATTCTAGATTTTAATTCGTGCTTTTATCAAAGTTTGTATCGCCTATTGACACTCCGTGGTCTCACGAGTTTATGCCTTAGTAAGTATGCACAAAAGTGGTCTGAATCCTTAATTGATGGCCCAATAGTTGTTTGCCTGAGATTAGTGTTTATTAAAATAGAACTACAGGGAGGCTTTACAAGCTCAAAAGCATTTATTTCTAATGTTGGCACATTGTGTCATTTTTTTCCTATCAGTTGTGTTGATCTCAGATGTGGTGCCTTTTCAGCAGAGTACTGGATTGAGTCTTCTATGTGCTCCTGGTATGTTTTCAAATATTTCAATCCTTCAGTACAGTTTCCTTTTGTTAGGCTCAGCTGGGGAGGAAAGATACCAAGAACGATTTCTACATAAGGGAGCGAGAAAAGATTAGTGATCATTTCATGGTATGTTCGCTTATTTTATAGGATCTAATGTACGGTAACTAGAGGTCTACAATTATTGGTTTATGTGTACCGGTTTGGTGACGGCAGTGTGTACCAGTTCGAATACATGGAATATGTTTCTGACTCCTTTGACATCATCTATCTCTATTTGTCTGCAAGATCTATGGATGTTTAGTTATGCATTTTTAAGCTTAAAATTGATAAAACAAATTATCAGTCTAGTCTGTCATCTTTTGCCCGGAATAAACTTTTAGTATTCACATTCTTTAAACATGCTCGGCTGTTACCTATATGCTTCATAACAGTCATGTTAGAACATCAGAGCAATGCATATTCAACATTTTAGAGTAATTTCTATGTGCGTCACCTATGGTTGCGAGTTGATCATAAAAAAAGGCATTGCACAGAGTTAGAAACCACCTTTAAACTCTCTGCTATGACTATTGGCTCAGTTCTATAGTCAGCGAATTACCATCTTTCTCATAATTCATGCAGCCCTTATAATGACACTAGATGGCAATTCCAGTTGTTATGTTTCAAAGATTTAACGCGCAGCATGTGACTGCTTATAAGCTTATTTTAGAATGGTAATGCTTTGCACTCCAGCCTTTAATGCTTTGTAATGAACATATCTTCATATTTTCTTTTTACCTTTTTTGATCTGCTATTACTTCTGTGCTGTAGATTCTTGGCTACGGTTTTGATTGACTAGTTGCCACTTCAAAGGTAAATTATGCTTGCAGCACAACCTGTCTCCTGAATATTTTTCCTATTTGTCACGTATTTGATTTATTTCCTGTTTTTCTTGGTTTGATACCTTTGCTTTAATTTGCACTTCATACATAAGAAAACTAGCAGATGTTAGCTAGCCCCGTCAGATTAAAAAAGTTGTTGTCCACTTCTGTTCTTGAGCTGCAGAATCTGAGCTCATTGTCTTTTTTGAAATTTTCTGAGCCAAATCACTACCTTAATTTTACATATATTGCTTATGAAATTATATTTAGAGTTTTTAGCATACTCATGTTGTAAATACCCTGTGTTCTCATGCATGCTGTACTTACTGTGTTCTATTTTGGCATGGCAAAATGCTACATTTAGCTGCGCAGCCAAACAATTCTTACCCTGGATAGTTTAAAGATGGCCATCCATGGGGAAGCACTGACCACGTGCTAATTGTACAAGTACAACACATAAATTCCACGTTGGCCTTATTTCCAACTCTGTGTTTTCCAGGTGTTAGTAATATGCTGGACTATACAGAATGACTACATTTTTATTTTAAACTTTTGAAGCATTAAATAAATAGATGAAACTATATATCAACATAATATGTGAAATATGAAACTCCTTTGCCATGATGTCATAGATAATTTGCAATGTCCATGCCTTTACTTACTCATCAGTGCATGCTATTTCGCTTTTCAGGTTGCATTTTGTTTAGACAATGTTCATAACTTGATGCTTGCATAGGAATAAATTTTTTCCCCGAGAATTCTTAATCCCCCAACTGGTAAAACAAAATCGTTGGATATGTAATAGGTCGCATTGCTACATGAGTTCGCAAAGTTGGAGGGTCTGTGTCTGTCACCTATGCAGTTTATTGAGCCTGTAAAATGTGCACTGATAGCAAAACTGCTGCAGGAATATTTATAGTGATTTTCGAAGATACAATCATGTTTGCCAGCACTGTTTTTTTAATGACATTTGTATTTTGTTTGAAAGGAAAAACATAATTGTATTTCATGAACTATAAGCTGTCTGCAAGCATTTAAGCAAGATTTTCTTTCCTCATTTAATCTACTAGATTATGTAGGAAATTATGTATGCAAGGAACCTCATAGAGAATTGCTGACCTCGAGCAAGTGATTTGTCTCAAATCTTTTTGTTAGGATTTCGAGGTTTTCTGTTCAAGAGGTTTCAAATTCAGGAGCTTTCGGCGGGGGTGCTTCTTGGTTGTTGGTAATGACGCCCTTTTCTTGCGGCTCAGCGGCTGGATTTTCGGCTGTTTCTTCATAATTAGGATTTCCTTGCTGCTTGGGGTTTTTTTAGGGCAAGCTTTGTTGCTGGCTTATGTGCTTCTTTTGGCCTGTGGAATTGCATGCAGGGAGAAGCGCCACATTTATTGGATGCGCCATAAAGGCATTGCGAGCAAAAAAGCCGTGATGTTTACTTTGTAGGGGAAGGGGTGGACCGGTTGGCCGACGACACCTCCGGTGAACTAGCGGAGCGGTAGTAGCCCGCCAGCTGCATTGGCGCCTCTCGGCAAGACAAAAGGAACCTCACAGTGGGTTGCCGAACTCGAGCAAGAGGTTTGCCTAGTCTTGACTTTTTTGTTCGGTTGATACAACTTACGAATCTAATTTCTCAACATGTTCCTCTACTCATGTTTGTTCTCCCATGATTTTGAAGTAGGACACACTGGTAGAGTCGACTACTGCAATATGTACTACTCTTTCATCAGATGTTGCTACTCTCTGAAAAGTGATCAGTTTAGCATTTAAACCAGTAGCCCTCCGGCTCTTCGTTTCAGTCCAAAAAGCATTTAGAAGATTTTGGTTTGGTGACAATTTTTGTTACCATGAAGAAAATTTGGGAATGAGAACTATTGCACAGTTGCTATTTTGATTAAACAAATGTGTTCCTTCAAGAGATACAATTTCCCAAGGAAGAAATTGAGATTGTTTTTTCGCGCCTTTCTGTCCAGTCTATGTTTAACAATGCACTACCAAAAGAGATTTGAAAATTGCCCTTACACGGTGTGTCGCCCTTGCGCGGCGTGGCATTGCGCGTACACATAGGATCAATTATTTTTTGTGCCGGCGTTCTGTCATAATATCGCCTTTTGTTTCTGATTATATGACATTGGCTTGATTTACCTGCTACCAACAAAAATATGCAAGAAAATATAAATTCATATAGCATATGCTCATATGAATTGTGATATCACTCGGACGTCTGTCATCATCGATCTATGCAAAATGTGATCCGGTGATCGCTGTAGACATGCTATCCTAGCTACTTGTATTGCATACCTTCTCATGATATATCTTTCCGGTTACATCTTGTGATATTAGCTATGGGCGTGGTGTGCCGTTGGGATTCCTCGCCTCCCAGGAGCCTGCGTCGCGCGCGCGGTCGGCTCGGCTCGATTTTTTACGCGTGTAGGACCTAAAAAAACGTAATTACGTATAGATCCTTACCGTAGTTTTTTACGAAAAGAACTTTTTGATTCAGAAAAATCGTGAAACTTTCGTGAAAGAGTTCTAAATAAATACCGAAAAAAGGTAGTTACGTTCGGATTATTCCAGTTATTTTTCACGAAAAGGACCATTCGATTTAACGCAATCACAGATTCTTCGTGAGAGAACCCTAGATAAATGTAGAAAAAAGCATGATTGCGTTTGTAGCCTTTTAGCCGTTTCGCGTGTTTTCTCGACGATTTCAAAAAACACCGACGAAAAAAAAACGAAATTGTTTTTGTGAAAAAAAATGCACGTGGCGTATCACGCCGCAAAAACTATCCTAGTTGAATAATATTTGCAGTACACACATTGATTTGTCAAGCAAACAAGTGTTGCAATTCGCACAATCCAGTCTCCAGAAGAGGATATGTGCTCAACTCCATATGCGCCCCAATCCTTTTACTTTGCCTACAATTCTTCAACACCCACATTCAAAAGACGACAGCCTCCACTTCATAATAGTAGCATAGAACAACTCTTCTAACAAAGAACGCTGCTTCACTTCATAATGCATTTTTTTACATCATTTCTATAGTTAGTGTATCATCGATCAGCCTATCAAAAGATCCACAGCCCATCTTTGGATCATTTAGAGGTAACAAAAGAATAAAACTAAAAATGAGAGAGCAGCATAACCTTCTCTGAGTTCAAAGCTCAGGGAAAGCGACTTGCTCTGGGAGACGCCATAGATCTAGCCCTTGATTTCCATGAGAAGTGGCTTCTTGGTGGTAGACCCGTCATACTGTCACAGCTCCTCCTCCGTGATCTCCACACCTCCACTGACTCCAGGGCTGGCGCAGCCTCTATCTCAGGCTCCTCCCCTCGTGGTGGCGCGAGGAGACCGTACGCCACCTTGTAAATCGTTGCGGCAGCGAGAATGGCCCCAGAAGTCACACACCTTGCGGCCTCCCACAATTATGCCACTCCACACCGCCTACCCGGTAAAACCATCAAATTTCCAAGGAAATTCCATGGTCCCCGACAAAAGCTACTGCAGTCAGCGTTCAATTCTCCCCTCAAACCTATATTGCATTGCCTTACCAACTGTGCAATATAATCTTCATTAACTCTGCATTTTGTACGAAGATTAAACTAAACTACAACAATTTAAAGCTAGATTTGGTTAGGGTGCGGCGGGCCCAGGCAGAAGTGCAACACCTGAGCGACACACAAGAGCCCAAGTAGCAAACTAGTGTAGGTGAGTCCTCCCTTACAAAAAATAAATCTCTACTATATAAAGTGAGTTTCTTCCCACACCACTTTATCAAAATTACTCACCTTTGCCCACACCATTTCATTAAAATTACCCATCTTTGCCCGTGCCACTTCATTAAACTTATCCACATTTGCCACTGCTCTTTAATTACCCATCTTTACCCGCACCATTTCATCAAAATTACCCACTTTTGCCACTGTTAATACTCTTTGCAAATAAACTTTTTATCACAAATTGAGTTTACGTTACAACGTATAGACACATGGCTAGTTTAATATCAAAGCGGGCACCGGTCCACATATCAGATATTAAATTGATAAGGACAGATACTATACTTAATCTTAGTCAAAAAGGCCGAGAAAGGTATACTTTGCCCTGGTGCCCAGAGTCACCTTGTATACAAAGCCTCTGCTTGCCGCTCGCTCTTGCTGCGCAATGTGGGACTAAACGAAGGCACAGCGCTCGCTGCGCGAAAGATTGGGCCGGAAGTTTAATAGACGAAGCCAAACGCAACACAGATTCACGGATGCCCTTTGCTCTCCTCCTTCCAAGTACAGAAATCATCACGATATAACAGGGCCGTAGTTCTTCAAACACAAATAATAAAGATGCGATTAGACCAGCCTAGCATCCAGTATCCATCAATATTTTTCCTTTTCCTGATTATGAACATTGAATCTCAATATCCAATTATTATGAAGACATCCTACCAACTGCCATTTTTATTTCACCGAAGTAGCAGGTTGTTTCCTGGCATCATTCCTGCTGGTGTACAGTCAACTGATGCTAAAAAGATTCGTATCAACTATAGAAAACATCATGATATAACAAGCTTAATTAATCACTAAACACTTGTAACGAAAAAAGTAAACTAGCCATATCAAACGTTAGACACCCCAAGGTTTCAAATATCATTTTCGGTTGACATTTCGGAAGTGACTGAAATCTAAAATTTCGCCGAGATCACAGAAATTCAGACAAATTTTGGATGAAATAAAATATTCAAATCTGGATTTTTCAAACAGTATTTCTGACATTTTGCTGAGAAATACCGAAATTTCGTCGAGAAATGCCGAGATTTCAGTAAAATTGAACCAAATGAAAAATGGTGCAAAACACATTAAAATTTTTTAAATTTTTTGTGGATGATCCTAACACATCAATAATGTTCCTATAAAAATTTCAAATGATGCTCAGTCTTGAGAATTTTTTAAATATTTTGACAGTGTTACTATCCTGGTAAAAGGATGTTATGTAAATTTGAACCGAATGAAAACTAGAACAAACAATGTTAGAAAATTTTGAAAAATTTTGTGGATATTCATGACACATCAATAATGTTTCCATAAATTTTTCATTTGACGATCAAGCCTCATGAATTTAAAACAATTATGATAATGCTATTGTCCTCATAAAAGCCTTATTGGCAAATTTCAACTGAATGAAAAATAGTTCAAACCAAGTTATAATTTTTTTTAAAAAAAATTGCATAGTCTTGATGTATCATTAATGTTTTTGTAAAATTTTTAGGTGATGATCAAGCATAAAGTTTTTTAAAAAACCTGAAAATGCTACTATCCTTATAAAAGCCTGATGATCAATACATAGATATGATTGAGCAACCAAAAATATGTTTATAATTTTTAACAGTTTACAAAAGGGTTCTAGGAAAATTCTTCAGCTCTCATAAAAAGTTTGGATCATGATCACACTTCAGCGAATTTGTAAAATTCTTACAAGTGTGTCATGCTTTGAAAGATAACAAATGTTCAATGTTTCCAAAGATTTGATTGAGCGAACAAAAAAAATTAAAATTTTCCAAAATTTTAGAGAAGGGTTCTTAGGTAATGATTAAGCTCCAATAAAAATTTCGGATCATGATCACACTTGAGAAAATTTTTAAAATTATGAAAAGGTTACTGTCTCAATTGTATTTATTCTATTTTTGATTTTTTAAATATAACAAATGAAGCTTAATTACTATGAAAAATTTTATGTATATTCCTAGACTTCTAGATATGGTATAATAAATTTTTCATAGTATGATCAAATTTGTACAATTTTATAAGAAAAACTAACAGTGTTTTCTCAAAATTATAAAACATCTTAAAATTTTGGTTTTTCAACAAAATTTCATGGAAGATGACATTCTTAAGGTTTATTGGGCCAAATCTGGTCAAAGAACAGAGATTTTGATGAGATTTGCTGAAATTTTTGAAAATATTGTAATGATTTGAATTTTTTTTCAAATTTTTTACCTGGCCATGATTTTAAATCTTGTCTCCAGCTGAAATCCAAGTTCTCACTAAGATTTCATGAAATGTTGCCAAAATTTTTAACCATGGACACCCCACCCCACCACCCTCCATGCTTGGCTGCCTCGATTGCTCAAAGCCATTGCCAAAGTAGAAAACCTCACCAGTTTATCGTTTCTTGCTCGATTTTGTCGCTTCCCTCATCTCTAACCGGTTGTATCTGATTTTATACATTTTCTCTTAGTTTGTAACTGATTTATTACCGGTTTTTCTCATTCCGGCGTGGAATTGGTCCTGGATAATGCACGCCAACTCCAAGTGGTATCCGCCGATGGGCGGACGCGGTGGGACATTCCGAAGCAGGAGCCGCCGGCGGGGTGGAAACAACAGCGAGGGGAGGGCTTTTGTGCAGACATGGTAGAGCGAACCCAATTCAATACCAGGCATTTTTCCTAGAGAGTTGTTTCTATACATTTCTTTTTGAAAGTTACACAAATATTAAAGCAGGAAGTAAAGTTCCATACGCGGAAACTCAGTTAATGAGATTACCATAAAGCATTCCGGTAGCATTTCAAGCTCAAGATCTAAATAACAAAAAAGGAACGGAAGATAAAACAGTGCGAGGGAGTGCTCAGGAAAGGAACTGTAGGTTAAAATAGTCCCTGTACTGAACTCAGAGAAGGTTATGCGTCTTACTGTCCGAATTAAGACTTTCAATTCTCCTCTTAATAACAGTATAAAGTACTTCCCGTGAAACATCTCCCTTTCCAACGATAATCCCATGAAGCAACAGTTTGTTCCAGTCATTTTCAGGAGCTACATTGCACGACCTCAACAGTCGATATAATGTATATCAAAGGTTGTAATTAGTAGATGCAAAGGAAAACAATCTCTCTGGGCAATAATACAGACATTTTTGTGCTATTATTTGGCTCTCATATACGCTGGGTAATACCTGTTTTCTAAGAAAATGTATCCCTTGCATTGTTCAAGAGGAGCTCCATTTTCTCTACCCAGAGTACCAAACCTACCCAAAGATAAAAATGATTCATACACCATTGCTGAGAGTGCCCACCTAAAATTTGTCTAAATAGACAGATCCAAACAGGAATGGACATAAAAACAGGAAATAAACAAAAGCACATACGGTCAGATAAATGGTGCCTTGTTTGGAAACATGACAGTATTTCTAATAGTTATTTCAAAATAATAGCACAGGTCCAATGATTAAGTTATCTCTGCAAAAAGTTCAAATCCAAAAAAAAACCAGTTGTCCCACCAAATGATCGATTGTCACAGCTATAACAACTATTATCAACAAAGCAAAACGAACCTCAGGACAAAATCTCAAAAATAACGAGGGAAACGAGTATTTTTACTTGTTGTACTAACAATAACTTGTAGAAGTTGAGTTCCATAACCAAATGAATATCTGATAGGAAATAAAAAATTTCGGTATCAACCAAAGACAACAAGCATTTCTACAATGAGACATAGTATAAAAGAGAGGTACAATTAGAACCAAAACAAATCATTTAGACTGTTCTTCAAGAGAAGATATGTCATGTCTCACTGGGGTTAAATGATTCAATAGCATTGCTTAAGCAAAACAGTAAACTAGAGAAAAACAGGTATTAGCTTTGAAAGCTCTAGTCACAGATCCTTCCGTAATGAAGCTATCATCTTGAAAAGTACAAACGATGGTGGATTCAACTTGATTTGAGCCATTTTGTGTTCTTCAACCCAATGGAATATCAATTGCCAACCCTATCTAAAGCAAGACTTAAATAAACACTTGTAAATTTTTAATAGCTTCTCTGCAATTCAGATGTGATATTGCTCAGAAGGTGACCAAAATGCTATGCAATCTCCACTTCATATACAAAGGAAAGATCTCCCATCAATTAAATGTCCTGAAATTCTAGTTAGAAGTGATTAGCTGCAAACGCATTCAATCAACCCCGGATTCCACAAAAGGGTAATATTTTTCAGGGAGAAACTTCAGATGTTGTTGATATTCCCCCTTTGAAACAAGTGAAATAAGCAAGCCAAACGTGGAAGCTTCTAGGGAGAAGTTCTTCTCATCAATTTTCAAGAGGTAAACCCCAGCCCTGGGTATCTCCCCTTTGTGAAGTAACGTTCTGACAATAGCATTCAGCATACGAGAGAGTCGGCAGCGCAGCCATTCTTCTCCATGGATAGAAATAGATCATCGGACTCCTGTAGCAACCCTTCTTCTATAAGATTTTGTATCATTAAGCTGTAGGTTACAACATTGGGCACTAATCCTTTGGCCGAGATACCAGCAAACAAATCCTTGGCTTCATCCTTTCTGCCAACTTTAAGCAACGCACCAATCATAATGTTAAAAGTCCTGATCTCAAGCAGAAAATCCTTCAAACATAGATTCTGAAACATTTGGAGTGCATCATAAATGCAATTATTTTTGCAAAGTCCTAATAGGATTGTGTTGTACGTGTCTATGCCAAGTCTCATTCCAGTGTTCATCATCCTTTGATAGAGTTCCCTTGCAGCAGCAGTCCTTCCAGCCTGAAATAACTAGGGGTGAAAACGGGTCGGATACAGACGGGTAGTAGGTTATCCCATATCCTACCCTAATATTTTTTTCCCGGATACGGGACGGGTACGGGTAATGAAAATACAGGACGGATACGGGTACGGATACGGGTATTTATGGAACGGGTAAACAACAGGTACCGGGTATTAACGAGTGGGTAAAAAACGAGTATCGGATATTTTGTCGGATAGTACGCGAAATAGGTAGAATGAGAACATGTGATGAAACATATAGTTCAATAATCACGTAGTTTAACATATAGTAGTCCAAGTAAAACATAGTTCAACATAGAGTTCAAAACAAGACGCATAGAGTCCAATTAATACATAACCCAACAATAACAGAGTCCAACACATAGATAATCGGGTACCCGAAAATGCAAAAAAGATCGGGTACCCGTACTTGACCCGTTTTATCTCGGGTAGTATCGGATACTGCTCATCCCGTATCCTACCCATACCCGCATGCATCTGATCGGGTACGGGTACGGTACTACCCGTTTATTTGCGGTACGGGTACTACCCATCTGTTTCGGATAATTTTTCTTTCGGATCGGATACGGCTCGGGAATTACCCGACCCGTTTTCACCCCTAGAAATAACCCATGCAGCAAAATGCTATACGTAATAACATCAGGCTTAACTCCTTTGCTCAGCGTTTCTCTGAATAGAGTTAATGCATCCTCTATCCTACCATTTTTACAGTAGCCATCAAGCAAAGTGTTATATGTAACAACATCAGGCTTCAAGCCAATTGAGACCATAATAGAAAGTAACTTCATCGCTTCATCCATATTACCAAGTAAGCAATATACATGTATTAGTGTATTATATGAAGAGGCATTAGGCTTCGCACCTATCTGTACCATCCAGTCGAAGAGATTTTGGGATTCTATAACCCTTCCTTCTTTGCATAGGTTGCCCATTATTGTATTGAAGAACACGGTGTTAGGACTGATGCCTCCATTCATCATTCCAAAAAATAATTCCTCAGCCTTCTACCATTTGTCACAGGTACACAGACCATGAATAAGGGTCGAGTAAATAACGATGTCGGGAGTCAATCCTTCTCCAATCATCTGATTCATTTGGGACATAGCATCATCCACTCTGCCCACCTTGCAAAGTGCATCTATTACCGTTCCATAGCTGACTATATCAGGGTCCAATCCTTGCTGCCGCATTTTGATAAACAGAAGCATTGATTCATTAATCATTTCATGTTTAGCATATGCACGTATCAATATGTTGAATATATGATGATCGAGTGCAATACCATTCCTAACCATCAAATCAAGGAGATCATGCGTATCAACAAGAGCTCCTTTGGTGGCATATGCGTGAAGCAGAATACGGTACGTGGAAACATCTGGTATTTGGCCCCTCTTGCGCATGGAATCAAAAATCTTTCTAGCTTCTGCGCATCTTCCATTCTTGCAAAGATGGCTCATCAGCATGTTATAAGTAACAACATTTGGTGCAGGACCATCTCTGCACATTTTCTTCAAAATTCTAACCGCCTCTTCCCACTGTGCTGAAGAGCAATATCCATGGATCAGAGTATTATATGTGGTATTATCCGGCATAACATCATTATCGAACATCTGTTGAAGGACCGCCTCGGCCCTGTCCATTGCTTGAGCCTTGCAAAGTCCAGAAATGATCGAGTTGTAAGTCACGACATTCGGTGAAATCTGACGATCCAGCATTTCACGAAATAGGCTGTAAGCTTTCTCCACACGATCCTCTTTTAAGAAGCCATCAATGACGGTGCTATCGACACCACATTAGGTGCGCTTGTTGCCTCAAATCATCGACCATCAAGAGGAGCAGCTCTAGTGCCTCTTGGCTTTTCCCCTCATTGCAGAGCCCTTGAGAAGAATCTTTGAGGAGACGACGCCAGACTGCGGTAGTGCTCGGGCATTCGCCGGAGCACTATATTAATGCGTCGCTCGTCCTCTTCGGGCACGAGTCCTTTGAGCGATTGATGGAAGTCGATGGCGTTCACCTTCCATCCGTCTTAATGGCGTGGTTGAAGGCGGCGAAACCGAGGTCCAAGCGGTCCGCATGGCGGCAGCAGTCGAGGAGGATCTTTGTAGGTGCGTATATCGGAGCCACCTTCTGGAGCGGCTCGCGCAATGCGGTTGAAGAGGGAGACGGCAAGCACGAGGCCATCGCATGCGACAGCGGTGAGGCGGTTGACGGCCTTGAATGGAGGGGCCACAGTGGTGGAGCAATTCGTCGAGCAAAGTAGTCGTCTGGCGCCAATGTCTCCGGCATGAATCGGTCTTGGATAATACGCCCAGCTCAAGCGGTCTTTGCGTCACGCGACGGGACATAGCCGGACAACCGCAAGGAGAGTAGGAGCGGTGGTGCGTCTGCGCCTTTGTGTGCTTGTGATGGGAGTGGGAGTCTTGGGAGTGGGAGAATGGGGGTGGTGGTGGATTTGGGAGGAGAGAGCGCTTGAGGTGGCTACGGCCCCGTAATAATGCAACTTTCATGAGCATCTTATAGCTCTCTTTTTCTAAAATTATATAAATATACACGAATAAAGTAGATGATTTACTTCTCTCTTTGATAGTTTCAAGGTTTATATAACTTAGGCCCTGTTTGGGAGAGCTCCAGATCTCAGCTCCAGCTCAGAGCTGAAACTTATAGGCTAAAATAAAGTGAATTAAGTTTATATTTTTAGTCTAAAATGTAAACAAGATGATCTACCTAAACACTCTTAATGTACCCTGGCTCGGCTCCACAAATTTCTGGAGCTAGAAATACCCTGCTCCACCAACTCCACAGATTTTGGTGGAGCTGGAGCTGTCCCAAACACCCCCTTATATTAGAAAAGGTAGAGAAGCATTTCTCAATTTACATAGTTATTGGCGCCAAAAAAGAGCTAATCGGCTTCAACACATGCGAACGTAGAGTTCAAACAAGGTTCAAAGCGTGACAGCCAATTTGATCATACAATCAGCAAAATAGATCGAAATAGCTATTAACTGATTTAATCAGCTTAAACCAAAATAGATCGAAATAAATATTACAGCCGAATAAACTCCTTAATTGGCAAGATAAATTTAAACAGCTACTACAGCCGATTAGATGATAGGTTTGTTTTTGTAACATTCTGAAAATTTTAAATAAATAAATAAAAATATAAAAATCTAGAAAATGAAATTGAATAAAATTTTCCGTTAAAATTTAGAAAATGAATTATAATCTGTAAGGACCAGGATTACCAATTCCGACCCTTCTGAGTATAACCGTGCTAGTCCAGGATCAGCTAGCACACTCAGCAACATAGTGATGATAACATAGACATATCATAACGTAAACAACAGTAAATAAGCAAAAGAGAGTAAACATCATCATCACATTATTACAAGTATCGAGCCTTACGGCTTAAGTGAGTAAGTAGCAGCGGAAAAGTAGCAACAAAAAGAGCCAATCAGCATGCCCACAGGCAACCGACTGGGGTACACTCCCTAGAAGTCCGGATCCTCCTCCTCATCAAAGCCTTTACCGCAGATGTCGAACGGTGAATTGCAGGCTCTGAGATAGCTATATCTGATCTCCTCATCTGCTATATGGAATAAGCAGCCCCGCAATGAAAAGCGAGGGTGAGTATGCAACATACTCCACAAGTCTTGAAAACTTAATGCAAATAATTAAATGCAAGGCTTGAATAAAGGAAGGCATATAGGGTTCATTTTGCATAAAGCAGGAATTTAAAATGAAATACAAATATTAATTTCATAAAGCGGCATTTAACAAAAAGTAAATAGCATAAATAATTAAATTTGAAGTATAACAATTTTTCAGGTTCCAACTACCTGGTTGGCTCCAACCGCCAAACTAAATCCGGGAGTTCCAACCACTCACGGATTCCCAAACCACATTTTCATTTAAACCAAATTCATCATTTTTTTTCAATTTAAAACCAAAACCACAAAATCTACTATGCGAAAGTGTTCCATGCTTGCCCTTAACCGTGGGCACGGCTACTCAAGTAGTTTTAACTCTACAGAGGGTGTACACTTTACCCACACGACATGATCAACCCCTTTTGCCAAGCTATTGACACACTTCCTTTGGTGTGTCGGCAGGGAGACCATGACAAGGCCTTTACAATGCATAATACCGCTACCGACTTCGCCCGCTAAGGTTTCACCGCTGTTAGGGAATCCACCCAGTACAGAAGCCCCCTCTTGCGCCTTGCAAGTGTCATCCCGACAACCCACTCAACCCAATGGCGAAGTCAAATAACGATACATGCAAATTACTTAGCCAGGTCATACCCATATAGACATGTGGTTGTACTGTATAGCATGGACCAAGGTAACACACGACTGGTCCTTAATTGACTAGAGCGGAACAATCACATTCCAAAATTTTGTGCATCCCGCACCCGCCACACAACCATCCGCCCCGGTCTAAATCATTTTTCACTTTTATTTTCCAATTAATAATAATAATAACGGCAACACCAATTGCCATAATTTCACAATTCAATTTTGAATCAAGTTTGAAAGAATTTCCATAATGGTAAGGTACCGAAGTGATTAAGCATGGCTAAGCAATTTCTACTGTCCCATACCAAAATAATTACCATTAATTACAGTAATTAATTTTCCTAATGCGTTAATGGTTGTCAAGATTAATATCAATGTGGGCATAACAAGATGGGATATAACTAAACATTTAAAACGGCATTGAAGTACGGTACGCAAAGTAATAAGCATGCAATAATTTAAAACGAAATAATATTTTCATAAACTTGGGATCAATATGGTCAAGGAAGACTTGCCTTCAACTGCTCCTACTGGATCTACCTCGGTCAGATGATCCGCTCGCTCAACAGCTGCGTCGTCTACACCCGAAACGAGACAAAAATAAATAAAACAAAATTCAAATAAAATCCAAAAATTCAAAAGAATGACACCAGCAGATAGATCATGATTTTATATGAATTTAGAAATTTGAATCGTTCGAATCGGAGTTCGAACGGAGGAGAACGGGCTCTCGGAAATTTCTCGAGAGGAAAAATCGGGAAAATCACTAGGGTTGACACGTGTCGCTCTGCGATTGGCTGAGATTCGGAATTTATTGAAAATCAAGAAAATAAGGAAAAATGCCCCTGACACGTGGGGTCCGCGCGTCAGCGATACGGTTCTTGGTGAACCGGGTTCACGGACAGGCGTACGGGTGACGGGTGGTGCTCGCTGATGTGGGCTAGGGTCGACGTGGCGACACCGTGGCGCGAACGTGTCTTGCACGTGGCGCCACGTGGAGGGTGATGAGGCGTTGACTCGGTCCTAAGCCACGCGGCGCGCGACTGACCGCCCATCGTAGATCTAGCGGTGGAGGGATGGCGGCAGGGTGGCTTACCGAAGACGTGAACGTGGCGAAGATCTGATCCGTTGAAGACTGATCGGACGGCTACGGCTGGTGAGGAAAACACGACGGCGATACGGCAATGCTAACCACCGGAGTTGGGGAAGACGGCGCGCAACACGGCGAAAGGAAAATAAGGAAAAATGCCCCTGACACATGGGGTCCACGCGCCGAGCATCGATTCTTAGTGAGCGGGTTCACACAGACGGCGTCTGGTGACGGGTGGCACTCACTGATGTGGGCTAGGGTCGACGTGGCGACACCGTGGCGTGAACGTGTCTTGCACGTGGCGCCATGCGGAGGGTGACGAGGCGTTGACTCGGTCCTAAGCCACGCGGCGCGCGACTGACCGCCCATCGTAGATCTACCGGTGGAGGGATGGCGGCAGGGTGGCTTACCGAAGACGTGAACGTGGCGAAGATCTGATCCGTTGAAGACCGATCGGACGGCTACGGCTGGTGAGGAAAACACGATGGCGATACGGCAGTGCTAACCACTGGAGTTGGGGAAGACGGCGCGCAACACGGCGAAAGGGTGACGGATTGAGCAGAAGAGTTAGTGAATCTGGAAGAGGGTGACGAGACGAACTCAACGGTGCCAAGAAATATGGCGGAGACTCACCGGAGAGGGAAGAAGAGGCGGCGAAAGGGCTCGGCATGACTTGGAACTCCAGCGAGGGCTAGCAGCTACAATGACCTCCGGTAGGTGAAGTAGGGGAAAAGAGGCAAGGCGTGAAAGCACCTGTGAAGTCAAGTGAGTTTTATAGCCTAGGGATGCGGGAAAATGACACGGAAGTCGAGGGCGGCATGCGCGGCTAGGTTTAAGGCTGCACAGGCGGCGGCGGCTATTCGGGGCGACGTGGCTTCATCGGTGACGTCCGTGCGGTGATCAATCGGACGGCCAACACGCGAGACGAATGGTGATCGTTGGATCGAAATCCAACGACGGGGTGAGACGCGGTTTTTGGGTTAGGGTTCAGCCAGGGTGGCGGCGCGGATACCAACCATTGGATCGAAGATCAGTGGCTGAGGAAATCGATGAAAATTAGGGTTTGGCTGAGTTGGGCTGTGCGAGAAAACGGGCCGACCGACGGTGGAATAGGAACGGGCCGAGCGAAATGAATAGTGGACTTCGGCCCGAAGAGGAAAAGAAAAGGAAAAAGGATTTTTCCAAATTTGAGAAAATGCCAGAAATTCAAATAAACTCCAATAAATTCAAATAAATAGCAAATAAACTCGGAAAAATCTCCAAAAATATAGAAAAATTCAATGAAGCACGAGGAACCCAAATAAAACAAGAAATAATTAATTTGAAGTTTAGTTTAATCATATTAAATCCTTTTCGACTTTTGAAAATTCAAATTAAGCTGGATTAAATTCGAATAAAATGCAACGGGTTCGGATTTTAAAATTCAAGCACAAGGAAACTCAAAAACGGAATGTTACATAATCTTATCCTTCATCTCAACAAGTCGAAATCAACCTTAATCAAAGGATGAGCTGCAAAATAAAATTTACCAATCAATCAAAATATGAAAATGAATTGAAAATAAAATTCAAATTGAAATTTCATTTAATCATAAATTATTTTGAATTTTGGTTCTTAAGAAATCCTTTTTATATAAACTCTAATAATGGATAAAGAGAGGAGCAAAAATATTACAACAATAAAATAAATAAAAATTTTAACTAATACTAGGAAAACTCCAGCGACTCATTTAAAAAATTTAAAAATGTCATATCAAGCATTTATGAACGAATTAAAAGCTATTTAATGTATCTTGACTAGCAATAGTAAAAATGTCTGAATTAAATGAAAATATTCCATCGTCATTTCGATCTAAAAATTTTATATTATCTTCCTCAGTAATATGTTAACATACAGTAAAAATTTGACAAATTAATATATTGTTTTTAATATTTAAAAATTCAAACATTGAGAGATTAGAAAACTAGTAATCTGATTGTCGAATTTTAATAAAATAAATACAAAATTTTTAAATATGAAAATTTTATGAAATTCTAATAATATCAATAGAAACTAGTCTTGAATTGTATCATAAATGGTACAAAAGAAATCTGAAATAAATGAAATTGATTTCTAAATAACAATATGTCAGTAGGTTATTTGAATATGCCAAAGGATTTAAGAAATGAACTAGTCTTGAATTGTATCATAAATAAGAGAAAGATTTATAGATATGCATGTGTTGAATAAACTAGTAGTATACCTACACCTGTACATAATTCAGAATGGAGTATGAGACTAAATCACTTTACAACAGCAAAAGATTGCATATAACTTCCTGAGTTAAGTACCAGATTAGGCAAAGCTAGTCTTAGCATATTCTATGAGAGAAGCCCATAATAATAGGCAAAATGAACTAAATTAAATTTAACTTATAAAAGCCTTTAATCTTCATATGCTTGTAAACTATCGCGGCCAAAGTCAAAATAATGGAAAACCTATTTTAAAACACTTCTAGGATCATCCCCTGCATATACCAAAAAAATGAGTAAGTGATTATGTTTAATGTAGTCACAAACTTAAAATGAAATCCTAATCCCGATAAAGTCAATTATGTGACCATTTAAACCTTTTCGACAACTCTTGAAACTTCTCGCCTAAATACCATTATTTGGGAACTTAGTCCAGAAACACTCTCCATTATATGTACTATCATAATCTAGGAAAATATTTTAATTAGAGCTTGCTTTGTATATAAATCCTACTACTGCAAATACCCTTCGTAAAATGGTCGCTAGAAAACTAAGCCAACTAAACAATTTCAATGGCCTGCAGAATCACTCGTCTAAATGCAAATTTTGGAAAGATCAGCGTAGAAACATTATTTGATATATGAACTACTGTATTCTAGAAAAAAATATTAGTTACAACTTGCTTATCAATGAAATCTAGCTAATTGAAAACCCTTAAGTGTTAATCATTCGCTTCACCATTCTCGCCGATTCCGTATAACGTAAACGTTATAATATCACATAAGCCATTTCAACGATGAATATAATATCTCGTCCAAACCCTAACATTTATAAAATCAGTTTAGAAACACTCTCCAAAGTATAGACTACAAAATATGTAGAAATAATCTTATTCCGTTATGCAATGAATATTAATCCTAGTAGTAGAATAACATAAAGTATTATGATTGTCGAACAAGATAATATGAATAAACGAACTCGATACTAATGATGAAATCTATATTTAAGATATTTGTATCATCAGAACCTTATCAAAGGCACGAATATATAACTATTAACCTATCATAATATTTCCAATATATTCAAACTAATTCTTATGCAATGTTAATAAGAAATGAATACTATTCACCAGCGTTCAAAAAGGCGGAATTAGGCGGCGCCTAGGCGCTCCGCGGCCGGCCGCCGCCTCGCCTAGGCAGGAAAGCGTGCCCTAGGCGGAGGGGACACCTAGGCGGCGCTCGGCGGTGCTCGGCGGCCGCTCAAAGTGGTCTAGGCATAGCTCAGTGACGACAGCGAGGCTCGGCGGAGAAAAGGCGGAGGTAAGCGCTGCCAGGGTGGATAAGAGGGGAAAACCCGAGGGGGGGAAGAGGGAAGCTATTTACCAGTCCCGAGCCGAGGGGAGGGGAAGAGGGAAGCTAGGTCGCCGAAGATCGTGCTCCGCGCCTCCGCCCGTCAGCCGCCGGCGCCCCCGAGATCCTCCCCATCTCCGGCGCCCGGATCCTCCCCGCCTCCCCACCGCCAGCACCCGAGAGCCGAGGTCGTCCTTCCGACTCTGCGCCGAAGCCGAGATCCTCCCCATCTCCGACTCTGCGCCGAAGCCGAGCAGCCCGAGCTTGTCTTCCCCAACTCCGCTCCGAGCTTGTCTTCGCGCCAGCGCCGTGCTCTTTCTTCGCTCCCAATCGCCCGATCTCTGAGGTGAGCTCCCGATCTGTGAGGTTTAGGGCGAGTGGGCTGTGGGCGACAGGGCCTCAGGCTCAGGCAGAGGAAAAGCCGAAAAGTATGGGGATTGTATTGCTTGCACAGGCGTCAGGCCGATTGGGGATTTGGGGTTGGGGAATTGTATTGCTTGGCTGCTTGCTATCTTGCACATTGGGGTTGTTGAACCTAATTATGTTTTGGACTATGTTTTATGACTTTGTTATGCGTAGAACTTAGTTTTGTGACTATATTATGTGTGAGACTATGTTTTGTGACTATATTCTATCTTTTATATATGTCTTTCACCATTTTATTTCATTGCAGCATGCCATTTTGTGATTTCCGCCTAGGCGCGCCTAGGCGCCGCCTAGGCGGGCTAGGCGCTAGGCAGTGGGTCTCCGCCCGCCTACCGCCTAGCGCTTTTTTGAACCTTGCTATTCACATATATACATTATACAACAACTTGATTAATGTTTAATTCTATTTATCTAAATAATTTTTGCATCTTGAATTTGATATTATAAATAAAAGAATACTAAATTTTAGCTTCTTGTATTCATAAAATAAAAATAGATAATACATAAAAGAAGTCATGCCTATTTCTATAGAAAGTTTTTATTTGCTTTTCTATCTATTTTCTTTTTACCCTTATTAAAATTTATTATTTGCTATATTTCCGTCGAACGATGTGTAGAACTCGACGTTACTAACTCCGTCGTCGACAATGCCAGCTACGACCACGACTTCGTCATAAGCTACAAATAAGCAAGGCAAGCACCCCTTTGATCATATTGATCCTAGCATTTATTTTCCTTTTGTTTATCAAATGATTTCATGCATGCATTTATTTTTAGTAAATTCGCTATTTTGTGGTACTAGTAGATATACCTGTTGTTTCATGAATCTCCCTTGATAAGTATGGATGTGTGAACCTTGGTAACTATAGGAAAGGGTTAGACAATATATAATGTCAATAATAACCATGCTTTAGAACCAACGATGAATCAATGATGATGATGATCAGATCAAAAGTTGTTTCTTGAGAAATTGAAAACATGTTTGGGCTATGATGCTAATGGTTATTGGTATTTTAGGTAAAAATCCAAAATAAAATTATGATTTTGATGCCGGGCAATTATTGGCAATAGCCAGATGTACAAGAGGACTTGTACGTAGTGTAGGGTGGAGTATTGCCCATGTCGGATTAAGGATCGAACATCGTGTTGTATGATCCAAGATAAATCCGTGCAACCACAAGTACTGGGATGTGGTAGTGTTAACTTATTAAGTTGCTTAAATCTGGCTTTGCACATTGGTAGGCGGGAGATAGTAGAAGCACTCCGATCAAGGTTTGCTTATGAGGGGCTTCCACACCGCAGTGTGGGTAAATGCATACCGGTATAACTGTGTACGCCTTGTTATGAGAAGAAACCTTTAGTATAGTGGTATTACTCATATTTCCATTTCAAAAGATGATGTAGGTCTGCCATTTATGTTTCTTCTCCCTAGCAAGGGTTAGCGTCATTGGACTGGTGCAAAGTCGGGTTTAGGTAATGTAACGGTTATGTTATGATCCCCATGCAGACACACCTAAGGAAGTGTGTTAACTGGCCTGGCAAAAATGGTAGATCATTTCTTGTGGATAAAGCTGTACACCTCTGCAGAGTGTAAATCTAATCGATTAGCCGTACCCACGGTTATGAGTGTCTTGGTGAACTGATACAAGTTAGGCTTTGGTATTTTCTAAAAATGGGTTTTGGGTTGAAACTTGTTTTACAACTGATTATATCTTTAAGTCATTGGGTTGACATTGTTGGACTATATGATTGGATTATGGATTTGATTATTGGACTACTGAATCATTGGATTATTCAATGCTTGGGAAGAGCTGTGAGTAATACTTATTTCTTATCAGCAATCTTGCTTTTACAAATTCTATTTCTCAATTACAACTTGTCTTACAAATCAAATGTTGCTTTATGCAAATTAATCGTAGAAGCTTTCCTTGACATGACCTGCATTTATGCATTTGCAAATACCACCTTAAGTCTTGCTAAGTACGAAAGTACTCAACCTTGCTTATTATGTTGTTTTAGGTGAATAAGGCAACGAGACTCCAAAGAATATATTTTCATCGCATGTTACGGGAATTTCAAGTAAAGTGTTCTTTCTGGGGATTTGCACCTTGTCAGTTGCCTGACGGTCAGATGGGCATACTACAAGACTTTGCTTTTCCTGTAATATAATTATTTACTCTAAGTTGTAAAATACATTGTATAATTTAATTTCCGCTTTAATAATTATGATGTGTGGTTGTGGATCCAATTGTTGTAAATGTGCGTACTAGCTACTGATCTAGGGACTAGTACGGAATGCACATTAGATTTCCATCTTTGCATTTTTGCAAAAATGGGGGTCATTACAATTTTGTCCGAAAAAGACGAAGCACAACAAGATTTGTATGAAAATAAACCTGAGGTAGTTGGTGTAAATTGAAGATGATCAAAATCGAGCGATACGCAACTTTATTGTAAAAAACAAATTTTAGAGGAAAGAGGTTAAATCTAAGAATAATTCTTAGTTGACAGAAAGTAAATAAAAGTACATACAATGTTGATTGATTGATTGTTGGATATCCTCTTTGTCTTACCTTGGGGTCCTTGTTATAGCGCATAGGTCGATTGTATTTTTCTCTATCTCCTCAATCCATAACTCAATTTCAAAACATAGTTTTGACCACTAATTTTTATTATAATATATTTATACAATCCAATAGAATTATAATATCATGGAAGTATTTTTCAAGACAAAGATACATATATGATTTTCATATATCCAATTTAAAAATATATTTACAATCAAAGTTTTAAAAGTTTAACTGTAGTTATATCCAAAACAACAATTATTTACTACCGGAGGGAGTACTATGGATTTGTACTGGTTCGATGCCGATTGTATGATGCCAATCCTATGGGTGGGCATTTTTAAACCAAAACCGAAAAACTGAACCAATCCGAACCAAACTAGCCAAAAAATTTGGTTTTTTCGGTTTTCGGTTTTTGATTCGGTTTATATTTCGACTCTATCCGGTTTTCGATAGTCGGTTCGGTTTTTAAATCTTAAAACCAAACAAACTGAGAAAGCAAACTACCTATTCGGCCAATCAACCATTCGGTTCCCCATTTTCCCTAGCCGCACTGTTGTCCGTCCCCAGTCCCCACGCTAACCCGCACAACCCTCGCCTCCCTACTTCTCCCCGGGCCCCTCGCCTCCTTTCCTCGCCGCTGCCAGTGCGCCTCCTCCCTCCCTCTCCCCGTGTGCGCGGCTTGGTGGCTCCCGCCAGCCGCGGTCTGGCGTCCCACCCCCTCCCTCCCTCGTCTCCTTCTATCTCATCTCGAAGGTTTGCTCGGAGCTTGAGGCCCACCTCGGCATTACCGACCACGTCCTCGCCGAGTTCATCGCCGACCTCGGCCGTGCGTCCACCTCTGTCGCCGACTTCGCCGCCAAGCTCAAGGCCAATGGTGCTGAGTTGTCGGACTATTGGGAGATGCGAGGACAAGGAAGAAGGGCTAGGGATCTGGGTGGTGGACGCCGGGTGCTTCGTCCGCTTTGACAGCGCGCGCTATCGGGAGAGGCTCGTCCAAGTCTCCCAGATGCCTAGCTCCGGTCCGACGTTCCGCCCCTTCCCACCTCCCTCCCTCATCTCCCTCTCGCTCGTCTCGATGGTCTGCTCGGAGCTCGAGGCCCACCTCGGCGTCGGCGACCGCATCCAAGCCGAGTTCATCGTCAGCCGAGCGTCCGCCTTTGTCGCCGACTTCGCCGCTAAGCTCGAGGCCAACGGCACCGAGTTGGCGGACTACCGGGAGATGCGAGGACAAGGAAGAGGAGGCCAGGGATTTGGTGGTGGACACCGGGTGCTTCGTCCGCCTTGATGGTGCATGCAATCAGGAGGGGCTCGTCCATGTCTCCCAGATGCCCGGCCACGAGGGGCTCGTCCATCCCCAAGATCTGAATCGGCCAGCAGCCATGGGCAGAGGCGTAGAGCCTTCCAAATTCGGTTAAACCAAAAACCAAATTAATCGGTTAATTCAGTTTGGTTTTTAGATGAGTTCAGTTTTGGTTCAATTAGCAAAATCCAAAAACCGAAATATTTAAAAATTGAAGAAACCGATTGCCCATCCCTAGCCAATCCGTCAGTCGACGAGCACCAAAATGCGGGGAGGCCCCAGAGCTCACCAATTCCTTCCACTTTGAGGGAAAGAATATTTACAAACCGCGCTTATACGAAGAACAGATCAACGGTGCAATTGTGCCTAAAAGAACACTGAGGACAAGAGATGACTGACCACTAGAAATAGATGAACACTTCAGAATTGTTAAAACTTAATACTCGACAGTTTAAATACCGGAGATAACATAATGGTACACAGTGCTACAAGCTTACAAAGTAGTATAATGCATCGAAGGCATCAGTTAACACATTGACTGATTCCTGTTTATTTGGTCCAAATAGCGTATAGTACAACTTGAAAATGGGGCTCTTGCCACAATAATGTACAACGACTGATGGAGCAGAGAAATTTCAATACATCTCAGACAGATTCAACGGCTGCCATGGTGCTAATTCACGATATAGTTGTCCAACTCAGCGAGGAGGGCACAATAAGCCAAGGATCAAAAAAATTGGAATTAGAATGTTGGGACAGACTGGGATTTTTTGTAGATATACAGAGGCAGAAAATTGTTCTCCTGGTCTCAGCTTTGGGATTTCTCCACCTTTGCCTTGATCTTCTCTCAATGATTGCCTTCTCGGTGTCGAGGCTGAACATCCTGTTGAGGGCGTGCATGTTCTTGAGCGTTTGGTCGAGGGTGCAGCTGTCGCTGCCGTCGCATCTACTTCTCCGTCTAAGTTTGCAAGACATATTTCTTCTAGGCATATAGACCAAAAACTATTAAAAATAACTAGATTACCCTTAATTAATATCACCAAGCACTATACTCAATACATACATATAGAGAATATAAAATAAAGATAGATATTTATTAAGGGTATAGAGAAAACGCCTCACAAATTTTACATTAGAATATAAAATACGCTCTATATTTATAAGCAAGACTCGATTACATCCTTTCATATGTTTTTTTACGGAACATATGTATGATGTTTAATTACCACATGGATAAGACTGAACCAATGTCAGGGTACAGCGTCACCTCCATTACCACATAATGGTAGATGATCACTTTCCAGTGAAAAATGAATACTAATAGAACAAATTTACCTTGTCGTTAAAAACATTTTCGAGAAATAAAACCACCTCTATATGCTATAAGGACATGGACCTCTCAAGTCTCAACTACACCAGATTAAGAATGAATAAACTAATTAGGAAACATTCTCAAAAAGAAAGAGAAAAATCAAGAGAGGCTGCTCACTACACAGTTATACGCTACACATTGAGTGAAGAACACTGTAGTTGAACCTTCCTCATATTTTCTTTGCCATTTGACGTCTTCTTAGTGTTGCATACAGCTATGTTTTTGCACGTGTTAGTTAGACGACGCTTAATTCGTTAAAGCTGGGATCTTATGCACAAAGTGACCCGTTCGACGCGCATATGATGCAACCATTTCAAGTCAAAACTGGAAGTAGGAATGCCGCAAAAAGCTATACAGGTCAATACTGTTTGAGAGATCATGCCGCAGAAGATCCCTACTCGTTAAGAAGCTTTTTCTATGGAGTGAGGTTTGGCTTTGACTAGAATTTTTGCTCTTTCTTTGATTCTTCTTTGTCTGTTAGCATCTAGCTTTTCACCTATGTTGACCGAATACCACGATACGTTTCGGATACACGATACCGTGATACGACTTTTCTCAAAAACACCGATACGTGTACATAATAATAATAATATAAAATTAATGAATTCTTGTAAGGAAATGACAAATGAGAAACTGATAATACCTTAATATTAATGTAGCCAAGTACTTTCTTTATAGTTCTTCCTCATGGTTGTTTGCCTTATACAAGTTCATAAAACCAATATAATGAAGTAACAAAGTAGCTTACATCTGTTCAACCACCTTGATGCAGTAAGAATGTATACCTTGATGTGGTTTGAACAAGCAAATGCACCTTGATGCATTAAGAAAATGTACCTTGATACCGGATCGGAGGATCGGGGGAGATGGCCGGATCAGGGGAATGCTGGTCGACGAACAGAGAAGGATTGGAGTGGCGGCGGCGTGAGAGGGCGATAGCATCAATTGGAGAGGCAGACCTGTGGCGGCGTGGCGGATCGGGGGAGGGGAGCGGCCAGCCGGCGGCTGCGTGGGCGGATCGAGGGAGGGAAGCTGTGGGCCCGCTGCGGCAGCACTGACGACATGGGTGGCGGAGTGAGAGGTCGCACGATTGGGACTCGGGAACTCGGCTTTTGAGATGTGTTGTATCGGGACTATGTTGAGATGGGTATTATTTAGGGTTACCTGTATCAGAAAAGTATTCGAGAAGTATCTAGGCTTTTTCTTTTTATGAAAAATTGGAAATTAATGGATATGTGCATGATAAGTATCAGATACGGGTATGCCAGTTTTCCAAGTATCAGCGCAACGCAGCTTTTCACACTGAATGGCCAAACATCTCACATATGTCCTCCCACTGGTACATATTTCTACTCCCCCGTTCAAGTTTTAAAGCTTATTTTTTAATAGTATTGTTCATAAATATAAACATATTTTATATTTTTATAAAATTAGTGTGATGTTTTCTCTATACCCCTAATAATGATGTTTTCTCTATACCCCTAATAAATATCTATCTTTATTTTATATTCTCTACATGCATACAATGAATACAATGCTTAGTGATAATAATAAGAGATAATCTAATTATTTTCATTGTCTTCTTGGTCTATGTGCCATAAAGAAATACTTGGATAGAGGGAGTATTCCATAATAATATCATCGATGGGTGTTGGACCGTTGATGCTAAGCAGGTCATTGTGTTGTAGAAATTGCGGTATTAGCAAATTTATCATTACATTAATCCCTAGCATAAAGAATAACTATGGATCAAAAGGATCATAAAAGCATATGCTAATATATTGAAACATGATACTTGACTATCATAGTAAATGTACTCATAATCAAATATATAAGCATATGCATGTTCATGAACACTAATAGAGGCAAAACAACTAGCATAAAGCTCAAGTTGATCCAAAGGTGTTCTTAGATGTTGGGTTGCCTTAAAAAGCCTTCCTCACCACTAGGGATAAGTTATAGAATAATTTGTGACAACCTTACCTCAATTACCAATTTTTAATACTTTAGAGTTTGTGTAAACCTATATGATTGATTATATTTCAAGCAATATGCAAATAATAGTGAACCAACAAAAGATATGCCTATTGGAACAACAATAGAAGCTAACAGAGCTTTAACACAGTCAGTCAAAGAAAGATTGACAAGTGGGATAGCTGACAAAGTAAGTTTGTAACATTCCAAATTTGAGCTTCTTGAGTGTCTGAATTTCAAAAGGAACCAGTTGCATTTTATTTGAATTAATTCTAGCTTAAATTGAATTTTCCAAAAACAAAAGGAGTTAATTTGACTAATCTATACCTCAAATTAAAGTTTTTCTATTTTTGTTAGGTTCCTTGTGCTTCATGGAATGTTTCTGTATTTTTGGAGGTTTTTATGAATTTATTTGCTATTTATTTGAATTTATTTTCTTTTATTCTAAAGTCTAGAATTTCTTAAATTAGAATTCGTTTTGAATTTCTTTCTCCTCCTCTCGGGCTGAATCCTTGTTATGCCCATTCTTTGTTCATCCGCCCGCCGCTCTGTTCCTCGGCGGCCCGACCAAAAACCCTAGCCGTCTTTGCAATTGGTTGGATCTTGATCCAACGACCTCACTTCACCAGCCTTGACCACCTTTACAGGCGACGCCCGATCGGCGCCGCATCGACGGCCAGAGTCGCTCCACGTTGCACCCCAGCCAAAACCCTAACCCTAACTCGCATCTTTCCTCGCCGTTGGATCTTGATCCAACGATTGTGCGTCGCCCCGCGTGTTGCACCGCCCAATTGTCGCCTCGTGGACGTCTTCGATGCGTCCACGTCACCCGTGCGCCGCCGCCGCCCGTGCAAACCCTAACCGCTACCGCCCTTGTTTTTCGCGCGTGGACCCGCCTCCCAAGGCTATTTAAGCCGCCGCCACACCCCTCCCTGTAACGACCCCCATTTTTAGCACAGATTGCCAAAATGGAAATCTAATGTGCACACAGTACTAGTCCTTGGATCAGTAGCTAGTACGCACATTTACAACAATTGGAATCACAACCATACATTTTATTAATTAAGCGGAAATGATTATACAAAGAAATCTTACAACTCAGAATATATAGCAGCGAAAGAAGCAAAGCCTTGTAGTGTACCCATCCATCCCGCAGGCAACTGACGAGGCATAAATCCCTAGAAAAGATCACTTCAAAGAAGAACCCGCAACCTGCGATGAACAAACTTCGAAGCTTCGCTACCTAAAAACAACGAATAAGCAAGGGTGAGTACTTTCGTACTCCGCAAGACTTAAGGTGGTATTTGCAAATGCATAAATGTAGGCCAATTCAAAGGAGGCTGTTACAGTTAATTTGCATAAAGCGAAATTGAATTTGTAAATCAAGTTATTTGCAAACAGAATTTATAAAAGCAAGTTTGATTGATATCAAATAAGTAAAGCATAAGTAACACTCACAGTCCTCCATGACGTGAGCGACGAATAATCCAATTCCTGAAATCCATCAATGTTAGCCCTTCGACATAAAGCACAGTTGCAAAACAAATGGAACCAACCCTTTTGAAAATAATAAAACATCTAACATTGGAATGACTTCTCCAAGTGCCCATGACCGCGGGCGCGGCTAATCGATTAGATTTAAACTCTGCAGAGGTGTACATCTTTACCCACAAGTCATGATCTTTCGACCATACATAGCCGTTACATTACCTAGACATGACTTCGATCCAGCCCGGGACGTTAACCCCCGCCATAGAACTAGAAACACACACGCAAGTCGTGGATCCACTTTCACACACCCAACACAACGTTTCTAAACATGGCAGGGCGTACACCGTTGCATTAGCAAGTAGAAACCCCGTCAAGCAGACCAAACCGGAATGCCTGTGCAAGCTCCCGTCTTCCCAAAAGAGCAAAGCCATGTCTAAATAACTTAATAGGCTAAGGCTACCCCATAAATAGCCCTCATGGTTGCATGGAAATCTTGGATCAATAGCGTCCCATTGCTCGGTCCTTAATACGACACGGGCGATACTCCACCCTACACTACATGCAATTCCTTTGGCACATCCGGCTATTGCCAATAATTGCCCGCATCAAAACCATAGTTTTATTTTGGGTTTTTAATCAAAATACCAGTAACCAACAGTGCTATTTCCAATGTTTTTAGGAAACAATTTTGATCTGATCATGCACATTGCTGATTCTAAAGCATGGCTAAGCATGAATAATATGAACGCATATACCCATGATGACATTAAGTAGTGCCTATCCTCAATCTATGGTTATCAAGGTTCACGTGTCCATAATTATCAAAGAAGGTTAATGAGACAACAGGTATAACTACCAGTACCACAAAATAGCAAATTTATAGAAAGTAAACGCATGTATAAACTGGTTTAGTAAAACAAAGAAAATTAAATACTGGGATCAATATGATCGAAGGGGTGCTTGCCTTACTTATTTGTCATCTAAGACGAAGTCGAGGATTGCGGTTGACGATGGCGATGACGAAGTCAGTGACGTCGGGTTCTACACGTCGATCAATGGAAAATACAGCAAAATACTAACTTCAATAAGGGCAAAAAGAAAATAGATAGCAAGAACAAATAAAACTCTTCACAAGAAACAGGGATTGCTCTTTATGAATTTATTAATTTTATTTCACGAATTCAAGATGCAAAAATTGGTAAAGATTAATAGAATTATCCATTAATTGAAAGGTTCATTGATTTTACTATTCATAATGCGATTTGGGCTACTTTATCACTTACGGGTTTTGCTCTATTAGGATTCAGATTCAAAGCAAGACGAAATAGGAATATTTCCCCAGATTATTGCAGATCATATCTTAGAGATCAATTCTAGGCTATTCTTTACTAAATTCAGATTTAGACGAGCTGCTATGCGAGCTGATGAAAAAACTTAAATGATCACATTAGACTATGAATGATTAGTTCTTTATCTTTAATTGATTTCGCGTAGAATTAGTTTTACGCAAGTTAGATCTATTGATTCGGGCTACTGATAACATTTCCACAACATTTGAGAAGGTTCTGGTGATACAAATAACTTAACTACAGGTTTCCTCGTTATTACCGAGAGCGTTTTACTCCAATTACAAAGTTCAGATTCATAATATTTTAGGTTATTCTGTTAACAGGATTTATATTTAAATCTTGACGAAATAAGATTATTTCTTCATATTATAGTAGTCTATACTTTGGAGAGCACTACTGAGCTAATTTCGTAAGTTCTAGGATTTAGACGCAACATTACATTCATCACTGAAAAGCCTAAAGGGGTTTTATAAAGTTTACGTTATACGGAATCGGCAAGAACATGAAGTGCGAGGTTAACACTTAAGGGTTTTGAGCTAATAAGATTAATATGCAAACCTTAACAAAATAAGATTCTTTTTATAGAATATGGTAGAATGAACTTTTTATAGTGCTTTTAAACTAGTTTTACTGATTTTAGCATTTAGACGAGTTATTTTATTAACTGATGAAATAGTATAAATGATCACAACGCGAACACTAAATCGGATCAAGTTTCATTCTAAGTTTGCAACTATACTATACATGATTCTTTACTCATTTTTCTGGCATTAATAGAATGCAATCCTAGAAATGTTCTAAAGTTGATTTTGCATTATTTTGTTACCAATCGCGATAGATTCCATATTTATTTGTTGTTGCAAGTTGCATTTCCTTTTACTAAAAGATTGCAAATTAAGTTCTATTTTAAATATTTTTACATAAATGGGTTCTTACTGTTTCCAGGAATTTCTTACAAATTTTTTATTATTTTATATCACATTTCTATTGGTGGCCATATTTAGGGTTTACTAATGATCATAAAGCAAGTAATTTAAACATGGTTCACAATTTAATATTTTTTGCACATTTGAACATCTCAGGGTCAGATTCACATATAAGAATTTATTTTATCATTTTATAGTTCATGGTGTATAGCTTTTATTTAAAGTCCATAATAGGGTCATTAGAAGATTTAAATTCCTAAAATTCATCCGTAGCTCAAAAATTAAATATTTTTGTATATTTAAAATGTTACTGATTTTATATGATTATAGAAATTTGTTCCACTGAAATTGAATTAAATTTGCAGAAGATATTGAAGTTTAATTAACAGTTGGTTTGGAAATTCATTGGAAAATGAAAATACGCTTTCTAAAGGAGAAGGCACCTTTTACCCTTTGAACTGGAGAAGCTGCACTGGCTGACAGAAGGGCCCCGTGTGACAGAGAAAGAAAACAGAGCAGCGGTTAGGTCATGGCGGCGACGGCGCTATGGCGGTGATCCGGCGACGGCGACGGCATGGGGAGAGAGAACTCGGCGAGGCGCATCCAGAGGTGGAGTCAATTCATCGGAAGAGAACCCGGAGTGGTGCACAGCCGAGCCCCTGCGGCGGCAACAATGGCGGCAAGTCGAAGAAGATGACCAAGGAGAATCCGACTTGAATTGGCAGCATTGTGAGCATCAGAGGACACTAGAGAGCCCATTTTTGCGGTCACTTCAACGGAAGAGTCACCGAGATAGGCTGCCACCGACGACTGGCTTTGAAGAAGACAAGCAACGGTGGCAGCAAGATTTCAGATGAAGGAGACCAAATATTTTTGCTGGAGTTTGATCACTAGAAGCTCTAGATGCTACCACTTAGGTTAATTTGAGTTTGGGTGATTGATTCAGTTGAATTTGATGTTTGGGCTGAGTTCTGGAGCTCCTGGTAATGGCAGAAAGGGGTGAGCTTCAGCGCTGGCTTGAGGAGAAAGGGGAAGAGATGAGGGAGAAGTTGAGCACTGCCTCTGGTGATCATTGAGTTGCAATGTATGGCTGAGGGACTAAGCGAATGAGTCGGCCTTGGTTGAGCTTGGTCTCGGTTGTGAGCTTCACCGAATGCGACAAGGCAAATAGGCGAGCTGGACAGTGCTTAATTGCTGCAGTATGGCACGGGACAGAGCGAGGATGAATGTGGCGATGATCGTGGCTGAGATGAGATGAGGCTGACGCTGAGGATGCGCCAATTCGGCGGGGTTCAAAGGCGTGAGCTCGGCTGAAGTCACCGGATCGGGAGACTTCGCCTCCTCAGTCGTGCGCACAGAGAAAGGTGAGGAGGAGAGAAAAGCTAAGCCTGACGGGTGGGCCAGGGTCCACCGGCAGGGACTGAACTGATTTCCCGTTGTGCGCAGAAGAATCGAGTCAACACGGAGATGGGTCCACCGGTCAGTGAAATGAGGTGGTAGAATTTGCGTTCTGGCTTGGCTGAGTCCAGTGCATGAATTTATTGGGCTACCAAATTCGAGTAGAAAATTTCCAAACTTTTTGACCGAAGTCACTGGATAGATATTGATGCTTGGTAAAATTTTGAAGTAAAAATGAGTTACCGAATAATTAATAATATTCCTACAACAGTGACTGCTCTAATTTCAGGTTTCAGATTTTGATTTTTATTTGAGAGCAAATGAAGTCTATTATTTTTGAAACATTGTTTTTCAGATCAATTTGAGCTAACAATGCTACTATAAAATTTTAAGCTCAAAATATAGTTCCATTGTTTCATAAAAATTAAGACATTGCAATTTCTAGATTTTTAGGGTTTCTGTTTTTAAATTTGGAAAAGTCCTAAATCACATTATTAATTTATAATATTTTTACCAGAGATAGATATTGCATTAAGGTTTTCATGATAATTTTCACAGCTTCATTTGTGACTCCAAAATATTTTATAAACTCTGACAATGCATTGTTTCGATTTAAAAGTTGTCTTTTCATTTTATCTCTTCATTTCTTTGTAAATAAAATTTCAATTGCTGGCTAAAATGATTTAATTGAATGATCAGGGTTCTCATGGCAATTTTATAAATTTTTAATTTTTATCGTTTTGCCTTTTTACCATTATCCATTCTTTAATTCCATTTGTTGGATTTTTCATACAAAGTATAAATCCAAAGAAATCCAAATAAAACCAATAATACCAAGAAAACTCAGAAACAATTATATTCAGATTCAAAATATATATTTTTACTCTATTAAAATTTTTGGGATGTTACACTCCCGAGGTTCGCCTCCTCTCGCCGCACCCACCGACCCATTCCGTACCGCCCGAGGCCTCTCCGTTGCGCCGCACGGCCTCGCCGAAGTTCCGCCGCCTCCTGAGATCTTCTCCGCCACGTATCTCCCTCGCCGATGAGTCTCCGCCATGATTTTTGGTCTCGTTGAACTCACCTTGAAGTCCTCTCTCTTTGGCCCAAGATCCATACGCGCCTCGTCGCGTTTTTGCCCCAAAGTAGAGTCTTCTTCCTCACATCCGGCGGAATCGCACCGCCGCCTCGCCGTCGTTGTGCCTTGATGGTTCCTGGCCATCCGATCGGCCATCAGCGCTTCGGATCGGGCCACGTCTCCCCGCTTACGCCCTCGCTTCGCCGCCGTCCGATCGGCCGCCGACGCTCGGGATCACGCCACGTCGCCACCGCCACATCGTCGCCTCCGCCGTCCGTCCGCGCGCCGCCGGATGTGCGCGCGTGCTAAGCCACGTCAGAGCCTCGCCAGCCGCCGAGTCAGCCGCCGAGTCATCCACCGCGTGGCCGCCCCGTGGCTGCCGCGTCAGCACCACGTCCGCCCTAGCACTCCGCGTGGCTGCCACGTCATCCTAACCCCCTCTGTGATCCCAGTCCATCGTGAGCCGAGCCTCTGACTAGTGGGACCCATATGTCAGCCACTTTCTTCTCCTCTTTTCTGTGATTTTTCTGGGAAATTCCGAAATCCAGCCAATCAAAGCTTGCCACGTGTCACCCCTTAGTATTTTCTCTGATTTTCTCTCCCGAGAAACTTCCAAAAGCCCGTTCTCCTCCGTCCGAACTCCGATTTGAGTGATTCAAATTTTTAAATTCATCTAAATTCATTCTCTATCTACCAGTGCCTTTCTTTTGATTTTTTGGATTTTATTTGAATTTATTTTATTTATTTTCTTCTCATTTTACGTGTAGACGACGCAGTTGAAGCGCAAGCGAATCATCCGGCAGAGGTAGCACCAGCGGGAGGTATTGAAGGCAAGTCTTCCTTGAACATGTTGATCCCAATTTTTATGAAAATATTATGTTGTTTTAAATTATGCATGCTTATTATTTTGCGTAATATACTTTAAATGTAGTTTTAATGCTTAGCTAAATTCCAACTTTGTTATGCCCTCATTGACATTAATCGTGACAACCTTTGACTCCCTAGGTAATATTAAATACTGAAATTGTTGATAATTAATAAGATAGTATGGGACAGTAGAATTGCTTAGTCCCGCTTAAATACTTCGGTATCTTACCATTATGGAAATTCTTTCAATCATTGTTCAAAATTAATCGTGAAATTATGGCAATTGGTATTGCTGGTATTATTTAATTAAAATAAAATGAAAATGGTTTAGACCGAGGCGGATGGTTGTTTGGTGGGTGCGGGACACACGAGATCTTGTACAGTGTTTGTTCCGCCCTAGTCAATTAAGGACCGAAGCGTGTGTTACCTTGGACCGAGCTTTACCGTGCAACCACAAGTCTATATGGGTACGACCTGGCTAATTAATTTGTGTGTGTCGTTATTGGCTTCGCCATTGGGTTGAATGTGGGTGTCGAATGGAGACACTCGCAAGGCGCAAGAGGGGGCTTTTGTACTGGGTGGATTTAACCCTAACAGCGGTGAAACCTTAGCGGGCGAAGTTGGTAGCGGTGTTGTACATTGTAAAGGCCTTGTCATGATCTCTCTGCCGACACACCAAAGGAAGTGTGTTAATTGCGTGGCAACAAGAGTCGATCATGTCTTATGGGTAAAGTGTACACACTCTGTAGAGTTAAAACTACTTGAGTAGCCGTGCCCACGGTCAAGGGCAGGCGAGGTACGCTAGCACATTGTAGATTTTCTGGTTTTGGTTTTAAATGAAAATAATGATTTTGGAAAACCGTGAGTGGATGGAACTCTCGGAGTTTGGTTTGGCGGTTGGAGCCAATCGGGTGGTTAGAACCTATGAAATTGTTATACATCAAATTCAATTATTATTTATTTACATTTTGTTAAATATTGCTTTATGAAATTACTATTGTTATTTCAAGTTAAATTCTGCTTTATGCAAATGAACCATATTATGCCTTCAATTGTTTAGCCTTGCATATAGTTATCATACATTATGTTTCCAAGACTTGCGGAGTACGGTGTGTACTCACCCTTGCAACATCCCAATTTTCCCAGAGGAGTTTGCTGAAGCTGAAGGTGATTATGAATTATATGCGTGTGGATTTGATGAAGGCGATCCGGACTACTAGGGCGCGTACCCCAGTCGATTGCCTGTTGGGCATATGGATGGGCTCATACTGCTACTATTGTTTCTTTCCGCTGCTTCTTACTGAACTTAAGCCATAAGGCTTGTTTACTTGTAATAATGTGGTTACAAAGTTATCTCCTTTTTGCTTAATTACTGTTATTTACTTTGTGATATGATTATGTTATCATCACTGTGTGTGCTAGCTTTTCCTGGACTAGCACGGTTATACACAGAGGGGTCGGATTTGGAAATACGATCCCGACAGAGGTGGTATCAGAGCCATATCGACTGTAGGTCGCAACCCTAGTTAGAATGGTCTTCTTAGTAAGAATTTCAAAATTATTTTCTAAATCGAACCAACAAATTTGAATTTAATAGTTTGTCTCCTCTTACCTTATTCTTAGGTTTCTATTTCTTTCCTTTGCTGAAATATTATTTTGGAAATTTAATTTGATCTTATCTCCTGAAATTTCTCAAAGCCTTCGGTCTTCTGCAAGAATTCCAATCAAGGAAGATGTTGATTCATGTTCTCTTCAAGACCGATGGAAGGAGCTACTGGAAAGATGAAGTTGACGAAGGAGCACTCAAAAGAATTCCTATGAAGAATAAGTGATAGTGCCCAGTAGTGTTGGAGCCTGTCATTCCTTCTTCGCTTAGTAACGTGTAGTCTGAGTTTATTTGGATTTTTGTTGCTTGCTTGTTGGGTGGGTTGTACGCTTGCCCTAGGCATTGTGCTGTAGCCACCTCTCGTTGGAGTTTTAGTTGCTTGTTTTGCCTTGGAATGGATACCTCCCCAGTCTCCTTATGTTTTGTTTTTCCCTCTTGTCTTTTGCTAACCTTTCCTTGGCTGTTGCTTCAGATGGAGAGTTAGGGAAGAGGTCGTGGAGCTGGTCGCAGAGGCCGTGGTCGTGGTCGTGGCCGGGTAGTGCCACAAGATCTGCAGGATTCTTCAGAGCAGCAAGGAGAGTCAGAGCAGGAATTGCCACCGCCGCCACCCTTCCAACCTTAAATGGCAGATATGCAGCAGATGATGGCAATGCAGCTTCAGCTATTGCAGACCCTTGCTCAGAACATGGTGAACAATCAACAACTAGCACCAGCCGCAACACTAGTGATGCAGCCTCAGTCTAAGCTTGGAGAGTTCATGAGAACCAGACCGCCTACCTTCTCAGGAGCAGGTGAACCCTTGGAGGCAGATGATTGGTTGAGGGATGTGGAAAAGAAACTCCAGTTGGCTCAGTGTGATGACCGCGAGAAAGTGCTTTATGCAAGTCATCAGTTGAAAAGAGTAGCTGCTACTTGGTGGGACAACTTATGTGCTGCCCATTAGAATGCTCAAGCTATCACTTGGGAGGAATTCACCGAAGCCTTCAGAACTGCTCATGTGCCTGTGGGTATCATTGAAATGAAGAAAAGAGAGTTCCATAAGTTGCATCAAGGAAACCAGAGTGTTTCTGAATATCTCAACCGGTTCACTCAGCTGTCAAGGTATGCACCAAAAGATGTGGCAACTGAAAGTGCCAAGATCTGGATGTTTATGGAGGGACTTGACCCCGACATCAAGGTTCAGCTAGTTGCTTTGGACTTTCCAAACTTTCAGCATATGGTGAACAAAGCCCTAGTGCAGGAGGATGCTCATCGCCAGCAGCGGGAGTCACGCAAGAGAAAGATGGCATTCCAGGCTCACCAGGGAGCGAGTGGTTCTCGTCAGTATTTCCCTCCTTAGTGAGTCAGCAGTACACCTGTCCTTGGAGCACCCCGTACTGCTACTTCTGGACCTCGCCCAGTTGCTCAGGGACCTCAGCCTATTACCAGTGCTCAACCTCAGAAAGGGAATTCAAATGCTGCAGGAGTTCAGTGCTTTCACTGCCACCAGATGGGACACTATGCCAACAACTGCCCTCAAAAGCGTCAGCCAGTGACCCTAGTGCCATTCAACTTGGGATCCAGTTATGCCAAAACTCCAGTGCAAGGACAAGGTCATGGAGCGCCCCACACCCCAAGAGCTCCGCAATCTTTTGGAAGAGGACGTGTCAACCACGTGACTGTAGAGGAAGCTCAGGAGGCACCGGATGTGGTTTTGGGTAAGTTCTTTGTCAACTCAATTCCTGCCACAGTATTATTTGATTCTAGAGCATCGCATTCTTTTATATCAAAGAGTTTTGTTGAATAATTTGGTTTGGAATCATTTTCTCTTAAGAGTCCTATGATAGTTCAATCACCGGGAAAAGAGATGAAAACTAATTCGGTGTGCCCAAGTGCAGCCATAAAAATCAATGGGGTGGAATTCCTAGCGAATCTTATCATTTTGGATTCAAAAGGAATAGATGTCATCCTAGGGATGGACTGGTTAACCAAGTTTAAGGGTCAAATAGATTGCACCAATAGAGTCGTCACCCTCACCAATTTAGAAGGCACTCGAGTGGAGTATATGCCTGATGAGTCTTCAAGTGAAAAGTACACTTTGAATCGGCTGAAGGAAATAACTTTGGAAAGTGTGCCTGTGGTGAGTGAATACCCAGATGTATTCCATGAGGAATTGCTAGGCATGCGGCCTGATCGGTAAGTTGAGTTCACCATAGAACTAGTCCCTGGTACAGCTCCAATCTCCAAGAGACCCTATCGCATGCCAGCCAATGAACTAGCTGAAATGAAGAAGCAAATTGAAGAGTTGCAAGAGAAAGGATTTATTCGTCCAAGTTCGTCGCCTTGGGGAGCGCCAGTTCTCTTTGTGAAGAAGAAGGATTATAGTTTGCGTATGTGCGAGGACTATAGAGCCCTGAATGAAGTCACCATCAAGAACAAGTATCCATTGCCCAGGATAGATGACTTGTTTGATCAGTTGAAGGGAGCCTGTATTTTCTCCAAGATTGATCTGCGATCTGGATATCATCAGTTGAAAAAAAGGCCGCAAGATATTTCAAAGACAGCCTTTGCTACTCGATATGGATTGTATGAATTCACAGTCATGTCTTTTGGTTTGACCAATGCCCCCAGCTTATTTCATGAATCTGATGAATAAGGTGTTCATGGAGTACCTGGACAAGTTTGTGGTGGTATTCATAGATGACATTCTTATCTATTCTCGAGATGAAACTGAACATGAAGGACATTTGAGGATGGTGTTAGAAAAGCTCAGAAATCATCAGTTGTATGCCAAGTTCAGTAAGTGTGAGTTCTGGTTGAAAGAAATTGCTTTCTTGAGTCATATAATCTCTGTTGGAGGTGTCTTAGTGGACCCTGAAAAAGTGAAAGGTGTGCTTGATTGGAGGTAGCCCAAGTGAGTGCCTGACATCAGAAGTTTCCTTGGTTTAGCGGGTTACTACCGAAGATTCATCGAAGGATTCTCCAAGATTGCAAGACCGCTTACCCAGTTGCTGAAGAAGGAGAAGAAGTTTGAATGGACTGAAGCTTGCGAGCAAAGTTTTCAGGAATTGAAGAAAAGATTGACTACAGCCCCAGTGCTCACTTGTCCGGATATTCGGAAAGACTTTGAGATTTATTGTGATGGTTCAAGACAGGGTCTTGGATGTGTTCTGATGCAGGAAGGTAAAGTAGTCGCATACGCCTCGCGGCAATTGCGACTGCATGAAGAAAACTATCCAACCCATGACTTAGAAATGGCTGGAGTTGTGCATGCACTGAAGTTATGGAGGCATTATCTCATTGGGAATCGTTGTGAGATCTTCACCAACTATAATAGTCTGAAATACATCTTCACCCAAGCAGACCTCAACCTGAGACAAAAAAGATGGTTGGAGCTAATTAAAGATTATGATGCGGGAATACATTACCATCCTGGCAAGGCTAATATGGTTGCCGATGCCCTAAGCTGAAAGAGCTACTGCAATAATTTGATGATTCAAGAAGGACAACCTGCTCTTCACGAGGAGTTTCAGCGTTTGAATTTGGAATTAGTGGAGGAAGGTTTTGTTGCTGCTTTGGAAATTCAACCAACCCTGGTGGACCAAATCAAAAAGATGCAAAAGTCAGATAAGGAAGCTGCTAAGATCAAGGATAGAACAAAGGAAGGTAAATCCCTAGGATTTTCAGAAGATGAGGAAGGAACAGTTTGGCTTGGAAAAAGTATTTATGTGCCAAATCAGAAAGAAATCAAGCAGTTGATATTGAAGGAAGCGCATGAGTCAGCATACTCAATTCACCCAGGCAATACCAAAATGTATCATGATCTTCGAAGTGTGTATTGGTGGCCCAGGATGAGAAAGGAAATTGCAGAATACATAGCTATGTGTGATGTATGCCAGCGAGTTAAGGCTGAACATCAGAGGCCAGCAGGATTGTTGCAACCATTAAAAGTGCCTGAATGGAAGTGGGAAGAAATTGGAATGGATTTCATTACAGGACTTCCAAGGACCAGGTCAGGATATGATTCAATATGGGTAGTAGTGGATCGACTGACGAAAGTTGCACATTTCATTCCTGTGAAGACAACCTATAAGGGAGATAAGCTTGCAGAGCTGTATATGTCAAGGATTGTGTGTTTGCATGGAGTGCCCAAGAAGATTGTTTCAAATCGAGGAACACAATTCACATCAAGATTCTGGCAAAAGTTGCAAGAGGCATTGGGTACCAATCTGAATTTCAGTACAGCCTATCACCCTCAGATAGATAGATAGACTGAGCGAGTAAATCAAATTCTGGAGGATATGTTAAGGGCTTGTGCATTGTCCAATGTGACCAGTTGGGATCAAAGTTTGCCCTATGTAGAATTCTCATATAACAACAGTTATCAAGCAAGTTTGCATATGTCGCCGTTTGAAGCCCTGTATGGAAGAAAGTGCAGGACACCTCTCTGTTGGAATGAAACAGGAGATCGTCAAGTCTTCGGTCCTGATATTTTGCAAAAAGCTGAGAAACAAGTGAAAATGATTCAAGAAAGGTTAAGAACAGTGCAATCAAGGCAAAAGAGTTATGTTGATATCCGTCGAAGAGAATTAACCTTTGCTCCTAGTGATTATGTGTATCTGAAAGTCTCCCCGCTCAAAGGAATGCGTCGATTCCAGGTTCGTGGAAAGTTGGCACCAAGATTCATTGGACCATTCCCAATCCTAGCCAGAAGTAGAGAAGTGGCGTATTAGTTGGAGTTGCCACCGCAGTTGTCAAATGTGCACAATGTGTTTCATGTGTCGCAGTTGAGAAAGTGCCTCAGAGTGCCAGAAAAGCAGATGCAGTTTGAAGATGTTGAGCTGCAGGAGGATCTTACCTACCCAGAGTATCTGATCAGAATTCTGGAGGAAGCAGAGCACAGAATAAGAAACAAGACGATCAAATTTTGCAAAGTTCAGTGGAGCAACCATTCAGAAGAGGAAGCCACCTAGGAGCGCGAAGAGGATCTTCAAGCGGAGTACCCCAGCCTTTTTCCCTAGTTAGTCCAAATCTCGGGGTCAAGATTTTCTGTTAGGGGGGAGGTTTGTAACATTCCAAATTTGAGCTTCTTGAGTGTCTGAATTTCAAAAGGAACCAGTTGCATTTTATTCAAATTAATTCCAGCTTAAATTGAATTTTCCAAAAACAAAAGGAGTTAATTTGACTAATCTATACCTCAAATTAAAGTTTTTCTATTTTTGTTAGGTTCCTTGTGCTTCATGGAATTTTTCTGTATTTTTGGAGGTTTTTATGAATTTATTTGCTATTTATTTGAATTTATTTGCTTTTATTCTAAATTTTGGAATTTCTTAAATTGGAATTCGTTTTTAATTTCTTTCTCCTCCTCTCGGGCCGAATCCTTGTCGCGGCCCATTCTTTCATCATCCTTGCCGCGCTCTGTTCCTCGGCCCGGCCCGTAGCTGAAAACCCTAGTCCGTCTTTGCGGTAGTTGGATCTTGATCCACGACCTCCGCCTTCACCGTCTTGACCACTTGTTGTTGGCGCCGCCCGATCGGCGCCGCATCGACGGCTAGAGTCGCGCCACGTTGCACCCCAGCCAAAACCCTAACCCTAACTCGCATCTTTCCTCACCGTTGGATCTTGATCCAACGATTGTGTGTCGCCCCGCGTGTTGCACCGCCCGATCGTCGCCGCGTGGACGTCTCCGATGCGTCCACGTCACCCGCACGCCGCCGCCGCCCATGCAAACCCTAACCACTGCCACCCTTGTTTTCCACGCGTGGACCCACCTCCCGAGGCTATTTAAGACGCCGCCACACCCCTCCCGAGGTTTGCCTCCTCTTGCCGCACCCACCGACCCATTCCGTACCGCCCGAGGCCTCTCCGTTGCGCCGCACGGCCTCGCCGAAGTTCCGCCGCCTCCCGAGATCTTCTCTGCCGCGTATCTCCCTCGTCGGTGAGTCTCCGCCGTGATTTTTGGTCTCGTTGAACTCACCTTGAAGTCCTCTCTCTTTGGCCCAAGATCCGTACGTGTCTCGTCATGTTTTTGCCCCAAAGCCGAGTCTTCCTCCTCACGTTCGGCGGAATCGCACCGCCGCCTCGCCGTCGTTGTGCCTTGACGGTTCCTGGCCGTCCGATCGGCCATCAGCGCTTCAGATCGGGCCACGTCTCCCCGCCTACGCCCTCGCTTCGCCGCCGTCCGATCGGCCGCCGACGCTCGGGATCACGCCACGTCGCCACCGCTGCATCGTCGCCCTCCGCCGTCCGATTTGGCCGCACCGCCGGATGTGCGCCGCGTGCCTAGCCACGTCAGAGCCTTGCTAGCCACCGAGTCAGCCACCTCGTCATCCACCACGTGGCCACCCCGTGGCTGCCGCGTCAGCGCCACGTCGGCCCTAGCACTCCGCGTGGCTGCGACGTCATCCTGACCCCCTTTGTGATCCCAGTCCATCGTGAGCCAAGCCTCTGACTAGTGGGCCCCATATGTCAGCCACTTTCTTCGCCTCTTTTCTGTGATTTTTCCAGGAAATTCCTAAATCCAGCCAATCAAAGCTTGCCTCGTGTCACCCCTTAGAATTTTCTTATTTTCTCTCCCGAGAAACTTCCAAAGGCCCGTTCTCCTCCGTCCGAACTCCGATTCGAGTAATTCAAATTTCTAAATTCGTCTAAATTCATGCTCTATCTACCAGTACCTTTCTTTTGATTTTTTGGATTTTATTTGAATTTATTTTATTTATTTTGTTCTCGTTTTACGTGTAGACGACGCAGTTGAAGCGCAAGCGGATCATCCGGCAAAGGTAGCACCAGCGGGAGGTATTGAAGGCAAGTCTTCCTTGAACATGTTGATCCCAATTTTTATGAAAATATTATGTTGTTTTAAATTATGCATGCTTATTATTTTGCGTAATATACTTTAAATGTAGTTTTAATGCTTAGCGAAATTCCAACTTTGTTATGCCCTCATTGACAATAATCATGACAACCTTTGACACCCTAGGTACTATTAAATACTGAAATTGTTGATAATTAATAAGGTAGTATGGGACGGTAGAATTGCTTAGTCCCGCTTAAATACTTCGGTATCTTACCATTATGGAAATTCTTTCAATCATTGTTCAAAATTAATTATGAAATTATGGCAATTGGTATTGCTGGTATTATTTAATTGAAATAAAATGAAAATGGTTTACACCGGGGCGGATGGTTGTTTGGTGGGTGCGGGACGCACGAGATCTTGTACAGTGTTTGTTCCGCCCTAGTCAATTAAGAACCGAAGCATGTGTTACCTTGGACCGAGCTTTACCGTACAACCACAAGTCTATATGGGTACGACCTGGCTAATTAATTTGTGTGTGTCGTTATTGGCTTCACCATTGGGTTGAATGTGGGTGTCGGATGGAGACACTCGCAAGGCGCAAGAGGGGGCTTCTGTACTAGGTGGATTTAACCCTAACAGTGGTGAAACCTTAGCGGGCGAAGTTGGTAGCGGTGTCGTACATTGTAAAGGCCTTGTCATGATCTCTCTGTCGACACACCAAAGAAAGTGTTTTAATTGCATGGCAACAAGAGTCGATCATGTCTTGTGGGTAAAGTGTACACACTCTGCAGAGTTAAAACTACTTGAGTAGCCGTACCCACGGTCAAGGGTAGGCGAGGTACGCTAGCACATTGTAGATTTTCTGGTTTTGGTTTTAAATGAAAATAATGGTTTTGGAAAACTGTGAGTGGATGGAACTCTCGGGGTTTGGTTTGGCGGTTGGAGCCAATCGGGTGGTTGGAACTTATGAAATTGTTATACATCAAATTCAATTATTATTTATTTACATTTTGTTAAATATTGCTTTATGAAATTACTATTGTTATTTCAAGTTAAATTCTGCTTTATGCAAATGAACCATATTATGCCTTCAATTGTTTAACCTTGCATATAGTTATCATGCATTATGTTTCCAAGACTTGCGGAGTATGGTGTGTACTCACCCTTGCAACATCCCAATTTTCACAGAGGAGTTTGCTGAAGCTGAAGTTGATTATGAATTCTATGCGTGTGGATTTGATGAAGGCGATCCGGACTACTAGGGCGCGTACCCCAGTCGATTGCCTGTTGGGCATATGGATGGGCTCATACTGCTACTACTGTTTATTTCTGCTGCTTCTTACTGAACTTAAGCCATAAGGCTTGTTTACTTGTAATAATGTGGTTACAAAGTTATATCCTTTTTGCTTAATTACTGTTATTTACTTTGTGATATGACTATGTTATCATCATTGTGTGTGCTAGCTTTTCGTGGACTAGCACGGTTATACACAGAGGGGTCGAATTTGGAAATCCGGTCCCGACAGTAAATAGAGACAAAACAGTAAGCTTATGATTCACATCATGGGCATATATGAGAATATATATATGAGAAAACTGGATTGGCCGACAGGTATTTTGCCCCAAGATTGTCACACCACAGCACAGGGGCTTGCTTCTGAAATATTCCGAGTTCATTCAACAATGATTGAACCCAGAGTATTTCTGTAGTCGCATTCGCCAGAGATTTGTACTCAGCCTCGATACTTGACCTTGATACCATAGACTGCTTTCGTGAGCTCCAGGAAATCAAGTTCCTTCCATAATATACTGCGAAACCTCCTGTAGACCGACGATCATCAGGGCACCCTGCCCAATCTGCATTTGAGAAGGCACTTACTAGATCTGAACTGGATTTGCTGATTTTCTGTCCCAACTGCTTGGTGTGCTTGAGATACCTGAGTATCCTTTTTGCTGCCTTCCAATGTAGATCGGTAGGTGCATGCAAGAACTGGCAGACCTTGTTTACGGCAAAGGAAATATTGGGTCTAGTGAGAACAATATATTGCAATGCCCCTACCGTGCTTCTATACTTGGTTGCTTCTTCAGCTGATAGAGATTTACCTTCCTCCTGGACAGTTTTTCTGAAACTGAAAGTGGAGTTGTGGCTGGTTTACACTCCTGCATCCCAGTGCGTTCAAGTATATATGTGATATACCTGGTTTGCGAAAGTAACAAACCGTCACTTTCCTTCTGAACCTGAATTCCAAGGAAATAGTGAAGCTCTCCTAAATCCTTCACAGCAAACTCCGTTTTTAATTGTTGAACCAGTTTCTCCACAGCAACTCCAGAAGAACCTGTTACAATAATATCATCTACGTACACAAGAACATAGATGATCAATCCAGCATAGTTGTGTATAAACAGAGATGTATCTGCACGAGAAAAAGCAAAGCCAAGCTGCTGAAGTTTAGTACTTAGCCTTGAGTACCATGCCCGTGGAGACTGTTTAAGCCCATATATAGATTTGTCCAGTTTGTAGATAGCATTAGGATTCTTCCTGTCCTCATACCCAATTGGTTGTCTCATATAGACATCTTCTTCCAGTACTCCATGCAAAAATGCATTTTGTACATCTAACTGTTTGAGACTCCAACCCTTTGAAATTGCCAGTGCTAATATCAGTCGTATTGTCACAGGTTTTACAACAGGACTGAAAGTGTCCTCATAATCAATTCCATACCTTTGTTTATATCCTTTTGCCACCAACTGGGCTTTGCACCGATCCACTGAGCCATCAGCCTTTCTTTTTAGCTTAAACACCCATTTGGAGTCAATGAGATTGATACCCAGTCTGTAGGGTACTAAATGCCAAGTTCGGTTCTTGATCAACGCGCAAAACTCCTGATCCATGGCCTCCTTCCAGTGCTTATCTCGGGCAGCCTCAGAATATGTAGTGGGTTCCCGAGTCAAGAGATTTGCCCGGCGGCGTACAAATGGTATTGTTCCATCTATATGCACCTTTGGTTTACGAATATTATCTTGAGCTCTTGTCCTCATGTGATGTACTCGATCTGTAATGCGATCGCTTCCTTCTCTGGCTGAGCTGCTCACAGTGCCTGGAGAGGAAACATTTGAAGAACTACCATTGTTGTCAGCAACGCCTGGACCTGCTACAGCGACTGGTGAAGCAGGAATATCAAGAACATTGTGACTGCTGCTACTGCTCTCAATTCCCCCCGAGGCCACCACATCATCACTAATATCCTGAAAAGAAACATCAAGACTAGGAATAACTGGAAGCAGATTAGACTGCCCATTATGTGCATTGTTATTCTCAGAATCTGGACCCGAAAAAGGATGGCGTGGAAGAAGTATAGCTGTTTCAGTAGGAGGAGCTTGAGAGGAGGACGGAGCTGTGGTGATGTAGGGAAACTGATGTTCATCAAACACTACATCCCGAGAGATATATATCTGACCGGATTGACGATGGAAACACCTATAGCCTTTATGCATGACACTGTATCCAAGGAAGATACACTGCGTGAATGGAATTGAAGCTTCCTGGAGTTATATGGTCGAAGATTTGGCCAACAAGCACACCCGAACACTTTGAGAAAAGTGTAATCAGGAAGCTATCCCAACAATTTCTGAAGAGGAGTAATGGACCCAATGACAGGTGAAGGGGTTCGATTGATCAAATAGCACGCAGTGGTGAAGGCTTCATCCCAGAATGTCAATGGCAGTCCAGACTAGGCCAACAAAGTTAAACCCACATCAACAATATGCCGATGTTTTCTTTCGGCCGTGCCGTTTTGCTGATGAGTGTGGGGACATGACACTCTATGCATGATGCCAAGGATTTAAAGAAATGCGTGAAGCTTTTAGTACTCTCCTCCCCAATCGGATTGGAGACAGATGAGCTTGTTATTCAGCAAGCGTTCAACGTAATTTTTGAACTGGAGAAAGATTTTGTAGGCATCAGCTTTCGATTTAAGAGGATAGACCCAAGTGAATCTGCTATAATGATCAATGAAACTAACATAATACTTGTAGCCACCAAATGAAGTGACTGCAGGTCCCCAAACATCTGAGGAAACAAGTTCTAAAGGACGGGAAGAAACATTATTAGAATGGGAAAATGGCAATTGGTGGCTCTTTGCATATTGACAAGAGTCACATACACCAGTAGCAGTTTTATTACTATGACAGGGAAGCTTATTTCTAGAGATGACTTGCTGCACTATATTTTGCACCGGATGCCCCAGCCGATTGTGCCAAAGCGTCTCGTCTGGCAAGGTACTGACGAAGTTGGCCTCTCTGTGCTGGATGGAATCAATGGCGCCTAGAGGATAAAGGCCACCCTTACTGATACCTCGAAGTAACACTTTCTTTGTGGTGCGATCCTTAATCAAGAAATATTCAGGATGAAATTCGAAGAGAATGTTATTGTCAGTGGTAAGCTTGTGAATGGAAAGCAAATTGCGATGAGCATAAGGAACGTGCAGCACGTTGTTCAAGAGGAAAGGCTTAGAAAGGGTCCTAATTTGAGAATATCCAATGTGCATAATCGGCATACCTGATCCACTCGCAGTTTGGACTTGATCCTTTCCAGTGTATTTCTCCTTCATGGTCAATTTGTCGAGATCGCTTGTAATGTGATCTGTAGCTCCTGAATCCACGTACCATGTTGGATTGGTGGAGTAGCCTGAACTTGCTAGAGCAGCCACCCGTGGATCTTCCTCCTGATATGCGTGGTTGAATATGTTATAGCATCGACGTGCTGTATGCCCAACCTTTCCACACACTTGGCATGTCGGGCTATTTCTGTCACCACCATTCATACCTCGGCCGCCTTGTCCACCGCGTCCTCGTCCACGGCCACGGCTATCTCCACCACTGCGCCATCTACCACCGCCACTGCCTCCTCGATGGACGGTGTTAGCTGAAGCACCAAGGCCATCAATGGAGACATGATGTTGTTGTTGGCGAGCTTCATAAGTTAGCATATGGGCATACAGATCACTCAGATCAATTCGATCTGAATGAGTTGTGATAGAAGTCACAACAGCATCATACTCAGAGTCTAGACTGGCCAGCATATAGATGCCAATTTCCTCATCTTCAAGGGGATGACCAGCTGCTGCAAGGGCATCGGCATACCCCTTCATCTTGGTGAAGTAATCTACCATGGATGAAGATCCTTTTCGGGCAGTTGAGAGTTGCCTGCGCAGTTGGATCAGACGCGCGTGAGACTGCGACGAGTACATGCACTCAAGTGCAGTCCATACACCAGCCGCCGTAGTCTGTGACACCACCTGAGAGAGAATGCTGGCATCCAGCGTTGACAGGATGGTGCCTAGAACCATCTGATCTTGTTGAAGCCATTGGGTATACTCCGGATTTGGAACCACCACTTCTTCGCCCTTTGGATTCATCTTCTGTATCACCTGCAGCGGTGCCTTCACCGTGCCATCAACATATCCCAGCAATTGCTGCCCTCGGAGGTAGGGCATCAGCTGGGCCTTCCACAGGAGAAAATTCTCCTGAGTTAACTTAACTGTCACCAGGTGATTGAACCCAGGACCTGCTACACCACCGGTAGATGGATTCGCCATAGCACCAGATAGATGGAAGCAAACTTGGTGGTCTACTGTCCTATGGCTCTGATACCATGTGAAAAGACTCAGAGCTTGAAGATTGAATTGCTCTGCCACACCTCAAAGTAGAGAGAGCACTTTATATTTACAGGGCAACAACTGTGCCGGATATGCTACAAGAGTTCGGAAGATTTACAACAGATGTAATCTATAACAGACAAAGTATTCTATCTCAACAACCTAACTAACCAGAATATCTTATCGCTTCACAGCCACTGCATTGTTGCAGTAGAATCGACGAACGTTTCAGAGATACAAAGCCGCAACTCCCAAAGTGAGGCAATCCACCAGAAAGCTTAGAGATGTAGCCAAAGTTGCACAAAGCACCAGAACCAACTTCTGGGCTAGGGAGATGTCTTTGTCGATCAACGAGAACAGCTAGCCTCGAAGGACTGGCTTCACTCACAAGAGGCGGCACGATGATGCCCAAACCACCACCACAGAGCCTCAAGAACCGACCAACAAGCACAGTCAGGACAGTCAAGTGCAAATGATGCTTCAGACCTACCACCACTCGCCATTGCTGACTGAAAACTGCCCAACGCCCCCAACTATTGCTTGGCACATGTTGGTCTTGGTCCCTGGGATGGCCACGTACCAGGACATCGTTAGTTGCTGGTTATATTGTGTTTTGCAGGTGACCCTTCTCCCCTTTGAATCGTGTTAATCAGAAAACTTGTAATGCAATAGTTATTGCATGTGTAGAAAATAAGAAGGGCCAATTTGAAACACGGTAATTTTTCGGTTTTTTTATGGAAATTGAACCGTTTCCTTTAAAATTCTTGACAAATCCCTGTTAAATTAATATGATCCGAATGGTCTATACTGTCCATTCATTGACCTATCTAACACTGATGATTATGAGGGCATCGGTCGGTTATGGAAGCTCAACTTCATATTGTATTTAGATAAACCATGCCCATTGAATGTGCTTCTGCATACTATATTGGCATAACAGTTTCCAAACTACCAACAAAACAGAATACACTAATACTAGGTGCATTAGCTCTTACAAAATTGACAAATGCTTCCAAACAAGTAGTGCACGTACTTCTTCTCCATTATTATAAATAGTAGTTACAAACCACAATTGCACAAGCCATCTCTCTTCACTTGCATCAGCCATACATCAGTGGCAAATGAAATGAGGCCACCAAATTTAAATTGTAGATCACTTCCAGGAAACACCATCAAGAATAAGATCAGTGTCATAGTCATGGCCGTGGTATCACTGCAATCCCTTTGCTGTTATTTGTCTACTCTTCAAGCCTCATACATTTTTTTTTCTTTTTCGTTTTTTTGAAGGCAACCACACTTCATACAGCTTGCAGTCTGAGCAATCGCTCCATCCAGTCAATGATGTCCACCGCAATCTCGTCGTGTTCAGGCTCTCGAAGAGCAGATCGAGCAAGAATCCCTGGACCCTGGTACAGCCTCAAATCCCTGTCTTGAAACAGCCTCAATGTAGAGTTCCTGTGAGGTCAATGGGTCCATCACCCGGCCTGCAGTTCCATGGAGGACGATGAACTGGATGGTGACTTTCTTCAGGTTGTGCAGCAGGTAGGAGGAGATGCGCAGGATCTCATGGCCTGTCCGAACCCTTATCAGCCCGGTGTAGACCAACGGATTACGGATCAGAGTACTTCGCTATCAGAGCAGCAGGGTCACGAGACACGGGAATGCCTCCTTTGTTAGCTCCCTTGAATTGGAACTTGGTGATACTTGAGAGAATATCAGTGCAACAGCCTGCATTGATTCAGATAATTCTCAGTGATCTCTACTAATCGGCATGTAAACAAAATAAATATCAGATAAATGTAAAAAAACAAAATAAATATTAGTTAAATTTTTAAAAAATTGGACTTTGAAGATGAAATGAAAGGCAAAGCTTCTGGAGGCTGAAATAGATTCAGAAATCAGAAAAGTCAGTTCATTTACTGCAGGATAGAAAAATCTTGCTTGCTATGATAGAAAAATCATGTCCCCTATTCTGTTCAACATTGTGGCTGATATGTTGGCTATATTAATTAAGAGGGTGAAAGAGGATGGTCAGATTCGAGGAATTATTCCTCATCTTATCGACGATGGCTTATCGATTCTTCAGTATGCTGATGATACTATCATTTTTATGGATCATGATATAGAACAAGCTAAAAACATGAAGCTATTGCTCTACGTGTTCGAACAATTATCGGGTCTAAAAATTAATTTCCACAAAAGCGAGATTTTTTCCTTTGGTGATGCTAGACAACATGAACAAGAATATACTGATCTGTTTGGCTGTGGGATCGGCTCATACCCGTTCAGATACTTAGGTATTCCGATGCACTATCATAAACTCCGGAATGCGGACTGGGGTGTAATCGAAGATAGATTTAACAGAAAACTAAGTCTGTGGAAGGCCAAACACCTCTCTTACGGGGGTAGACTTATGCTTCTAAATTCTGTGTTAAGTAGTCTTCCTATGTTTATGATGTCTTTCTTTGAAATTCCCAAGGGTGTTCTACAAAGGTTGGATTTCTATCGGTCTCGGTTCTTTTGGCAAGGTAATAATGAAAAGCGAAAATATCGTCTTGCTAAGTGGGATATATTGTGTCGTCCCAAAGATCAAGGTGGACTGGGTATTATAGACCTTCAGATTAAGAATAAATGTCTCCTAAGTAAATGGTTATTTAAACTGATTAATGAGGATGGACTCTGGCAGACCTTACTTAAAAATAAATATTTAAATTCCAAATGTTTGTCCCAAGTGCATATTAAGCCTGGGGACTCACATTTTTGGAAAGGTCTCTTAAAGGTCAAAGAGGATTTTTTGGCATGTGGATCCTTTCGGCTCAGAGATGGTTCCCAAACAAGATTTTGGGAGGACATTTGGGTGGATTCTACACCACTTAAGGTACAATTTCCAAGCTTGTATAATATTGTCCATCACCAACATAATACTATGGCACAGGTCATGATTCAGATGCCACCGAATATTACTTTTCGACGATCTTTATTAGGAGATAAATTGACAGCATGGTTCAATCTAACCGCAAAATTGGCTAATTGTCAGCTTACTGATGGTAGGGACACTTTCCACTGGGGTTTGCATAGACATGGGCAATTCTCTGTATGTTCTATGTATGCTCATTTGATGAACCAGGGTACCCCTTTCAACAGTAAATTCATTTGGAAGTTGAAGCTCCCTTTAAAGATTAAAATTTTCCTCTGGTATTTATGACGAGGCGTAACTTTAACAAAGGACAATCTAGCTAAAAGGAATTGGACTGGGAATCAAAAATGTTGTTTCTGTAATTGTAATGAAACGATTCAGCATTTATTTTTTGATTGCCAACACTCAAAAATTATTTGGAGTATTGTTCATGTCGCCACTGGTTTATCACCACCTAGGTCTCTCTCTCATATGCTTGGTCGTTGGTTAACAGGTATTGAGAAGGGTGAAAAAAACCTGATTCTTGTAGGGGGTGCTGCTCTATTATGGGCTATTTGGTGCACAAGAAATGATCTCACTTTTGAGAAAAAACAATATTCTTCTTTTATGCAGGCTATCTTCAAGGGAACATACTGGATGCGGTTTTGGGCATTATTGCAGTATGAGGATAACAGGGAGATCATTCGGTTGGCAAGCAAGGCTTTAGAGGCGGTGGCGTTGGACATCTTTGCCAAGCATGGATAGATGCGCAATTATAGAATTTGCTTTTAATTTTCAGTTCTTTTAGTTTTTTTCCTTTTCAATAATGTTAAACGGCTGTGTCCGTTTTCGAACTCGGTTGTGTGCAATTGCAGAGACCGGATTTTAATCCATTATCTAAAAAAATGATAAAAAAGGTTAAGTTTATTTACCTAGATGGCGTTCAATGCCAACCAGTAAAAACTTAAATTTAATTCAGAGTACAGATATCAGTCATACAGTGAAATTAATTTTTTATATAACCCTGTAATTTTTTACCTAAATATTTCAAGGGAATTAAAACGTGCATACCATGATATATGACATAATGGTTGTACATCTTGAATAAAATGGAGTTTTTACTTAAGACAAACATCACAAAAATCTTTTTCTCTGGTGCCCATTAACTTGGGCCATCATAGATTGCTTTTTTCTGTTCTTCCAAAACTCATGTTGTGCAGGATCTCATGGCCTGTCCGAACCCTTATCAGCCCGGTGTAGACCAACGGATTATGGATCAGAGTACTTCGCTATCAGAGCAGCAGGGTCACGAGACACGGGAATGCCTCTTCTGTTAGCTCCCTTGAATTGGAACTTGGTGATACTAGAGAGAATATTGGCGCAACAGCCTGCATTGATTTCGATAAATCTTAGTGATCTCTACTAATCGGCATGTAAACAAAATAAATATCAGTTAAATTAAAAAAAACAAAATAAATATTAGTTAAATTTTTTAAAAAATTGGACTTTGAGGATGAAATGAAAGGCAAAGCTTCTAGAGTCTAGATGATTTTTTAAAATAATATTATTTTATTTACAAATTGCGACATTAATACTCGGATTAAAAAAATTACAGAAATAATATACCGTCGCCAAACTGTTTGGCGAAAATAGTATCATCGCCAAACCATTCGGCGAAAATACTATTTTCGCCAAACCGTTTGGCAAAAATAGGCTAATCCTGCGTTAATGAGTGCTTTGAACCCTTAACACCGAGATCAGCATATTTTCGCCAAACTGTTTGGCGACCATTATATTTTCACCAAAACGTTTGGCGACCATATATATTCGCCACACCGTTTGGCGACCACAATCTTCACCACACCATTTGGCGACCATCCTGAAAATTGGTGTTTAATTTTCTTTGTAATGTTAAAACGTATGAAATTTGTAAAATATTAAAAAATTAATATTAAGGCAGATATTCGGTACATTAATTTCATTCACAAATTCGTGTTAACCTTGAAGCGTTTACTAATTTTTTTTGTACAACAATTTTTGTAAAATTTGAAAAATATACCATGCGTTGCCTCCCGTACTCCCTCATCTGCTATGTCGCCCTCGATGAAAAACTACCCTCTTTAGCCTATGAAAAACTGAGTGCAACTCACGCAGCCTTCATTTAGGATATGGTGCCGGCCCACCATGGCCCTTCCGTTGTACTGAGGATAGGTCATATATTCCCTCCGTTCGAAAATATAAGGCGTATTAGAATTCAAAATAGTCTTTTGAAGTAAACTTTGGCCATTAATTTATGTTATAATATATTATGAATTGTTACGAAACAAACAATAATTGAAAGATCGGTGAAATATGAATCAATTGATACATCTTTTGTAAATTAAATATGCACATAATTTAACTAATTATTGGTCAAAATTTGGGCTAATGAATAATGCAAATTTCATTGTTTTTCATTATCTTTGACGACAAATTTCACGAGAAATCATATTAAAATAGTGAATAAATCATTTATATTACATAGTGTAATAAGTATGTGAACAACACGAAGGATACAGAAACGACAAACCATAAATAATTCGACAAACGACATTCCATAAATATGATAAAGGTCCAATATTCCCGCAAGTACATAACATATGATAAAATGACACTACGGAAATAAGTTACATAATACTACGGAAATAAGATGTTACGGCGGAAAATAATATAGTCCACACACTTTATTACAACTTAAAATTAGGAGGGGCATAACTTAACATCTACTGAGTGGATCGAGGCTATTTCCCTTTCGCCCATGCCTCCGGTAGGGCTTCTCTGGCACGACGTACCCTCTCTCGCTTCCTCTCTCTTCCGGCCGCCTTCTCCTCTGCTTCCTTCCTATGTGCCTCCTCGCGTACGGCGTCACGCTGCTGTTGAAGCTGCCGCCTGAACTTGTCATCCCGGTTGGCTTGATCCAGGAGCCTTTGGTCTTCGGGTTGATTTCCATGTCAAACCACTGCTGAAATTCACACAGTGGCGGAGACGATTGCATGAAACTTAAATTAGCAAAGTTTTATGTACAAATATTACGAAACACGTATGGTTATTACCAGCTGCCGAGTCCTGAGACTCTTCTCTGGCGGGTCGAAGGCGTAGTTGCGGCACATCCAATACCTCCTCTTCCATGTCGGAGTTTCCCAAGAGTAGACAAGCCTGCAAGGATCTCCGCATAGACATATCGGTGGGACAACCCCGAAAGGTACGAAGAGGTCCTGGTACGCAATGTTGCACGGCCACGCCGAAACGCCTGCCTCTTCCTTCGCCTTCCCCTTTCCCTTTCCACTTGCACACTTCGGCATGTTCGGCTGATCCTCTACTTCTTTTCTCTCTTTTCTCGGTTCACCCTTTCCTCGTGGTCTCGCTCTGTGGGAAGGAAGGCAGGCGGATGGTATAAAGGGCAATTATCGCCCTTATATAGGGCTGCTATCGCCGTTGCTCTGAAAAGGCGGGATGCAGCGTGTTGTCATTTCAGTCCTAAAAAGCGGTGGGTGTCATGGCATTGTCACTTCGCTTTCTGAGAAAACTGATAGAAGCGTGCTGTGGCCTCGCTCGAGAAAGCTGTTGTGTGCATCGTCGTTGTCTAAGCGTGTTGTCGTTTCGGTCTAAAAAAGTGGGCTGCAGCGTGTTGTCGAATCGGTCTGAGAAAGCTGCAACGTTCGTGTTGTCATGTCGCATTGATATCGGAAAGGTAAAAAAGCGTGAACAGCACTATTAACATTGTAAAACAGTACGGAACAAAGTAACAAAGTGAGAACAACACTATAAAGATCAGAGAACAAGACAAAGTAAGAAAGAACAATAGGACAACACCTAACAACGAAGTCCCTAGTCGGCCGCACCCCTCATCAGGACCTGTCGCACCCTACCACAACCCTCTTGACCCTCGTCCGAGGGGTGCATCGTCAAGAGGCGTGGGTGAAGCTCTGCGATGGTCGCGCGCCTATAGTCTCGAGGGGCAGAACGCCGCACCGTCGATGCTTTTGGGAGGCAACGTGTACCCGTAGGTACCGTAGTCATGCTGCGTGAACTGCGTCGGTGGAGGGGGCCGCGTGAACTGCGTTGGTGGAGGGGTCAGGCGAATCGGTATACCGAAGAAATCTTTCCGCCAAGATGGTCGCTCGACGCACCCGAGGAGTGCGGCGATCGAGAGAACTGTTCTCCACCCTGAGCGTAGCTTGCACGTTCGGATAATAACTTTTAATTATAGTTACATGATACTTATACGAAACGTGAGTAGCTCGACTTACCTGGCGTGGGGATCATGGTGGGACCGCGTGGTGGTTGCTATTTGGACCCTCCGACCACGCTTTGAAATTTGGAGGCAAAGGAGTGTGGAAGCTAGACTCCGCCTCCGTTGTGTCACAAGGAGCTGGGGTCGGTGTGGGGTGCGAAGGCACGCACGACGGTCTGGAAGAGGTGGCACGATCAGTAGCATCGACGTGACGACAAGAACCTAGCTCCACGATCCTGTGAGTGGCGCTCACCACGCGTCTCCACACCTCTATCATCTCGTCCAGCGAGACGCTGACTCCGTCAAGTAGTCTGGATAAGACGGTGTTGCCGTGCTCATTGAGGTGCCTAGCGTGGTCCACCAGCCACAAATGACAAATTGATATGCACATGGACATAGCGTAAGGAATACATAATGTAATTTACAAAAATAAACCTTACCATGGCGTGCATGGCCTCTCCTGCCTGGCCTGGATACAAGTCAGCCACGCTAGGAGGGTACGCGTGGGCCGGAGGCTCCTCCACCGAAGAGAAGAGTGCACGATCCGGGGCACGCGTGCCAGTCTTGCTGGTAGGACGAGTCGTCGTAAGGTGTGTCCTCATCGACGACGTCGTCCTGCGCCCCGTCCCACTGCGCGAGCCACGGCTCCATCCTCCGTAGCAAGGTGGACAGGCTCTTCTGAGGCCCCTGGGTGGAGAACCTGAAAAGAAATCCAAATTATTAGACATATGACGTAAGTATTTCACATTTTTTTGGTCGAATAACTCACGTGTGTACTCCCTCCGGTACACGATCCCCCCAAGGAACAGGGACCAGCTAGCGAAGGCCGAATTGTTTGAGGACTCGGTGCGGCGTGTAGTCCTCCACGAAGACGTCGGGGATGATCTTCCTCCTCGTCAGCCAGTAACCCTGGTCCCTATAGCAAAGAGTGGAAAGCCCACCTGGCGCGGCTCTCTCCTAGCCACAGCACTGGCTATAAGGGTCCCAGATCACTTGGTTCGCTTGCAGGTGGTTGAACGCCTCCGTGAAGGAGTGGTACGCCGAGCGTACCTATACTCCCGCCCACTGTGGCTGCAATAGAAAAAATATGTGTAAGCACATGCGACTGCAATTAAAATTTGATAAATGCAATTCAAGAAAATAAGTACCCGTCGTCGAGTCCAAAGCGAGCCCATGGTCGGCCGGTCGATCTCATCGCCTCCGTACATGTCGGCGGTGTAGTGTCGCGGGTCGACCCACAGGGAAGCACTCGAACGACCAAAGCTGAAGAAGAAGATGCATCCCAGTCAGATTGGCGGTCTTGCTTTTCTTCATGCACGCGTCGCAAAAGGCGCGGTACGTGGCAGTAAGAACCACTGAACCCCAGGATACTTGCGGGACGTGGTCTGGGTCAGCGTCGGCAATAGCCCATGCGTAGGCTATCCACCGTGCGTTGACGCTGTCGCCGTGTGTCATCGTGAACAAGACCATCCCAAACAACCACAGCAGGTAGGCCTCCAAATGTCGTGCCACCTGGTACTCCGTGGGGTTCTCCGCCATCCGCTGCATCTGTGACAATTAACATATAGTAATATGTTAATAACATTACAAAAAATTAGAATAACATATACACGTACAAGCACTCACCTCGAACTGGGCCAACCACCTCCTCGATGGCCCGTGCTTCTTCCTGTTGATGTGTATCGTCGGGTCAGTGAGAACCACTCCGGCGAACCTCTCCTCCAGGTCAGCCGCCCACCCCCCAGGAGTCACCGAGGGTCCGATCGGTGTCCCAGCGATCGGCAACCCTGTAAGCATGGCGACGTCCTGCAGGGTCACCGTCACCTCACCGAGCGGCAGGTGGAAAGTGTGCGTCTCCGGCCGCCAACGGTCCACCAAACACGACAGTAGGCACCGATCGAACGAAAAATGCCGTGACCGCTCTGGACCATCCTTGCGCCTCTGCCTAATCCTCAGCTGCGTCCTCAGCTGAGCCCTCGATCATGCGAACGAGAGGAAGTAACCCAGCACGTGCCAACCTATCGACAGGAAAAAACAGTCGTAGTATTCAAATATTAGTTAGACGAAATGCAATTGTGCGAGCAATGAAACATGTAAATGTAGTGCAACTCACCTGGTGTAGAAGCCTAGGTGGATCCGCCATACCTTGTTAGGCACACGGATCCGCAGCAGAGGCACCCTCTCAAGGCCCTCTGTGGTGTGGACGAATGCACGGTGCCGTTGGTCTAAGGAAGAGTCAAGAAGTGACTCGGGGTGCTCCATCCCTGCAAGTAAACAGGAAGACAGTAGGGTTAGTAATGTAAAACAAAAGATTGAAGAGTTCAACATAAATAAACAAACGACATACATATTACACAATTCAATACAAATTACATAATTCAATACATAAACATGACAAAAGGTCCAATATACCCACAAATACCTAACATAGGATAAAATGATACATATTACACAATTCAATACACATTACATAATTCAATACATAAACATGACAAAAGGTCCAATTTACCCGCAAATACCTAACACAATTCAATACACATTACATAATTTAATACATAACACTACGGGCATTGCGTTGTCTTGTGTCCATACTCACCGCACTGAGAACACCTCCTAATAGGGCCACCCACTTCAGATTCATCCATGTCATTGCAAATGCGCCTAGACTGTGGACGACCAGCCTGCCCTTCCGCACACCTCCGCAAGTTTGCTTCCGGAAGACATATGCGCACATCTCTATTAATGGCAGTGAAATCACCATGTGCACGAAAACCACGGAACTTACCGGACCAGGTATTGACAGCATGATCCTTTAAGTAGAAAGGGGACACGTACTGCGACGTGTTCATCCCAATTTGCCCACAAGCTGCGATCAAATGCGAGCAGGGAATATGAAGAAGTCTTGGCTTGTTCCAGGTGCATTCACACCATCCAGTGGCCCCTTGGCCTAGGTTAACCTCGTGTGTAATAACCGTTGTATCGGTTCCCAATCCCCCTTTACACCGGAGAGTCACTTTGAAGCGGTACTCAGTGATTCCGAAGCTACGCACCATATGTAGCTGAGCTTTACTGATTCGTTCCTCCATGTAGGCCATCATCCGCGCACAGTACGGCGTTTGCAATGTCGTGGCAAGAAGTACAGTCTCTGCATGCCTTTTCTAGAAGTAGCCAACGATGCCGTGCAACATTCTTCCAGGATGGCCACAAGTGGTAGCGGACGCAGGCCTCTGATGACCCAATTGTAAACCTCGGCTATATTCGTTGTCATGACATCAAACCTGTTCAAACATATCAGTTAGCACAATAACTCTAATTGTTCAATCGTCGTAGCTATGTTAATTTAGTATACTAACTTTGGCGCCCAAAGTGTCATGGAGCAATGCCCACTTCTCCAACGGCTCCGCTCTATCCAAAGGCGAGAAACACTTAATGTTTTCGGATGATCGTCTCCTCAGATTTGGAGGATCGAGTGCTCCAAGGGGTGATAGCCTTTTGGGTGGGCAATCGTTCGGCGTTGCTGGTTGCTTCTTCAGCTCTTCAATATGTGCGGTAGTGTGCTTATCCAACTCGGCCAATATCGCGTTGAACTTACGTACTTGGTTCTACTTGCATAACCTCTTAAATAGGTTCATCAGTTTCTTATTCTTGAACTGCCTAAAAAAATTTGCTCCCAAATGTCTCATGCACCACCTGTTCTGCATGTCACGCCATGGAAAAGGCTCATCAAGGTCCTCCTGTAGTCTTAATTGCCGAAATGATACCTTTATGACGATCATGGATGATGCACACGTTGGGCCGATCACGAACTACCTCGAACTTCAAATGTCTGAAAAACCACAGCCAGCTATCCCAGTTCTCACCCTCAACAAATGCAAAGGCCAATGAAAGTATGTGGTTGTTCGCATCAACTGCAATGGCCGTTAGAATCTGCCCCTTATATTTCCCAGTCAGGAATGTACCATCGACGCACAGCAATGGACGGTAGTACCTGAATGACGCAATGCAAGGACCCAATGAAAAAAAGCATGACAAAATATCGAGATCCCATTACCATCCGCTTCACTTTCTTCAAAAGCTGTGTACGTGCTAAGGTTGGTTTCCTTCAAGACATCAAGCACACGAGGTAGGTTACAATATGAAGCCTCGTATGTGCCAAACCTCTTCTCTAATGCCTTTTGCTTCGCACGCCAGGCCATCGAGTAACTTATCTGGTACTTAAATGTTCTCAAGATTGCTTTTTGAATATAAGAACACTCAATGTCCCGCTTTGAACATCACGCTAGCGATTACAGCCGCATTCAAGTTGCGGTGTTTCACCAGAACATTTTCTAGTCTGCATGTGTGCCCATCTACTTGTGATGCAATCCAAAATGTCTCACACTTCGGCTTGTATGCATGTACTCGGAATTCACATCCTTCGGTTCTGCACTTCACTGTGTATCTATCCGCCCGACAAAACAACCCGAACTCTCTGCTGCGATAGTGCCCACAAATTTCACCGCCAAATTCAACTCGAATTGTTTATAAAATTTGATTCAAATTAACGGCATTGCTAGCATACTCCCAACGTGACTCATGCCCCCACAAAACTTCCATACCATCTTTGTTTTTCCTGTTCCACTCATCAGGGATGGGTACATCCGTTGCCCTAGTACTACCATGCATTTCATCATCATCATCATCTTCTCCCCCTTCCTCATCTTCGTCGATGTCATCATCACACTCCAACATTTCAGCTTCATCTTGCATTGCCATACGGTCCACCAACTCCAATTGATCAACAAGTTGCTCGATTTCCTCCCCTTCATCTGCCCGACCTTCCGCGTTTGCTGCATCCCTGTTATCATCCTCCGCTGCTACCTCAACCGGCACCACTTCCTGAACTTGTTCAGCTGTAGCCGATGTGCTACTTTCGCACACACCGCTAATATTTACCTCTTCTCTAGGGCACGCCTGCACCAGCATTACACATTCAAGGCTAGATCCCTTGCACCACCTTAACCATTTCTGCCACAAGTACGTCCGATCTACTTTCTTCAACTCCCACAGAGTCGGGTCACCCTTACTACGCGTGAATAAGATTTGAATGGTAACAGAGTAAACACTTGGATCCAGGAAAAAATATTGGGTCAACCAAAGCTTTATATCACGGATGCTAACTCTATCAGGGAATAAGTGTTCCACCATGGTGACTGCAAAACTTCTCAAATCAACACCATTCTGCCCAGTTTTTATTTCACTATCGCCATAATATACCATAAATTTCACTGGATCTGACATTACTGCGATGGCATAAACAAAATTGATTTTTAGATCACCACTAACGTTTAATATCACTAACTAAACAAAATTAATTTTTATATAAATTGAGTTTACAAATCTTGAAAACAAAAGTGTTAATATAACAACGATTCCCTCCTAAATGACAAAATTATCATGCTGGCATTTTCTATGAACAATCAGGTATGAATATATTCTTACTACTTGAGTTTAGACCATACAGTTCTTTTTAGCATTAATACAAGAACAATATCATAATATTTCACAACATGTCAAAATATTTAATAATATAAAATCTATACAAGTGACTACAAACTGCACAAACAAAATATCGCTAACTATATCACTGAGTATAGTATACATCTAATAGCGCTAATATTACATCAATATCTAGTATCGCCAATATTGCCTCAATATCTAGTATCGCCAATTGCATCAATATCTAAAATCGCTATATTGCATCGATATCTAAAATCTCTAATATTGCATCAATATCTAAAATCTCTAATATCGATATTGCATCAATATCTAAAATCTCTAATATTACATAAATATCGATATTGCATCAATATCTAAAATCTCTAATATTGCATCAATATCTAAAATACCTAAAATCTCTAATATTGCATCAATATCTAAAATCTCTAATATTGCATAAATATCTAAAATCTCTAAATTAATTTTCACTATAAATATTTAATAACAAAATTAAAAAAATTACCTTTTTTTCCTTTTTTCCCTCCTTCCTTCTTCCTCCCTCCTCTCTCCCTCCTCTCTCTCTCCTCTTCCTCTCTCTCTCTCCCTCCTCTCCTGAGCACTTCCTCTCCCTCTCTCCCGCGCGCGCTCTCTCTCTCCCTCCCGCACTCTCTCTCCCTCTCTTCCTCTCCCTCTCTTTTTTTTCGCCGGCGACTGAGCGCTCTCTCTTCTCTCTTTTCTTCAGAGCTTCGCTCGCTTTGCTTTTCGGCCTTGTGCCGATCAACTATTCGCCTATTTTCGCCAAACGGTTTGGCGAAAATATGATGGTCACCAAATGGTTTTGACGAAAATAGACTGATCTCGGTTTAAGGGTTCAAAACACTCATTAACGTGGGATTAGCCTATTTTTGCCAAACGGTTTGGCGAAAATAGTGTTTTCGCCGAATGGTTTGACGATAATACTATTTTCGCCAAACGGTTTGGCGACTGTATATTATTTCTGCAATTTTTTAAATCCAAGTATTAATGTCACAATTTCTAAATAAAATAATATTATTTAAAAAAATTCGGAATAGATTCAGAAATCAGAAAAGTCAGTTCATTTACTGCAGGATAGAAAAATCTTGCTTGCTATGATAAAAAAGGTTAAGTTTATTTTCCTGGATGGTGTTCAATGCCAACCAGTAAAACCTTAAATTTGATTCAGAGTACTGATATCAGTCATACAGTGAAATTAATTTTAGTTCAAGGGAATTAAAACGTGCAGGCCATGATATATAACATAATGGTTGTACATCTTGAATAAAATGGAGGTTTTTACTTAAGACAAACATCACAAAAATCTTTTTCTCTGGTGCCCATTAACTTGGGCCATCATAGATTGCTTTTTTCTGTTCTTCCAAAACTCATCCTTGTTTTCCTTCCTATGTTTTCATCCAGTGGCGACCTCGACCATCGCCGGGGCACTGGGGGCAGGGCCTTCGGGCACCACACCAGTGGTGGCTTGGCGCCCTGCTGCCACCCCCTGGGGGCTCGGCTCACCTGCAGGGGCGGGCTCGGTGGCGACACCGGTCCCGACCTCCGTGGTCGGGGCTCCATCCACCCCCGGCGCTAAGGGAGCGCTGGCCGAATCCACCGCGCGATCTCCCGCGGCACGGTCAACGTCAGTGGCCTAGGGTGCCACGACTTCAGTGCCCGACGCAACCGTGGGCGGGCAGGCCTGAGGTGCCTCCGTGGCTGCGGCCGGGGGGCCCATGGCAGCTCCCTCCGCATCGATCTCAGCGCCCAAGCCGGCCACGGACGGGCAGGCCTGGGACACCTCTGCGGGTGCGGCCAAGGCGCCCCGGGCACCTTCTTCCGCGTCGACCCTGGGCGGGTCAGCGACAGCGTCGGCGTCCGCCTCGCCGGTGTCGTAGTCCTCGCTGGTCACGGGCTGGTTCAGCTCCTCGTCCGGATCGTCGACCCCTTGGTCGAAATCGCCGGCTGGGGCCCAGCTCGGGGGTCCAGAAGGATTATGCGCTTGGCCCGAGGGACGGCGCGGGGCCAGCACGAAGACGTTCTCCTCCTCCTCCTCGGACTCGAGCTCGCCCTGGACAACAACCATCGTCAATACGGGCAGGTTTTGAGCTCAGGCGCTCAAGGTCTGCGATCAAGAACAGACTCTAAGCCGAAAGGACGTGAGGGGGGCAGAGCAAAACGAGAAACCGGGGGCTTACTTGGGTCGTCAGCCTTCGCCTCGCTGAGGGCTGGCGAGGGTCTTGCTGCCCCGAAGTCGTAGAGGCGCTACGTTTTTGCGTTCCTCCGGCTTGGGACCTTAGAACCCGCGCTGGCTCCACATCACCCGCGGCGGTGGTCCTGGGACCCTGACCATGGGACCCCTGGGCCGGCTGAGGCCCCGAGGTCCTGGCAGCGGCTGCCGCGCTCTGCTGCTGCGAGGGGAAGAGCGTGTCAAGCGACAAGAAGACGCGAGTATGAGGCGGGGGCTCGACCGTGGGAATCCTTACCGTCGCCCGGTCACCCCACTCGATGTGGGGTTTCTTCACTTCCTGGCTTCCTACTGCGACCGGGGAAGGCCTCTTCTTCCCCTTCTTGCTCTTGCCCCCGCCAGGCAGCGGGAGCATCCTCCTGGCTGTCTCGAACAGCTCCTGGTGGTCCTGAAGGCGCGCAAGGCTTAAGGAGGGCTCAATAGACAAATCAAGAGGCTTGGTCGGGATGGCTTACCTCGGCCTTCCGGCGGAGTACATTTTTTGGGACAGGGGCGTCGATGGCGTAATCATGCGCCCCTTTCCCGAACATCTCGTTCATCCTGGTGGTGACCCAGGACTCCTTCGGCGCTGCAAGGAGAACGACCATCAAAGAAGACCCAAGGTCGGGCTCGAGGAAGGCTTCAAGATGAAGAAGGCCTACCAGATGTGCCCTCTCGGGTCGAATCGTCACGCCCTCTTATCTCGAAGAATGGGTGCATCCTCTTCCGTAGAGGAGACACCCGGTTCCGCAGGAAGTCGTTGGCGATCGCCTGCCCGGTGAGGCCGCGCGTGGCGCAGATGTGTATGACGGCGATGGCCTCCTCGTCGGCCTTGAGGTCATCCGCCGCCGGGGCCTCCTTCTTCCCGGTGACGGGGGCTCCCTCATACGTCAGCGTGCCGAGTTCCCCTTTCTTCAGGTAGAACCACCGCTCGGTCCACGGGCCAAGGGAGTCCCGAGCATGGATCTTAGGGAAGGCCCACGAGATCCCTGTCCGTAGCCGAAAATAGAGGTACCCGACCACGGGATCCTTCCCGGAGCGGAAGAGGCTGAAGTACCGGAAGAAGAGCGAGGGGGTGGGAAGGATTCCTAGGAACCCCTCACACAGGTGGGAGAAGATGGTGAGGAGGAGAAATGTCGTGCCCCGAATTTTCACGGATTCGGACACTCTGTGTATACTGTACTAGTCCAGGATCACGCTAGTACGCACAGGATAAACAGGTTGAAGTACCACAATCATACACAGCGGAATTTAAATAATAAAGTACTTCAAGCATAATATAGTCGAGTTACATGACCTTATGGTCACCTTACAATAATTCGCCACGTAGGGCGATAAATATCATCAGTACCAAGTTCATTCAGCAGAAGCAAAATACGATAGCGGAACCACTCCTAGCCACAGGCTACTGAGTGCGGCTCAACCCTTAATCCTCCTGGCCTTCGACGAACTCTTCATTCCAAGCTGGCACGGCTTCTTCTTCTTCTGAGGTTTTTGTCGATGCAAGGGTGAGTATACGACATACTCAACAAGTCATGCTCAATGCAGGTCTATTACTACATGCATGGCTTATTCCAAGGAAAGGCTTAATTGGTTATTTTGCATAAAGCAGTATTTCTTTTAAACAGGTAATCATATTAGATTGAAAGCGGTAAAACCAATATTATTAATAATTAATTTCTCAATTCTTTTTCCAAGAGTTTTGCACATGACCCTAGTTTCATTCACGCAGACTTTTTGGCACATGACCACCCATTCCATGTTTTTATTTTGAAAATCTACCCTTGATTTGTAATCACCGAGCAATGTCCAGTACCGTGGACACGGCTATTCGAATAGTTTCACACGCACACTCTGCTGAGGATGTACACTTTACCCACAGGATACAGTCGCTCACCACACAGGCGATTGATTGCAACAAAGTCTTTCAGAGACTAACATTTAACCGATGAACCCCTCGTTACTTCCTTCTAACACTCCTCACACAGAGTCGAAGTTTAGACAGGCAAGTATCGTTGAATGGGTACCAAGCCGTAGCACAGTACGCTTCTAGATTACTTTGGTGTGCCTTTGTCACCCCGAGGTTTCAAAGGAAAGAGGTTAGAAACCTACTTAACTAGGTCCGTCCCATTAGGACAAGTGGTTATACACGGAACTCGGTTCAAAGGCTCGCAAGGTTAAGTCCTTAATCGTCCCGGGCAAGACATCCATTTTATACAACTCGCACACAGCCTTCACAATCTTTCACACACCCATTGCCACACAGCCCACAGCACGAAGCCTTCTTGCCACTTGCCCGGTCCAAATCCTTTTCCCACCGGGGTTTGCATTATCGCAACACATGCCAATGCCCACTTCATTGCGCGAGTAGTACCACCCAGGTTGCTACCCTCAATTCCATTTCATGACATCGTCACATTATTTTGAAATGCGTTCCATAATCAATTAGTCAGTGTTCATTTGCCATTTGAAAGACATTTAACGCATACGAGCAAGCTAAGCGACTAATCACGGTCTAGCCTCCCGTGTTGGCATCATACTAGCATCCAACATAATTTAAACATCCTAGGGTGACAAGGTATTCAGGGCACATAATGATATTAACAAGGTGGCATAATTCAATTGGTATTTTAGCTATATTTCCCACAATAAGCAATATCATTTTTAGTTAATATAGCATGCGTAAATTGAATCGAAATACATTTTTAAAATCTAGGGGCAATATGGTCAAAGCATGACTTGCCTTCAAACAGCTGTTGGTTCTGGTCGAAGTTCTGCGACGGATCTTCAAATGCTCCCCGGCGAATTCCGGCAACTCGGAGTCTACTCGATACAAGCAAACACACAATAAACATACAATACAGACAACAATATAAACTCTAAAAATAAAATAAAAATCACCAATAAATAGTTTACATTTTTACAAATTTTTGGGCACTGGAATCACCCAAATCCGAGTTAAAATGCAAAAGTTATAGCCTTTACAATATTCTGAAAATTCATAAAAGAATAAACCGAATTAATCCTCTATTTTCCACCGATTTTCCGGCTGATTTTTCCTCCGCGCGACACGTGTCGGCGCCAGAGCAAGCCACGTCGCTCTCTGCCACTGACAGGTGGGCCCGGGTGAACAGTGCTCGGCCCACACGTCAGCGACTGACACACGGCGCAACAGAGACGGTTGGATTAAAATCCAACGGCTGCGGGTATCCGAGCTATTTCCTATTTAACGCGCCGACGTGGATGAACCAGAGCGGTCGGATGAGAATCCAACGGCTGCAGTTACCCGAGCGGTTTACTATTCCTGAGCCTACGTGGACGCACGCCTACCGTTGGATGAAGATCCTACGGTCAACGTTACCCCGGGAGTTCACTGCTTATCGCACCCACGCGGCTTAATCCGAGCCTTTCGATCAAGATCTAACGGCCAAGGATCGCTAATACCGTTTAAATCGAAGAATGAACACGCGGCCTCACCTTGAGCGTTGGATGAAGATCTGACGGCGGAGGAGAGTCGCGATGCTCGAAGAAGAAGCGGCGGCCTGCTCGTCGCCGGACTTGGAGAAGAAGACGAAGGCGTGGGCGATTCCGGGCGTCTCCGGTCGGAAGAAGTGAACCAACGGATGCGTCTTGGCACGAGGAACTCGGAGAGGGTTCTAGCGACGGCGGGGATCGTCGGACGGCGGCGGGGCACGAAGAAAACCGAGGTGGGGGAGAGTGTGAACTACGGCGAGCTACTGGGAGAGCTACGGTGCAAGGCAGACAACGAGCGAGCAGACAAAATGTGCGGGCTGTGCCGACCTTTTAAATGAGCTATTACTCGGGTGACGAGGTGCATCGAAGCGCGCGCAAATCCACCGCAAATCCTCCCGGCCAACAGTCGACGGCGGCGCTGCGCTCGCTCCCTCCCGATGCGGTCTGACCGGTCCGCACCGTCCGATCGCGATCCAACGGCGTGGATTGAATCACGGCTTCGGCGAAACGGTACGCAATCGCAGCCATTCGATCAAGATCCGACGGCGGAAGCGATGCGGCGCTTAGGGTTTCTCGGCGAGCATAGTGTTGGGCTCGGCCCAATACTGTAGCTGCCGAATAAATCAGTTTTTCTTAATAAAAATAAATCCGATAATTCGAAGTAATTGTTTAGGGCACTAAAAATACCCGAAAAATTCTAGAAAAATTCTAGAAAATATTTCAGTGCATTTTGAGCCTAAGTAAAATATTAACTTTAATTTTTGATAAATACTTTCTCTGGTATTAATTAATTAAGAGAAGGATAGTTTAAATAAATGTTAATTAAATCCAATAAATCCCAGAAAAATTAGGTAAATTCAATTAAATGCAATTAAATACAAATAAAGGTTGGTTAATTCATAAAAATTTCAAATAACTTCAAAATTTAAAATCGGCCAATTTTCGGGACGTTACAAACCTACCCCCCTTAACAGAATCTCGTCCCCGAGATTCGAGGTTTATCTAGAGAATAGGTTCGGGAATTCCTTCTTCAGATCTTCCTCTCGTTCCCAGGTGGCCTCACTTTCTGCGTGATTGCTCCACTGAACTCTGCAGAAACGGGTTGTCTTGTTTCTGGTTCTTCGATCTACTGTATCCAGAATTTTTATCGGTTGCTCTTTGTAAGTCAGGTCTTCCTGTAGTTCAACTTCTTCTAGTGATGCTTGCTCTTCAGGCACTCGGAGACACTTTTTGAGTTGTGATACATGAAAGACATTGTGCACTCCTGCTAGTGACTGCGGTAACTCGAGTTGGTAGGCAACTTCGCCTTTACGGCTTATGATTTTAAACGGTCCTACATATCTTGGCGCAAGTTTACCCTTTTTGTGAAACCTCTGGACTCCTTTAAGGGGCGTAACTCTGAGGTACACGTAATCTTTCGGTTCAAAGCTCAAATCTCTGCGGCGATTGTCTGCGTAACTCTTCTGCCTGGACTGCGCGATTTTCAATCTTTCTCTGATCAGTACTATTTGCTTTTCGGCTTCCTGAAGTATGTCTGGTCCGAAAACACGACGGTCTCCGGTCTCATTCCAATTCAACGGCGTCCTACAAGGTCGACCATACAATGCTTCAAAAGGTGACATCTGAAGACTTGCCTGATAGCTGTTGTTGTAACTAAACTCCGCGTATGGCAAACATTTATCCCAAGTTGATGTATATGCTAACGCACAAGCTCTTAACATATCTTCCAAGATTTGATTTAGTCTTCGATCGCCCATCTGCTCTGCGGGTGATAAGTCATCTTGAAATTCAGCGGTGCCCATTCTTTGTATGCGATTTATCCCAAAATCTTGAGGTAAATTGGGTACCTCATCGATACTATCTTCTTTGGCACTCCATGCAAGCAAACGATCCTTGCCATGTATAGCTCAGCTAACTTATCTCCTGAATAGGTTGTCTTTACTGGTATGAAATGCGCGACTTTTGTTAATCGATCCACGATAACCCATATGGAGTCATAACCTCCTTGCGTCCTTGGCAATCCGGTGATAAAATCCATTCCGATCTCCTCCCATTTCCACTCTAGTATTTTTAATGGCTGCAGCAGTCCTGCTGGTCTCTGATGCATAGCTTTGACTCGCTGGCATACATCACATAGTGCTACATGCTCAGCTACTTCCCTTTTCATATTCGGCCACCAGAATCTCTCTTTTAAATCTTGATACATTTTTGCACTTCCTGGGTGAATCGAATACTTGGAGTCATGAGCATCCTCCAATATTAACTGCTTTAATTCCTTTTTGTTAGGTACGCAAATACGTTCTTTCATCCATAACGTACTATGTTCGTCCAACTTAAATTCTTTCGCTTAGCCTCCCTCCATCTTGGCCTTGATTCGCTTGATCTTTTCATCATTTTTCTGACCTTCTCTAATCTGATCTTCCAAGATAGGCTTTACTTCTAATGCGGCTACGAATCCTTCGGGAACAATTTCTAGTTTTAGTTTCTGAAGATCCTTACACAGTTCTTTCTGACTTTCTTTCGCTTTCGAATTTATATCGTGGCTTTTCCGACTCAGGGCGTCAGCCACTACATTGGCCTTGCCGGGATGATAATGGATACCCATGTTGTAATCCTTGATCAGCTCTAACCATCTCCTTTGCCTCATGTTCAGGTCAGATTGGGTGAAAATGTATTTAAGACTTTTATGGTCTGTGTACACCTCGCATCTATTGCCAATAAGATAGTGGCACCATATCTTTAAGGCATGCACTACGGCTGCTAGTTCTAGATCATGCGTCGGGTAATTCCCTTCATGTGGCCTTAATTGCCTTGATGCGTAGGCTACTACCTTTCCATTTTGCACTAATACACATCCGAGTCCTTGGCGTGATGCGTCGCAATATATATCAAAACTCTGATGCACATCTGGTTGTACTAACACTGGTGCTGATGTCAGTCGTTTCTTCAGTTCTTGGAAACTCTTCTCGCAATCCGGTGTCCAAACAAACTTCTTTTCCTTCTTTAGCAATTGCGTAATTGGCCTTGCAATTGCCGAAAATCCTTCTATAAATCGGCGGTAATATCCAGCCATTCCAAGGAAACTCCGAACTTGCGAAACTGTCTTTGGCGACTCCCAATGCAATACTGTCTCAACCTTGCTTGGGTCCACTGCGATTCCTTCGGCAGTCATGACATGCCCTAAGAAATCTACCTTACTCTTCCAGAAATCGCATTTACTAAACTTTGCATACAACCGTTGATCCCTTAGTTTTTCCAGCACTAATCTCAAATGTTGGGCGTGCTCTTCATCCGTCCTTGAGTAAACCAGAATATCGTCGATGAACACGACCACAAATTTATCTAAGTACTCCATGAATACTTTATTCATTAAGTTCATAAAGTAAGCAGGCGCGTTTGTCAATCCAAATGACATAACCGTGAACTCATAGTGTCCATATCTTGAGGAAAATGCGGTCTTGGGTATATCCTCTGTCTTGATCCTCAACTGGTGATATCCTGACCTGAGGTCAATCTTGGAGAATACTCCTGCTCCTCTTAATTGATCGAAAAGGTCATCTATCCGAGGTAACGGATATTTATTCTTTATCGTCACTTCATTAAGCGCGCGATAGTCTATACACATCCGAAAACTCCCATCCTTCTTCTTAACGAACAGAACCGGTGCTCCCCAAGGTGATGAGCTCGGTCTGATGAATCCTTTTTCTAATAACTCCTCAATCTGTTTCTTCATTTCAACCAGTTCTTCGGTGGACATCCGATATGGTCTCTTTGCTATTGGTGCTGTTCCAGGCACTAAGTCAATTACGAACTCTATGTCTCTGTCTGGGGGCATTCCTGGTAATTCCTCGGGAAAAACATCTGAGTATTCACTGACCACTGGTACATCTCTTATACTGACAGTCTCCAAATTGTTTACTAACATCTGACTTCCTCGGCGCCTTCGCTTGAAATTCCACTTTTCTACCATCAGGACTCTCAATAGACACGACCCTTCGCCGCAATCTAATGCTGACCTTATGCTTAGTCAACCAATCCATTCCGGGATAACATCCGGGGTTTGGGTATCTAATATAATAAGGTTAAGCTAGGAACTCTACCCTTTTTATTAGTAGCTTAACTCCAGAACATCCGACCTTAGAACGGAGTTCGATCCGAGGATTGAACTAGGAGTGTACTTTTAAGGTTAACAATATCAATTCATTTGTCACGGCAAAATCTCGAAAGCGAGCGAACGCGAAGCTCTGAATCAAATATATCAGAGCGGCACTGAGTTGACTAGGAACTTACCGAGCACGACGTCCGTTGCATCCTGGACTTCGTCTGCGGAGATATGGTTGATTCTGCCTCGCGTGAATGTCTGAGATGTAGCTCCAGCTTGTGCAGGTCCTCGGCTTCCTCCTTGGACTGGGGTCTTAGCTGGCGTGTTCCCAAGGTTAAAACGCACTGGCGTCACACTTCCTTTCTTGGGGCACACATTGGCGAAGTGCCCTGTTTCGTTGCAGTATTGTAGCCGCGCCTTCGCGCCATCGGTGATTTCCACTACTCGATTATTAATTCGGCGAGTGCGAGGGTCGGTCCGGTGGTCTTGGCATTGGTGGCGGTGTCCTGACAACGTTTCCCTGTGGAAACCTGTGGAATTGCTGAGGTACCATTCTTGTCTTCTGCGGACCATGGCGTCCTCCTTGCTGTGCCATGCAGCGTTTACGGTTATCATCCAGCTCTTTGCGCTTGTCCTCTAATATGAGCGCCTTGTTTACCAACTCTTGAAAGTCCGGAAAGCTGTGGGTAATCAACCCCACTTGCAACCCGGTGTTGAGTCCTTTCATGAAGCGAGATTGCCGTGCCTTGTCAGTCACCACGTCCTCTGGAGCGTAACGTGCTAGCTGAGTGAATTTATTCAGGTAATCGGCCACGGACTGGCCTCCCTGCTTTAGCGCCCTGAATTCTTCCTTTTTCAGTCCCATGATACCCTCCGGCACATGGTATTGGCGAAAAGCTGTCGTGAACTCATCCCAAGTAATCTCCTGCGAGTTCTCCTGCGATGCGCAGTAGTTTTCCCACCATTCGGAGGCTGTTCCCTCTAGCTGGTGAGAGGCATAGAGCACCCTCTCGTGTCCCTCACACTGGGTTATGTGCAATTTCCTTTCGATAGTCTTTAGCCAGTCATCTGCCTCTAATGGGCTGGCATTCCCTGAAAATGTCGGCGGACGCGTCCTCATAAACTCGGACAGTCTTGAATGGGGACGTGGCCCATTGTTCATAGCCTGATTGTTGGCGACTGCCTGGTGGTTGATCTGTTGCACTGTTGCCATCATAGTCTGCATTAATTGAGTCTGTGCTGCGAGAAATGCTCCTAGATTCTGCATATCCACTGGCGGTGCTGCCTGTGGTGGTGGTGTATGGTCCTGACTGCCTCCGTGGCGTGATCCACTGCCTCCTGCTCCGTTGTTGCGAGTATTCACCATCTGTTGATTCCTCGGGGTTTAGAGATAAGGGGGAAAAAGAATAGATACGTATAGAAACTTATACGGGGAAAATAGATGTAACCAAAAAAAAACCCCATAATCATTCAAGCATAAATAGTAATAGGTATGGTTGCTTACATAGCCTAGGGACTATGCAGCCATACAACAGTCACAAACATCACAGCAAATTGTTCATTACATCACATCGCATACTAATGTTCGAAATTAAAGACACGACTCAAAACATCTGAGTCTCAACGCAAAAGCTGGCTACTGACATTCTGACAAAGCATCACTCATCGAGCCAACCCGGCTCTGGCTCGCCGATCACGTAAACCGCGGGTGGTGGCATCGGGCAACCGTCCCCATGCCCTCCCACGGGTGCAGCAGGGGGCACCACTGGCTGCGGGTCCTCAGGCGCTGGCGCTGGCTCCTCCGGCTCCTCCTCGTCGTCGTCGAGCTCCATGACGGCGTCAGGCTCTCCCTGCCCGTAAAGAGCCTCCTCCAGCTCGGCGATCCTCTGGACTGCGTGCATGCGGGTCTCTCGTAAGGCCTCCTCGGTCTCCTCCAAGGTGCGGTAGACGGCCTGCAGCTCTGTAGTCGTGGCGTCCATCACCTCCTCCTGTGCCGCAGCAAACCGGCCCAGGTGCACGATGGCGGCGTCGTCCTCTAGCTCCAGACGAGCCTGCAGGGGTCCACCCGTGTGCGAGTGCACACGGAAGGCGGTATCCCACAGCTCGTAGCCGTGGTCCCTGCTGATCCGTCGCAGCGCAACTCGGGCACACTCCTGTATGCCCGCCTCGTAGCTAGCTCGCTTCACCGTGAGGCGAAGCGGACGACTAGCACGCGCGTGCTCCCGGGCGTACAAGGTCAAAGTCGTCTCCCATCCGCGAGCAATCCCGTTGACTATCCAGGTGCGAGACTTGTAAAGTGGTCGGTCGAAACCTCCCAACACCTGGAGCATCCTCCAGAGCTCCGCTGCGTAGCCTCCGTGACGCTCACCAAAAGAGTGAACCATCCGCATCTGCCAAAGCAACGCGTCAGTACTAAAATTTTAAAAGAACATAAAAGTAGTAGCAGAATACAGCAGAGATATGAAGTAAGGAAGAAAAGATAAGTCAAGATTTCTTTGATTATTCTTGTCCAAATTTTATTCTTTAGAAATTAATTTGGACTCCTCTAAAACGGCCAATCTTACTAGGGTTAAGTCCTACAGTCAGTATGGCTCTGATACCATCCCTGTCGTGCCCCGAATTTTCACGGATTCGGACACTTTGTGTATACCGTACTAGTCCAGGATCACGCTAGTACGCACAGGATAAACAGGTTGAAGTACCACAATCATACACAGCGGAATTTAAATAATAAAGTACTTCAAGCATAATATAGTCGAGTTACATGACCTTATGGTCACCTTACAATAATTCACACGCAGAGCGATAAATATCATCGATACCAAGTTCATTGGCGGAAGCAAAATACGATAAGCGGAACCACTCCTAGCCACAAAGCTCTCGAGTGCGGCTCAACCCTTAATCCTCCTGGCCTTCGACGAACTCTTCATTCCAAGCTGTCACGGCTTCTTCTTCTTCTGAGGTTTTTGTCGATGCAAGGGTGAGTATACGACATACTCAACAAGTCATGCTCAATGCAGGTCTATTACTACATGCATGGCTTATTCCAAGGAAAGGCTTAATTGGTTATTTTGCATAAAGCAGTATTTCTTTTAAACAGGTAATCATATTAGATTGAAAGCGGTAAAACCAATATTATTAATAATTAATTTCTCAATTCTTTTTCCAAGAGTTTTGGCACGCAGCCCTAGTTTCATTCACGCAGCTTTTTGGCACACAGCCACCCATTCCATGTTTTTATTTTGAAAATCTACCCCTTGACTGTAATCACCGAGCAATGTCCAGTACCGTGGACACGGCTATTCGAATAGTTTCACACGCACACTCTGCTGAGGCTGTACACTTTACCCACAGGATACAGTCGCTCACCACACAGGCGATTGATTGCAACAAAGTCTTTCAGAGACTAACATTTAACCGATGAACCCCTCCGTTACTTCCCTTCTAACACTCCCCTCACACAGAGTCGAAGTTTAGACAGGGCAAGTATCGTTGAATGGGTACCAAGCCGTAGCAGTGCGCTTCCCCTCTGATTGCTTGGTGTGCCTTTGTCACCCCGAGGTTTCAAAGGAAAGAGGTTAGAAACCTACTTAACTAGGTCCGTCCCATTCCGGACAAGTGGTTATACACGGAACTCAGTTCAAAGGCTCGCAAGGTTAAGTCCTTAACTGTCCCGGGCAAGACATCCATTTTATACAACTCGGCACACAGCCTTCACAATCTTTCACACAGCCCATTGCCACACAGGCCCACCTGGCACGAAGCCTTCTTGCCACTTGCCCCGGTCCAAATCCTTTTCCCACCCAGGGTTTGCATTATCGCAACACATGCCAATGCCCACTTCATTGCGCGAGTAGTACCACCCAGGTTGCTACCCTCAATTCCATTTCATGACATCGTCACATTATTTTGAAATGCGTTCCATAATCAATTAGTCAGTGTTCATTTGCCATTTGAAAGACATTTAACGCATACGAGCAAGCTAAGCGACTAATCACGGTCTAGCCTCCCGTGTTGGCATCATACTAGCATCCAACATAATTTAAACATCCTAGGGTGACAAGGTATTCAGGGCACATAATGATATTAACAAGGTGGCATAATTCAATTGGTATTTTAGCTATATTTCCCACAATAAGCAATATCATTTTTAGTTAATATAGCATGCGTAAATTGAATCGAAATACATTTTTAAAATCTAGGGGCAATATGGTCAAAGCATGACTTGCCTTCAAACAGCTGTTGGTTCTGGTCGAAGTTCTGCGACGGATCTTCAAATGCTCCCGGCGAATTCCGGCAACTCCTGAGTCTACTCGATACAAGCAAACACACAATAAACATACAATACAGACAACAATATAAACTCTAAAAATAAAATAAAAATCACCAATAAATAGTTTACATTTTACAAATTTTTGGGCACTGGAATCACCCAAATCCGAGTTAAAATGCAAAAGTTATAGCCTTTACAATATTCGAAAATTCATAAAAGAATAAACCGAATTAATCCTCTATTTTCCACCGATTTTCCGGCTGATTTTTCCTCCGCGCGACACGTGTCGGCGCCAGAGCAAGCCACGTCGCTCTCGCCATCGACAGTGGGCCGGGTGAACGATTTCGGCCCACACGTCGGCCGGCCGACACACGCGGCGCAGAGAGGCGGTTGGATTGAAATCCAACGGCTGCGTTTATCCGAGCTATTTCCTATTTAACCCGCTGACGTGGATGAACCAGAGCGGTCGGATGAGAATCCAACGGCTGCAGTTACCCGAGCGGTTTACTATTCCTGAGCCTACGTGGACGCACGCCTACCGTTGGATGAAGATCCTACGGTCAACGTTACCCCGGGAGTTCACTGCTTATCGCACCCACGCGGCTTAATCCGAGCCTTTCGATCAAGATCTAACGGCCAAGGATCGCTAATACCGTTTAAATCGAAGAATGAACACGCGGCCTCACCTTGAGCGTTGGATGAAGATCTGACGGCGGAGGAGAGTCGCGATGCTCGAAGAAGAAGCAACGGCCTGCTCGTCGCCGGACTTGGAGAAGAAGACGAAGGCGTGGGCGATTCCGGGCGTCTCCGGTCGGAAGAAGTGAACCAACGGATGCGTCTTGGCACGAGGAACTTGGAGAGGGTTCTAGCGACGGCGGGGATCGTCGGACGGCGGCGGGGCACGAAGAAAACCGAGGTGGGGGAGAGTGTGAACTACGGCGAGCTACTGGGAGAGCTACGGTGCAAGGCAGACAACGAGCGAGCGGGGGCTGTGCCGACCTTTTAAATGAGCTATTACTCTGGTGATGAGGTGCATCGAAGCGCGCGCAAATCCACCGCAAATCCTCCCGGCCAACAGTCGACGGCGGCGCTGCGCTCGCTCCCTCCCGATGCGGTCTGACCGGTCCGCACCGTCCGATCGCGATCCAACGGCGTGGATTGAATCACGGCTTCGGCGAAACGGTACGCAATCGCAGCCATTCGATCAAGATCCGACGGCGGAAGCGATGCGGTGCTTAGGGTTTCTCGGCGAGCACAGTGTTGGGCTCGACCCATCATTGTAGTGCCGAATAAATCGGTTTTCTCAATAAAAATAAATCCGATAATTGAAGTAATTGTTTAGGGCACTAAAATACCGAAAAATTCTAGAAAATATTTTGAGCATTTTGAGCCTAAGTAAAATATTAACTTTAATTTTTGATAAATACTTTCTCTGGTATTAATTAATTAAGAGAAGGATAGTTTAAATAAATGTTAATTAAATCTAATAAATCCCAGAAAAATTAGGTAAATTCAATTAAATGCAATTAAATACAAATAAAGGTTGGTTAATTCATAAAAATTTCAAATAACTTCAAAATTTAAAATCGGCCAATTTTCGGGACGTTACAAGAATGGAATTCGGCACCACGTTGATGAGCTCGATCTCGCAGCTAGAGAGGATGTCCGCCATGAACTCGCTCTCCGGGGTCCGCAGGCCGAAGAGCGCATAATGCTCGGTGCAGACGATCTCATCGTCCCTGGGGTGCAGCTCGGTCTCTCTGCCCGGCAACCGCCATGTTACCGGGTCCAACAACCCCAGGGTCTCGAGCTCCTTCATCCTCGCTGGCGACATTGTGCTCCTCCCGAACTTGGCCATGGCGATCGCTGCGAGCTAGGTCGAGGGAAAGGGAGAGAGAGACTTGCTCGGGAAGAAGGCTAGAAGATGAAGGGAGCAAGATCGGGAGTTTTTCTTTCTTTTTCAAGCAGTCGCTGTGGACTCGGATTTATAAGACGTGTCGTCGCTAATCTAGTCCACGACGTCTCAAAAGGCGCGCCGGCCATGATTCGATAGGCGCAATTAAGGCCTGGGCCGTGGGCTCGAGGCATCGCAGGTGTCCGCTGGCCGTTCACATCCGTACCGGCACCGTGAAGTTCGAAGGTCACCAGGTGTCGAAGCCGAAGGCTCCCCTTCGTGCTCTCCGCCCGACCTCGGCCAAGGGTTCAAGACCTACGGAGGCTTTTTCCGTGCATCCGAGAAGTGAGGCTCGAGGTCGTTCCAGGTGTCTTCTTCGACCTAGAGCCTCGAGGGCTGGCTGACGAGGGCTGAGAGACCCTTGGCCGGTCAGCGCACGGTCAATGGAGCTCCCTAGCTCGGCTACTTCAACCACGACCTGGACCGTTCTGAGCCGTGTGCCTAGAGCACGTACGGCCTCAAGGTCAGGCCCCGTACGACCTTGAGCTCAGGCTGGCTCTTGTTTGGACGACATCCCCTGGAAAGCCGGAACGTGCGTTTACTCGGCGGTTACCAAGATGTGGGATCGTGGAACTGAGGCAGGCGTGCGTGAAGAGTCCAGGACGGTTACTACCAGCCATCAACGCGCATGAAGACCACTACCCCGGGAATCTCTCCCGTCTGTTACAGGCAAGGAGGATATAAGGCTAAGGATGGCGCAACCTGAAGGGGACACCACACCGGAGTTTGAGCATTAGACATCGCCATTGTTGAGCTTGAGCTGTAACACTTCCCCGTATACGAGAACAGAAAAGATCACTGCCGCAAGGCAACTGGAGTAGAGCTATTACCTTCATAGGGGTTCGAACCAGTATAAATCCCCGTGTCACGCTCGTTGTCGCCTTGCTCCGACCACCAGCACGTCAAATCCATTCCTCCGTTGAGCAAAGCTCAGCTCGGGTCCCTAGTATCACTAACCCCCCTTTTCATTTCTGCGGTTGGCGATCTCGATTGTCGACAAATATATTATGAATTGTTACGAAACTAACAATTATTGAAAGATCAGTGAAATATGAATCAATTGATACATCTTTTGTAAATTAAATATGCACATAATTTAACTAATTATTGGTCAAAATTTGGGCTAATGAATAATGCAAATTTAGTTGTTTTTCATTATCTTTGATGACAAATTTCACGAGAAATCATATTAAAACAGTGAATAAATCATTTATATTACATAGTGTAATAAGTATGTGAACAACACGAAGGATATAGAAACGACAGACCATAAATAATTCGACAAACGACATTCTATAAATATGATAAAGGTCCAATATTCCCACAAGTACATAACATATGATAAAACGATACTACGGAAATAAGTTACATAATACTATAGAAATAAGATGTTATGGCGGAAAATAATATAGTCCACACACTTTATTACAACTTAAAATTAGGAGGGGCATAACTTAACATCTACTGAGTGGATCGAGGCCATTTCCCTTTCGCCCATGGCTCTGGTAGGGCTTCTCTGGCACAACGTGCCCTCTCTCGCTTCCTCTCTCTTTCGGCCTCCTTCTCCTCTGCTTCCTTCCTACGTGCCTCCTCGCGTACGGCGTCACGCTAGCTACTGTTGAAGCTGCCGCCTAAACTTGTCATCCCGGTTGGCTTGATCCAGGAGCCTTTGGTCTTCGGGTTGATTTCCATGTCGAACCACTGCTGAAATTCACACAGTGGCGGAGGCGACTACATGAAAGTTAAATTAGCAAAGTTTTATGTACAAATATTACGAAACACGTGTGATTATTACCAGCTGCCGAGTCCTGAGGCTCTTCTCCGGCGGGTCGAAGGCGTAGTTGTGGCACATCCAATACCTCCTCTTCCATGTCGGAATTTCCCAAGAGCAGACAAGCCTGCAAGGATCTCCGCACAGACACATCGGTGGGACAACCCCAAAAGGTACGAAGAGGTCCTGGTATGCAATGTTGCGCGGCCACGCCGAAACGGCTTCCTCTTCCTTCGCCTTCCCCTTTCCCTTTTCACTTGACGCCTCGTCATGTTCGGCTGATCCTCTACTTCTTTTCTCTCTTCTCTCGGTTCACCCTTTCCTCATGGTCTCGCTCTGTGGGAAGTAAGGCAGGCGGATGGTATAAAGGGCAATTATCGCCCTTATATAAGGCCGCTATCGCCGTTGCTCTGAAAAGGCGGGATGCAGCGTGTTGTCATTTCAGACCTAGAACGTGGTGGGTGTCATGGCGTTGTCACTTCGCTTTCTGAGAAAACTGATAGCAGCGTGCTGTGGCCTCGCTCGAGAATGCTGTTGTGTGCATCGTCGTTGTCTAAGTGTGTTGTTGTTTCGGTTTGAAAAAGTGGGCTGCAGCGTGTTGTCGAATCGATATGAAAAAGTGGGCTGCAGCGTGTTGTCGAATCGGTCTGAGAAAACTACAACGTTCATGTTGTCATGTCGCATTGATATCGGAAAGGTAAAAAAAGCGTGAACAACACTATTAACATTGTAAAACAGTACGGAGCAAAGTAACAAAGTGAGAACAACACTATAAAGACTGTAGAACAGTACAAAGTAAGAAAGAACAATAGGACAACAGCTTAACAACGAGTCCCTAGTCGGCCGCACCCCCTATTGTGGACCCTGTCCTGCACCCCTACCACGACCCCTCTTTGGCCTACGTGCTGAGGCCGGTGCATTGTCAAAAGGGCGTGGGTGAAGCTCCTGCGATGGTCACGCTTGCCCGTAATCTGAGGGGCTGTAACGCTGCACCGGTCGACGCTCTCGGGGAGGCAACGTGTACCCGTAGGTACCGTAGTCCTGTTGCGTGAACTGCGTCGGTGGAGGGGGCCGCGTGAACTGCGTTGGTGGAGAAATTTGTCGAACTGTACCGATGAAATCTTGGTCCGCCCGATGGTCGAGCTCGGCGCACCGAGGAGTGCGGCGACTGAGAGAACTGTCCTCCACCTTGAGCATAGCCTGCACGTTCGGATAATAACTTTTAATTATAGTTACGTGATACTTATACGAAATGTGAGTAGCTCGACTTACCTGGCGTGGGTATCATGGTGGGACCACGTGGTGGCTGCCAGCTGGACCCTCCAGCCACGTTTGGGGCCAGAGGCAAAGGAGTGTGGAAGCTGGACTCCGCCTCCGCTGTGTGACAAGGAGCTGGGGTCGGTGTGGCGTGCGAAGGCACGCGCGACGATCTAGAAGAGGTGGCATGATCAGTAGTGTCGATGTGACGACAAGAACCCAGCTCCACGATCCTGCGAGTGGTGCTCACCACGCGTCTCCACGCCTCTGTCATCTCGTCCAGCGAGACGCTGACTCCGTCAAGTAGTCTGGACAAGACGCTGTTGCCGTGCTCGTTGAGGTCCCTAGCGTGGTCCACCTGCCACATACGACAAACTGATATGCACATGGACATAGCGTAAGGAATACATAATGTAATTTACAAAAATAAGACTTACCATGGCGTGCATGCCCGCTCCTGCCTGGCCTGGATACAAATCAGCCACGCTAGGAGGGTACGCGTGGGCCGGAGGCTCCTCCACTAGTGGGAGATGGGTACACGTTCGGGACACATACCAGGCCAGGTACTGCTGGTAGGATGAGTCGTCGTAAGGTGTGTCCTCATCGACGACGTCGTCCTGCGCCCCGTCCCACTGCGCGAGCCACGGCTCCATCCTCCGTAGCAAGGTGGACAGGCTCTTCTGAGGCCCCTGGGTGGAGAACCTGAAAAGAAATCCAAATTATTAGACATATGACATAAGTATTTCATATTTTTTTGGTCGAATAACTCACGTGTGTACTCCCTCTGGTACACGATCCCCCCAAGGAACAAGGACCAGCTAGCGAAGGCCGAATTGTCTGAGGACTCGGTGCGGCGTGTAGTCCTCCACAAAGACGTCGAGGAAGATCTTCCTCCTCGTCAGCCAGTAACCCTGGTCCCTATAGCAAAGCGTGGAGAGCCCTCCTGGCACGGCTCTCTCCTAGACACAGCGCTGGCTATAAGGGTCCCAGATCACCTGGTTCGCGTGCAGGTGGTCGAACGCCTCCGTGAAGAAGTGGTACGCCGAACGTACCTGTACTCCCGCCCATTGTGGCTGCAACAGAAAAAAAATATGTGTAAGCACATGCGACTGCAATTAAAATTTGATAAATGCAATTCAAGAAAATAAGTACCCGTTGTCGAGTCCAAAGCGAGCCCATGGTCGGCCGGTCGATCTCGTCGCCTCTGTACATGTCGGCGGTGTAGTGTCGCGGGTCGACTAAGGGTCGACCCACAGGGAAGCACTCGAACGACCAAAGCTGAAGAAGAGGCATCCCAGTCAGATTGGCGGTCTTGCTTTTCTTCACGCACGCGTCGCAAAGGGCGCGGTACCTTGCAGCAAGAACCGCCGAACCCCAGGATACTTGTGGGACGTGGTCTGGGTCAGCGTCGGCAATAGCCCGTGCGTAAGCTATCCACCGTGCGTCGACGCTGTCACCGTGTGTCGTCGTGAACATGACCATCCCAAACAACCACAGCAGGTAGGCCTCCAAATGTCGTGCCACCTGGTACTCCGTGGGGTTCTCCGCCATCCGCTGCACCTATGACAATTAACATATAGTAATATGTTAATAACATTACAAAAAATTAGAATAACATATACACGTACAAGCACTCACCTCGAACTGGGCCAACCACCTCCTCGACGGCCCGTGCTTCTTCCTGTTGATGTGTATCGTCGGGTCAGTGAGAACCACTCCGGCGAACCTCTCCTCCAGGTCAGCCACCCACCCCCCAGGAGTCACCAAGGGTTCGATCGGTGTCCCAGCGATCGGCAACCCTGTAAGCATGGCGACGTCCTGCAGGGTCACCGTCACCTCACCGAACGGCAGGTGGAAAGTGTGCGTCTCCGGCCGCCAACGGCCCACCAAACATGACAGTAGGCACCAGTCGAACGGAAAACGCCGTGACCGCTCTGGACCATCCTCGCCCTCCACCTGATCCTCAGCCACGTCCTCAGCTGAGCCCTCGATCATGCGAATGAGAGGAAGTAACCCAGCACGTGCCAACCTATCGACAGGAAAAAACAGTTGTAGTATTCAAATATTAGTTAGACGAAATGCAATTGTGCGAGCAATGAAACATGTAAATGTAGTGCAACTCACCTGGTGTAGAAGCCTGGGTGGATCCGCCATACCTTGTTAGGCACACGGATCCGCAGCAGAGGCACCCTCTCAAGGCCCTCTGTGGTGTGGACGAATGCACGGTGCCGTTGGTCTAAGGAAGAGTCAAGAAGTGACTCGGGGTGCTCCATCCCTGCAAGTAAACAAGAAGACAGTAGGGTTAGTAATGTAAAACAAAAGACTGAAGAGTTCAACATAAATAAACAAACGACATACATATTACACAATTCAATACAAATTACATAATTCAATACATAAACATGACAAAATGTCCAATATACTCACAAATACCTAACATAGGATAAAATGATACATATTACACAATTCAATACACATTACATAATTCAATACATAAACATGACAAAAGGTCCAATATACCCGCAAATACCTAACATAGGATAAAATAATACATATTACAAAATTCAATACACATTATATAATTCAATACATAAACATGACAAAAGGTCCAATATACCCGCAAATACCTAATATAGGATAAAATGATACATATTACACAATTCAATACACATTACATAATTTAATACATAACACTACGGGCATTGCGTTGTCTTGTGTCCGTACTCACCGCACTGAGAACACTTCCTAATAGGGCCACCCACTTCAGATTCATCCATGTCATTGCAAATGCGCCTAGACTGTGGACGACCAGCCTGCCCTTTCGCACACCTCCGCAAGTTTGCATCCGGTAGACATATGCACACATCTCTATTAATGGCAGTGAAATCACCATGTGCACGAAAACCATGGAACTCACCGGACCAGGTATTGACAGCATGATCCTTCAAGTAGAAAGGGGACACGTATTGCGACGTGTTCATCCCAATTTGCCCACAAGCTGCGATCAAATGCGAGCAGGGAATATGAAGAAGTCTTGGCTTGTTGCAGGTGCATTCACACCATCCAGTGGCCCCTTGGCCTAGGTTAACCTCATGTGTAATAACCGCTGTGTCGGTTCCCAATCCCCCTTTACACCGGAGAGTCACTTTGAAGCGGTACTCAGTGATTCCGAAGCTACGCACCATATGTAGCTGAGCTTTACTGGTTCGTTCCTCCATGTAGGCCATCATCCGCGCACAGTACGGTGTTTGCAATGTCGTGGCAAAAAGTACAGCCTCCGCATGCCTTTTCTGGAAGTAGCCAACGATGCCATGCAACATGCCTTCCAGGATGGCCACAAGTGGTAGCGGATGCAGGCCTCTGATGACCCAATTGTAAACCTCGGCTATATTCATTGTCATGACACCAAACCTGTTCAAACATATCAATTAGCACAATAACTCTAATTGTTCAATCGTCGTAGCTATATTAATTTAGTATACTAACCTGGCGCCTCCAATGTCATGGAGCAATGCCCACTTCTCCAACGGCTCCGCCTCTATCCAGAGCGAGAAACACTTAATGTTTTTGGACGATCGTCTCCTCAGATTTGGAGGATCGAGTGCTCCAAGGGGTGATAGCCTTTTGGGTGGGCAATTGTTCGGCGTTGCTGGTTGCTTCTTCAACTCTTCAATATGTGCGGTAGTGTGCTTATCCAACTCGGCCAATATCGCGTTGAACTTACGTGCTTGGTTCTACTTGCATAACCTCTTAAATAGGTTCATCAGTTTCTTATTCTTGAACTGCCTGAAAAAATTTGCTCCCAAATGTCTCATGCACCACCTGTTCTGCATGTCACGCCATGGAAAAGGCTCATCAAGGTCCTCCTGTAGAGTCTTAATTGCCGAAATGATACCTTTATGACGATCATGGATGATGCACATGTTGGGCCGATCAACAAATGTCTGAAAAACCACAGCCAGCTATCCCGGTTCTCACCCTCAACAAATGCAAAGGCCAATTAAAGTATGTGGTTGTTCGCATCAACTGCAATGGCCGTTAAAATCTGCCCCTTGTATTTCCCAGTCAGGAATGTACCATCGACGCACAGCAATGGATAGCAGTACCTGAATGACGCAATGCAAGGACCCAATGAAAAAAAGCACGACAAAATATCGAGATCCCATTACCATCCGCTTCACTTTATTCAAAAGCTGTGTACGTGCTAGGGTTGGTTTCCTTCAAGACATCAAGCACACGAGGTAGGTTACAATACGAAGCCTCGTATGTGCCAAACCTCTTCTCTAACGCCTTTTGCTTCGCACGCCAGGCCATCGAGTAACTTATCTAGTACTTAAATGTTCTCAAGATTGCTTTTTGAATATAAGAACACTAAATGTCCCGCTTTGAACATCACGCTAGCGATTACAGCCGCATTCAAGTTGCGATGTTTCACCAGAACATTTTCTAGTCTGCATGTGTGCCCATCTACTCGTGATGCAATCCAAAATGTCTCACACTTTGGCTTGTATGCATGTACTCGGAATTCACATCCTTCGGTTCTGCACTTCATTGTGTATCTATCTGGCCTGGACAAAACAACCCAGAACTCTCTGCTGCGATAGTGCCCACAGCCTCACTGCCAATTTCAACTCAGAATTGTTTGCGAAAATTTGATTCAGCCGAACGGCATTGCTAGCATACTCCCAACGTGACTCATGCCCCCACAAAACTTCCATACCAGCTTTGTTTTTCCTGTTCCATTCATCAGGGATGGGTACATCCATTGCCCTAGTACTACCATGCATTTCATCATCATCATCATCTTCTCCCCCTTCCTCATCTTCGTCGATGTCATCATCACACTCCAACATTTCAGCTTCATCTTGCATCGCCATACGGTCCACCAACTCCAATTGATCAACAAGTTGCTCGATTTCCTCCCCTTCATCTGCCCGACCTTCCGCGTTTGCTGCATCCCTGTTATCATCCTCCGCTGCTACCTCAACCGGCACCACTTCCTGAACTTGTTCAGCTGCTTTCGCCCACACCGCTAATATTTACCTCCTCTCTAGGGCACGCCTGCACCAGCATGACACATTCAAGGCTAGATCCCTTGCACCACCTTAACCATTTCTACCACAAGTACGTCCGATCTACTTTCTTCAACTCCCACAGAGTCGGGTCACCCTTACTACGCGTGAATAAGATTTGAATGGTAATAGAGTAAACACTTGGATCCAGGAAAAAATATTGGGTCAACCAAAGCTTTATATCACGGATGCTAACTCTATCGGGGAATAAGTGTTCCACCATGGTGACTGCAAAACTGTTCAAATCAACACCATTCTGCCCAGTTTTTATTTCACCATCGCCATAATATACCCTAAATTTCACTAGATCCGACATTACTGCGACGGCATAAACAAAATTGATTTTTAGATCACCACTAACATTTAATATCACTAACTAAACAAAATTAATTTTTATATAAATTGAGTTTGCAAATCTTGAAAACAAAAGTGTTAATATAACAACGATTCCCTCCTGAATGACAAAATTATCATGCCGGCATTTTCTATGAACAATTAGGTATGAATATATTCTTACTGCTTGAGTTTAGACCATACAGTTCTTTTTAGCATTAATACAAGAACAATATCATAATATTTCACAACATGTCAAAATATTTAATAATATAAGATTTATACCAATGACTACAAACTGCACAAACAAAATATCGCTAACTATATCACTGAGTATAGTATACATCTAATATCGCTAATATTACATCAATATCTAGTATCGCCAATATTGCCTCAATATCTAGTATCGCCAATTGCATCAATATCTAAAATCTCTAATATCGATATTGCATCAATATCTAAAATCTCTAATATTACATAAATATCGATATTGCATCAATATCTAAAATACCTAAAATCTCTAATATTGTATCAATATCTAAAATCTCTAAATTAATTTTCACTATAAAAATTTAATAACAAAATTAAAAAAAATTACCTTATTTTTCCTTTTTTCCCTCTCTCCCTCCTCTCTCTCCCCTCTTCCTCTCTCTCTCCCTCCTCTCCCAAGCACTTCCTCTCCCTCTCTCCCACGCGCGCTCTCTCTCCCTCCCACGCTCTCCCTCTCCCTCTCCCTCTCTTCCTCTCCCTCTCTTTTTTTTCGCCGGCGATCGAGCGCTCTCTCTTCTCTCTTTTTCTTTGCAGGCTTCGCTCGCTTGGCCGGCCGCGCGGCCGATCAACTATTCGCCTATTTTCGCCAAACGGTTTGGCGAAAATAGGGTGGTCGCCAAATAGTGTGGCGAAGATAGATGGTCGCCAAACGGTTTGGCGAACATATGATGGTCGCCAAATGGTTTGGCGAAAATATACTGATCTCGGTTTAAGGGTTCAAAACACTCATTAACGCGGGATTAGCCTATTTTCGCCAAACTTTTCGCCAAATGGTTTGGCGACTATATATTATTTCTGCAATTTTTTAAATCCGAGTATTAATGTCGCAATTTCTAAATAAAATAATATTATTTAAAAAAATTCGGAATAGATTCAGAAATCAGAAAAGTCAGTTCATTTACTGCAGGATAGAAAAATCTTGCTTGCTATGATAAAAAAAAGGTTAAGTTTATTTTCCTGGATGGTGTTCAATACCAACCAGTAAAACCTTAAATTTGATTCAGAGTACTGATATCAGTCATACAGTGAAATTAATTTTTTATATAACCCTGTAGTTTTTTACCTGAATAGTTCAAGGGAATTAAAACGTGCATACCATGATATATAACATAATGGTTGTACATCTTGAATAAAATGGAGGTTTTTACTTAAGACAAACATCACAAAAATCTTTTTCTCTGGTGCCCATTAACTTGGGCCATCATAGATTGCTTTTTTCTGTTCTTCCAAAACCCATCCTTCTTTTCCTTCCTATGTTTTAAGCCAGACATTCCTTTCATGACTCTTATCCTTTATATTTTTTCTTGCACCTTTCACATCCAAGGTATCTAACAACTTTCTATATGACTTAGCATCAGGCACTTGCCCATTTTGAACCATCTGTTTGTGGTATATAATTGTAGAATATGTAATGGGGTCTGGTTTTAGTTGCAGAGCAGCCATCTCTTTCAGAAGTTGGGGCACTTTGTAATATTGTCCTCCCCTTGCATAAGCATTCATCAAAATGTTGTACGTCATAACAGTAGGTGGTAAGCCAATCTTTCCAAACTCGCATATTACATCCCTTGCCTGAATGAACAGCCCATGTTTAGCCAAGCCATCAAGTACCATGTGGAATGTGACTCTAGTGTGTGAGACCCCGTTCGGATGAACAGGAACCTCCATGTGATTACTGTGCTATTACCTGGATCAGTAGCTAGCACTCACAAGTTTACAACAATTGGAAATCACAACCATACAAATAATAATTAAGCGGAAACGATTAATTACAGAAATATTACAAGTCAGAGAACAAAGCAGCAAAAGAAGCTATAACTTGCAGTTAGCCCATCCAATCCATGAGCAGTGACCGACTGCATAACTCCTTAGAAATAAATAGCTTCGAAGAAGAACCCGCAACCTGCGACGAAAAGAAACTCGAAGATCGCTAGCACACACCTACAATATAATTAGGCAAGGGTGAGTATTTTACATATTCAGCAAGACTTGAGCAAACCTATGATACATGCAGGCCATTTCAAAGGAAAGGCTAATACAGTAAATTTGCATAAAGCGAATTTGCATTTGTAAATCAAGTTATTTGCAAACGAAATTTATAAGAGCAAGATTTGATTGATAACAAATAAATAAAGCATATGTAACACTCACAGTCCTCCATGACGTGAGCGACGAATCATTCACATTCCTGAAATTCCATCAATGTCGGCCCTTTGACATAAAGCACAATTTGCAAAACAAATGATACCAACCCATTTGAGAAATAATAAAACATCTAACATTGGAATGACTTCACCGAGTGCTCATGACCGCGAGCGCGGCTAATTAATTAGATTTAAACTCTGCAGAGGTGTACAACTTTACCCACAAGGAATGACCCACCTTTTTGCAAGATCACACACGCCTCCAATAGGACATTGTGTCTGCCAAGCGATCATACACAGCTGTTCCATTACCTAGACATGGCTTTGGTCCAGCCCGGGACGTTAATCCCCCGCCGTAGAACTAGAAACACACACCCAAGCCGTGGATCCACTTTCACACACCCAACACAACGTTTCCAAACACGGCAGGGCGTACACCGTTGCGTGGGGTGAAACCCGTCCAAGCAGACCGAACGGGAATGCTTGCGCTAGCTCCCGCCTACCAAAGAACAAAGCCATGTCTAAATAACTTAATAAGCTATGGCTAACCCATCCCCACCCTTGTGGTTGCACGGAAATCTCGGATCAATAGCGTCCCATTGCTCGGTCCTTAATCCGACACGGGCGATACTCCACCCTACACTACGTGCAAGCTCGTCTGCACAACCGGCTATTGCCAATAATCGCCCGCATCAACACATAGTTTTCTTTTGGGTTTTTAATCAAAGTACCCGCAACCAACAGTGCTATTTTCAATGTTTTCAGGAAAACAAATATTGATTTGATCATGTACATTGCTGATTCTAAAGCATGGCTAAGCAGGTTAAATATGTTCGCATATACCCAAAATGACATTAAGTCATGTTTATCCTCAATCTATGGTTATCAAGGTTCACATGTTCATAATCATCAAAGGAGATTCACGAGACAACAGGTATAACTACCAAATCCACAAGATAGCCATTTACATAAAGTAATCGCATGCATAAAACAATTTGATGCACAAAAGGAATATAAAATACTGGGATCAATATGGTCAAAGGATGCTTGCCTTGCTTAATAGACGCTTACGGCAAAGACGAGGATTGCGGGTTGACGACGGCGACGAAGCTAGAGACGTCGGGTCTACACGTCGAACAACGGAAAATAAAGCAAAGCAACAAACTAACTTCAATAAGGCAAAAGAATATAGATAGCAAAACAAATAAACTCTGATAAAGAAGCAGGGATTTCTCTTTTATGGATTTATTAATCTTAATTTACGAATTCAAGATGCAAAGATTGTTTGGTATAATAGAATTATTCATTAGATGCAAGCTTTTATTGATTTACTATTCACAACATGAGTTTCTGCAAATACTTAATACTTAGGGGTTTTACTTTATTAGGATTCGGAGTCAAAGTAAGATAAATTAAGGATATTTTCTTAGATTACTGCAGATCATAACTTAAAGATCAATTCTAGATTATTCTTCACCAATTTCAGATTAGATGAGTTGCTTTGTGAGTTAATGAAAATGCTTGGTTGATCATGTTAGAGTATGAATGATTAGCTCTTTATCTTAAATGATTTTGCTTAGAATTAGCTTCATGCAAGATAGATCTACCGATTTAGGCTACTGGACTAACTTACGATATTTGGGAAGGTTACGGTGATAAAAATAACTTAACTACAGGTTTCCTTCATTATTACCTAAAGTGTATTCATTCGCATTAAGGTCTAAAGTAATGTGGTTACTTAGGGTTATTCAGCTATTAAGATTAATATGCAAAACATGATGGATTATGGTTATTTCTTCATACTAAGATGATTCATACTTTGTACAACAATCCTAAGCTGATTCCATAAATTTTAGGCTTTAGCTGATACATTATAATCATTGCCGAAAAGGCTTAAGTGGCATTGTTAAATTGACGTTATTCGGAATCGGCAGGAAGGTGAAACAAAAGGTTATCACTTAAGGGTTTTGAGCTAATAAGAAGAATAGGCAAATCTCGATAAAATGAGATTATCTTTTTATAACAGGGTAGTCTACACTTTGAAGAACATTACTAAACTAGTTCCATAAGTTTTAGGATTTTGGACGAGACTATAATCTTATCGCTAAAATGGTTCACGCTATACTTAAAGACTACACTATTCCAAATCGGCAAGAAAAGGGGAATGGCAGATTAACGATTAAGGGTTTTAAGCTATTTGGATTAATATGCAAACCTAAATGAAATAAGATTCTTTTCATAGAATATGGTAGTATAAACTTTGTACAGTGTTTCTAAACTGATTTTACTGATTTTAGTATTTGGATGAGTTACTTTATCTATTGTTGAAATAGCCTAAATGATCACATTTGCAAACCTTAAATCGGCCTAGTTCAAACTTAGTTTCTAACTACACCATACATGATCTTTGATTCATTTTTCAGGCATTAGCAGAATACCATCCTAGAAATGTTTTAGAACTGATTTGGCATTATTTCAACTTCAATTGCAATAGATTATCTATTTACTTATTGTTATGATTAACATTTCCTTCTATTAAAAGAATACCAATTAAGTCCGATTCCAAATATTTTTGCACACATGGATCCTTACTGTTTTTAGGGACTTATACAAATTACATTATCATTTTGGTGAGCCATTATGCTAGTGTTTTGCTAAGGGCCATGAAAGGGGTTTAATGATGCTTAACAAGCAATTATATTAAACTTGGTTCTAAGATTAAATATTGTTGCATGATTAGGTTTATTTCAATCCCAGAAGCACATATTCATTTCTTATATGGTTTTATGAACTATTATACACTCATTTCTATTAATGGCCATATTAAGCTTTACTAATGGTTGCTAAACAACTGAATTAAACCTTGCTCAAAGATTAAATATATTTTCATGATTGAGTTTATTAAAATTCTAGAGACAACAAGAACTTATTTTATCATGTTACAATTTACTATACATAGATTTGCATTCTGAGACCATAATGGGATACTAATCCGAGTTTAATTCAAATAATTGTTTTGTTACTCAAAAATCAAATGTTTTTGAATATTTGAATACTTCCTGATTCTAAAATCTCATGAATATTGATTTCATCATTTCATTACTTATTATTCACAAATTCTCATTAACATTATATTAGCACCAAAATCAAAGTTTAAATTAAATAATGATCCCATACTTCAAAAACTAAATATTTTTACATATTTAGATTCTTCAGATTTTAAATGAATATACAAATTTATCCCATCGAGTTTTGATTAAAAGCGTAAAAGATATTCAAACTAAAATATTTAACTTGGTTGGAAAAAAGAATACGTTTTCAAAGCAATGAAAGCATATACGGACTCGTCTTCTTCAACCTTGCTCGATTGCTCCGGTAGACGACGGAAGAACGAGCACTTCTAGGGCTGGCCGGCGAGGGTCTTCCGCGACTTTCCGGCAGCGGCAGCACCAGAGAGAGAGCTCGGCGAGGTGAGTCGAGGATGAAGTCGATTATTGGAAGAGACACAGAGCAGTACAGCAGCATGAGCTTAGGCGGAAATGGCGAGAGTTTGGAGAAAACAACGGCATTAGGGATTGAATCGATGGCTTTGTAAGCATCACGGGATCACAGGGAGTCCATTCTTGGGGCTTACCTAGAAGGAGAAACTTCGAGGGGCTCTACCCACGGCACGGACTCGGGAAGAAGGCGCCTGGCAAGGCAAGGCCAGCAGCGTGGAGTCTTTGGAATTGAGGCTTGAGTGAAGTCGGTGAGGGCGAGGATACTCCACACGTGAGGATTGGGAGGAGGTCACTCGCGCTCGATTTTCCTTGGCGCCGAGATCAGAGCATGCGCCATGGCGGATTCTGAGGGGTTCTTGCGCTTTGGCTTGAGGAGAGGGAAGGAAGTGAGGGAATGGGAGAGCACGCCTTGCGGTGTGGTTTGTGGCCAAGAAATGCAGCAAGCGAGTGGGATTTGTGGCAATGATCGAGAGTGCCTCGGTTGTTTCTGCTTCAAGCCGAGAGAATTCGGCGATGGAGCGAGCGGAGAGGAGGGCGATGCGTTCGTAGCAAGGCTCTGGGACCACTGCCAGTGACTGCAATTCTCCAATGTGCCAACGGAACGGGAAATCAACGAATGGCCCACACGTCGGTGACTGCTCGAGGAATTTTATTTCGGATTTTGATTTTTCCTTTAAGATCAATTGAAGTCTACCATATTTGAAATTTTGTTTTTCTAAAGTATTTGATCTCAGAATGCTCTTATGAAATTTTCAGCTCCATTTGTGATTCCAATATTTTATGTGAATTCCGACAATATATTATTTTGATTTAAATGTTGTCTTTCCATTTTCTCCCTTCATTTCTTTATGCATAAAGTTTCAATTGCTGGCTGAATTGGTTTAATTGAATGATCAGGGTTCTCATGGCAATTTCATAAATTTTTACATTTTACATTTTTACCTTTTCCTCGTTTTTCATTCTTTGTTTCCTTTTGTTGGATTTTTCATATAAAGAACAATTCCAAAGAAATCCAAATGAAATTCAATAACGCCAAGAAACTCAGAAATAAATACTTTCAAATTTAAAATATTTGTTTTCACTTTACTAAATTTTCAGGATGTTACATAGTGCCTCCAACCTTATCATTGATCATTGATTTCCATGTCTCCATTAGCTTCTCTGTGTCACCAACTCTCCTAAATGAGTGAAGCAAAGTTGTATATGTTTCTAAAGAAGGTTTAAGTCCTTCTCTTTTCATATCTACATATGTTATGTGAGCTTTTTCATGTTGTCCTTTAACTGCATATGCACAAAGCAGTGAAGCCATCTGCCTTCATCCTCAAGAAAGCATCTTCAGCCTTATCACACATTTTCTTCTGCTGCCCGTAGCCACTTATGAGACAATTGTAAGACCTAGCATTTGGTCGTAGTCCAAAATCTTGCATCTCCAGAAGTAACGATTGAACAACTTCTGGCGGCAATCTTCTACTGTAAGCATCCATAAGGATATTATAGGTCACCGTTGTTGGTTTTAAGCCTTTCTCTTTCATCTCAGCAAAGAGCCCCTCAGCTTCTTCAATTTGATTGGATTTGCAGTATGCATTCATTAATGTGTTATATATGCTCGTGTTTGATGCAATTCCTCTCTTCTCCATTTCTGATTGGATGATAAGAGCTTTTTTCAGCCCCTCCTCACAAAAGATCCCAATCAGAGAAGCAGAGACGTCCAAGCTCCACTTGACACCTTTTCTGTTCATTCGTTGGAAGAACTCCCATGCATCCTTGGCAGATGTCTTGTTCTTCTTCATTACTTTTAACATGATTGAGGATGTCACATGGTCAGGTTGGACATTGTTCTTTTCCATAAGCTCAAATATTTTCCATGCATCATCATATCTGAAGCAAGTAGAAAAATGTCCATCACAATGAATAGTACATAACTTGCAAAATGCATAGAATAAATGTGAGCACATTAGTATTTTGGTTGTTGTTCATGTTTAGTAATGAATTTTTTTAGATAAAGAATTAAAAATCCGGTCTCTGCCAAAGCACACGACCAAGATTGTACAGATGTCAATTACAAATTGTCTATGATGTAAAATGGGCAAAACAAGATCCTGAATTTAAAAGCTTAATCTATAATGAATTTAAAAGTTTAGTAATGAATGTAGTTGCGTACTTCAATCTTAAGAGGGAATATTAAAAGCAATTGCATCATTGCAAACCTGTGACTACACAATGTTTGTGCTAGTACACTTGCATCTATCCACAGTTTGATATTGTTTGGACTTTGGATCCCACGATCTTGATAAAGTTCATCGAAATACCAATTAGAAATAGTGAGCTAAATCAAATTCGCCTGGATCCTCTGTTGGTAGCAAACTAAAACAATCTATTACCTAATCCAAATTTTTTGTGGAAAAATCAAGGAAATAAAATTCACTTGGATCCTCTGTTGGTTGCTGACGCAAGTAACAACTAACACCATCTCTTGTCTAATCCATTTTTCCATATACAAGTTTCAATAGCACATACTGGATAGATACTTGTCCTATAGTTCCAAACAAGCTTTCATGTCCCACATATTCATCCAAGTGATTACCAAAATTTACAGAGCAAGTGTAAGTAAGCCTACTACTACACATTTTTGCACCTATTGTATAAATAACTAATAGTCACAATTAATTTTACACAAAACAATTGCATGAAATTAATAATGATCACTCCCTCACACCGTACAAATCAAGACAGTGATCACCTTCCACAGTAGGCAACACCGGACAAAGCCAATTCAACTGCAGCTGAACTGACAGAGACAGCACCAGATGATATATTAGTCTCACAGCGGACACGCTTTCCAACTGTGATTGCATTCGTGGATGTCCTATCAATGTTCTTTCCCAAGCCTCCACTGTTTTGCCCACTTCTGACAACTTGTTTGACTTGAGCCAGGATTTGTCCTTCTACAAGAACCAGAGAGTCAAGCCCAGCTGACACCTCAAATAGATGGCGTATAGCATCACTGTCACGCAGCATGAACAGTGCTCCCTAAGTTCGGAAGCAGGGATTCCACTTTTCTGCAATAACACAACGATACTGGCATTAGAATTTCTTTGCCAAACTGTGTTCTTGAATGACCCAAAAGAGAAAAACTCGGCACAAATACTACGAACGGAACAAACGAACATTTGATCAAACAATTCTTACCTTTGACATCCAGTCTACTACTTCTCTAATGCCATGGATCCCCGATAAAGCCACCACATAAATTTCCATTCTATTGCAGGTACTAAGAACAGCAGCCTCTTCAATATGATTCAGGCTGGAGAGTTCTGAAATAGCACGGGGCCATAGTTCCTCTGCAACAGCAAGTTTTTCACGCATTTCCACTGGTGCTGTGTGTACACTGAGGCCTATTACAGCTATGCTACTCCTTTCCTTCATGTACCCTGGTAGTGAAAATAAAAAATTGTCAAATATTGAAAAGAGACATAATATTTTGTACTGAAAGAATGGAATTGAATTTGACTACACATGACCAAAAAGCTTTCTCAATTTAGTTGCCACACACTTCAATGGAGATATTTCTTCCTTGAAGCAATTTCATGCTTACACTAGGAACAGCACGTATGTACATTATGAGTCTTTAATGATTGCAAATTTGGAATGCTAATTTTTATTAGTGACAGCTTGAAAACTCAGAACAAAACAACAATGAACCCACGGGCTAAGAACCACGGAGGCGACGGCGAAGGTAACCTCCAGAATATCCACGCACTAGGGTTTACCGCCAAACCCGACTTCTTTGCTCTGCCTTGGTCCTTTCCTCCTTTAACTGGCGTCATGTTGGCTCGACGCCCGCCCGGCCGCCTCAACAGCGATGCCTAGTCATCCGCCGCGACGCCTGGGCCAACCAGTCGGTCACCTGAAGAGCTCCAAGCAAGGCAACGAGTCCTGGCGACCTCCCCCGGCCGCTGGGACGCCTAGGTGGCGACTAGGCGTCGCCTAGGCGACGCCGTGATAACAATGGTCACTTCGAAAAAATTACTTCACGAGAAGCAATTTCTGGATTATTTTGCCAAATGCTAACATGTTTGGATTTTTGAAGAAATAAAGTACACCGAGAGAATCCACATGACTTATGCTTAAGATTCTGTAATACCCCATCCAACACCATTAGTCCACCACAAACACAGAAAACACTCACAGCCTTACCACCAAAACTCCAAAAGTATGACACCCTACCTCTGTCGGTTGCAAACGTTCTTGCTGAAGAGGATGCCAAGCCTGAAGATTTCAGTTCTTCCTTATCTGAAGAAGGTGCATGCAAGAAAGAACATAGTGAGCCTGTTGCAACTGAGAAGAACCTTGTACAGGAGCAAGATGCCGGCATGGGTCATAAAGCTGATTACAATAGTTCGACGCCCACCGCCTAGGTAATTACCAGCGAAGAGGTTCGGGATTCCGGATCCCATCTAAGTAAATCTTGAAGCAAGCGAAAGGTAAATAATTACCATCTACAATTTATTCATGCTTTAATATTTGTGCAACTACAAAAAAGAAAAGCATAGAAGCGCCTCACTTAAGTTATCTCTGCAAAAATTTCAAATCCAAAAAAAATTCAATTGTCCCCCTAATGATCGATTGTCACAGCTATAAGAATTATTATCAACAAAGCGAAATGAACCTCAGGACAAAATCTCAAAAATAATAAGGGAAATGAGCAGTTTTACATGTTATACTAACAATAACTTGTAGAAGTTGAGTTCCATAACCAAATGAATATCTGATAGGAAATAAATAATTTTGGTATCAACCAAAGACAACAAGCATTTCTACAATGAGACATAGTATAAAAGAGAGGTACAATTAGAACCAAAACAAATCAAAAATCATTTAGACAGTTCTTCAAGAGAAGATATGTCATGTCTCACTGGGCTTAAATGATTTAAAAATTTAAATGATTTAGTGTCAAACTTAATGCATGTAAAACGAACAAAGAAAAACAGTAAACTAGAGAAAAACAGGTATTAGCTTTGAAAGCTCTAGTCGCAGATCCTTCCGTAATGAAGCTATCATCTTCAAAAGTACAAACGATAGTGGATCCAACATGATTTGAGCCATTTTGTGTTCTTCAACCCAATGTAATATCAATTGCCAAGCCTATCTAAAGCAAGACTTCAATAAACACTTGTAAATTTTTAATAGTTTCTCTGCAATTCAGATGTGATATTGCTCAGAAGGTTGTGAGAGATGATCAAAATGTTATGCAATCTTCACTTCATATACAAAGGAAAGATCTCCCATTAATTAAATGTCCTGAAATTCTAGTTAGAAGTGATTAGCTGCAAACGCATTCAATCAACCCTGGATTCCACAAAAGAGTAATATTTTTCAGGGAGAAACTTCAGATGTTGATATTCCCCCTTTGAAACAACTGAAATAAGCAAGCCAGACGTGGAAGCTTCCAGGGAGAAGTTCTTCTCATCAATTTTCCAGAGGTAAACCCCAGCCCTGGGTATCTTCCCTTTGTGAAGTAACGTTCTGACAATAGCATTGAGCATACGAGAGTCGGCAGCGCAGCCATTCTTCTCCATAGATAGAAACAGATCATCGGACTCCTGTAGCAACCCTTCTTCTATAAGATTTTGTATCATTAAGCTGTAGGTTACAACATCGGGCACTAATCCTTTGGCCGAGATACCAGCAAACAAATCCTTGGCTTCATCCTTTCTGCCAACTTTAAGCAACGCACCAATCATAATGTTAAAAGTCCTGATCTCAAGCTGAAAATCCTTCAAACATAGATTCTGAAACATTCGGAGTGCATCATCAATGCAATTATTTTTGCAAAGTCCTAATAGGATTGTGTTGTACGTGCCTATGCCAAGTCTCATTCCACTGTTGATCATCCTTTGATAGAGTTCCTTTGCAGCAGCAGTCCTTCCAGCCTGAAATAACCCATGCAGCAAAACGTTATATGTAATAACATTAGGCTTAACTCCTTTGCTCGGCATTTCTCTGAATAGAGTTAATGCATCCTCTATCCTACCATTTTTACAGTAGCCATCAAGCAAAGTGGTATATGTAACAACATCAGGCTTCAAGCCAATTGAGACCATAATAGAAAGTAACTTCATCGCTTCATCCATCTTACCAGCTAAGCAATATCCATCTATTAGTGTATTATATGAAATGGCATTAGGCTTCGCACCTATATGTACCATCAAGTCAAAGAGATTTTGGGATTCTACAACCCTTCCTTCTATGCATAGGTTGCCCATTATTGTATTGAAGAACACGGTGTCAGGACTGATGTCTCCATTCATCATTTCAAAAAATAATTCCTCAGCCTTCTCCCATTTGCCACAGGTACACAGACCATGAATAAGGGTCGAGTAAACAACGATGTCGGGAGTCAATCCTTCTCCAATCATTTGATTCAATTGGAACATAGCATCATCCACTCTGCCTATCTTGCAAAGTGCATCTATTACCGTTCCATAGTTGACTATATCAGGGTTCAATCCTTGCTGCCGCATTTTGTTAAACAGAAGCATTGATTCGTTAACCATTTCATGTTTAGCATATGCACGTATCAATATGTTGAATATATGATGATCGAGTGCAATACCATTCCTAACCATCAAATCAAGGAGATCATGCATATCAACAAGAGCTCCTTTGGTGGCATATGCGTGAAGCAGAATGCCGTACGTGGAAACATCTGGTATTTGGCCCCTCTTGCGCATGGAATCAAAAATCATTCTAGCTTCTGCACATCTTCCATTCTTGCAAAGATGGCCCATCAGCGAGGTATAAGTAACAACATTTGGTGCAGGACCATCTCTGCACATTTTCCTCAAAATTCTAACCGCCTCTTTCCACTGTCCTGAAGAGCAATATCCATGGATCAGACTATTATATGTGATATTATTCGGCATAACATCATTATCGAACATCTGTTGAAGGACCCCCTCGGCCCTGTCCATTGCTTGAGCCTTGCACAGTCCAGAAATGATCGAGCTGTAAGTCACGACATCAGGTGAAATCTCACGATCCAGCATTTCACGAAATAGGCTGTAAGCTTTCTCCACACGATCCTCTTTTAAGAAGCCATCAACGACGGTGCTATACGACACCACATTAGGTGCGCAGCTGCCTCCGTCATCAGCCATCAAGAGGAGCAGCTCTAGTGCCTCTTGGCTCTTCCCCTCATTGCAGAGCCCCTTGAGAAGAATGCTGTAGGAGAAGACATCAGGCCTGCAGCCGTGCTCGGGCATTCGCCGGAGCACTATGTTCATTGCGTCGCTCGTCCTCTTCTGGGCACAGAGTTCTTTGAGCAGTTGATTGAAATAGATGGCGTTCACCTTCCATCCCGTCTTAATGACGTGGTTGAAGGCGGCAAAACCGAGGTCCAAGCGGCCCGCGCGGCAGCAGCAGTCGAGGAGGATGCCGTAGGTGCGTATATCGGGAGCCACCTTCCTGGAGCCGGCTCGCGCGATGCGGTTGAAGAGGGAGACGGCGAGCACGAGGCCATCGCGTGCGACGACGGTGAGGAGGCAGTTGACGGCGCGAATCGAGGCGGGCCCTGCTGGCTGGAGCAATTCGTCGAACAGGCGGAGTGCGTCCTGGGCGCCAATGTCTCCGGCGCGGAATCGGTCTTGGATAATACGCTCCAACTCCAAGCGGTGGTGCGTCACGCGACGGGACATAGCCAGAGTAGGACGCGACGGCGACGGCGCCTTTGTGGGAGAATGGGGGTGGTGGTCGGACTGGGAGGGGAGAGCGCTTGAGGCCCCGTAATAATGCAACTTTCATGATAGCATCTTATAGCTCTCCTTTTCTGTAGTTATATGAATATGTACGAATAAAGTAGATAATTTACTTATTTCTTTGAAGAAAAGTAGAGAAGCATTCCTCAACTTACATAGTTATTGGCGCCGAAAAAAAGCTAATCGGCTTCAACACATGCCAACATAGAGTTCAAAGAAGGTTCGAAGTGTGACAGCCGATTTGATCCTACAATCGGTAAAATAGAACGAAATAATTATTAACCGATTTAATCAGCTTAAACCAAAGAGATCGAAATAAATATTACAGCCGATTAAACTCCTTAATTGGCAAGATAAATTTAAACAGCTATAACAACCGATTAGATGATAGGTAAAAATTTGTTTTCTTCGAAAAAAACGAAGCGCAACAAGATTTATTTGAAAATAAACCTGAGGTGGTTGGCGTAAATTGAAGATGATCAAAATCGGCGATACGTAACTTTATTGATAAAAACGAATTTTAGAGGAAAGAGGTTAAATCTAAGAATTATTTTTAGTCGACAGAAAGTAAATAAAAGTACATATAATGTTCATTGATTGATTGTTGGAAATCCTCTTCATCTTACCTTGCGGTCCTTGTTATAGCGCATAAGTCGATCGTATTTTTCTCTGTCTCCTCAATCCATAACTCATTTTCAAAACATAGTTTTGACCACTAATTTTTATTATAATATGTTTATACAACCCAATAGAATTATAATATCATGAAAGTATTTTTCGAGACAAAGATACATATATGATTTTTATGTATCCAATTTAAAAATATATTTACAATCAAAGTTTTAGAAGTTTAACTATATTTATATCCAAAACGACAATTATTTACTACGGGAGTGAGTACTATGGCTTTGTACTAGCTCGATGCTGACCCTATGATGCCTATCCGTCAGTCGACGAGCGCGGAAATACAGGGAGGCCCCAAAGCTCGCCAATTCCTTCCACTCTGTGGGAAGGAATATTTACACAAACCGCGCTTATATGAAAAACAGATCAACGTGCAAATGTGCCTAAAAGAACACGAGACGACAGACCTCTAGAAATAAATGAACACTTCAGAATTGTTAAAACTTAATACTCGACAGTTTAAATACCGGAGATAACATAATGGCACACGGTGCTACAAGCTTACAAAATAGTATAATGCATCGAAGGCATCAATTAACACATTGACTGATTCCTGTTTATTTGGTCCAAATAGCGTATAGTACAACTTGAAAATGGGGCTCTTGCCACAGTAACGTACAACGGCTGATGGAGCAGAGAAATTTCAATACATCTCAAACAGATTCAGCGGTTGCCATGGTGCTAATTCACGATACAGTTGTCCAACTCAGCGAGGAGGGCACGGTAAGCCAAGAATCAAAAAAATTGGAATTAGATTGCTGGGATAGATTGGGATTTTATGTGATATACGAAGGCAGAAAATTGTTCTGATAGTAGGAATAGGAATGGTCTCTAGCGAGTCCCTCCATGCCTCAGCTCTTGGGTGACGATTGTTTGAGCCTCCATTGCTTTTTTGAGCCGGTCTTCCTTGTTGGCTTCCACATTGGACACACAGGCGCCGACATTCCTGGGGACAGATGTGTCGACAAAAAGCCGAAATAGCATCTGAAATAGGAGGAACTGCCACTGCATGCTCCTTCGTGAACAATGGGGTTTCAGATGCGGTGCTTGTGAACACGATATCAGCATCAGCAGCAGCTTCATACATCTTTGTGAGAGGCCTGTACAAAATCTCAATGTCCTTCATCTCTTCACGTATGGCATCCACGCTTTCCACTGAGCGGTTCACCACAACAACCTTCTTGCATCCTTTGGTCACTAATTTGCCCATTTTGCCAGCACCAACCAACATCATCCTAGCTGATAGGCACTCAGACTATGGAAGCTTCATCAAAGCCAATTCAACTGCAGCTGAACTGACAGAGACAGCACCAGATGATATGTTAGTCTCGCAGCGGACACGCTTTCCAGCTGTGATTGCATCCTTGAACATCCTATCAATGTTCTTTCCCAAGCCTCCACTGTTTTGCCCGCTTCTGACAACTTGCTTAACTTGAGCCAGGATTTGTCCTTCTCCAAGAACCAAAGAGTCAAGCCCAGCTGATACCTCAAATAGATGGCGTATAGCATCACTGTCAAGCTGCATGAACAGGTGCTCCCTAAGTTCGGAAGCAGGGATTCCACTTTTCTGCAATAACACAACGAAAAAGGCATTAGAATTTCTTTGCCAAACTGTGTACTTAAATGACCCAAAAGGGAAAAACTGGGCAAAAATACTACAGACGGAACAAACGAGCATTTCATCGAACAATTCTTACCTTTGACATCCAGTCTACTACTTCTCTAATACCACGGTTCCACGATAAAGCCACCACATAAATTTCCATTCTATTGCAGGTACTAAGAACAGCAGACTCTTCAGTAAGTATGATTCAGGCTGGTGAGTTCTGAAATAGCACGGGGCCATAGTTCCTCTGCAACGGCAAGTGTTTCACGCATCTCCACTGGTGCTGTGTGTACACTGAGGCCTATTACAGCTATGCTACTCCTTTCCTTCATGTACCCTGGTAGTGAAAATAAAAAATTGTCAAATATTGAAAAGAGACATAATATTTTGTACTGAAAGAATGGAATTGAATTTGACTACACATGACCATAAAGCTGTCTCAATTTAGTTGCCACACACTTAAATGGAGATATTTCTTCCTTGAAGCAATTTCATGCTTACACTAGGAACAGCACGTATGTATATTACGAGTCTCTAATGATTGCAAATTTGGAATGCTAATTTTTAGTAGTGACAGCCAGAAAATCCAGAACAAAACAACAAAGAAAAAAAGAGAACCCAACTTTTTCCTGGGCCATGTACTTGACCAATATCTGATACCAAAAGCATGCAACAACTACTGTCCATTCTCATCATCTTATGTTATATGTATGTTTATGAATATTTAGCATATGTATCACATTAAATGCCTCCTTTGTGAAGCTTGCGATACTAATAACACGGTTTTGTTAAGCTATCATTTGGCTACTTATTATGATAAGTTCTTTAGGTAGAAATAAGAAAGACAACCGTTATTTCATCGCCAACGAACGATACAGATACGCACAAATGCTCCACCAATCTGCGAAGCACATGGCACTAAAACCAATTACAACTACAACTAGCCCCCCAAAAAAGAGTTTCCATTTGCTATATTCCCATAATTCACTGCAGAAAGAAAACTAATTGATTATTTCGTAGGGATAAATTTACTCATCTCCAAGACTAATCCTTATGTAGCGCCGAAAACCAATCCCTCTCTAGCACCACAAGACCTGGCTCCTATCTCACAGACTGATCACTCTCCTTTCAAAATTATTAGCCAGATGAGATGACCAGATACTCAGATAGTTTGTGAACACAACTCGTTGGTAACAATATCCTGCAAAAACCCTACCTGTGCTCACATCAATCAACGCAAAACTGGAAGAGAACAGTGCAAGGTTCCCACATTTTCCTTCTCTACTCCAATTACCTACCTATCAACCTGAACCACACCAAAACTAACGAGATATTTGGGTACTTGCCACTTCAAACATATATCCAAACCAAACCAGTACAATCCACATCACAGGGTCACAGGAAGCGCACCAACGGCGGCGAATTCGGGAGAGGAAGGGGGGGTGCGGGGCACAGGAAGGTTAGGTTAGGGAGGCAAGGAACTCACGGTCGGCGGAGATCTTGAACTGCTCGAGCGCGACGATGCCGGCTGCCTTGGCCTTCGCCTGGGCCTCCACACCGGCGTCGCACCGCACCACGCAGGATCGCCGCCGGCCACCGGCGGCGACCCTCGGGCAGGCGGCGGCGGCCGACCCCCGTGGCTTAGTGTTTGCGGAGAATGCGCCCGCGGCGGCCGTCGCTGACGTCATGCTCGCCATCAACAGATCAAGAAAGCAGCAACCGCAACCTCCTCTCCACAAACCGGTTTAATGGTGGCCAAGAACCGTAGATAAATCAGAGAGAGATAGAGGAGAAATCCTTATATGTTTCTCTCTCTATCTCCCTCTCTCACTCCACAAGTAATTAGCCGAGGAGGAGATGTGGAATTGGTTTTCGCCTCGCATTGGTCCGAGGACGAGTCACGAGTGCGAGGAGGAAGAAAGGCGAGAGTTTGGGCTAGGACGCTATGTCTCGGGTCGGCTGTAAATTTTCTATCGGATTGCTTCAGTTCCGACGTCTGATTTTTTTCTGACGTAATGCAATATTTTTTTTCTATATGTGTAATATTTTTCTTCGATAAACAGTGAATTGCGATACAGTAATAAATATTGCAAGCGTTGAAAAAAATATTGCACGCATCAGAAAAAAATATTTCAAACATTGAAAAAAATATTGCAAGAGGCGTCCGATGGATTGCTACAGTATTGGACGTCCGAGCACTAGTCCTTCCCATTTTCTATTGCTAGATTTTGTTTTGGGGTGAGGCCCCCACCTTAATGTGAAATATCGCAGTTCCTTATGTACGGTTTGCGACTTGCGAATCAAACTTGTGTACATGACATGAGCCTAGACGGATTTGGCTGGTACGGTTTGGTATTAGTTTATACTGGCGTTCACGTTTCAAGTTAGTATAATCTCTACTAATATAAATTTGCAGTTGGTGACAGCGGTCCGTTCTTTCTTACCTCCCCTATATCTCCAATAATGGTCAGTCATTATAGCTAATTATTCTTTCTCGATTCTGACCATCCATATCTCTCTAAATATGGTGATTATTATAGCAAAATCACGATTATTCTTGGTAATTAATAATGGCTAATCATTCCTTTTGTACTATATATATCTTTGTCAGTTTTCACAGAATCAATCAAGGAATTCATTCAAGATCTCCCATGTCGCACGCGTAATGACCTCGACAAACCGATCAATAAGTGATGACCAAGCGTACATGGCCGTGGCGCAAGAGGTCGGCGCCATGGTCGATAATGCTTCGCGCAAGAAGGCAACCAAAGCGCGACGCCCACCGGTGCCGTGACCCAATACCGCGATTGGACATGAACAAAGCGTCTGGACGCTTGGCGCGGTTGCCCGGCGACACCGGTGGGACGTTGTCGGCGGTGAGAAAGTCATTGGCATACCCCTTGGAGATAAACGGGTTGATCCAACTGAACGTCTCGAGAGAGAGGAACGACACGGCGGCGCACGGCGTGGCGAGTGCCTCGACGCTGGTGTTTTCTGGTTCACCTTCATAGGCTCCGGTGTCATGGCCGGTGAAGCTAGTGATGGCTAGGTACGTCAGAGGCATGGAGACGAGTATGTCGGCAAAGGCGAGAGGGTCATCTAGGAAGAGCAGCGAACCGTCGGCGCAGCGGACCACCACCGAAACGGAGAAGAGCGCGGCACCGAGGATGGTGGCGATCCAGAAGACGCGGAGGTGCAAAGGCTGGGTGGCCCCTTTCTCCGAGGCGACTGACCACACGGCCATAGCGTGCACGACGAAGTAGGCGGCGAGGAAGGCGGACTCCATAACGCGCCATGGCGTGCTTAACAGGAGGAAGAACGCGAGCGCGAGGAGGACGGCGGATGCCTCGAGCATGACCGCGTAGCGGTCAGTGGTCCGGAATGGCGGTGGCTTCGGCGGCAGTGCCTCGTGCTCGGGGAAAGCCCCCATGTCGCCCCTGCGAAGGCGATGGATAACGAGGACGAGCAAGGTGACGAGGAAGACGAGGTCGACAGCGCCGAGGAACGCGCGCTACGGGTATGGCGAGAGAAAGAGGAACGCGAGCTGGTAATATAAATTGCAAAAAGGGATAAAAATGATTGATTGATTTTTGAGTTTGGTAACATATATTGCTAGTACAATATATTTGGTTTTAATTCATACCGGAGAAGAAACCATAAAAACTTTTGTAATTGGAAGAAATAGATGTTTGATCTTGTAGCACAATTTTCTTTTATTACTTGACCTTTCTGTTTCGTTACCAATTTTATTTTTCGTAGCAACGCACGGGCATTGATCTAGTAATATATATTTATAAGTATGTATATACTTATAATATTACTTCAAATTCATAATAATAATATCAAATATAACATACTTCCTCCGTTCTTGAATACATATCATTTTAGTTTTCAAATTTTGTTCCTAAATACATATCTTTCTACAATTTTAAGACAACATTTAACATTTTTCCTTTGCTTACCACTACTATTTATTTTCTCAATATTATTTATTATTGTGAAATAGAGTAATACACCATCAAAGAGCAATAAGTAGCTAATGAAAGATGACGATTTGATTATTTCTACACATATCTTGGTTTAAGTACAAAATACTAAGACGCCATCTATTCAAGAACGGAGGGAGTATAGTTTAATAGACCAGATTATCAATTCCACCGGCATAACTAGTATTAACCGGTATTGAGATTGGTATGGTACATAGAGCTACTTTGTACCGGTTTCGATGTTAAAATGGTACATAGCGTCCATATCGATTGGTACGTACGGATATTGATAACTATGTTGCAAATTGCAAGGCTAGTTCAAAGTAAGCTTTGGAAAATTTTCACCAAGAAGTTGCCTTGATGAGAATTTTCAAACATTTCGGTTTTTCTGTAAACACCTTGACTTACGTAGCCTCGAATTCTTGTATAACAATAAGCACTCACTTGGAAAGCAAGAAATTCACGTGAAACGGTTCATTTCTTACAGGAATCGAGAACGCATAGAGATCTTAATCGCTGAGTTCAAAATTTGACCACTTCCGTATTGTTGTAAAGGAAAAAAAAACAAGTCGATTGGTAATTAGCAAATTTTCACTGTTTTAGTCCTAAAAAAATTAGAATTAGCTCATGTCAGATTTTTTTTACCAATGTGGTCACCTGACCCGCAAACCCCACGCACGAGAAGCGCGACATTTGAGTTTGCAGCAGACGGGGTGTGCTACAACACAACACGTGGCATTGCAGTGCCCCCCACTTAGCGAAATGCAAAAAAAATTGCAATGCAGTGATACTGTAACACGATGCGTTTTTAATGTGTTGAGTGGAGGCTAGTTCTAAAAAAAATACATTATCTCTGCAGCTTATCTCTCCCCTTTCCCTTTTATCTTTGACCCCAGATGCAAATTGCAACCACCAAGGGTTTTTGTATGACATGCGCGGTGGGCACACGAGCTCCTATGGTCTCTGCACGCACACCTCCTGAGGCTGATGGCGCAGCGTGTCGACGTGGTGACCACACTCTCCTCTTCTGTAAAGACTACCTGTCGATCTCATTCTCTTTCGGTGTATTCCTAGTCTTATTTTAGATACTTGTACGTGAGTACGTGACAGTATGTATCCGGTTGTTTTTTCAAGATTTGAATTGTTTCATGTAAAATTTCTATGATTTTTTGGAAACAGGCCCATGTTTAGCCAAGCCATCAAGTACCATGTGGAATGTGACTCTAGTGCCTCCAACCTTATCATTGATCATTGATTTCCATGTCTCCATTAGCTTCTCTGTGTCACCAGCTCTCCTAAATGAGTCAAGCAAAGTTGTATATGTTTCTAAAGAAGGTTTAAGTCCTTCTCTTTTCATATCTGCATATGTTATGTGAGCTTTTTCATGCTCTCCATTAACTGCATATGCACAAAGCAGTGAAGCCATCTGCCTTCATCCTCAGGAAAGCATCTTCAGCCTTATCACACATTTTCTTCTGCTGCCCGTAGGCACTTATGAGACAATTGTAAGACCTAGCATTTGGTCGTAGTCCGAAATCTTGCATCTCCAGAAGTAACGATTGAACAACTTCTGGCTGCAATCTTCTACTGTAAGCATCCATAAGGATATTATAGGTCACTGTTGTTGGTTTTAAGCCTTTCTCTTTCATCTCAGCAAAGAGCCCCTCTGCTTCTTCAATTTGATTGGATTTGCAGTATGCATTCATTAATGTGTTATATATGCTCGTGTTTGATGCAATTCCTCTCTTCTCCATTTCTGACTGGATGATAAGAGCTTCTTTTTTCAGCCCCTCCTCACAAAAGATCCCAATCAGAGAAGCAGAGACGTCCAAGCTCCACTTGACACCTTTTCTGTTCATTCGTTGGAAGAACTCCCATGCATCCTTGGCAGATGTCTTGTTCTTCTTCATTACCTTTGACATGATTGAGGATGTCACATGGTCAGCTTGGACATTGTTCCTTTCCATAAGCTCAAATATTTTCCAGGCGTCATCATGTCTGAAGCAAGTAAAAAAATGTCCATCACAATGAACAGTACATAACTTGCAAAATGCATAGAAGAAATGTGAGCACATTAGTATTTTGGTTGTTGTTCATGTTTAGTAATGAATGCAGTTGCGTACTTCAATCTTAAGAGGGAACATTAATAGCAATTGCATCATTGCAAACCTGTGACTAAACAATGTTTGTGCTAGTACACTTGCATCTATCCATAGTTTGATATTGTTTGGATCCCACGATCTTGATAAAGTTCATCGAAATGCCAATTAGAAATAGTGAATTAAATCAAATTCACCTGGATCCTCTGTTGGTAGCTAACTAAAACCATCTATTACCTAATCCAATTTTTTGTGGAAAAATCAAGGAAATAAAATTCACTTGGATCCTCTGTTGGTTGCTGACGCAAGTAACAACTAACACCATCCCTTGTCTAATCCATTTTTCCATATACAAGTTTCAATAGCACATACTGGATACATAGTTGTCCAATAGTTCCAAACAAGCTTTCATGTCCCACACATTCATCCAAGTGATCTACAGAGCAAGTGTGAGTAAACCTAATATTACACATTTTTGCACCAATTGTATAAATAACTAATAGTCACAATTAATTTTACACAAAACAATTGCATGAAATTAATAATGATCACTCCCTCACACTAATCAAGACAGTGATCACCTTCCACAGTAGGCAACACTGGCCATTCCCAACCTGAAGTAGCAGGAGCCGCCAGCGGGGTGGAAACAACAGCGAGGGCAGGGATTTTGTGCAGGCACGTTACAACAATCCACTGGTGCTGTGTGTACACTGAGGCCTATTACAGCTATGCTACTCCTTTCCTTCATGTACCCTGGTAATGAAAATAAAAAATTGTCAAATATTTAAAAGAGACACATAAATTTTGTACTGAAAGAATGGAATTGAATTTGACTACACATGACCATAAAGCTTTCTCAATTTAGTTGCCACACACTTAAATGGAGATATTTCTTCCTTGAAGCAATTTCATGCTTACACTAGGAACAGCACATACGTACATTACGAGTCTCTAATGATTGCAAATTTGGAAGGAGTGATGGGGCGAATCGAGGCGGGCCCTGCTGGCTGGAGCAATTCGTCAAACAGGCGGAGCGCGTCCTGGGCGCCAATGTCTCCGGCACGAAATCGGTCTTGGATAATACGCTCCAACTCCTAACGGTGGTGCGTCACGCGACGGGACATAGCCAACCTCAAGGAGAGTAGGAAGCAAGAGAAAGTGGAGGAAAAAAGGCGACAGCGCACGGCGACGGCGTCACGCGTCTGCGCCTTTGTGTGCGCCGCTTCCAAGCGTCCTGCAGCGGGAGTAGGAGAATGGGGGTGGTGGTCGGACTGGGTCACTGGGAGGAAAGAGCGCTTGAGGAGGCCGGGCCGGCGATGCGGCACAGCCAGCGCGCGGGGAGGAGAAAGCGACCGGGTAGGGCCGGCGGGAGAAGCGAGCGCGAGCCGGCCCGAGGCCGAGGGAGGCGATCCGGGGCACCGGCGCGGCCGGGAAGCAACTTCTGGGTGGGCCGGGACAGAGGAGACGAGCCGGCCAAGGACGCCCGAACACGGGCCCGGGGAGGCACGACCGCGAGGCCGAGGAGAGGAAGCGGCCCTGGACGGGGCCAGGCCGGGAGAGGCGGCGGCAACCGGCGCCGGATATGTCAGGCCCCTACCGAATCAGGCTCGGATGATCAGCCGATTCAGTAGAACCAGACCAGCCGCCGCCGCTACAAAGACAAGAACAAGAACTAGGGTTCTACACTAACTAAAGTAACTGGAAGAATATGCGGAAGGTTCTGCTTTTCCCATTCCATCTCAAAGTTTATAGTCCATTCGACTTACAGCAGTAAAAGCAAAGTTTTTCACAACGCAAAAGATGAAAGCAGACAGTAAAGAAAGTAAGTGACCAAACAACACATAAAACCAGCCAGTAATTACTATTTCTGGTCATATGACCGTTGGATGTGCTGATTTCCTTCGCATTTCTTCAGGACCGTTGATCTTGTTTAAACATCTCCTTCAGCTTCCTCTGTTTTCTCCTAACTTCCCGCTTCTTCACTTCTTTAGAACCAGCTACTTCACAGCTCCTGACAATACCCCCCTTCTCAAGCCAAGACTTGTCCTCAAGTCTTGAAATCAGGAAAAAGATTCGGATGAAATCAGCATAATTCCAGGTACCAGCCTTTTCAACCATATTCAACCACTGAACAAGCCTTTGTGAGATAGCCTTCCCCTTCCCTGTTATAATTTGCAAACCACATACAGCAATAAGCTCGGTTTTAACCCTGCCATCTGGCTCTGCAGGTACGTGTGATCTGTAAGCTAGTGTCACCACCTTGCTCATCACCATTAAAGGCCCATAAAACTTGGATTGAAGCTTCAGTAGTCTTTTCACTCCGAAGACAGTTTGCTTGTTTGGATTGAGTTTTAAAGACAACATATCACCGACATTAAAGCTTCCTTCCTTCCTCCACCGATCAGTAAACCTATTCATTATGTTTTGGGCCTAATTCACATCCTCCTTGAGCTTCCTTAACATCCTTTCTTTTTCCTCAAGGCTGACTTTAGCCTCCTCTGATACACACCCATCTGCTAGTTCCAGTATTTTGACTAGATTGAGCAAATCAGGAGCCTGTAAAAGCTTGGCTTTGATCCACTGGTATATTGGGCATTCTTTGACAATGAACTTCTTTTTTTTTCTCATTTTTAGCCAATAGAAAACTTTTTTGAGTCTGTGATGAATTGCCCTCACACCTGAATGACCTTCAAGAGCTAAGGTGCGAAATGTGTCTAACCATACTGAACTGAGATTATTCTGATCTACTACATACATTCGGCCTTGACACTGGTGAACTCCCAATTCTATTTTATACTTGCAATGCGGGTCTTCGCTAGCCTGCAGGTCAATGACGCCAACACAAACTTCAATCTTCTGCATTTCCTTGGTGATATCTTCCAGAACAGTTCTTTGGTGGAGTGGTATTCTGTAAGCCCTCAAATTAGATGGCTCTACATTAGCCTTCAGATTTATATCATGGTCACAGTCTCGGTTTGATGGTAAGCTCTCAGTTTCTGTACAAACATCCACATAGTCGTTAAGGACTGGCTCTAATTCTGGACCGAGTTGGTTCCCTGTGTCTGGTAATCTTGATTCTTTTTTTCGAAAGAGCAGCAAGAGAGTTGCCGCAGAATATATTAAGAAAGAAAAAAGAAAAACAGAGGGACGACCCCATTTTTATAGGAAAAAATCGGGTCCGAAAAAAACCTTACAACAAATACACCACCCACATCAACATTCCCCTAACTAAAAACCCACGCACCCCACTGAAAAACACTAGGCTCAACCTCTTCACTCCTTTCCAAGCCAACCTCTTCACTCGCCCAGTATTGACTATCAATGGAAAAATGGCAGTACCTAAGATTCCTTGTACTGCATGAGCTGGAAATTGTATAAGTTGTTGTTCGATCTCAGATGTTACTACTCGCAAAGGATTCCCTGGAAAAGTTGGATATCCCATCTCAGCTAAGCCTTCCTGGCCATCATCTTTTTGTCTTATCATCACCATCCAAGAACAGTAAGGAATAATTTCTCCAGGTTTCCGCATATCATTGTTAATACCTTCAAGTGCTACTTTCTAGCAATGGTGGACTCGGTATGGTTTCAGGTTAGGAGGTTCAATTCCAGTTTTCAAATAGACGATGTGATCACCTTCTCGTTTTGGGGGAAATCCTACCGAGTCAGTAAAGACATTATGATACTTATTGAGAATTGCTTCTATCTCTTTGAAACAAACTGGCACTGAAGCCTGCCAGTCCGAGTCCAGAGCATTGGTCTCCCATTCAAATGGTGCTGCAAACACCTTTCTTTCAGCAATTACCGCTTCATATCGTGGAAGAACTTCCTCAATCTCGAAATGTGACTGTGATTCATCAGTTTTTGTCCAGTATCTAACAAGTTGATTTGTAGGATCAACTCTTTTGGCCCCTTCTGCACCATCTTCTGGAATTGTTCTGAGTTGAGGCTGAAGTTTGAGGTTGGTTGTGTATAGTCTGGAATCTGAACGGGATGACCATCCTTCCTGATTGGTAATGCGATAACTGACCTGTTATCTCTATTCACCAACAACGAAAAAATAATAGGACCAGCAGTTCTTTGAGATGCATAAACTGATAATTGCATTGGTTGTCCTTCCTTCTCATTTGATTCTGTTCGACTGAGACTCCCGGTTGCCATCACAGTTCTAGTCTCCATTACAACTTCATGATCCTCCTCTTTGGGATCATCCTCTTCATCTTCATCCTGCATCCGAATATCAGGCAATGTTTTCTTTACCTTGCAATGAGGTTTATGTTCTGTAGTCCACGTCTCCTTGCCATGCCAACAGGTTCTGCCCTGTTCTTCTCCAATTACCTCGGGTGCCTTGGCCTCATAAATTGATAATGGTATAAGTTGCTCCTTTGAATCAGTGTTTTCTTCCTTAGTCGGACTTCCTGAATCAGTTAAGGATCCCTTCCTCACTGCAAATTCATGATCCATAACGGAATTTGCGCAACTACGGTTCTTGGGACTGCCAGAAACAATGACCAAACCAGCTAAATTAAGTGGTATTTCCTCCTTTGCCACTTTTGCATTCAGGTCATCCCTTTGCATCGGCACATTATGAAAAGCATTGCTAAACTTGCATTGCTGCTTATGCCCAGAATCCCCAGGGGCCTTACAGTGTCCCACATGCTTAGACTTCACTTCTTTAGAATCTGACAACTCATTGGCTGCACCCTTTTCTGTACCTTCATTGGAATGCTCATATCCTTCTCCCTTCTTAAGCACTTTCTCTAGGATTTTCTTATCATCCCCAAATTCTGTAGAAGTCTTATCTGAAACCAACTCCAGGTCCACCGGAGGAGTGGCATTTGGTGTCATAGCGTTTTCCTCACCAGCTACTGGTTTACCCTTCTCACCCAATCCATCTTCGGCCTTACCTGTAAGGATTACCTTCTCTGTTTTGTTCATATTTTTGACAGCTTTAGCAATAACAGGACAGAAATACCCATTTACCGGAACTCCTCCACTCAAACTTCTATAAGAAAGGTCTGAAGATGTTCTGATAGCAGAAGTGGAACTGGCTGATAATTGATTCCCAACTAGTTCAATGCCCGTGCGTTGCTACGAAAAACAAAATTGCTAACGAAACATAAAGGTCAAGCAATAAAAAAAATTGTGCTAAAAGAATTCAATATGCTCTAATAAATAGTACAAATAAAAAGTCAAAACATTGAATACATGAGAAATAATATGATGCATAATCACTTGTGAACATGAAAGATTATACCATCCGAAGCATACTTCTGAAAATCAGGGTTATGCTCTATTCAAATGGAAACAGTAATCCACAAATATCAACTCAGGGCCAGCTTATACACAATCTAGTAATTCAAAAAATTACAATTCAGTCAAAAGCTGAACTTGGCACGACGGGCAAGCATAGCAAGAACTTGCTACCACATCTAGGAAGCGCGGCAGCTCAACAGGCAAACATGGCAAGAACTTGCTACCACGCCTAAGAAGCGCAGCAACCCTGCTATGATGCTCCTGTGATCGGCCAAGCTCCTCCAGTTTCTATGCTCCCCGAGCACAATAGAAGGCTAGATATACAAATCCGCGCACGAGAGAGCTAGATTTGCAAAAAACGAAGTGGCGGAGACCAGAAAAGCAATGGATTCCAAAATTAACATGGACAATAGGTACCGTGGACACCAACGAATGTAAATAAAACTTCAATAAAAAGCATCTATATCGGTCTACAATCACACAGCGATATCAGTTGCTTAAAGTTACTGAGAAACATCAGCGGATCTCAAAGGAGATCTCTGGCATTGACGAGACAAACATGTCCATGTTCAGAAATAAGGCGCCTCTACAATTCGCGAGCCTCGCGAGCCCTTGATACACGTTCCTCCTCAACTCGGATTTCTTGACAGCAGGTTTACGCAGCAGGCGCATCGGCCATCTCTTGTTCAACAGGAGCTGCCTCAACCGGGTAGTAGTGGTAGTGCAGCTCCCCAACATCATCTCCAGAAAGCTGCTTCCAACCATTAGGGCCAACGTGATAAACTGCAATCAAACAAACGTGTAGTGTCAGTCACAATCCATGTATAAACAAACAGAAGGGAGGAGAGGAGCACGTGATCAAGAGGAATTTCATTTTGTAACTGTGCTTCGCAAATGTTAAATGAAGCACATAAGTTACCCTATCCTACAGGCCTACCAAGAACAGAAGGGAGCTTCAGCATTACTACTTGATTAGATCATGGATGCAACATAAGCAGATCCAATATGCTGATGTCACCGATATGCTGATTATCACTAATATGCTGATGTCACCAATAAGCAGATCCAATATGCTGATTATCACGCAAGCTCATGGAGCCAGCACTGAAAAGGAAAACCTAACATTAGTCCAACTCTGCAAGGATGAAATGCAAGTAAATAACTACAAGCAGGTGGAAATCTAACCTTGATCCCTAAGTTCCTATGCCAAAATTGGCAATCAGCAGCACGTCCAGCCATTGTTCCAAGCATGTATGGATTAATCTCAATAATTTTCTTGATAGTTTGTGAAGCTGCAGACAAAAGGAAATGTGAGATCATGTAAAGCAGCAATACAATCGACAGGTAACTTGAGTGATAATCCTTGCATTAAGCCAAGTATTTCTAAAACAACAAATAGTTCTTTGAAAAAATTGTTGTATAATAATATTCATGCAAGGGCAAGTTTACAAAAGGATGAGGGCTTGTGAAAAGAAATATCTATTTGGAATCATTGTAAGACAGGTTGAGATCAGTGATCTCCATATGTGACAGAACAAACATCAAAAAGTAGCTTCTAAACTAAAAGCTCCCAATTTTCACTGTCTTTCTCCAAACCACAAAGGACACAATCAGTATGCATACCAATTGGACCTTCGTTAAATATATATATGCATTCAATCCACCACATGCCAAGGGCATCAGAGAAGCAAACTTGAATCCAATTGTAAATATTAGCAAAACTAACTTTTTTCCCACCTAAATAGTTCAGCTCTATATTATATCGATTCACCCACTCTATCATTGAATGGTTCTCAGCACTGCGTACACACTGATTCCAAAAAGAATATTCCCCTTACAACAACTAATTAATGTTCCACTCTATTATTGAATCGTTCTCAGCACTGCGTAAGCACTGATTCCACTAAGAATACTTCTCTTCCAACAACTAATTAGCGACAACACTAAATCAGAATCTCTGTATCTTCATCAACTCATATACATATGAATCATTTATAGCCAAACACGGCCAAAAGTGAGCGTTGTGAGGTTTGTGGCGCTGTTCTTCCCTACCCATCATGTTAAAAAGTTAGTTTTGTTTGTTCTCTGTAGAGCCTAAAGAGTTGTTCTTTGCATCCTACTCTAGTTGGTTTGCGATTAGAACTACGAACTACCACCCTGAATTAGACGAGATACGGAAGCCTCCTGACCTGAAAACCACCGGAAACCACGAATCTTGCATAAAAACGGACACTCCCCCAATCCCTAAACTAAAAACTACTCAATAAGCATTATTAGTCACTTTTCCAGACCTAATGGACGGATCAAGACATTGAATTCCGCACAAAGATCTAAACGTTCTAACCCAAATCACGCATCCACAACACAAACCTCACACCGCCACCAAACCCTAACCGTCCCAAACACCGAAATGCGGGTCCAAGAAGAAGACCGGATGCTCACATATGTACACATCTCTAGCTCAAATGTACAGATGATGGAACTTCAAATGAAGCCTTGAAGGCATGGATTTACCTGGAAGCAAACGGGCAGCAGAACACAAGCATCATCTTTTAGTGTCTAGATTATATATATACACAGATTCCATTCTCTAGGCATAATTTGACAATACATAATTATTGTCACAAGATGGTCCATGCTTGAAAGATGGCCCTGGAAACAATTAGAAGGAAAATTGAAGTGTGAACTGTAAAGTGAGATCTTCATTAACGAAATGCCACCAAAAGAACACAAAAAATGGATCGTCGTAGAATGGAACCAGCAGGCTTACCTGGATGGGGACAACACACGCAGCTACCAACACTGCATAAAGTGAAACAGAGAACAGTGTTACTTATGCCAAACCACCCCAAAAAAAAATGTAGTACGTTTTAGTGCAACATACCATCCTGGAAAGATCTCCTGAATTCTTGCACTGCCTCATTATTCATAATAGCATCCCATACAGCCTTACCGAGGACAAGTTTAACACACTAAGAGAAAAACTGTTCAGAAACTTAACAGAGCATCAAAAGTTGAAAGGACAACGTAAAATAACATGTTGCCATTGATAACGTCACAATCTAACACAAATATTTGGAGCACATGAAAATAGCTTAGGCCTCATTCACCTGAACATTAGGATCTTTTTGCAATAGACGGAAGGCATCCAAAACATTCCTATGCTCCCTTGTTAAAAGAGCAGTTGAGTTGAGAACACATGCAGCAGGTTCAATCCAGTCATATGATCCTGATGAATTGTCAGATGAAGAATGTCCTGAGGTGGACAACAATGCTATCTGTTTCTCAGTTTCATCTGAATCCTCACCAAAAGGATTCTCAATCACCCTGAACGCAAATGGTAAATCGATTAGTCGGAGCAAAAGAACAGAAACTACATATAAATGAGTTACTACATGAAGTTTTACAGCATCTCCAGCTAAAAAATGCTCTTTTTTAAGCTATAGAAATGAAATGCAAATATTGCCTCAATGTGATGAATGCTACGAGAAAACAAGCATGTAAGAATTGCGCATGTTGGCATGATCTGCATCTTGAAATACTTCAGCAACAACTTTGAGAATTCAAGAATATTTGAAAAACAGGGAGTAACCGTTCAAAGAGAGAAACTTTTTCTGTTTGTTACAATATGTTTCACCAACGACTACCTTTTCCGAAGTTTTCCTGTTGTTACACTATACTTCTCCAGCAATGACCTTTCTTAGTAAATATCTTGTTTTCAAATCAGACAAACTTAACAGAGCATGCATGCATATAACGAATGCTCGCACTTTTTCTTTCTGAAAACAAGTACATTTTTTAAGTGTACAGGGATAGACTTATATAGCCAAAGAGTCCTAGTTATACTGCTCTCTAGTTCAATGCACTAAAGAATCAAGATAACAAATACACCAGACATCTATTTTTCGAAGCACAGATCACCATATGGGAAATTTGAGTGTTCAGACCAACATGAATCAAAAAGTTTATGACAGACAAATCAAATGAGTGTTCAGCTAATCGCATAAGCATTTCATGATAATGTAGATGATAAACTCAATTATTACTTCATGTCATTGCCACTTGTCCTTGATATTATGTTGTATTCGACTTGTTAACCTAAGCTTCAATGGACATCTGACTTTTCATCCTTCTCGTGCTTTATAATAGTAGAGAAATATCTTTGGTTCCAAGCATAGTTTTGTCTTCTCTCTCACAAACCTAATATGGTTACGAAAACATCCCAACTAAATATATAGGTTGACCTGAAAGATATCCAAATCTAACTACAAGGAAGATCAATACAGTCATAGACTCATAGTCAGAAATATAAAATTTAAGCGGATCCATCCAAAATTAATGAACACAAGGCGGCAAACTGAAAATTGTTACACTGAAACAAAATTCGGTCATGTTGCTCTGCTACGAAAAATCTGAACTTATTTCCAACCACAGTGAGCGAATCATAATCTGATGATATTTCAAATTACCGCAACCAAAACCATCACAGAATTGAGTAGCTGACTCCTTTCAGAACTCAAACAATAGAATCATCCTACTCCTCCCCTCAGATTATTCAGAACTCAAACAATAGAACTGAAAACACTTGAACTCATGAACCACCACCACAAACCTCAGATTATTCACAACAACCACCCAAGATCCGCTATATAGGCAATTCCATGTGAAATTATCCCAACAAAGAATCAAACTTCATGTCAAATTCAATTCAAGACGATTTAAACTAATTACAGGGAAGCACAGGGTACGCTAGAATCTCCAAAATTCTCAACCTTTTGCACCCTACTCGACATGGAAGACCAACAAAAGCACACTAGTAACAAGCAACAAATCTGTAGAGAAGTAAAGAAGTTAAGAGGGGAGAGGCTCGGTAGTACGGACCAATTCCAGAGGCCGATGCGGAAGGGTTCAGGCTTGCGGTAGGTGTAGCAGGGGAGTGCGTCGACGTGCCACTGCGCGAGCCGCGGCGCCGCCTCCACGCGCGCCTCGTCTAAGAGGCGGACGGTGGCGGCGGGCTCCCACTGGCGCATGGTCGCAAGGACGAGGTGGTCGATGTGCGCGAGAAGGGGCGGCGAGGTTGGACGGCCGAGGCGGGTAAGGGTGAGGGAGTGGATCCGCTTGTGCGCGGGGCCGCGAGTGAGGAGGAGGGAGTGGGCGCCGAGGAGCGTGGCGATGGAGGAGGGGTAGCTGGAGTCGACGGCGCGGCCCTCGGCGGCGAGGAGGAGGTGGTTGAAGGCCGGGTCGGCGGAGAAGATGGTGCGCTCGCCGAAGACGTGGGTGGTTAAGACGTGGCCGTGCCGCACCACGCGCTCGTCGATGAAGGGCTCCGAGTTAGGCGTCTTGTACGCCGAGATCAGCCGCAGCGTCTCGCCGATAAGCGGGGGAGAAGATCGTGGGGGCCTGATTGGAGGAAATCGGGGATTCGGGGGAGGAGGATTCGGCAGAGGAGGGGGACGCGAGGAAGGATGCGGCGGTGGGATGATGGTAGAGATTGCGATGGGGACTGGATGGTAGAGAATGCGGCGGGGGGCCGAGATTAGGGGCGGAGATTGCGGCGATCGGGGGCGCAGCGCGAGGAAGGATTCGGAGAGGATGGGACTTCGCCGCGGAGATTGCGATGGGGATCTGGCGGCTTCAGAGCTGTGAAGGAAATCGGCGATTCGGGATGGGGGTTGGGGGGGATTGGGGGGATCGCTGGTGGGGTGGGACTGTTTTTTTTTTGTGCGCGTTAGGGCTGGGGAGTGGAGAAAAATGCACCACCGCCACCAACTGTCAATTAAAGAATAGTAAAGATAGTATGGATTCCCGGGTACTGATTTGTTGGGTAAAGCATACCTCCAGAATAAACTCCTTTAGAACCCAAGTTTTGCAATAGTGCAGGATACTGATAAATTGAAGTCTGCGAATAATACTCAGCTATTCCTGATCGAATCTGATGATATAAGTGAGGCCAATTTCCAACATGGTTTGTGTTTAAAATCGTCAGATTGGTTGGCAGTTTTCTGATAAAAGTGCCATTAATCCCAATACCACCCTGTGCTTTATGGTGAGTTTGTGCAGAAGTTCGGACTGCTGGAGTAGACACAGATTCCCCACTAATCTCCATCATGTGCGTATCAAAAAGATTCAGATTGTTCATCTGGACTTGAGAAAAAGAAGGAACATGCACCTAATGAGTAATACTTTGTCCAGAAATCACCCTCTCCTCATGACTCTCGAATGAGTTTGCGTTCTCCCGATAATCACCCCTCAGCTGTGGTGATCTCAGTAGAAGTGACTTAATCTCCGCCATATCTGTCCGAAGCATCTCCATATCATCTTGAATCTTTCCAATCTCTGCTCGATTGCTTCTCTCCATCGTTTCTCTCCTGATTCCTCCCGCAGTTGAGAACCCCGATGACATTCTCCGCTTCTCTTTCCCAGATCAAGGGATTTTACAGGTTTTTTCCCAACCTCAGATCTTCCCAAGCCGAGGAACGAGATGCTCTGATACCAATTTGTCAGGCCCCTACCGAATCAGGCTCGGATGATCAGCCGATTCAGTAGAACCAGACCAGCCGCCGCCGCTACAAAGACAAGAACAAGAACTAGGGTTCTACACTAACTAAAGTAACTGGAAGAATATGCGGAAGGTTCTGCTTTTCCCATTCCATCTCAAAGTTTATAGTCCATTCGACTTACAGTAGTAAAAGCAAAGTTTTTCACAGCGCAAAAGATGAAAGCAGACAGTAAAGAAAGTAAGCGACCAAACAACAGATAAAACCAACCAGCAATCACTATTTCTGGTCATATGACCGTTGGATGTGCTGATTTCCTTCGCATTTCTTCAGGACCGTTGATCTTGTTTAAACATCTCCTTCAACTTCCTCTGTTTTCTCCTGACTTCCCGCTTCTTCACTTCTTCAGAACCAGCTACTTCACAGCTCCTGACAGGAGAATGGGAGAGGTTGGATCGGGTGGGGAGAAGTGAGGAAGAGAAGAGCCAGAGGAGAAGAAGGCCAGGGGTTTGTTCGGCCGAATGGATTAGTAGCGGAAAAGAAAAGGGAAAGGAAAACAAAACGAAAGAAAAATAGGTAAATTTTTAAAACGTGTAAACATAGATAATTAATCAAAGAAAATAATAACAACATAATACTGATGCTAGTAATCACGTAAAATAGTTGTAATTAAAAATTATTAGAAAAATAAAATAAGAGAAAAGAAAAGAAAAGAGAAGAACGTGAAATATGTATTTTAATAAATCAGCTAAAATGTTAATCAATATATCATCATGCTTGATTCAAAATAAGTAAAATATGTTAAATTTGTAATTTTAGTCGGTGAAATCAATAAATAAGGCACGGCAAAAGAAAATTATATAAAACCTTAAAAAGTGCAACGAAAATTCCATAAATCCTAAAATTTTAAGAAAATGAGGTTGGAATTCTTAAAGTATGTAAAAATTTATTATCAACTAAAATATATTATTTATATAATTTTAAGAATTAAATCTAATCAAACCGCCGATCTCCTATTGGGTGAAGACGATTATTTTGTCAAAATCCAGGTAAGCATACCTTGACTATACTTAATTAAATATTAGCAAATTATTTTGAATATATGTAATATCTCTGAGTTTCAACTAGTTAATTATCTGAGTTTAGTGGCATATCTATGTGGATTAGTGTTCAATAATTGAACCCAGGTCGACTCTAAACAGGCATATGGCTTAGCATTCAATAATTGAACAAACATCAACTCCACAAATAGCAATAGCCACACAGCTTCATGCTAGGCACAAGGAGCCCCATTCTACACACATTGATTAGTCAAGCACAAACGTCTGCTGCAATTCGCACAATCCAGTCTCCAGAGAAGGATATGTGCTCAACTCCATATGCGCCACAATCCTTTTCTTTTTTAAAGAAACGGTAGGGACTCTGCCATGCATTAAAGAAGAAGGGCGAAAATATAATAAAGGTTTGAGACAAAGACACGGTCAAGCTTTTGAGCAAAATATTACACCATGAATTAAATAAGACTACCGCTCTGACATAACTTTATAAATAGACAAGAAGCTAGAAGATAGCGGCCTTCATTCGGTTTTGCTTTTACTAGGTATTTACTGATTGCCTATAATTCTATAACACCCACATTCAAAAGACAATAGCCTTCACTTCATATTTGTAGCATAGAACAACTCTTCGAACTAAGAACACTGCTTCATTTCATAATGCATTTTTTTACATCATTTCTGTAGTTACTTAGTGTATCATTGATCAGTCTATCAAAAGATTCACAGCCCATCTTTGGATCATTTAGAGGTAACAACAGAATAAATCTAAAAATGAGAGCAGCAGAGTAGTTTTACATGAGGGTTTAGAGGCTGAAGCTCAGGGAAAGTGACCTACTTTGGTAGACCCGTCGTACCGCCACCAGGGCTGGCCCTGGAGGGGGGCAGGGTGGGCGGCCGCCCCGGGCCCCCAAATTCATGGGGCCCCCTAGGTATGTAAGTACACCATGAGCAAAAGTGATACAAAAAATTTATTTGATGCACTTGGCAGCTTTGAGTTTCTGCTTGGTATAGTTATCTGGTATGATATTTTATTTATTGTAAACAAAGTGAGTAAAAAGCTGCAATCGTCAGCTATGTGCATTGACTCTACTTTGAAGCAAATACAAGGTATAATGGAATACTTTGAGAAGTACAGAAATGGTAGGTTTTCTTCTTGTCTGAACATTGCCATAGGTATTGCAAATGACATGGGTGTAGAGGCATGGTTTCCAGTAAAACGTCATGCCGTGAGGAAGAAATAATCTGATGAAAGTAACTGTCAAGAAGGAACCCTAGAAGCTGAGAGCAGGGATTTTTATTTCGGCGAAATTTCAAAAATTTCGGCCATTTTGGTCCAGAGCGAAAGGGCGAAATTTCATATTTTGTTGTTTTTTGTTTGAATTTGGCCGAAATTTGACTGAAATTTCGCCGAAATTGCGAAATTTCGGTTGTTTCGGTGGGAGACGATATTTGTACCAAACCAAAACAAAAAACCTTGGCTGAGAGGGCTTTTGAAGTTAAATATTTTTTGGTTTTGGCTTTGGTTTTGATAGACATACATATATATATATATATATATATATATATATGAGGAGGTGAATGAGGCCTCCATATAAGCTTTCGCTCTAGGCCCCTAAAATACCAGGACCGGCCCTGACCGCCACAGCTCCTCCGTGATCTTCCCCTCCTCCACCGGCTTCGGAGCTGGCGCAGAGTCCGTCTCGGGCTCCTCCCCTCGCGGCGATAGAGGCGATGGCGCGAGGCCGCAGCAGCAACCGCGATGGCGAGAATGGCCCCCAAAGCTGCACACCTTGCCGCCTCCCACAGTTCCACCATTCCACACCCGCCCACTTGGTAAAACCATCAAATTTCCATGGAAATTCCATGAGGATCGGATCGTCACTAAGGCCCTATTTGGTAGAGCTCTAGATCTCGGCTTCACCTCAGATTTGAAGTTTGTAAAGTAAAATAAAGTAAATTAAGTTTATAGTTTTAGTCTAAAATGTAAACAAGATGATCCATCTAAACACTCTTATGTACTCACAGCTCCACCAGATTTATGGATCTGATGGAGCTAAAGATATAGAGCTGTGCTAAATATAGCCTAAATCTTAGCATGAAAGCTTACGCTTCTCGGTATCATACCAGACTTTGCCAGGTCCAACGGGCTCACAAATTTACTGCAGTCAATGTTCAATTCTCCTCTTAATCTATATTGCCATTACCATCCGTGCAATATAAATCTCCTGAACTTTACAATTTGTACGGAGAGATTAAACTAAGCTAAAAACAAGCTTTCAAGCTGAGATTTGGCTAGGGTGCGCCAAGCCCGGCAGCAGTGCAGCGCCTAGGCGACGCGCGAGGGCCCGAATAGCAAGCTACTGCAGATGGGTCCTCTCCCACGAAAAATAAATTTCTCTACTACTTCTAATTATGAATTGGTGGTGGTGGTCCGTTCTCCCTCCCCCGGTATACCCACGAAACCGTCATTGTTCCGATCTTCTATACATTAACGAACGGAGAAAGTTTTAATTCGGTTGGATATGTATTCATGCGTGATTTGCAGCGTATCAGACTCTTATCTCAATCAGCTGATTCTATTTTCAAATACTGCACGACCAATTCTTTTTTCATATACTGCATGTATACAACTTCTGAGTTACCATGTGCCTTTGAGTTGCCATATGTATCCTTTCCATTAAATATTTACTTACATGTGTAGATAAAATAATCTTGTCTTTTTTATCTAATCATGTATGGTCATGCGCACGGCTATGCATGACGCGACTAGATAAGTTTGTTATCTCTATCTCTACTAATTCTAATTAGGAGTTGGTGGTGGTACATCTGTTCTCCACCCTCACACTGACACGTGTGCACACCCGTGTGGTTGAGTGAGAAGCGGGCAGTGGCCTCCCTGGTAGATTGGATTGGATCATCCTGTTGCAGGCAGTGTTCGAAAATTCGGTACTTAGCGGCGATGTTATGGTTGGCGGCTATAAACGCAATGAATTCAGCCCTTGGCGGCCTGTTTGGTGGTTGGACCGAAATTGCGGGCCTTGGCGGTCCTTGGCGGGTGTGACGGTTGGTACAAAACTATGAGAAAGACCATTTTAATCTACTGTTTACATGACCTGATGACCATGATTGAAAGATTCACGTTGTCGCCCTCAAAATAGGGTACACTAAGTCATTAACATAGTACTTACTACTTAGTTTATTACTTGATTAATTGAATAGTATGTGTTCAAGTATTTTAGTTTAATATTCTACTTTAATATTTGATGCCTTGCAATTTGCAAATAACTAGAAAAGAAAACTAAAAATTTTTATTTATAATAAAATCAATAATATATATGAATTATATTAATTCTCGGCCGCTGAGGGTCAAAACGCCGAAACCCGCAATTGCACCACAAATACGGCCTTGGCGCTTGGCAGTGCTTAACCGTCATGAATCCGCCGAGCGAACTCTTGAACACTGGTTGCAGGAAGTAAATGAATATGCATGACTCATTTATTGCTTTTCTTTCTCCCGTTGATCTGACATTCGAATCGGTGGCGATTGCTCCTGGTGCTTTTCAGATTGAATTGATTGATTCCCTTCTGAAGGAAGCAGAATTTCGATTCATGGAGTTGGGTCTCTTCTCGCATCTTTCACTTTTGTTGCCTTTCTTATTCGATGATTTCTTAATCTAGATTCCATAGATATCTCCTCGGTTGTTGAATTTATATAACCCCACCGCTTCCTGCCTATTCTGCAGATATGTTGAGCTTATCCGTTGAGTAGAGATAATGGGCGGCCTTCCTGATCTCGTCGATGTGGCGCAGGGGCAGGTCGCCGGTGGTGGCCGGCGAGATAGGTTGGCGCGAGGAAGCGGTGGAGCTAGTTGATGGTGTGGGGCTATGATATGGCCAGAGTAAGGCGTACGAGCTACACACGCTGCTATGATGGCAATGACATATGGATGGCGCCTACCTCTTCAATGCCTTGGAACCCATGGGGTAGCAGGTAATGTCTCTTTTGGTCGATCGATCGATTCAAATTATGGCGTTAAAAATTTACAATTCCAACTGCTGTGATGTTATTATTTAAGTTTGTGAAATTAAAGATAATTTTAAACTCGCGTTCGTAAACAGATGCTTGTAATTTGTATGCTTCGATGAATTGATTTAAACATTTAACCATTGCACATTCAAACTGAACATTATTATTCAGATAAGTTTAATGCTCTTTGCAAATAATTTTTTATCACAAATAGAGTTTCTGTTTCATCACACATACAAATGACTATAATATCAAGGTGGACGCTTGGTCCATATATCAGATATTAAATTGATAAAATAGATATTACACTTGATCTTAGCAAAAAAGACCGAGAAAGGTATGCCTCGTCACTGTGCCTAGGTCGCCTTATATACAGTGCCTCCGCCTGCCGCTCGGTCTTGCTGCGCGATCTGGGGCTAAACAAATGCACAGATTGGGCCGGAAGTTTAATAGACGAAGCCCAACACAGATGGGCTGATCCCATCTGCCAAAATGATTTTAAAAAAATATTAAATAAAAAAAATTCCTCACTAATCTGCCAAAATGCAACAGAGCGTCCGAGCCTGACGCATCACAGATTCACGGATGCCCTTTGCCTCCTCCTTCCAAGTACAGAAATCATCACGATATAACAAGGCCATAGTTCTTCAAACACAAATAATAAAGATGCGATTAGACCAGCCTAGCATCCAGTATCCATCAATATTTTTCCTTTTCCTGATTATGAACATTGAATCTCAATATCCAATTATTACGAAGACATCCTACCATTTTTATTTCATCGAAGTAGCGGGATGTTTCCTGGCATCATTCCTGCTGGTGTACAGTCAACTGATGCTAAAAAGATTCATATCAACTATAGAAAACATCACGATATAACAAGCTTAATTAATTACTGAACACTTGTAACAAAAAGGTAAACTAACAATATCAAACATTAGACACCCCAAGGTTTCAAATATCATTTTCGATTGACATCTCGGAAGTGGCCGAAATCTGAAATTTCATTGAGATCATAGATTTTCAAACAAATTTTGAATTAAATAAAAAAAATTCAAATCCGGTTTTTTCCAAATGATATTTTCGATATTTCATCGAGAAATACCAAAATTTCGTTGAGAAATGCCGAGATATCAGAAAAATTGAAACAAATGAAAAATAGTGCAAAACACATTAAAAATTTTTAAATTTTTTGTGGATGATCCTAACACATCATTAATGTTCCTATAAAAATTTCAAATGATGCTCAGTCTTGAGAAATTTTTAAATATTTTGACAGTGTTACTGTCCTGGTAAAAGGATGTTATGCAAATTTGAACCGAATGAAAACTGGAAAAAACTATGTTAGAAAATTTTGAAATTTTTGTGGATATTCATGACACATCAATAATGTTTCCATAAAATTTTCATTTGATGATCATGCATCATGAATTTTAAAAAAATTATGATAATTCTATTGTCCTCATAAAAGCCTTACCAGTAAATTTCAATTGAATAAAAAATAGTTCAAACCAAGTTAAAAAAAATTAAAGAAATTGCATGGTCTTGATGTATCATTAATGTTTCTATAAAATGTTTAGGCGATGATCAAGCATAAAAAAATTAAAAAAAAAATCTAAAAATGCTACTATCCTGGTAAAAGCCTGATGATCAATACATAGATATGCATGAGCAACCAAAAAATGTTTAGAATTTTTTAACATTTTTCAAAAGGGTTCTAAGAAAATTCTTCAACTCTCATAAAAAGTTTGGATCATGATCACACTTCAGTGAATTTGTAAAATTCTTACAATGGTGCTGTACTCTTTATGTCCCTTCTTTTTTATTTTTGAAAGATAACAAATGTTCAATGTTTCCAAAGATTTGATTGAGCAAACAAAAAAATTAAACTTTTCTAAAATTTTAGAGAATGGTTCTTAGGTAATGATTAAGCTCTAATAAAAATTTTGGATCATGATCACACTCGAGAAAATTTGTAAAATTACGAAAAGTTACTGTCTCAATTGTATTTATTCTGTTTTTGATTTTTTAAATATAACAAATTAAGCTTAATTACTATGAAAAATTTTATGTATGATCCTAGACTTCTAAATATGGTATAATAAATTTTTCATAGTATGATCAAATTTGTCCAATTTTATAAAAAACTAACAGTGTTTTCCCAAAATTATAAAACATCGTAAAATTTTGGTTTTTCAACAAAATTTCATGGAAGATGACATTCTTAAGGTTTATTGGGCCAAATATGGTCAAAAACCCAAGATTTCGATGAGATTTGCTGAAATTTCTGAAAATATTGTTATAATTTGATTTTTTTTCAAATTTTTTACCTGGCCAGGATTTTGAATCTCATCTCCAGCTAAAATCCAAGATCTCACAAAGATTTCATGAAATTTGGCCAAAATTTTTAACCATGGACACCCCACCCCACCACCCGCCACGCTTGGCTGCCTCAATTGCTCAAAGCCATTGCCAGAGTAGAATACCTCACCAGTAGGGGTGAAAACGGGACGGATAATTCCCGTCTGATCTGGAACCGGATCCGGTTAGAACCGGATTCGGGAAGGAAAACGGATATCGGGTCGGATCCGGATCTGGATATTTAAAAACGGATATCGGATCGGATTCGGAGCATACATTATCCGAAAAATATGGGTCGGGAACCGGATATCGGATATTTGTATTATTCGGATATCCGGATTTCATTTCTCGGACCTCTCGGTCCGACGGTCCCCAAACCCAAGTTGGTAGCCTCTCGCCATTTGGTCCCCAAGCTTGAAGCCGCCCTAGCCCCCAAGCCAATCCGTCGTCACTTGGTCGGCGTCTACCCCCGACGGCCAGATCGGCTCTCCCCCTAGCCGACGTCGCTCCTTCCGGCCCACGCTCCAATCCCTCCGGCGGCGTCTCCCTCCGGTCAGCAGCGTCTCCCCCAAGCCGCCTGGCACCCATGCCCCAGATCAGATCTGACTCTCTGCTCCAGTCTCCCCCGACTCCCTTGGCCTCCCAGAGCTGACTTCTTCGGCTGCTCGGCCGGCGCCGGCGCTCGGCGCTCCCCCATGATTCGCCCAGGTGAGAACAGAGAAGCATCTTATATCATGCAGCGGTTCCAGGTTCTTGTTGGGCACCTGAATCGTGTGCTCCATGAAATCTAGTGGTTTGGCATGATTCAAGACTTCTTTCTGAAGTATTTTGGGGCCACTGTAGTAGTTGTCCTTATTATTGAACCTTTCTTCTCTGGCAACCTTAGACATGATTCATCTACCCTAGGAAGGACCGAAATGTTGAGTAATCTTTGATACCACACGAGTGTGATCATATCGCTATTTCAGTCTCTTGGAATCCTTTCTATCAGCTCAAGACGTTTAAAAATTCTGAGGTAAAACCATCTCTTGTGCAAACTATTGACGACACACAAAAGGTTCAGTTCTTTTTTAGTTTAGTCATATTTAAGTGGGTTTCCTTTATATACATCTAGAGAATTTTTTGTTTACTATCGAACATGACTATGTTAGCACCACCAATAAATATTTGAAGACAATTAAGAGCCTTAATTCAGTAGCAGAAGGCTCGTGTATGAAAAATGCCACCTATGCAGCAGAGAGAAATTTAAGATGGTTTACTGACCAAACTTTGCTTAGATAATACTAAGTAAATGAAATAGGAAAATAGATCACGCATGATAGTGTTGACAAAGCACAGTTTTGAAATCACTTGTTGGCTTGACGACATATAGGCTGGCTAACAGTATACCACTCAGTCTCAATGAGGCTAATATACTGTTCAATATCTTGCCCGTTATAAAAGAGAAAATAGATATGCAGTCTACTGTTGACGATCATGCTAGTAAGGGTGTGTTTGATAGGGATTCAGTTTCTCTAGATTCGTGAATCTGGTGAAGCTGAAAATTTTAGCTTCACCAGATTCGTGAAGCTGAAGCTGTGAGTACATTAAGAGTGTTTAGATAGATCATTTTGTTTACATTTTAGACCAAAAACACAAACTTAATTCAATTTATTTTAACCTACAAGTTTCAGATTTCAGATGAAGCTGGAATCTGGAGCTCTACCAAACAGGCCCTAAGGCAGCTACTCTCTGGTGCAGCTGGATAAGATCAATTCTTAGTACCGGCACTTCGGCAGTACTTCTCAATGAGTCCGTGGAAAATATTTTCATTGCAAAAGGGGTGTTAGATAAGGAGATGCCCTATCTCCACTTTTGTTTGTATTGGCAGCAGACTTTCTTCAATCAATCTTAAATGATGCCCTTAATCATGGTGAGATCAATGTTCAGTTCAGTTCTGTCTCCAATTCACTGTCATACCTGGTTTAATGTGTTGTCTTGTGAGGCTATGATGACCGGAAAGATGTAACCAAAGTGCTTGCAAATGGAAACACTATAATCTTCAGATCAAATTTGGTCTTCATTCTTCACTGTAGGCTGTTTTATTTATCAAAGGTGTTATATGCTCCTAAAGCATTACTGCATAAGTTATCATGTATCATCATGTAGTTTTGCTCAATATATTGTTTGTTGCCAACTTCACTTATATCCAACCAAGTGCTACTGTATATCCGTTCTCGAATTATCCGTTCCCGATCCAAATCCGTCATATATCCGACCCGTATCCATATCCCGAATTATCCGGATTCGTATCCGGATCCGGTTAACCCGTATCCGGTTCCGAATCCGGGAAAAAATATGGGTTAGGATATGGGAAGAGTAGTATTCGCCCGTATCCGACCCGTTTTCACCACTACTCACCAGTTTGTTGTTTCTTGCTCGATTTTGTCGCTTCCCTCATCTCTAACCGGTTGTATCTGATTTTATACATTTTTTCTCGGTTTGTAACTGATTTATTACTGGTTTTTCTCATTCCGGCGCAGATTCGGCCTTGGATAATGCACGCCAACTCCAAGTGGGATCCGCCGATAGGCGGACGCGGTGGCACATTACCCAACCTAAAGCAGGAAGTTGTTTCTATGCATTTCTTTTTGAAAGTTACATAAATGTTAAAGCAGGAAGTAAAGTTCCATATGCTGAAACACAGTTAATGAGATTACCATAAAGCATTCCGGTAGCATTTCAAGCTCAAGATCTAAATCATTCTTCTCCATCTATTGAGTAAACTGGATTCAGAAGCTGCAGCCCTAGTATAGAATCGACTCTGTATTTATTCAATATAACCGCCGCGCCAGACATTACACCGTTGGTCACTGAAGCACTTTCACAATTTCCTCCGCTCTAACTTGTCTCCTTTAGATATTCAACATGTACGCTGCTGTTAAGAGCCTCCCTCCTGTCAAAACAAAAAAGGAACGGAAGAGAAAACAGTGCGAGGCTGTATTTCTAATGGTTCTTTCAAAATAATAGCACAGGTCCAATGGTTAAGTTATCTCTGCAAAAATTTCAAATACAAAAAAAATCCAGTTGTCCCCCCTAATGATCGATTGTCACAGCTATAACAATTATTATCAACAAAGCGAAACGAACCTCAGGACAAAATCTCAAAAATAATGAGGGAAAGGAGCATTTTCACATGTTATACTAACAATAACATGTAGAAGTTGAGTTCCATAACCAAATGAATATCTGATAGGAAATAAATAATTTTGGTATCAACCAAAGACAACAGGCATTTCTACAATGAGACATAGTATAAAAGAGAGGTACAATTAGAACCAAAACAAATCAAAAATCATTTAGGCCATTCTTCAAGAGAAGATATGTCATGTCTCACTGGGGTTTAATGATTTAAAAATTTAAATGATTCAATAGCATTGCTTGATTTAGTGTCAAACTTAATGCATGTAAAACGAACAAAGCAAAGCAGTAAACTAGAGAAAAACAGGTATTAGCTTTGAAAGCTATAGTCATAGATCCTTCCGTAACGAAGCTATCATCTTCAAAAGTACAAACGATAGTGGATCCAGCTTGATTTGAGCCATTTTGTGTTCTTCAACCCAATGGAATATCAATTGCCAAGCCTATCTAAAACGAGACATAAATAAACACTCAAAAATTTTTAATAGCTTCTCTGCAATTCAGATGTGATATTGCTCAGAAGGTTGTGACAGATGACCAAAATGCTATGCAATCTCCACATCATATACAAAGGAAAGATCTCCCATCAATTAAATGTCCAGAAATTCTGGTTAGAAGTGATTAGCTGCAAACGCATTCAATCAACCCTGGATTCCACAAAAGAGTAATATTTTTCAGGGAGAAACTTCAGATGTTGTTGATATTCCGCCCTTGAAACAAGTGAAATAAGCAAGCCAGATGTGGAAGCTTCCAGGGAGAAGTTCTTCTCATCAATTTTCAAGAGGTAAACCCCAGCCCTGGGTATCTCCCCTTTGTGAAGTAATGTTCTGACAATAGCATTCAGCATACGAGAGCTGGCAGCGCAGCCGTTCTTTTCCATATATAGAAATAGATCATCAGACTCCTGTAGCAACCCTTCTTCTATAAGATTTTGTATCATTAAGCTGTAGGTTACAACATTGGGCACTAATCCTTTGGCCGAGATACCAGCAAACAAATCCTTGGCTTCATCCTTTCTGCCAACTTTAAGCAACGCACCAATCATAATGTTAAAAGTCCTGATCTCAAGCTGAAAATCCTTCAAACATAGATTCTGAAACATTTGGAGTGCATCATAAATGCAATTATTTTTGCAAAGTCCTAACAGAATTGTGTTGTACGTGCCTATGCCAAGTCTCATTCCAGTGTTGATCATCCTTTGATAGAGTTCCTTTGCAGCAGCAGTCCTTCCAGCTTGAAATAACCCATGCAGCAAAACGTTATATGTAATAACATTAGGCTTAACTCCTTTGCTCGGCATTTCTCTGAATAGAGTTAATGCATCCTCTATCCTACCATTTTTACAGTAGCCATCAAGCAAAGTGGTATATGTAACAACATCAGGCTTCAAGCCAATTGAGACCATAATAGAAAGTAACTTCATCGCTTCATCCATCTTACCAGCTAAGCAATATCCATCTATTAGTGTATTATATGAAAAGGCATTAGGCTTCGCACCTATATGTACCATCAAGTCGAAGAGATTTTGGGATTCTATAACCCTTCCTTCTTTGCATAGGTTGCCCATTATTGTAGTGAAGAACACGGTGTCAGGACTGATGCCTCCATTCATCATTTCAAAAAATAATTCCTCAGCCTTCTCCCATTTGCCACAAGTACACAGACCATGAATAAGGGTCGAGTAAACAACGATGTCGGGAGTCAATCCTTCTCCAATCATTTGATTCAATTGGGACATAGCATCATCCACTCTGCCTATCTTGCAAAGTGCATCTATTACCGTTCCATAGTTGACTATATTAGGGTTCAATCCTTGCTGCCGCATTTTGTTAAACAGAAGCATTGATTCGTTAACCATTTCATGTTTAGCATACGCACATATCAATATGTTGAATATATGATGATCGAGTGCAATACCATTCCTAACCATCAAATCAAGGAGATCATGCATATCAACAAGAGCTCCTTTGGTGGCATATGCGTGAAGCAGAATGCCGTATGTGGAAACATCTGGTATTTGGCCCCTCTTGTGCATGGAATCAAAAATCTTTCTAGCTTCTGCGCATCTTCCATTCTTGCAAAGATGGCCCATCAGCGAGGCATAAGTAACAACATCTGGTGCAGGACCATCTCTGCACATTTTCCTCAAAATTCTAACCGCCTCTTTCCACTGTCCTGAAGAGCAATATCCATGGATCAGAGTATTATATGTGGTATTATCCGGCATAACATCATTATCAAACATCTGTTGAAGGACACCCTCGGCCCTGTCCATTGCTTGAGCCTTGCACAGTCCAGAAATGATCGAGCTGTAAGTCACGACATCAGGTGAAATCTCACGATCCAGCATTTCACGAAATAGGCTGTAAGCTTTCTCCACACGACCCTCTTTTAAGAAGCCATCAACGACGGTGTTATACGACACCACATTAGGTGCGCAGCTGCCTCCGTCATCAGCCATCAAGAGGAGCAGCTCTAGTGCCTCTTGGCTTTTCCCCTCATTGCAGAGCCCCTTGAGAAGAATGCTGTAGGAGACGACATCGGGCCTGCAGCCGTGCTCGGGCATTCGCCGGAGCACTATGTTAATTGCGTCGCTCGTCCTCTTCTGGGCACAGAGTCCTTTGAGCAGTTGATTGAAGTCGATGGCGTTCACCTTCCATCCCGTCTTAATGACGTGGTTGAAGGCGGCGAAACCGAGGTCCAAGCGGCCCGCGCGGCAGCAGCAGTCGAGGAGGATGCCGTAGGTGCGTATATCGGGAGCCACCTTCCTGGAGCCGGCTCGCGCGATGCGGTTGAAGAGGGAGACGGCGAGCACGAGGCCATCGCGTGCGACGACGGTGAGGAGGCAGTTGACGGCGCGAACCGAGGCGGGCCCTGCTGGCTGGAGCAATTCGTCGAACAGGCGGAGTGCGTCCTGGGCGCCAATGTCTCCGGCGCGGAATCGACCTTGGATAATACGCTCCAACTCCAAGCGGTGGTGCGTCACGCGACGGGACATAGCCAACCTCAAGGAGAGTAGGAAGCAAAAGAAAGTGGAGGAAAAAAGGAGACGGCACACGGCGACGGCGACTTTGTGGGAGAATGGTCGGACTGGGAGGAGAGAGCGCTTGAGGTGGGATATTTTGGGTGGCAACTTTCATGATAGGATCTTATAGTCTTCTTTTCTAAAGTAATGTAAATATGCACTAACGAAGAAATATGATGATTATTTATTTTTTCGATTGTTTTAAGATTTATGTAACTTGTATTAGAAGAAATGGTATAGAAGCACTCTTCAACTTACAAAGTTGTAGCCAATCGGCTTTAACACATGCGAACGTAGAGTTCAAAGAATGTTCAAAGCGTGACAGCCGATTTGATTCTGCAATCGGTAAGATAGATCGAAATAGCTATTAACCGATTTAATTGGCTTAGAGCAAAATAGATTGAAATAAACATTACAGTCGATTAAACTCCTTAATTGGCAAGATAAGTTTAAACAGCTACTACAGCCAATTAGATGATAGGTAAAGATTTGTTTTTTCCGAAAAAGATGAAGCGCAATAAGATTTGTATGAAAATAAACACGAGGTAGTTGGCGTAAATTGAGGATGATCAAAATTGGCGATACACAATTTTATTGATAAAAAAACGAATTTTAAAGGAAAAAGGTTAAATTTAACAATTATTTTTAGTCGACAGAAAGTAAATAAAAGTACACACAATGTTGATTGATTCGTTGTTGGATATCCTCTTCGTCTTACCTTGCGGTCCTTGTTATAGTGCATAGGTCGATCATATTTTTCTCTGTCTCCTCAATCCATAACTCATTTTCAGAATAAAGTTTTGACCACTAATTTTTATTATAATATATTTATACAACCCAATAGAATTATAATATCATAAACGTATTTTTCGAGACAAAGATACATATATGATTTTCATGTATCCAATTTAAAAATATATTTACAATCAAAGTTTTAAAAGTTTAGCTATATTTATATCCAAAACGGCAATTATTTACTACCGGAGTGAGTACTATGGCTTTGTACTGGCTCGATGCCAACCGTATGATGCCTATCCGTCAGTCGACGAGCGCGGAAATACAGGGAGGCCCTAGAGCTCGCCAATTCCTTCCACTCTGTGGGAAGGAATATTTACAAACCGCGCTTATATGAAGAATAGATCAACGTGCAAATGTGCCTAAAAGAACACGGAAGACAAGAGACGACTGACCTCTAGAAATAAATGAACACTTCAGAATTGTTAAAACTTAATACTCGACACTTCAGAAATAAATGAACACTTCAGAATTGTAACATAATGGCACACGGTGCTACAAGCCTACAAAGTAGTATAATGCATCGAAGGCATCAATTAACACATTGACTGATTCCTGTTTATTTGGTCCAAATAGCGTATAGTACAACTTGAAAATGGGGCTGATGGAGCAGAGAAATTTCAATACATCTCAAACAGATTCAGCGGCTGCCATGGTGCTAATTCACGATACTGCAGTTGTGCAACTCAGCGAGGAGGGCACGGTAAGCCAAGAATCAAAAAAATTGGAATTAGAATGCTGGGATAGATTGGGATTTTAAGTGATATACGAAGGCAGAAAATTGTTCTCCTGGTCTCAACTTTGGGTTTTCTCCACCTTTGCCTTGATCTTCTGCTCAATGATCGCCTTCTCGGTGTCGAGGCGTGCATGTTCTCGAGTGTTTCGTCGAGGGTGCGGCTGTCGCTGCCGTCGCATCTCAGATGCTGCAATGGGCCGTGCTGAGCTCCTCGATGGATCGCCTCATTTTCTTGGTGAGGGTGTCTTCTCCGATCTTCTACAGGCACTTCTCGAGCTCTAAATAGCAGGAATGGTCTCTAGCGAGTCCCTCCATGCCTCGAACTGCTTCAGCTCTTTGGTGATGATTGTTTGAGCCTCCATTGTTTTTTTGAGCCGGTCTTCGTTGTTGGCTTCCACCACCTCTCTCAAGTCATCAACATTGTATACTCATGCATGGTCAACATTGGACACGCAGGCGCCGACATTCCTGGGGACAGATGTGTCGACAAAAAGTTGAACACCACCCATAGTATCTGAAATAGGAGGAACTTCGTGAACAATGGGGTTTCAGATGCGGTGCTTGTGAACACGACATCAGCATCAGCGGCAGCTTCATAATCATACATCTCTGTGAGAGGCCTGTACAAAATCTCAATGTCCTTCATCTCTTCACGTATGGCATCCACCCTTTCCACTGAGCGGTTCACCACAACAACCTTCTTGCATCCTTTGGCAATCAAATGTTTGATCACTAATTTGCCCATTTTGCCAGCACCAACCAACAGCATCCTAGCTGATAGGCGCTCAGACTTTGGAAGCTTCATCAAAGCCAATTCAACTGCAGCTGAACAGACAGAGACAACACCAGATGATATGTTAGTCTTGCAGCGGACACGCTTTCCAGCTGTGATTGCATCCTTGAACATCCTATCAATGTTCTTTCCCAAGCCTCCACTGTTTTGCCCACTTCTGACAACTTGCTTAACTTGAGCCAGGATTTGTCCTTCTCCAAGAACCAAAAAGTCAAGCCCAGCTGATACCTCAAATAGATGGCGTATAGCATCACTGTCAAGCAGCATGAACAGGTGCCTCCTAAGTTCGGAAGCAGGGATTCCACTTTTCTGCAATAAAACAACGATAAAGGCATTATAATTTCTTTGCCAAACTGTGTACTTAAATGACCCAAAAGGGAAAAACTGGGCAAAAATACTACAGACGGAACAAACGAGCATTTGATCGAACAATTCTTGCCTTTGACATCTAGTCTACTACTTCTCTAATACCACGGTTCCACGATAAAGCCACCACATAAATTTCCAGTCTATTACAGGTACTAAGAACAACAGCCTCTTCAGTATGATTCAGGCTAGTGAGTTCTAAAATAGCACGGGGCCATAGTTCCTCTGCAACGGCAAGTTTTTCACGCATCTCCACTGGTGTTGTGTGTACACTGAGGCCTATTACAGCTATGCTACTCCTTTCCTTCATGTACCCTGGTAGTGAAAATAAAAAATTGTCAAATATTGAAAAGAGACATAATATTTTGTACTGAAAGAATGGAATTGAATTTGAAAGGGGTTGGTTATTGAAAGATGGTTTTTATGATTTGGTTGCTAATGTTTGGCAATCGGAAGGCCGGGGTCATTCAGCCATGGAAAAATGGCAGAATAAAATTCGGACTCTAAGGCAATATCTGAGAGGATGGGCCAAACATGCTGCTGGTCATAATAAAAAAGAGAAAAAGAAACTTATCAATATGATTGATTGTATTGATAAAAAAGCAGAAATAAAGGCCCTGTCAAATCAAGATATTACCATGAAACATCATCTCAAGGATCGTTTACGTTATTTGTTGAGGGAGGAGGAAATAAAATGGTATGAAAGGGCTAAAGTTAAGAACCTTTTGGAAGGGGATAATAATACCCAATTTTTCCACTTGGTTGCTAACGGTAAACATCGAAAACAACGAATTTTCAAATTAGAGCAAGAAGATGGAGTAATAGTTGGTGATACTCAATTGAAAACATATATCACAAACTACTACAAAGGGCTTTTTGGTCCGCCAGAAGATAATAATTTTAGCATGGTGGAGGACCATATAGTCGACATCCCTCAAGTGACTGAGGAGGAGAACAGAATTCTTACCTCTCCTTTCACGGAAAATGAAATACGGGAAGCTGTTTTTCAAATGGAACATAATAAGTCTCCTGGTCCCGATGGATTCCCTGCTGAATTTTATCAAGTTTTTTGGGAATTAATTAAAGGGGACATGATGGCTCTTTTCAATGATTTTTTTGAGGATCGTTTACCACTATTCAGTCTTAACTTTGGTATTATTACTCTTCTTCCAAAAGTTAAGGAGGCTACAAAAATCCAGCAATATAGACCTATTTGTCTACTAAATGTTAGTTTTAAAATTTTTACTAAGGTTGCTACTAATAGACTTTGTGGAGTAGCTGGAAATGTGGTAAGACCGTCCCAAACAGCTTTTATGCAGGGTCGTAATATCATGGAGGGAGTAGTTATTTTACATGAGACTATTCATGAATTACACGTTAAGAAACTTAATGGTGTAATTTTCAAAATTGATTTTGAAAAGGCCTATGATAAAGTTAACTGGTCTTTTCTTCAACAAACATTACGTATGAAAGGTTTCTGTCCGAAGTGGTGTAAATGGATTGAAAATTTTGTTTCTGGTGGTAGTGTGGGCATCAAAGTTAATGATGATATTGGGCACTACTTTCAAACGAAAAAAGGGCTTCGGCAAGGTGATCCCCTATCGCCTATTCTTTTTAACATAGTTGCTGATATGCTCGCTATTTTGATTAAGCGAGCAAAAGATGATGGCCAGATAAAAGGGGTCATCCCTCACCTTGTGGATGATGGTTTGTCTATTTTGCAATATGCAGATGATACCATCTTGCTTATGGACCATGATTTGGAGCAAGCAAAAAATATGAAGTTATTGCTTTGTGTATTTGAACAATTATCTGGTCTAAAGATAAACTTTCATAAAAGCGAAATATTTTGCTTTGGAGATGCAAAACGGTTTGAGGATGATTATACAGAGTTATTTGGGTGCGAAGTTGGTGCATTTCCTTTTCGATATTTAGGAATACCGATGCATTACCGTAAACTTCGTAATATCGATTGGAGTGCAGTTGAAGATCGCTTTAAGAGGAAATTAAGTACTTGGAAGGCTAAGCTTTTGTCCTCTGGGGGACGCTTGGTCTTAATAAATTCAGTACTTAGTAGTTTACCGATGTTTATGATGTCCTTTTTTGAGATGCCAAAGGAAATTATCAAAAAACTGGATTATTATCGATCAAGGTTTTTTTGGCAAGGAAATAATAATACGAAAAAATATCATCTTGCTAAATGGGACATCCTTTGCCGTCCTAAAGATCAAGGAGGTCTTGGTATAGCAAATCTCCTAATCAAGAATAGATGTCTTCTGAGTAAGTAGCTATTTAAACTGCTCAATGAAGATGGGACTTGGCAGTCTTTGCTTAGGAATAAGTATTTGAATTCAAAGACCTTGTCACAGGTTCAAATTAAACCTAGCGACTCATATTTTTGGAAAAGTCTTCTAAAGGTCAAGGATCAGTTTCTACGATGCGGGACTTTCAATATAAAAGATGGTACACAAACTAGATTCTGGGAAGATGTTTGGGTAGACAGAGACCTCTTAAGGAGCAATTCCTAACCTCTATAATATAGCTTCTACTCCTCACATAACAAAGGGCAACGGCTCGAGTCAGTGCCATTAAATATTTGTTTTCAGAGAGCGTTAGTGGGTGATAAATTAAATAATTGGTACAACCTTGTAGCTAAAATAGCTCATGTTCACTATCAAGTGAGAAGGATATTTTTGTCGGAATCTACATAACCATGGACAATTCTCAAGACGCTCCATGTATCAATATCTCATGAACCAGGGAACTCCGTTTTATCATAAATTTATTTGGAATTTGAAGATTCCTCTCAAAATTAAAATTTTCATTTGGTACCTTCAGCGCGGAGTTATTTTGACAAAGGATAACTTGGCCAAGCGAAATTGGGCGGGAAATCTACAGTGTTGTTTTTGTGATTGCAATGAAACGATACAACATCTTTTCTTTGAGTGTCAGCATGCTAGACATATTTGGAGAGTAATTCAGATTGCTACTGGGTTAACTATACTGTTTCTATCACTCATATGCTAGGGATTGGCTCTCGGCATAGAACAAAAATGACTCAATTTATCTTTATGGGTGTGGCTGCTATTTGTTTGGGCCATTTGGTGTTGCCGCAATGATATCGTGTTTGTAAGAAAGCGGTATGCTTCTTTTATGCAAAGTTGTCTCTGAGGGCACTTCTTGGATGCGATTCGGGCGTTGTTGCAACGTGAGGAAGTAAGGAAGAGCATTCGCTCTGCTTTGCACTCGATTGGAGGTTGTTGCAATGGAGCTTTTGCTAAGAACGGATGGAATATTTACAATAGAATTTGCTTCCTTAATTTCGTTGCTTCATCATTTATGTAATCTTCATTTGGATAGTTGAACAATATGTAATAAAACCGGGCTGTGTGCTTATGCAGAGGCCGGAGTTAATTCCATTGTCTAAAAAAAAATGACCATAAAGCTGTCTCAATTTAGTTGCCACACACTTAAATGGAGATATTTCTTCCTTGAAGCAATTTCATGCTTACACTAGGAACAACATGTAACGGACCGCCCTTTTCAGGGGGTGCGTATAAATACCTTTACAGCTACCCAGAATTTTAGCTGTAGGTAACCAAGTGTACATTACCTGTTAAAAGAACAAATGCGAATATTTTCTAGATAATTTAAGGGCCTAATGGCCAGAGTTTTACAAAAGGTGCGGCTGGCACCAGATACATTACCAAAATAACCACAGGAAAGACTCGAGCAGATAGATCAAGGCCTTCAAAACCAAATAACATCGCCATCTACGCACTTCTGGGAGTCATCGCCTTCTTGGAAATCTAGGGGGGGATTAGGAGCAAGGGTGAGTACACAACCGTACTCAACAAACCACACGGAAATTCTGAATATTACATGCAATGGTAAACAAAGGCAGGCACAGGTTTTAAGTATTGTGGATGCAAGTTGCAAGTATAGGTTTTTATTTTACATTTGAAACACAAATCATAATTAGCAGTATAATCATGGGGGGGTTCTTTTGCAAAGTTCACATCATCGTCATATTTTAATTAAGAAAGCTACAGGGACGCAGTTGAAGGTATCACCCTAAATTAACTCAGCTTCATTAACCGGAAGCACGGCGTATTCGAATACCATTAGTGTCACTCTGCAGAGGTGCTCAGCTTTACCCACAAGATATAAATTACCGTAATGCCACCGGATTAACGCGCAACTTTTATGCACACGGCCGGACCGAGATTAATCATAGCATTTCGTTGGACTTCCCTTCTTTAGCTCCTACCCAGTAGGTTACTTGGGCCCACAGCCACCAGGGTCCCACGGGCGATCATGAGTCGCGGCTCGACATACTGTGGACGCCATCGTTATGAGAACCGTGAATGGCTTCCCATTCCGCTCCACCCGCGCCTCGCAGGCCATTCTCCCCAAATAGCGGCTACCTCCTATAGGGATTCCAAAGGGAAGCACAATGTACCGAGCTACGCTGGAATAAATCAACAAGTTGACAGATCCCAACTTGTGGTTGAGCGGGTTCTGAAGTTATTTACTTTGCCCAAGACACCGGTCCTTAATTGCCAAAGACTTAGCCAAATGACATACCACAACCCGTTGGTACCAACGGTACCACCGCCAACCATAACCTGGCCTCGTCATCGGTTAGGGATTGGGCCGGTATCCACCTCTCGTGGTCCGCCCAATTAGGGGCCCCGAACCATAGCAGTTTTTGGAAAATCACCCGAGCCATCCCTCGGAGATTTTAAGCTAATTTAACTAAGAGTGAGATTATAATTATTGCTATTCTATGGTGGTTCAATATTTTATAACCTAAGGTTCGAAAGGAGTTAGGGCATAACAACGGGTTTAACATTTGGTATTATCTAAGCATGTCATTCGAAACTACCACATTTTCTAGTTTGATGAAATACCAAAATAATGCAATACAGAAATATATACATATAATTGTAACGGAACTGGGTTCAACATGATCAAGGAGTGTGGCTTGCCTTGCGTGATCGAGGGTTCGCCTAAAGATAGTTGGTCGATGTCGTGTCTGGCCTTGAACGGTTCCGGCTCCAAGTATAGCTCCAACGTCTGCTCCTGCTCCGAGATTCATGCCAACGGTTGCTCTGACGTCGAATCTAGCGCGAAGAAATGCAAACAATAAATAAACGAGTAAAACAAAAGAAAGAAAAAGAAACGGAAACGGAAACCGGAGAGAAAATGGCCAGATTTGTGTGCAGGGGTATTTCAGGAATTTTTTGGACTTGGTTTGGCGAAACAGAGATCATTTTTGGACTCAGCGGCTCGAAATGGTCAAGAATGTGTATTTTTGACATTTTTGGATTTTTGGGATTTTTTCTGGAATTTTCCAACTAATTTTCGGATTTTCTAATTTGAAATCCAAAATCGAAAATGAGAAGGGGCACTGTGCACTTGGGCCGCACAAGAAAATCTTGGCCCACGAACACAGCGTGCAGGCGAGGAGGCGGCCGAGGTGATCGAAGCCACCGACGGCGGGACCAGTGGCGATGAGTCGAGGAGGGCCGACGCGGGGGTCCACGCGCCAGGGAGACGGAGGGGTGTGCACTGACCGGTGGGGTCCGGTTGTCAGCGAGACGGAAGGCCGAGAATCGAAGCGAAGAAGGCATGGCCGGATTCAAGAAGGAGGCGGATCCGCAAGCGAGCTCTGGGCTCTAAGAATTTGAAAAATGGCGAGATGAGGTTGCGGCGGACCTTGGGCGTGAGAAAAGGGGCTAAGAGATAGAGGAGGAGGGCGGCGGAGAGGGCACGGAGCCGAGGGAGACGGCGGGTTCCGGTGAACAGTGGTTCGGGGTAAGAATGGATTGGCGGGAGTGGACGATGAACTTACTGGCGAACTCAGAGCGACGAGAATTTGGTGGGGAATGAGCGAGGCGCGCGGCGGTGGAATGTAGCCGAGACGAAGAAGACGAGCTGGGCGAGCACTGGGGCGCGAGAGCTTGGAAGAGACAGCAGCAACGGTGGAGGTGGTCGCGCGGATTCGGCTCGGCGAAAATGGCGGGAACGGGTCTTTATACGCAAGGGGGGGAGGAGAGAGAGCTCGGGAGAGAGAGAGAAGAACGGCACGACGTTTTTGGCGTGGTGCGGAGCGGATTCGCGGTAAAAGGCGGCGGCGAGGCGGGATTCGCGAAAGGGCGACGGCGAGGCGCGGCGGCGGCGCGGCGGCAATGAATGGCGATGCAGCGCTCGAGTACCGGTGCTAAAACGGAAATGGCGATGGGACGAGAAGAAAAAGGCGAAGCCTCCAGTTCGGGGAAGAAGACAACGGAGGAGGCGACGTGGTGGGCCGAGCAGTGGCGTCACATGAGGAAGCGGTCAGGAAGGCCGAAGTCAAGGTCATGGCGGACTGGATGCCAAGGCGCACGGGAAGGAAGTTGTGCGGGAAAAACCAAATGGGCCAGACGGGAGTTGGGGAAGGAAGAAGAACAGGGCCGGGTGAAAGCGGAAAGCGAAAATGGAAAGCGTATTTTTGTGAGAAAGAGCCAAAAACGGAAAGAGCTCGAAAATGGATTAAGGAAATTTGGGAAAATTCCGGCAAAAATTCAAATAAATCCAACAAATTCAAAAGAATCCATTTTTGAAATTTTTTCGGGATATTTCAACCTAGCCCCCTTAAAATAAATCTCGTCCCCGAGATTTACTCCTCAGGGGATCAGGTTGGGAAAGTCCTGCTGCATTTCCGATTCCGTATCCAGATGGTTCCCTCCAATACGATTCTTATCCTGAGGTTGACCTACTATGGTATTCCTGCTCTTGAGTTCCCTTTCAATTTGTTTCTGCAATCTGAACTGGCTTCTTGCAATAGGTCAAACCGACTTGTAGCTCGATTCCTTTCAACATTATTTTATCTGCTGGTTATTGGAGGCATTTTCTTTAGTTGAAACACGTGGGATGCCTTGAGATAATACCAGACTCAACTGTAACTTGTAGGACGCCTTTTCCTGCTCTGCTCGCAAAATCTGACATGGGCTAATATACTTGGGGTGCAGGTCTTTCTTTAAATCTGAAATCTGTGCCCTAGCTTGGAATGTTACTTTTAGGTGGATCAAAGCTTTGACTTATGAACTGTTACTTTCTCATTCATTGGCCGCATAACTCTTTTATTTTTCTTAGGCAACCTATATATATATACACACATATATATATATACTTCTTCTTCTTCTTCGATTTCTCATGGGCTTCTTTATTATGATCATCCTGTGGCCCAGAGAGTTGCCTTTTCCTGATCTCTGTCCAATTTAATGGTGCCCCATGCTTCCCGTTGCAAGTGCTCCAAAAGGTGATATCCTTTAATGGCCTGTTAGCGGTCCTTTTGTAGGATCATTCGATGAGTGGTAGGTATGCGATTCAAGAGGCTCTGTAGGTCAAGCAATTGTCTTTAGCATGTCTTTCATGATCTGGTTAACTCCTTTTTCGTTTGTCCATCAGTCCTCCGACTGTACTAAATCATCATGTCTGTCTTTATCGCTTCCTGCAGACACTTCCAGGACTTGGGCGGAAATTTGATCCCTCGATCTTTTACAATTTTCTTTCGGACTTCATGTAGCCTTACTATTTGTGTCAAGTATAGCTCTGCCAATTTGTCCTTGTCGAAAACCTGCTTGCTGGGGTTGGGAGTGGGTTATCCCTGGTCGATCGGTCAATTATTACCTAATTATTATTGCGTCTTGATTGAGTTCTTCGGGCATTCCCGTAGTGAAGTCCATCCTGATCTCATCCTATTTCCTGCCTGGGGGTGGGTGTGGTCGTTGGAGTCCAGTGATCCTTCAATGATCTGTCTTATCCTTCCGACGTACTTCACATCCTAAGACATCCTTGGCTGCTTTCCTTGTCAAAATCAATCCTCTGATATTTTTATTATCATGTATATGGTTATGAGGTTGGAATATGACTCGTTCACCTTCCGAAAGCTCTTGAGGAGTTGACATCTGTCATGTTTCTCTTAGACATTGTTGAATCTTCCTATTTTCTGGCGGTGTTTAACTTATTCTGGTCTCGCCTTAACTCCTGCCTGGGGTTTGGGATTGGTTGTAGTAAATCAGTGATTCTTTGATGAACAACCTTATTCTTCCGACACACATCTTAACCTTGGACATTCTCGGCTATTTTCTTTGTCAAAATCAATCCTCTTATATCTTTATAATTACATATGTGGTTATGGAGCCGAAAATATGCCTTGTTCACTCTGTGATGTCTCTTGTGAGTCTAGTCTCTGTCATTTCTTTCCTCTATTGTTGGATTTCAGTATTTTCCTGCTGAGTTGTCTTGTCCTGGTCCCACAAATCTGTTTGGGTTTTTATCATAGTGTATGAATCCTCCTGACACCATTTACGGGCTAAACTGTTCCATTTTCTGACTGATTTCTCATGGTAGGTCTGGTTACTCTTCATGTCAATTTAGCTGGGTATTCCTGGTCAAGTGACATCATGGCTTTTCTTGATGTGAGAGGGCCGATGCATTCACTTTTCGCTAACTCCGGGATGGTTTTATATGTCACTTATTGCCCATGGTTATGTTATAAAAGTGACAGATTTCCTCTCATAACCCAATACTGCCTTATGTCTACATAATCCAATTCATCTCAAGAATGACGTCCTGTCCTTCCATCAATATCAGCAAACTGGCTGTGTCTTTAATTTCTTGAAAGGTAAATTTCAGATTCCTCATATTTGAAGCGAGTTGTCACCCAACTTGCTGACGATGACCGCTGTTCTTGTTGCGTCTTCTTTAGTGACATGATTGATTTTCCCTTAAAAACTTCTGACGGCGTTCTGACTTCTGCTACTGAAGTTCTGTTCTGATTTCACTGACCTTCTTCCTTGGAACAGATCCTGTTGTCGTTGTGGCGGTTGGCAGGGGACTACTGTCTATTGGTCGAAATGGGCTTGATACTTGTATTCGCGTCACTTCTGTTTGGTAGATAGTGTCCTAGGTACTTCCGTTTGACAAGTCTTGTTTATTGACAGTGATAGTAATTTATTTATCTTCTGAAGCAATCCTCTGCGTAGTGATTTCCGTTGAAACTGAAACATCGCACCGCGTTGAATTGTGTTGCGGTGGGGTTGGTCTTTGTCCACTTGTCGCTTGTCTTTTTGCGAAAAAATTCGGGAATGGGGGTTCACGTTCTCTGTCCTACTGGTTCTGAAGTCTGTACTCTGAGTTACTGTGCCTTCATTTTCTGGGTGTCCTCCAAAGTATCTCAGGTTTCCTCTGCAATGATCAGCTTGATTGGTATTGACGGCAAGTCACCGAAGTCAAACGTTGTAAGGTGGTACTTTGAATTCTTCTGGAGTCTTTCGAAGAATTCTTCCATCCTCTTTGCTTCAGTGCCTCTCCTCTTTGGGGGCGTATCGTGCCAGTTGGTCGATTTGATGAAAACATTCTGGAGCTATCCTTCCACTTTGGCGTATAGCCGGAAATTTTCTTCTTTTAGCTGCCATTTATCTTGTAGGCAGGTGGGCTTCTCAGAATGCTTGTTCAAATTCTGACTTCACGGTTTCCTGTTCCGATCTCTGTGTCTGTAAGCTTATTCACTAGGCGGTGAATTGTTATCGGAGTTGATGCGAAGCACATAATATTCGCTTCTGTCTGAATGCTGAACTTGTGTCGAGCTTCTGCTAACTGTCCTCGATTCAATTGTCTATTGTGAGCGGTTTTGCTAAGTTTGCCAAGACGGCGGTCTTGCCTTCTGGAAATCTGACCGTTTTAATCCTATCATGTTTTTATCCCGTGTGTGAAACTGTCCCTGGGGTTTGGCTGCTAGCGGCTTTAACATTTTCTCTGTCAACTATGTCTGGTATCTTTCGGTCTGGCATTGATTTCTTTCCATCATAGTTAATGCTTGCAACGGGTTGATTTGGTCTTTTGTTAGTTTTGCCTCCTTACTGAGATGCTAACGCGTTCTGTCTCTCATCTTCTGACTTAAGTAGATTCTTGCTCGGTTTTGCAGCAGGTTTTGAGCAATCAGAAGGTAAGTAAGATTTAGAGCGTAGGTAAGAGTAGAATGAATAGATAAGGGGCTTAGACGAAGGGAAGGAGCTTTTGAGTTGGGTAAGGTTGTACAAATATTTTAGGACAATACAAAATATCAGGAATTGGGGAACATATTTTTTTTTCATACATTTATGGAGTCATACCCGGTACCGTCTTAAGGTCCGGTACGACCCATGTTACACTACCAAAAGACTTATCACAATAGTGGCGAGGTCTAAATCTAACGATCTATCACGGCGAAAACTCCTTGTCGTCGTCGAGCTGGGTCAGGTCCGCCACCTAAAAGCGACTATTGAGAATTTCTAGGGGTGAGGGAAACCTATGCGTCATCTGCTAATACGGAAGTTTTGAAGTCAGTTGAGGATAGGAGAAACTCAAATCACTTTTTTGGAAACAGAGGTTTAGGTAAGGCAGAAGAGGTGAGTAAAAAGGAGAGGATAGCAAATATGCTTTCATATTTTCGAAATCAGTTTGTTTAAGTTTAAATAACCTTTTTGAAAAACAATTCCTAAACCACCTTAAGGTCTTGATCTACTGGTCAAGTCAGCTCGATACCACTTGTAACGGACCGCCTTTTCGAGGGTGCGATAAATACCTTTACTGACTACCCAGATTTTAGTCAGAGGTAACCAAGTGTACATTACCTGTTAAAAGAACAAATGCAAATATTTTCTAGATAATTTAAGGGCCTAATGGCCAGAGTTTTACAAAAGGTGCGGCTGGCACCAGATACATTACCAAAATAACCACAGAAAGACTCGAGCAGATAGATCAAGGCCTTCAAAACCAAATAACATCGCCATCTACGCACCAGGAGTCATCGCCTTCTTGGAAATCTAGGGGGGGGGGGATTAGGAGCAAGGGTGAGTACACAACCGTACTCAACAAACCACACGAAAATTCTGAATATTACATGCAATGGTAAACAAAGGCAGGCACAGGTTTTAAGTATTGTGGATGCAAGTTGCAAGTATAGGTTTTTATTTTACATTTGAAACACAAATCATAATTAGCAGTATAATCATGGGGGGGTTCTTTTGCAAAGTTCACATCATCGTCATATTTTAATTAAGAAAGCTACAGGGACGCAGTTGAAGGTATCACCCTAAATTAACTCATCTTCATTAACCGGAAGCACGGCGTATTCGAATACCATTAGTGTCACTCTGCAGAGGTGCTCGGCTTTACCCACAAGATATAAATTACCGTAATGCCACCGGATTAACGCATAACTTTTATGCACACCACGACCGAGATTAATCATAGCATTTCGTTGGACTTCCCTTCTTTAGCTCCTACCCAGTAGGTTACTTGGGCCCACAGCCACCAGGGTCCCACGGGCGATCTATGGAGTCGCGGCCTGGACATACTGTGGACGCCTACTGTTATGAGAACCGGTGAATGGCTTCCCCATTCCCGTTCCACCCCGTTCGCCTCGCAGGCCATTCTCCCCAAATAGCGGCTACCTCCTATAGGGATTCCAAAGGGAAGCACAATGTACCGAGCTACGTTGGAATAAATCAACAAGTTGACAGATCCCAACTTGTGGTTGAGCGGGTTCTAAAGTTATTTACTTTGCCCAAGACACCGGTCCTTAATTGCCAAAGACTTAGCCAAATGACATACCACAACCCGTTGGTACCAACGGTACCACCGCCAACCATAACCTGGCCTCGTCATCGGTTGGGGATTGGGCTGGCATCCACCTCTCGTGGTCCGCCCAATTAGGGGCCCCGAACCGTAGCAGTTTTTGGAAAATCACCCGAGCCATCCCTCGGAGATTTTAAGCTAATTTAACTAAGAGTGAGATTATAATTATTGCTATTCTACGGTGGTTCAATATTTTATAACCTAAGGTTCGAAAGGAGTTAGGGCATAACAACGGGTTTAACATTTGGTATTATCTAAGCATGTCATTCGAAACTACCACATTTTCTAGTTTGATGAAATACCAAAATAATGCAATACAGAAATATATACATATAATTGTAACGGAACTGGGTTCAACATGATCAAGGAGTGTAGCTTGCCTTGCGTGATCGAGGGTTCGCCTAAAGATAGTTGGTCGATGTCGTGTCTGGCCTTGAACGGTTCTGGCTCCAAGTATAGCTCCAATGTCTGCTCCTGCTCTGAGATTCGTGCCAACGGTTGCTCTAACGTCGAATCTAGCGCGAAGAAACGCAAACAATAAATAAACGAGTAAAACAAAAGAAAGAAAAAGAAACGGAAACGAAAACCAGAGAGAAAATGGCCGGATTTGTGTGCAGGGGTATTTCAGGAATTTTCTGGACTTGGTTTGGCGAAACGGAGATCATTTTTGGACTCAGTGGCTCGAAATGGTCAAGAATGTGTATTTTTGACATTTTTGGATTTTTGGGATTTTTTCTTGAATTTTCTAACTAATTTTCGGATTTTCTAATTTGAAATCCAAAATCGAAAATGAGAAGGGGCACTGTGCACTTGGGCCGCACAAGAAAATCTTGGCCCATTTAACACAAAGCGCTGCGTGCGAGGAGGCGGGCGGCCCGAGGTCTGATCGAAGCACGACGACGGGCGGGACTACAGTGGCGATGAGTCGAGGAGGGGCGACGCAGGGGTCCACACGCCAGGGAGACGGAGGGGTGTGCACTGATCGGTGGGGTCCGGTTGTCAGCGAGACGGAAGGCCGGCGAATCGAGCGAGCGAAGCAGCGGCCGGATTCGAAGAAGGAGGCGGCGGATCCGGCGAAGCAGAGCTCGGGGGCTCGGAAGAATTTGAAAAATGGCGAGATGAGGTTGCGGCGAACCTGGGGCGTGAGAAAAAGGGGCGGAAGAGATAGAGGAGGAGGGCGGCGGCGGAGAGGGCACCGGAGCCGAGGGAGATGGCGGCGGTTCCGGTGAACGGTGGTTCGGGGGTAAGAATGGATTGGCGGGAGTGGACGATGAACTTACGGCGAACTCGTAGCGGACGAGAATTTGGTGGGGGAATGAGCGGAGGCGCGCGGCGGTGGAATGTAGCCGGAGACGAAGAAGACGAGCGCGGGGCGAGCACCAGGGGGCGCGAGAGCTTGGAAGAGACAGCGGCAACGGTGGAGGTGGTCGCGGCGGACTCGGCTCGGCGAAAATGGCGGGGAACGGGGTCTTTATACGTGCGGGGCGGGGAGGGAGAGAGAGCTCGGGAGAGAGAGAGAAGAACTTCGGCGACGTTTTTGGCGTGGTGCGGAGCGGGATTCGCGGTAAAAAGGCGACGGCGAGGCGGTGGGATTCGCGGGAAAGGGCGACGGCGAGGCGACGGCGTGCAGGCGGCAATGAATGGCGATGCAGGCGCTCGAGTACCGGTGCTAAAACGGAAATGGCGATGGGACGAGAAGAAAAAGGCGAAGCCTCCAGTTCGGGGAAGAAGACAACGGAGGAGGCGACGTGGACGGCCGAGTGGCGTCACATGAGGAAGCAGGTGGGCGAAGGCCGAGTCAGGCGAGTCTGCGGACACGGGTGCCAAGGCGCACGGAAGGAAGTTAAAGGAAAAACCAAATGGGCCAGACGGGAGTTGGGGAAGGAAGAAGAACAGGGCCGGGTGAAAGTGGAAAGCGAAAATGGAAAGCGTATTTTTGTGAGAAAGAGCCAAAAACGGAAAGAGCTCGAAAATGGATTAAGGAAATTTGGGAAAATTCCGGCAAAAATTCAAATAAATCCAACAAATTCGAAAGAATCCATTTTTGAAGTTTTTTCGAGATATTTCACAACACGTATGTATATTACGAGTCTCTAATGATTGCAAATTTGGAATGCTAATTTTTAGTAGTGACAGCCAGAAAATCCAGAACAAAACAACAAAGAAAAAAAGAGAACCCAACTTTTTCCTGGGCCATGTACTTGACCAATATCTGATACCAAAAGCATGCAACAACTACTGTCCATTCTCATCATCTTGTGTTATATGTATGTATATGAATATTTGGCATCTGTATCACATTAAATGCCTCCTTTGTGAAGCTTGAGATACTAATAACACGGTTTTGTTAAGCTATCATTTGGCTACTTATTATGAAAAGTTCTTTAGGTCGAAATAAGAAAGACAACCGTTATTTCATCGCCAACGAACGATACATATACGCACAAATGCTCCACCAATCTGCGAAGCACATGGCACTAAAACCAGTTACAGCTACAACTAGCCCCCCAAAAAAGAGTTTCCATTTGCTATCTTCCCATAATTCAATGCAGAAAGAAAACTAATTGATTATTTCGTAGGGATAGATTTACTCATCTCCAAGACTAATCCTTTTGTAGCGCCGAAAACCAATCCCTCTCTAGCGCCACAAGACCTGGCTCCTATCTCACAGACTGATCACTCTCCTTTCAAAATTATTAGCCAGATGAGATGACCAAATACTCATATAGTTTGTGAACACAACTCGTTGGGAACAATATCCTGCAAAAACCCTACCTGTGCTCACATCAATCAACGCAAAACTGGAAGAGAACAGTGCAAGGTTCCCACATTTTCCTTCTCTACTCCAATTACCCACCTATCAACCTGAACCACACCAAAACTAACACCAGCTCCCACTATATCCAAACCAAACCAGTACAATCCACATCATATCACAGGGTCACAGGAAGCGCACCAACGGCGGCGAATTCGGGAGAGGAAGGGGGGGTGCGGGGCACAGGAAGGTTAGGTTAGGGAGGCAAGGAACTCATGGTCGGCGGAGATCTTGAACTACTCGAGCGCGGCGATGCCGGCTGCCTTGGCCTTCCCCTGGGCCTCCACAACGGCGTTGCGCCGCGCCACACAGGATCGCCGCCGGCCACTGACGGCGACCCTTGGGCAGGCGGCGGCCGACCCCGCGCTTAGTGTTTGCGGAGAATGCGCCCATGGCCGTCGCCGACGTTGTGCTCACCATCATCGATCAAGAAAGCAAAGAACCGCAACCTCCTCTCCACAAACCGGTTTAATGGTGGCCAAGAACCGTAGATAAATCAGAGAGAGATAGAGGAGAAATCCTTATATGTTTCTCTCTCTATCTCCCTCTCTCACTCCACAAGTAATTAGTGTGAATTTCCCGGGTTTGCGTTCTTGGACGGAGCCGAGGGGGAGATGTGGAATTGGTTTTCGCCTCGCGTTGGTCCGAGGTATGTGGGCGTCGAGCCGGGCCGACACGAGTCTATCGTGTTTCGGGTCTAAACCGTGTCGGACCGTGACAGTCCATTGTACTCGTCGTGTCGGGTCGGGCTGGTTCGGCTCGCCTTCAGCGAGTCCAGGCACGGTCCATTTGCGCTTCGTGACTGTTTCGTATCGTGCCGGCCCAGGTCCGACCCATTTGTACTATTACTACAAGAAAAAATGATCATGGATTGATTTCTTTGTTTATCTGTTTAAGACTTTCTTTTTCTTCAGTTGAAACAAAATCTTATTGTGTTTATTCTTCTCGATTTCCTTGATTCAGTTGCTCCTTCTAGTCACATGCATGCAGCCATGCATTTACTCCTTGATTTGCTCACCCACACATACAACGCATGGATGCATTCCTTTCCTTTTCTCCGGTCCATCTATAGTTTTCTTCCTTTACTCTTTGATTTGATCACCCACACATACAACACAGGTGCGTGCCTGTTTCGGGCCGTGCCGGCCCAAGCACGGCCCGAACTGTCGTGCCAGGTCGGACCGCCCATCGTACCCGATTGGCAGGCCCGGCACGGCCCGGACAATCGTGTCGTGCCAGCCCAGCCCGTTTAGAACAGTACCGTGCCGGGCCGTGGGTCGAGCTAGGTCGGACGTGCCTCGTGCAGGCCCAAAATGACCCGGCCTAGTGCCCACCTCTAGTCTGAGGACGAGTGCGAGGAGGAAGAAAGGCGAGAGCTTGGAGCCAAAAAGGTTGAGGTGTGGTGTCGTGTCGGAGGCGCATGGCGTGTGGGGCCCACGCACAGTGGGAGGCATTTGGGCTAGGACGCTACGTCTCGGGTCGGCTCTGAATTTTCTATTGCTAGAGTTTGTTTTGGGGTGAGGCCCCTATGGCCTCCATCTTAATGTGAAATATCGCAGTTCCTTATGTAGGGTTTGCGACTTGCGAATCAAGCTTGTGTACCTGAGCCTATACCGATTTGGCTGGTACGGTTTGGTATTAGTTTATATTGGTGTGCCGTTTCAGGTTAGTATAATAATATATATTTATAAGTATATATATATATATTTAATTATATAGTCTCAGGTTTAATGTAATAATATATATATAAATATACATATATTTAATTATATTTATAAAAAATTCTACTTATAATATTACTTCAAATTCATAATCTCTACTATTCTTAATTGACAGTTGGTGGCGCCGATGCCGCCCCGTTTCCCCATCGCAACGCAATCTCCGCGGGCGAGCGTCCCCGGAGCAAATCCTCTCCTGAATCCCCGCAGTGAAATCCCCGTCCTCCCGGCGAAATCCCCGGTCCTTCCCCGCGCAGTGAAATCCCCGTCCTCCCGGCGAAATCCCCGGCCCTTCCCCCCGACCCCCGTGCGGCGAAATCCTCGTCCTTCCCCCCAACCCCGCAAAATGCTACGATCCCCTCGGGCGAAATCCCCGTCCGCAGATCCCCCTCCCGCGCGCTCCCTTCTGGTGAGATCCCGTCCGAGATCCCCGCCCGTGAAATGCTTCCTTCCTGCGATCCCCCTGCCCCGCGAAATCCCGCCCCATCGCCATCCTCGCTCACTTTGCCACCTCCTGGTCCCGATCTTCTTCGACCGCACCGCACTCCCTTCCCCTCACCGACCACACGGATTCCACCGCTGCACTCCGCCTGCCGCTCTCCTCCTGCCTAGCCCCAACGCTAGCCCTTACTCCGGCCCAAGGCTACATGTCCTACGAGAAGAAACGGGAGGCGAGAGTTCTGCGCCGCCGCCGCGACCGATGGGTACCGCCGCCGACGTGCCTCCCGCTGTCGTCCGGTTGCTAGGGAACCGCCACGATCGACCTTCACCACTTCAGGTAATCGCATCGGAGCCTAACTAGATCTCTCGAGCGCTCTCGAATCCCTCCCTACATCTTTTCTTTCTCAATCAATCCGTCGCTTTTTCAATCCATTAAACGTGTTTCTACATCGCTTCCTTCTCGATTCAAAAAGAAAAGAAGACGGCGATCTACGTAAAGAAGCCGCCGCCGGCGGTGGCGACGCGGGATGAGACCTCCGTGGTGATGCCAATGTCGTTCATGACGGGGCCGGTGGTGGGGAAGCGGTTCTACCGAGACGCCACCGTGCGGCGGGCTGACGACGGGAACGGGTGGACAGTGATGCTCGACTACCGCACCCTCAAGTTGCCGGTGAAGCGCCCGCTCAAGCTACCCTCACGTGCGCTCACCATGGCCGTCACGTACCAGGTCCGAATCACATTCCTCTCCTCCCTTATTCTTCTATTTGGTTGGCTTCGACTATGATACTGTACCGCATTGTAAAATTACTCGAAATATGGATTAGTGTGTGATTGTGTGTAGTACACTTGCAAATAAAACAAATGATACGCATCGCTTAGGTTGATCATGATCTCTCAGGGTTAGTTTATCCAAGAGCAGTGGTGAATTATGAGAAGATTTTGTGCCTTTGTGGCCATTCCTTCCATTCCGCATTTCAAATGTGTTGTCCAGTGGCGTTGAAGACTCAAATCACACGATTATAGTTGGTTTTGGCATGTTGTTTTGTTTCTTTGCTCTTTATTATGTCATGAGCAGTTCTGAAATAAGCAGAAAGGTTGTTCAGCCTGAAAGAAAAAGGAAACAAATGATCAGTAAGTACCCCTTGTTAAGTCTGATGTTGTAGATTCATTGCATTTACGCAGCATACACAGTTCATCGCCTGGAGAATAGAGCATTTTAGAGTTGAATTATGTTCGCTTCTGATCTCTAAAAAGGCAGGAGAGGTTTAAGATGAACTTTCCATTATATTTTTTTTCTCAAGACGAACAGAATGGCGCTTTATTGCTTAATAATTCAGAGGAACATGCTCCATACGCTGCATATCCTTAAACTACGGAGGTACTACACTACAGGGAAGCATGGGGAGAGGAAAAGAGGAGAGCAAAAAAGGGGAAAAAAGAGAGGAAAAATTGCTCTATGCTGCCCTGCCACTGGTGAAAACGGAGAGAGAGGAGGCGGTGAAGTTCGCAGTTGAAGTGGGAAGAAGAAAGGAATGAGTATACCATTTCTATTGATCCTTATCTTCTGGAATTTAGTGAGTCCTGAATCTCCTCGAGTGTTCTTCCTTTAGTTTCAGGTACGAGCCTCGCCACGAACAGTATAGTCACCAAGCTCGCCGCAGAGAACATGAAGAATGTCCCTGTATGTACACGACGACAAGGAAAACAAATGTACGTAAGAAAGCTACACCTCGTGCATTTTTCTGTTTTAATATGAAAATCTGCTTCTGATGTATATTTTGCATATTTGCCGAGGAAAGTGTAACGGCTGAATTTGGTGTTTTTATTCAAGTTAAGTGAATTGTTAACTTTTCGATGTAGCTAAAAAGACTGACCACTGATCTTTTCTTTTCACACACACCAAAAGAAAAAAAAAAGAAGTTGTGAAACACATATTCAACAAATAGATAAACAATGTCGGGCTACTTTTCCATTTCTAACTTTTTGGAGATAAAAGATGCGTGTTTGTAAGGTGAAAACTGGAAGTGATGAACTGCAGTGATGTGTTAGTGGCGTTACCTGCAGAGCTCCAGTCCATGAGGAAGCTAAACAAGTAAGAAATCGCGAAGGAACCTAACCAACTAACAAGGGTCACCAAGCTTCCACCGATTGCTTTCATGTTAATTGGGAATATCTACAGGCAATTGTTTTAGGAAAAGGTCAGTCGCTTACGTAGTTTTCTCATAGATTGTCAAGCACGCCATAAAATCATCCAAAACCAACTTTGATTATTCTTCATACCTCAGCCAGCTACAGGTTGGCAAGTTTGTCTTGTTTAGCTTGATTCCCTTCTGGAATTGCCTAGCTTATGCTGCTCTATGAAGATCATTGCATAACAGAAGTTATCCAAACTTAACCTGCAAGTCATTCTCATCCCTGGTTTGTTAATAAATGAATAACTAGGGCCAGTTGCCTTTAGCCATTGTAAATTGATAACTAGACATCTGCTCGTGAATTTATGTTGCTTAGCAGCATTTAGCATTTATTAATATCAGGGTACATGTCTTGACACTTGCCCAATTTGACAATGCTAACAGAAAAATACCTGTTGATCTTTCAGATCTTATGTACTGTTCAGAAGCATATACTTCAAGGAGGTCCCAAGCGTCTAACTTTCACTGTGCCATCCTTAGTATTCTCTGCTCTCAAGGTTTGTTTCATTGTTTACAATTACATTTAAAGAGGATAGTAACCTTAGGAACCTCCACATTCCATGATATCTTCATGCACAAAGCTCCTAAAAAAGCATGAATTGTCTTCGAGCAGGCTGCTTCATAGTAGGCATGCTAACATTTATTTGATTAGGTTTTTACTCTAGAAATGAGTTTTTTTCCATTTATGTTTTTATTAAATTGCCTTTCTTCAAGGCCTTGTTCAGTGGATAGAGATATAGAGGGACATATCAATTGCATACTCATGTCTAGGTGCAATCATGTAAAGTTTGCATTTGAATCGTTGGATGTGGGAGGATGGTTGGATAAGATTTGGGGCGATTTTGAGGATCACATGATCGATAACTTCCTAAATAAATCCTCACATGTTGGAAAATTATTTATGAGGGCTCCCACCTTGACGCCACCTAAATCTGATAATGTTGATGCAAATCCTTTCAGGTGCTTAATCCTAGACTTGGACTTTTGATGTTATTCTGACTGCCTAATTTATAAGTTGGCGCTTCAAAATAAATCCATTTTTGGGGAGTTGTTTCACTAATATTCGTTTTGAATGGTGGTTGTGTTGTTCTTGCAGGCTAGGTACTTTTTCCAGCAGCTCATTTGCGGTGTGAGCTACTGCAACTTCATGGTAAGATCAAGAAGCTCTTAAAGATCGATTTTTTTAGCAAACAAAAGAGATGATTGCGTTTGCTAATAAAAAAGAAGTGTTCAATGTGAACTCATAGGCTTATTATGAGCTTATTATGGTAATTTAAGAAAGAATTTGATAATTGAGCATATGTTTTAGGAGATGATCTTTAAGAGCTTCTTGATCTTACATCGTTTTTTGCTTATATCGTTTGATAATTGAGCATATGTTTTAGGAGACCAGTTTCACAAATTCAGAATTTACTAAGGTTATGAACTGTTGAAGGTCCATGTTTGTTCCTCTGCTTTATTGATAGCCATGTGTTTGGACCTACGAGTGGTTTACTTAATTTGGCTGCATGAGAAGCATTCCAGTCCTAACCATTGAGATTAATCATTTGGACTTTTGATGCATAAGGTCTATTGACAAAAGACTTATTTTAAGGAGATTTAGATATTTCAGCTATAAGAGCATATTTTTAGGTGGAGATTGTTGATTATGTGATCTGAATTCTCAGTATTGAATCAGCCATATATGGAATCGGAATATGCTTTATCTATTTAGATATATTTCCATTTCGGCTCTACATCGGTTAACTTCTCCATTCGGGACTCTTATTTCCTAGCATATAAATGTAACCTATAGTCTCATGTTTGACAACATCAAGTCACAAGTTTAGATATTCTGTGGTCCCATGCTTGTATTCTCCTTATTACAGTATTTCGCCTTTGTGTATCTATGTTTTTTTTGCGTAGGGTTTTTCCATGTTAAATCCGTATATTTCGTTCTTTTTTTTATCTACTGTTTTTGTAGTAACTACTTTTTCTTTCTTTTCTGAGATTCCTCTGCTCTCTGATGTTGTCAGGTTGGATATTGGAGCCGGAAGGGACATTCATCACCCAAACTGTCCGAGAAGCAAGCTTCATTCACAGTTGATCATGTACCTTGGAATGGTAATTGGCCTTCTTAAACTTCTTTCTGTTCTTCCCCTCAATTTTCTTTTTCTCTCTTTTCCTCTCCGAAGAACTGGGCTGTAAAAATTGGGTATTGGTATGTTTCAGTATTTACCTAAAGATGTAAATTGTGCTTTTGGCACATCACAGAATGAAAGGGCTGCTTATGAGGTCATTGTGCAACACGGGAGGTTAACGTACAGACGAAGTGGGTTTCTTGTCAACACCACTGAGGACTCGAAATGGATATTTGTGTTGAGCACAAACAGGTCACTGTACGTTGGTCAGGTATTTTCAGTGCCTCAAGCTCTTTTTTTCCCCAATCATGCTATAGCTACACACGATCAATCAGTCCTAAAGTTCCTTTTTCTTTTTTTGCTTGATCTGTGATGAGCAGAAGAAGAAGGATCAATTTTAGCATTCATGCTTCCTAGCTGGTGGAGCTACATCAGCAGCTGGAAGACTGGTTGCCAAAGAGGGTGTTCTTAAGGTATGTACTACATTGCAATCGTAAACAGTAATCTGAGTATGTAGCTTGTCATCTCGATATATTCATCGACCGTCTTTCAGTTTTGCAATAGCCTTGAACGATTGACTCTTGTTTCAGGCCATATGGCCATACAGCGGCCACTACGTCCCGACCGAAGAGAACTTCAACGAGTTTATCAGCTTTCTCGCGGAGAACAATGTTGATCTGACCAACGTCAAGGTAATTAAGCTTACTTTTTTTATTACACGGTGGCCGCGTTACATTGAGTTATTTGAGTAGCTTCGCAGTACACAACAAAATAAGGCATTACCTCAAAATTTCTTGTATGTTGGTCTGATAAATACATGCCTTGAATCTTCAGAGATGTTCCGTCGACGACGACGAGTATCTGTCGTTCAAGAAGATCACGGACGAGCCATCACAAGAAGCTGAAGCTGAGATGCCCACACAGGCTGCGGCACACGGCGAGGCTCCAAACATCAACGCAGAAACTGAGGTGGACATCGTGGAGGAAACCAACGGCGGCGAGGACACGGCGGCGGCGCCGAAGCTGGGCAGCTGGCCATCGGTGAAATGGACGACCGGCGCTGGTGCGCGCATCGGCTGCGTGAGGGACTATCCGGCGGAGCTCCAGAGCAAGGCACTGGAGCAGGTGAACCTGTCACCAACGGTGGCGGCGGCGGCGAGCAAGGTGCCGATCCCGTCTCCCCGGCCGAGCCCGCGGATGAGGCTGTCGCCGCGGGTGCAGTACATGGGCATGATCAGCCCCAGCGTTCGGCCGCTGAAGCAGCAGTGCCTCGGGCTCGGCATCCGGACGTCCACGGTGCACCTCACGCTCCCCAAGCACAAGGGAAAGTGACCACCTCAACATCACAATGAAGATGGTCACAACTTACAACTTACACCAGAGGCTGAATGAGGCTGGGGCATAACGATTCTGTTCGGCCGCTGAAGAATTTTTTTCTTCTCTTTTCATTTTTTGTTTGATCATTTGATATAGCATAGCGGCATCGATTCTTTAATTAGTTTGTTGATGCTGTTCTTTGACCACCCCCACCCCCAAGTGCAAGCACCTGCATGCATGCACTCCCGAATGTAAAGAGCTATGCAGTCTAAGTTAATTTTTCTTCCCGTTTTCTGAACAAAGAATTTGCAAGAGTCCTTTCAGGACGAACAACTTGGATTTCTCTCCGTACGTACCTGCATCTGTTGCTGGTCGCCTCATGCGATTGATCCTCTGATGTTTTGTTTGAATCAGTAAACATCCAGCCTTTCGTAGTCGAGACGAGCTTATTGATCTCTTCTATTTTTACCGATTCTGTGATCTTTCTATGCCCTCCTCCTCCCGTTACCAAAAGTCGCTGTCATGCTAGACTGTGTTACATTTTCTGTCCTTAGGTGCGAAGTGTTTGAGAAAGTTCAGGTTTGACCATGAGAGCGATGTTACTGCCACAAACTTGGAATGGAGTGCGAATGAAACAGCAGCCTCTTTCGGTCTTCCCGGAGGCAAATCTCAAGGCATGTGCAGCTCGAGTCAAAAGTCTTAATTTTTTTTTACCAGATCAATGCTGTGCGTTGCTACGAAAAATAAAATTGATAATGAAACATAAAAGTCAAGCAATAAAAGAAAATTATGCTACAAGATCAAACATCTATTTCTCTCGATTACAAAAGTTTTTATGGTTTCTTCTCCGGTATGAATTAAAATCAAATATATTATTTAAGGTTTTTATGGTTTCTTCTCCATCAGTTTTGTGGGAGAGCTTTAGTACAGCTGCACAGATAATAGGTTTTAATTCATGCCGGAGGAGATACCATAAAAACTTTTTGTAATCGGGAGAAATAGATGTTTGGTCTTGTAGCACAATTTTCTTTTATTGCTTGACTTTTATGTTTCATTACCAATTTTATTTTTCGTAGCAACGCACGGGCATTGAACTAGTAATAATATCAAATATAACATACTTCCTCCGTTCTTGAATACATATCATTTTAGTTTTCAAATTTTGTTCCTAAATACATATTTTTCTACAATTTTGAGATAACATTTAACTTTTTTCCTTTGCTTACCACTACTGTTTATTTTCTCAATATTATTTATTATTGTGAAATAGAGTAATACACCATCAAAAAGCAATAAGTAGCTAATGAAATATGACGATTTGATTATTTCTACATATGTCTTAGTTTAAGTACAAAATACTAAAACGTCATCTATTCAAAGAATGGAGAAAGTATAGTTTAATAGACCACATTATCAATTCCACCGGCATAACTAATATTGACCGGTATTGAGATCGGTATGGTATATAGAGCTACTTTGTATCGGTTTAGATGTTAAAATGGTACATAGAGTCCATATTGATTGGTACGTACGGATATTGATAACTACGTTGCAAATTGCAAGGCTGGTTCAAAGTAAGCTTTGGAAAATTTTCACCAAGAAGTTGCCTTGATGAGAATTTTCAAACATTTCGGTTTTGCTCTAAACACCTTGACTTACGTAGCCTCGAATTCTTGTATAACAATAAGCACTCACTTGGAAAGCAAGAAATTCACGTGAAACGGTTCATTTCTTACAGGAATCGAGAATGCATAGAGATCTTAATCGCTGAGTTCAAAATTTGAACACTTCCGTATTGTTGTAAAGGGAAAAAAAACAAGTCGATTGGTAATTAGCGAATTTTCACCGTTGTAGTCCTAAAAAAAAATTAGAATTAGCTCATGTCAGATTTTTTTTACCAATGTGGTCACCTGACCCGCAAACGCCACGCACGAGAAGCGCGACATTTGAGTTTGCAGCAGACCGGGTGTGCTACAATGCTACAACGCAACACGTGGTATTGCAGTGCCCCCTACTCAGCGAAATGCAAAAAAAAAAAAAAATTGCAATGTAGTGGTACTGTAACACGATGTGCTTTAATGCGCTGAGTGAAGGCTAGTTCTAAAAAAAATACATTATATCTGCAGCTTATCTCTTCCCCTTCCCTTTTATATATCTTTGACCCCAGATGCAAATTGCAAGTTTGCAACCATCAATCGATCGGGTTTTTGTATGGCATGCGAGGTGGGCACATGAGCTCCTATGGTCTCTGCACGCACACCTCCTGAGGCTGATGGCGCAGCATGTCGACGTGGTGGCCACACTGTCCTATTCTGTAGATACTACTACCTGTCAATCTCATTCTCTTTCGGTGTATTCCTAGTCTTATTTTAGACACTTGTACGTGAGTACGTGAAAGTATGTCCGGTTGTTTTTTTTCAAGATTTGAATTGTTTCATGTAAAATTTCTATGATTTTTTGGAAACAGGCCTGAACTGACCGGTGCACAGGATGTATATCAGGAAAATAACGATTGATGTACAAACACAAAGTAACGGGAAGGTATCTAATGTAGTATCCGTTACACTGCAACTTTAACAGTTGTATGTAAACCGTTGGGTCAAAAAATAATGGACCAGATCTTCTATAGTACTATTCAAAAAGTACTGTTGGATGGTCTGGATCGTTCGTTCTTCGATCAAACGGTCCTGATAACCAGAGACTATTTAAATTACAGTACTCGTAACAAATGAATGGGAACGCTTACCCAAACCAGTTTAAGCCCAAATTAGCTGCAATGTTCGCTCTTCGTGCTGATCTACAATGTAACCAATAATTGCTTCTTCAGAGCAAATGTATTTGCATTTTGCCGGCTTTCTTGTATATATCTCGTCGTTGCTATCCATCCCATGCTTTGGAACATGTTCAACAGCGATCGATATGCTCTTTTGGATTATTTTCCCACTAGTATAGTAGTATGTTCCGTCGTCAGAGCCTGCAACGAGATCGTCGTAGAAACTGCGACATCAAGCCAAGCTCCTATTTTGTTAGGCCATGAACGACGCCTTTTAGCGCATTCAATATGCAGCTTCCTGCAAGACCAACATTGCAATTGTGAGAAACCTGAGTAACATGTCGTATGGTACAATCTAGTCTAGGGTTCTTATCTTCTTGCCGTTTGTCCGAAGGATACAATGTATCTTGCACCGTTCAATTGGAATAGTATAGTTTTTTTCAATTGGAATAGTATTGGTACGGGAGTTGACGCCGGCGCTGAGGAAGGCGAGGGACTGAGTTCAAATGACCCAAGCACGAATCAGATCCTGTGGCTCGAAGGACATCTTGGCCTGCCCTACTAACATCTTTACCAGCAATAAATTGAAATAGCTTCAGTGAAAAAATTATACATTAGCCAGTGTCAAACACAATATGTCATGCACATAAATGGTAAATGTCATCTTTGAGAGAAGAAAGGTACAGTGATTTTGATGACTTCAAACAGACAAAATTAATAGATAACTGTAAAATAATGGTGCAGGTGACTTTGGTGTTTAGACTCCATGGTTGCGATTTGTGAAACGGATCTAACACTAAATTAACACACACGAAAAATTTGAGTCGGAAATTGAACATGTAATCTCCCTGTACGTGAACATGTGCTCTAATCGTCCAGATGCATATGAGAGAGTGAAAGATGGAGACAGAGAGGACTCCCCAGAATTGTGGTTAGTATTTTGCTTTCAACGGTGCGGCACATGGTGTGAAATATATAATCAAGTGCAAATGATGCTTCAGACCTACTACCACTCGCCATTGTTGCCTGAAAACTGCCCAACGCCCCCAACTATTGCTTGGCACATCGTTAGTTGCTGGTTATATTGTGTTTTGCAGGTGACCCTTCTCCCCTTTGAATCGTGTTAATCAGAGAACTTGTAATGCAATAGTTATTGCATGTGTAGAAAATAAGAAGGGCCAATTTGAAACACGGTAATTTTTCGGTTTTTTATGGAAATTGAACCGTTTCCTTTAAAATTCCTGACGAATTCCAGTTAAATTAATATGATCCGAATGGCCTATACTGTCCATTCATTGACCTATCTAACACTGATGATTATGAGGGCATCGGTCGGTTATGGAAGCTCAACTTCATATTGTATTTAGATAAACCATGCCCATTGAATGTGCTTCTGCATACTATATTGGCATAACAGTTTCCAAACTACCAACAAAACAGAATACACTAATACTGGGTGCATTAGCTCTTAGAAAATTGACAAATGCTTCCAAACAAGCAGTGCACGTACTTCTTCTCCATTATTATAAATAGTAGTTACAAACCACAATTGTACAAGCCATCTCTCTTCACTTGCATCAGCCATACATCAGTGGCAAATGAAATGAGGCCACCAAATTTAAATTGTAGATCACTTCCAGGAAACACCATCAAGAATAAGATCAGTGTCATAGCCATGGCCGTGGTATCACTGCAATCCCTTCGCTGTCATTTGTCTACTCTTCAAGCTTCATACATTTTTTTTTCTTTTCGTTTTCTTGAAGGCAACCACACTTCATACAGCTTGCAGTCTGAGCATTCGCTCCATCCAGTCGATGATGTCCACCGCAATCTCGTCGTGCTCAGGCTAGAAGAGAAGATCGAGCAAGAATCCCTGGACCCTGGTACAGCCTCAAATCCCTGTGTCTTGATACAGCCTCGATGTAGAGTTCCTGTGAGGTCAATGGGTCCATCACCCGGCCTGCAGTTCCATGGAGGACGATGAACTGGATGGTGACTTTCTTCAGGTTGTGCAGCAGGTAGGAGGAGATGCCCAGGATCTCATGGCCTGTCCGAACCCTTATCAGCCCGGTGTAGACCAACGGATAAGAGTACTTCGCTATCAGAGCAGCAGGGTCGCGAGACACGGGAATGCCTCTTTTGTTAGCTCCCTTAAATTGGAACTTGGTGATACTAGAGAGAATATCAGCGCAACAGCCTGCATTGATTCAGATAAATCTCAGTGATCTCTACTAATCGGCATGTAAACAAAATAAATATCAGATAAATTAAAAAAACAAAATAAATATTAGTTAAATTTTTTAAAAATTGGACTTTGAAGATGAAATGAAAGGCAAAGCTTCTGGAGGCTGGAATAGATTCAGAAATCAGAAAAGTCAGTTCATTTACTGCAGGATAGAAATATCTTGCTTGCTATGATAAAAAAAAGGTTAAGCTTATTTACCTGGATGGTGTTCAATGCCAACCAGTAAAACCTTAAATTTGATTCAGAGTACAGATATCAGTCATACAGTGAAATTAATTTTTTACATAACCCTGAAATTTTTTACCTGAATATTTCAAGGGAATTAAAACGTGCATACCATGATATATGACATAACGGTTGTACATCTTGAATAAAATGGAGTTTTTACTTAAGACAAACATCACAAAAATCTTTTTCTCTGGTGCCCATTAACTTGGGCCATCATAGATTGCTTTTTTCTGATCTTCCAAAACCCATCCTTCTTTTCCTTCCTATGTTTTAAGCCAGACATTCCTTTCATGACTCCTACTACGGCACTCTTATCCTTTATATTTTTCTCTTGCAACTTTCACATCCAAGGTATCTAACAACTTTCTATATGACTTAGCATCAGGCACTAGACCATTTTGAACCATCTCTTTGTGGAAATAGAATGCTCTCGAAAAGTCACGAACACGGGCATACGCGTATATAATTGTAGAATATGTAATGGAGTCTTGTTTTAGTTGCAGAGCAGCCATCTCTTTCAGAAGTTGGGGGCAACTTGTAATATTGTCCTCCCCTTGCATAAGCATTCATCAAAATGTTGTACGTCATAACAGCAGGTGGTAAGCCAATCTTTCCAAACTCGCATATTACATCCCTTGCCTGAACATACAGCCCATGTTTAGCCAAGCCATCAAGTACCATGTGGAATGTGACTCTAGTGCCTCCAACCTTATCATTGATCATTGATTTCCATGTCTCCATTAGCTTCTCTGTGTCACCAGCTCTCCTAAATGAGTCAAGCAAAGCTGTATATGTTTCTGAAGAAGGTTTAAGTCCTTCTCTTTTCATATCTACATATGTGATGTGAGCTTTTTCATGCTGTCCATTAACTGCATATGCACAAAGCAGTGAAGTGTATGAAGAAGACGTCGCCTTAATGCCGTCTGCCTTCATCCTCAGGAAAGCATCTTCAGCCTTATCACACATTTTCTTCTGCTGCCCGTAGGCACTTATGAGACAATTGTAAGACAACGATACAACGATCCCAATTCAATACAAGCATTTTTCCTCAAGAGTTGTTTCTATGCATTTCTTTTTGAAAGTTACATAAATATTAAAGCAGGAAGTAAAGTTCCATACGCTGAAACCAGTTAATAAGACTACCATAAAGCATTCCAGTAGCATTTCAACCTCAAGATCTAAATCATTCTTCTCTATCTATTGAGTAAAATGGATTCAGAAGCTACAACACTAGCATAGAATCGATTCTCTATTTATTCAATATAACCGCCAGACATTACACCGTTGGTCACTGAAGCACTTTCACAATTTCCTCTTCTCTAACTTGTTAAGAGCCTCCCTCCTGTCAAAACAAAAAAAGAACGGAAGAGAAAACATTGCGAGGGACTGCCCAGGAAAGGAACTGTAGGTTAAAATAGTCCCCGTACTGAACTCAGAGAAGGTTATGGGTCTTACTGTCCAAATTAGGAGTTTCAATTGTCCTCTAAATAACAGCATAAAGTGGCCAAATGAATATCTGATAGGAAATAAATAATTTTGGTATCAACCAAAGACAACAAGCATTTCTACAATGAGACATAGTATAAAACAGAGGTACAATTAGAACCAAAACAAATCAAAAATCATTTAGACTGTTCTTCAAGAGAAGATATGTCATGTCTCACTGGGGTTAAATGATTTAAAAATTAAAATGATTCAATAGCATTGCTTGATTTAGTGTCGAACTTAATGCATGTAAAACGAACAAAGCAAAACAGTAAACTAGAGAAAAACAGGCATTAGCTTTGAAAGCTCTAGTCACAGATCCTCCCGTAATGAAGCTATCATCTTCAAAAGTACAAACGATAGTGGATCCAACTTGATTTGAGCCATTTTGTGTTCTTCAACCCAGTGGAATATCAATTGCCAAGCCTATCTAAAACAAGACATAAATAAACACTCATAAATTTTAATAGCTTCTCTGCAATTCAGATGTGATATTCCTCAGAAGTTTGTGAGAGATGACCAAAATGCTATGCAATCTCCACTTCATATACAAAGGAAAGATCTCCCATCAATTAAATGTCCTGAAATTCTAGTTAGAAGTGATTAGCTGCAAACGCATTCAATCAACCCTGGATTCCACAAAAGGGTAATATTTTTCAAGGAGAAACTTCAGATGTTGTTGATATTCCCCCTTTGAAACAAGTGAAATAAGCAAGCCAGACGTGGAAGCTTCCAGGGAGAAGTTCTTCTCATCAATTTTCAAGAGGTAAACCCCAGCCCTGGGTATCTCCCCTTTGTGAAGTAACGTTCTGACAATAGCATTCAGCATACGAGAGTCGGCAGCGCAGCCATTATTCTCCATAGATAGAAATAGATCATCGGACTCCTGTAGCAACCCTTCTTCTATAAGATTTGTATCATTAAGCTGTAGGTTACAACATCGGGCACTAATCCTTTGGCCGAGATACCAGCAAACAAATCCTTGGCTTCATCCTTTCTGACAACTTTAAGCAACGCACCAATCATAATGTTAAAAGTCCTGATCTCAAGCTGAAAATCCTTCAAACATAGATTCTGAAACATTCGGAGTGCATCATAAATGCAATTATTTTTGCAAAGTCCTAATAGGATTGTGTTGTACGTGCGTATGCCAAGTCTCATTCCAGTGTTCATCATCCTGTGATAGAGTTCCTTCGCAGCAGCAGTCCTTCCAGCCCGAAATAACCCATGCAGCAAAATGGTATATGTAATAACATCAGGCTCAACTCCTTTGCTCAGCATTTCTCTGAATAGAGTTAATGTATCCTCTATCGTACCATTTTTACAGTAGCCATCAAGCAAAGTGTTATATGTAACAACATTAGGCTTCAAGCCAATTGAGACCATAATAGAAAGTAACTTCATCGCTTCATCCATCTTACCAGCTAAGCAATATCCATGTATTAGTATACTATATGAAATGGCACTAGGCTTCGCACCTATCTGTACCATCAAGTCGAAGAGATTTTGGGATTCTATAACCCTTCCTTCTTTGCATAGGTTGCCCATTATTGTATTGAAGAACACGGTGTCAGGACTGATGCCTCCATTCATCACTTCAAAATATAATTCCTTAGCCTTCTCCCATTTGCCACAGGTACACAGACCATGAATAAGGGTCGAGTAAATAACGATGTCGGGAGTCAATCCTTCTCCAATCATCTGATTCATTTGGGACATAGCATCATCTACTCTGCCTATCTTGCAAAGTGCATCTATTACCGTTCCATAGTTGACTATATCAGGGTTCAGTCCTTGCTGCCGCATTTTGTTAAACAGAAGCATTGATTCATTAACCATTTCATGTTTAGCATATGCACGTATCAATATGTTGAATATATGACGATCGAGTGCAATACCATTCCTAACCATCAAATCAAGGAGATCATGCATATCAACAAGAGCTCCTTTGGTGGCATATGCGTGAAGCAGAATGCCGTATGTGGAAACATCTGGTATTTGGCCCCTCTTGTGCATGGAATCAAAAATCTTTCTAGCTTCTGCGCATCTTCCATTCTTGCAAAGATGGCCCATCAGCGAGGTATAAGTAACAACATCTGGTGCAGTACCATCTCTGCACATTTTCCTCAAAATTCTAACCGCCTCTGTCCACTGTCCTGAAGAGCAATATCCATGGATCAGACTATTATATGTGGTATTATTAGGCATAACATCATTATCGAACATCTGTTGAAGGACCCCCTCGGCCCTGTCCATTGCTTGAGCTTTGCACAGTCCAGAAATGACCGAGCTGTAAGTCACGACATTCGGTGAAATCTCACGATCCAGCATTTCACAAAATAGGCTGTAAGCTTTCTCCACACGATCCTCTTTAAAGAAGCCATCAACGACGGTGTTATACGACACCACATCAGGTGGGCAGCTGCCTCCGTCATCAGCCATCAAGAGGAGCAGCTCTAGTGCCTCTTGGCTCTTCCCCTCATTGCAGAGCCCCTTGAGAAGAATGTTGTAGGAGACGACATCGGGCCTGCAGCCGAGCTCGGGCATTCGCCGGAGCACTATGTTAATTGCGTCGCTCGTCCTCTTCTGGGCACAGAGTCCTTTGAGCAGTTGATGGAAGTAGATGGCGTTCACCTTCCATCCCGTCTTAATGACGTGGTTGAAGGCGGCGAAACCGAGGTCCAAGCGGCCCGCGCGGCAGCAGCAGTCGAGGAGGATGCCGTAGGTGCGTATATCGGGAGCCACCTTCCTGGAGCCGGCTCGCGCGATGCGGTTGAAGAGGGAGACGGCGAGCACGAGGCCATCGCGTGCGGCGACGGTGAGGAGGCAGTTGACGGCGCGAATGGAGGCGGGCCCTGGTGGCTGGAGCAATTCGTCGAACAGGCGGAGTGCGTCCTGGGCGCCAATGTCTCCTGCGCGGAATCGGTCTTGGATAATACGCTCCAACTCCAAGCGGTGGTGCGTCACGCGACGGGACATAGCCAGAGTAGGAAGCAAGAGAGAATGGCACACGGCGACGGCGCCTTTGTGGGAGAATGGGGGTGGTGGTCGGACTGGGAGGGGAGAGCGCTTGAGGTGGGATATTTTGGGTCGCTACGGCCCCGTAATAATGCAACTTTCATGATAGCGTCTTCTTTTCTAAAGGTGTATGAATATGTACAAATGAAGTAGATGATTTGCTTATCTCTTTGATAGTTTTAAGAATTATGTAACTTATATTAGAAGAAAATATAGAAGCATTCCTTAATTTACATAGTTGTTGGCGTCGAAAAAAGGCTAATCGGCTTTTAACACATGCGAACGTAGAGTTCAAAGAAGGTTCAAAACGTGACAGCCGATTTGATCCTACAATCAGCAAAACAGTTAGAAATAGATATTAACTGATTTGATCAGCTTAAACCAAAATAAATTGAAATAAATATTACAGCCGATTAAACTCCTTAATTGGCAACATAAATTTAAATAGTTACTACAACTGATTAGATGATAGGTAAAGATTTGTTTTCTCCGAAAAAGATGAAGCGCAACAAGATTTATATAAAAATAAACCTGAGGTAATTGGCATAAATTGAAGATGATCAAAATCGGCGATACACAACTTTATTAATAAAAAAACGAATTTTAGTGGATATTTTGGGTGGCGATACGATGTTATAGCTCTTATTTTCTAAAGTTATATAAACTAGTTTAGTGCCCATGTGTTGCTACGGAAATTAAAATTTATAATGAAACATAAAGGTCAAAGTAATAAAAGAAAATTTTTGCTACATTTAAAATGATCATTACATTAGCATCCATTTGTATTAAATATTTCAAGTAATGTAGTCATACACAATAAATAAAGAGTACCACTGCATATAAATAAGCATTAAGAAGTAGAAAGAAACATATTAGGAACAGTGGCATAATTAAATGGCAATGTATAAATATTTCAAGATTTGTATAAATCTATTTACCACAAAATTTAGGATGATACGATTGACCATAACAAGATGATTGTAAACTATTAGCTCTAATCCCTATGAACGTTGGTGTGAAAATGTATATCTAATAGATTCGAAAAGCACTAATGCGAAAAAAGAATAAATCATACGATCACCACCATATTCAAATACACAAGAGAATACTAAATCGCATGACATCTGTTCTTAGAAAGAGTCCGTAGAAGAAATACACAATGTAAAAGGATGTTATCCACATGGTCTTCTAATAACCATGCCATACAAATACATAAAAGAATACTAAATCGTATAACACAAATCATAACCGTCGATTGAAAGTACTGTAAATAGCTATCTACACAATTGCACGGCTTTTAGGCTATTGTAAATAGCTAGCTGCACAATTGCACGACTTCTAGGCTAGAACTGTTCCGAAAACATAATTGGTTGATTATTCACATGTTTCGGTGACCATTTGTCAATTTTATCTCAGGTATCTTTCTTATCTATGGTGGTGGGTAAAAGTACCAGAAAACAATATAGTAGATATCTCAAACACCAATATACTAACAACCAGCAGAGCCATGGAACTATTATCAGGTCATTCACTTCATATGCTAGTACATTTTAGCTCCATGGATAGACAGGCCAGGGTCCTTAGGTACAAGGAGAAGAAGCAGGCAAGGGGGTTTGAGAAGACCATAAGGTATGCAACAAGGAAAGCATATGCAGAAGCATGGCTATGGACAAAGGGGCGCATGGAGTACATGGACCCCGGGTATCGGCAAGGCAGGCTCGTGAGGCCCAATCGGATGAGGATGGGCCAAGCTGACTGCATAAAGACGGACATCACCTAGGCTACTCCAGACGTACGTAACAAATACATAAAAGAATACTAAATCGTATAACACAAATCATAATTGGCGATTGAAAGTACTAGATAGAGAGGCCAGGGTCCTTAGGTACAACCGTACAAGGAGAAGAAGCAAGCAGGGGGGTTTGAGAAAACCATAAGGTATGCAACAAGGAAAGCGTATGCAGAAGCATGGCTACGGACCAAGGGGCGCTTCGCCAAAAGATCAGATATACTGCATGAAGTGGATCACGTGTTCGCTTCGCCAAAGGTACCGCTCCATGGTTCTGATGCAATAAGACGAGGAAATTATGTTGACAAATACATCAGGTGATGAGGTCAGTAATCACATGGTTCAGTGCAAGTGTCCAAGGGCTCTAGGATATTATTAATAATAGTGTACTATTTACAGATTGCTTATTTAATTAACTTTGTATGCGGTTTTGCTCTGTAACTTTACTTGGAAAATTTTAATAGTTATAAATTTTAATACTTTACCAAGTTATAACCTGTTTTGCCTAGCTTAAGTTATAATTTTAATAGTTATAACCTGTTTTGCCTAGCTCAAGTTTCGCCTGTCATGTCCGCCATTTTCCCTTTATATCTGTCATTGAGTTGGGGAGAACGTAGGTTGGTTTGGAGCTTTAGGATTGTATTTCGTCTGGCCTACCAAGACGTCCTTGGTAAGTGTTTTGGCCATTGTGCTTAGGGCATGGATTACTGTTATTTAACACCATAAGTAGATGGGTGTTGGTGAACACGATAACACGATATTCTGTTGTTTTTCTCCAGCTACCTGCAAATGTTCTTGATAGGATGTTCTCAGAAGTTAGCAGTGGGTTCTTGTGTTGTCATGGCAGCTACTGAGCTGAATAAAGCTGTAGGAACTCTTCCGGTCTTTCGATTTTTCCTTTCATGCGTTGTATGCTCTACCTGAAAGCGTACCTTTCTTGGCCTTTTGGCTAAGGGAACATATCCTGTTCAACCAGGGAGTTAGTGAAACCACGGTGCAACCCAACTAGAAAAAGTTTCAAAAAAAGACAAAGTTGATCATGAACAGTAACTGTTACTGTTCATGATCAAGTTTGTCTTTTTTATTACTCTTAGCACAGGACGAATTTGATCATGAAATTTTATATGTAGATGGGGTAAGCTGAGATGTACATCCATGATTTTTTTCAGAATTTTTTGAAACTTTTCTAGTTGGGTTGCACCGTGGTTTCACCAGCCTATCTGATTGCACAGGATATTTTTCCTTTCGCTAAGATCAAGTATAGTATCTGTTCTTACCAGTTTAACAAGATTTACTTTCTTTGCCTATAAAGTGAGGTCATATATTGTTTTATTATCACAATATGTAACGAACTTAAACCTTACCTATTCACATTGATCATAACCATCTTTTCATAATATCCAAAAGGTATTCCTTTTTCAATGTATCAGATTCCTGTCAGAACATTTCAAAAATCTAAGAGAACAGTTTAAAAATCTTTCTTGTTATGATAAAACAGTTAAGTTTATTTGCCTGAATTATACCTCTATTAATCCTGGCAAAGTTCCTGCCTCCGGAGCGCTTTGAGCCGAGCCGGCCACGCGGCCCGGCTCGGCCGGCCGGCTTGGCTCAAAAATTTTTTAGCATTTAGGTCCTTCTAAAAAATTATAATTACGTATAGGTCCTTTTCATGTTTTTTTACGAATAGATCCTTCTAATTCAAAAAAATCACGGATCTTTCCTAAGAGGACCCTAAATAGATACCGAAAAAAAAACGTAGTGACGTTCGGATCATTCCAGCTATTTTCCATGAAAAGGACCTTTCGATTTACTGGATCTTTCGATTTAGTGCAAACGCGGAAGCGTTTGTATTCTTTCAACCGTTTCGCTCGTTTCCTCGATGACTTTTTTTAAGAAAAACAACGACGGGAAAAAAAGAAATTGTTTCTACGAGAAAGACGACACGCGTGGCGTGGCACGCCATGAAAACTATCCTAGTCACCTAGTGGTATTCAATGCCAACCAGTTTAAAAACCTTAAAAGTTGATTCAGAGTACAGATATCAGTCATACAGTGAAATTAATTTTTTATATAACCCTGTAGTTTCTGACCTGAATATTTCAAGGGAATTAAAACGTGCATACCATGATATATAACATAATGGTTGTACATCTTGAATAAAATGGAGTTTTTACTTGAGACAAACATCACAAAAATCTTTTTCTCTGATGCCCATTAACTTGGGCCATCATAGATTGCTTTTTTCTGTTCTTCCAAAACTCATCCTTCTTTTCCTTCCTATGTTTTAAGCCAGACAATCCTTTCATGACTCCTACTACGGCACTCTTATCCTTTATATTTTTTCTTGCACCTTTCACATCCAAGGTATCTAACAACTTTCTATATGACTTAGGATCAGGCACTTGCCCATTTCGAACCATCTGCTTGTGGTAATAGAATGCTCTCGAAAAGTCACGAACACGGGCATACGCATATATAATTGTAGAATATGTAATGGAGTCTGGTTTTAGTTGCAGAGCAGCCATCTCTTTCAGAATTTGGGGCAATTTGTAATATTGTCCTCCCCTTGCATAAGCATTCATCAAAATGTTGTACGTCAAAATGTTGCATAAGCATTCATCAAAATTTGGCGGCACTAGCTCGGAATGAGGGTGGTTGCAACACTGGGATCTCCGGTACTTCGACTTCAGGGAGAAATCTCTAGGTCTGACCTTAGTTGGTTGTGCCTGGCAATGATCTTGTTGAAGGCATTGTTTTGTAGTCTGAGGATTTACTCTCCGAGGTGATAACCTTTGGTCTGGCCTTCACTGGTTAGATCATGGTAATGGCGGTGCGTGTGCGTATCGAGTCCTTCTTGGAGGCGTTGTCATTGGAGAGCTTTTATCGCGGTCCAAGTGTTGCTATGATGGTGGATAGCCTTGAAGACAATGTTGCGTGATGTAGTTTGCCGCGACGGTTCCTTTGTCTTTTCTTGTGTGTGTGTTTGACTGTGTACACCCTAGTTGTGTAGAGGCCGGGAGTCTTCTTAGTATAATTGTATCACCTTGATGTAATTTAATAAGATTAATAAAAGCTTCCTTTATCAAAAAATAACAGTAGGTAGTAAGCCAATCTTTCCAAACTCGCATATTACATCCCTTGCCTGAACGTACAGCCCATGTTTAGCCAAGCCATCAAGTACCATGTGGAATGTGACTCTAGTGCCTCCAACCTTTTCATTGATCATTGATTTCCATGTCTCCATTAGCTTCTCTGTGTCACCAGCCCTCCTAAATGAGTCGAGCAAAGCTGTATATGTTTCTAAAGAAGGTTTAAGTCCTTCTCTTTTCATATTTACATATGTGACGTGAGCTTTTTCATACTGTCCATTAACTGCATATGCACAAAGCAGTGAAGTGTACGAAGAAGATGTTGGCTTAATGCCATCTGCCTTCATCCTCATCGACCCTTACCTGGCAGTTCATCTTACCTCAAGAAGTCAAGAAGTCAGTAGCTCAGTAGATCAAAGCCAAGAAATTACAAAAGCACAAAAGAGCACAAAAATCCTTTTTAGCATGAGCTAGGGTTAGCTCATGAACCCATAGAGGGGTTCGGCTAGGAGCAGCCGGTGAGAGAGGTAGCTGCAGTAGGGAGGAGGAGCTCAGCTCCAGTTGGGAGGAGAGGAGGAGCTCAACTCCAGTAGCCAGGATAGAAGGAGAGATAGGAGAGTGTTAGAAATAATCTTGTTGCTTAGTAATTTGAGTCAATTTTGTTGTCGGCTAGGAAAAGGAGTCCAATTTGGTTTTGGTTTTGTCTTAATTTTGGTTGTATCCGAATTAACACCAGAGTCCTTTGTTTCAGAGTTTGTTTCAATGTCGACTAGATAATGTAATCTAGTTGGGGTGTTGGTGCTATCTGAATAAGTTCAGAGTCTGCATTAGTTTGTTTTGGTGCTGGATTACAAATAGTATTTAACCTCACTGAAACTCTGAGGAGTCTGAGTTGTGTCCAACAAGTTTAGCTGTCAGTATTTGCTTTCGGTAACTGAATTCACTTTTGGGTTGTATTCTCTAACGTGTATAAGTATTGAGTAATAGAAAACAGAAAAGCTGTGGGAAGCAATTTGCGTAGCACCAAAATCCAAAGTTTGTCTTCGCTTGCTGCTTGTCTCTTGTTGCCTGTATAGTTTTGTGTTGCGTGAACTTCTAGTCGCTACAGAGAAGGAAATTCGTTTCTTGTTTCTTATTCGGCGATGTTTTTCCGACTTCTTCAGAGAAGAGAAATGGCACTACAGGGAAATGGCAATACAGGAGAAGAAATCTGTCTTCAGATTTGCTTCCAACAGAGAGTAGCTCGGCTGGTGCTCAGCCGAGTGAAGAGGGAGGAGAAATCGAGAATAGCAACCGAGTGAATCAGCAATAGTAGTGAGCAGTCGAGTAAAGAAGTTGATAAGGGAGTTATAGCAGAGAGCCAGAGACCGACGCGAGTAAGCCTGTGAAGGGAATAACCGAAGTGCATAGCAGAGAAGTAAGGCCTTCGGTCAGAGAGCAGCCAGTTGAATGGCTAAGCCACTAGTCAAGTGAAGGAAATGAGAAGAGGCAAGAGAGGAAAGAAGAGAAAGAAAAGGGAAAAATTTGGAGAAATGGGAAATTGGAGGATGTACCTGCAAGCATTTCATCAATAGCATTAATAAGTTGCATTAGATGCATAAAATAATATAAAGTAGCAATGTACTACGTGGTATATAAATATGAATGGCAATTTCATTAAATGGTAAAAATGCTTAATTCAAAATGTTGGACATTGCCACTCATATTTAATCAATTGCTGTAGATTAATGTAGTATAATTTTCAAGACCAGAATAGAACCCTCCAGTCAGCTAGAGCCTGTTTTTGAGCGAAGCCGAATGTTTCAAGTATATTCCAGGCAAGCATCCCTGATCATAATTTATTAAATGTTTTACTGCTTTTATGAACTACTTATTTCATCACTGCATTGAAAAGTGCATTTTTAAAAAGGGAAATGCTAAATTGGAAGTGTGGGGTTAAATGGTTGGATAGATTGGAAGGTGAATGGATATTGAATGAGTAGATTGGTGGGTGAGTTGTTATGAGTAGCTAAGGTGTTTGTGTGTGTTAATCGGGTGGGTAGAGGACGCTGATAAGAAGGGAAATCGCTGGTGAGGTCTTCTACATAGGATAATATATAAGTTTTAACCAATTAATATTGGGCAATGAGCAGTAAAATTAGTACTAACCATTGTATGTGAAATCTGTTCGAAAAAGTTGTTCTATGATGGTATTAAATTCTTCACAATGGGTAAGAAATTAGAGTCGTGCTAGGAAATGCCGGTATATCCTAGGGGGACTGTGAAAGAAACGTGTTGGGGGCAGTATATTTGAAGCTCGGTGGGTGCCGCTGGATTAAACTAGGGTACAACCGTATCTGGATTGTGGGGTAGCCTAGAGAGGTGTACCCCATACTCAGTGCAAGGTGGAGAATTAATACCGAATTAGTGATAAACATTCTGGAGCATTTCTTATGGGTGTCACTGTGGGTAAAGTGGTACAAACCTGAGTATGGTAAATCTTGAATTCAAACTCGTCTCTTGGACTAGAAACTACAGAAAGCTTAGGCTGTCTCATATACAATATTAGTAGTGTCTTTCACAAATTTAAAATTTACAACCTTTAAAACAAAAAATCTATTTTTTACAAAGGTATTTTGGATGGGAATGGTCAATAGGTGGAGTTGGATAGGAATTGAGTTATTTAGAAAAACTCATCTAATGCATTTATTATTATTATTGCTTACTGAGTACTTAGTACTTACCCCTGCTCAAACCCTCCTGCTTAGAAGGTGAGTCCTATGGACAGCCCTCCGAGACCTGGATGGAGGACTATGCGTAGAAGCAGGACCTTCCGGAGGACGACTACTACCACAATTACTATCAGGATGAGTAGTAGTACTAGTAGGTCGTATTCCCGCGCTAGCCACCCGTCGGGAGTTAGGAGGTTATTAGTGTCTTCTGTTATAATAGTTCTTATGTAAAGATAAGGTATGTACAATAGCCTGCGTGGTAATGAAATGTAATAAAAATTTTCATTATCAGTCTCTAATTATTATTTTACTGCAATACTCTGAAAACAGTATAGTAACTAATAAAGTATCGGGATGCCGATATTTTACTAGCTATTGTACCGAGATCCATTTAATTAGCCCAAAGGTGTTGGCAGTGTGACTGTTGTACCTAGGATTAATTAGACGGGTCGCCACATATATAATCTTTTGTCATAGGTATTGCTGCTCTTCCAAACCTCCAATAGTTCCACATGCATGCCATCCAATCGGAATAGTCAAGTTAGACATGGACAGCTGTCACTGCAATATTGCAGCAGCCGTCAACTAAGTTCGCTTGCACAAAAAAAATCAAATAAAAGGGAGTATTGAACACTGATGATACTACAAAAAATTTGAGCTGAATATGCAGCTTATTTTGGACAATTCTAATTGCTGCACAACTTATGGAAGAGCGCAGTGTTGGTTTTCCAAGTGGAATTATCCCAGAGTTTACTGCCTATTGAACAAACCAGCAAACATCAAATTTATACAGAGGAAACAGAACAACATAACTCTATTCTAGCTAATACTAGCATAGAAAAACAGCACAAGTATGCAATAATACTTCTTTGGCATAACAAAGTTCTCTGGGGTTCCAACTAGTTAATTATTTGAGTTTAGTGGCATATATATGTGGATTAGTGTTCAATAATTGAACCCAGGTCGACTCTAAACAGGCATATGACTTAGCATTCAATAATTGAACAAACATCAACTCCAAAAATACCAATAGCAACACGGCTTCATGCCAGACACTGGTAGCCAAATTCTACACACAAATCATCATCATATACCTATACTAAAGATTGAAAGTTTCCTGGCCTCTGGACCACGCCACATCACGTTTTCGTGCGGCTCCGGCTCAATCGAACGCACGGCTCCGGCTCGGCTGGCTCGTCTAAGAGAAGGAATCGGGTCGCAAACCTATACTAAAGATTGAAAGTTTCCTGGCCTCTGGACCGCACGACGTCACGTTTTTGCGTGGCTCCGGCTCGATCGAACGCACGGCTCCGGCTCGGCTGGCTCGTCTAAGAGAAGGAATCGGGTCGCAACGAGGCCGTCCACGTCGCTCGGATGGCTCGGTCCTTTCCTCGCACGCCACGTGCCCATCACGGAGATCGCTGAGAAGCTTCTGTTTTGCGTCTGGGTCTTCGTTGCGGTGAGCCCGCCACGCCACGGTCTTCCGGAGACTTCCACGCCGCGCATCGTCCTTAGCCCCACGCTCGCCTTCCCGATCTGAACCAACCTAGCTCCCAGCCTCGTTGTCTCCGTCGAGAGGGGAGCCGCGCCGACCCCCTTGCCTGGTGCGGCACCCTCGATTCCCATGCCGATCCCGAGGCGCCGCTCCCTCCCTCGCTGCTCGCTCACCTTCCGCCACGAACACCTTGCCTTCCTCGTGTCCTCCCATGCCCACCTCTTCCGCGAAATCCTCGCTTGCCCGCGTCGGCCAGTCGCTAGCTTCCTCCCGCCGTCCTTACATCTGCCGCCGCCTCTTCCGGTTGCTTCCATCGTTCCGCCGAGGGGCGATCTGTCCCGATCCGCCGACCGCATGCAGCGATCCACCGATCGGCAAGAAGAAAATGGGCCGCCAGCAGCTTGCCGCCGCTCCCCGGCTTCTTCTCCGCTCCCCTCCTCCTTCGCCGTTTCTTCCTACCCGTGCGCCTTTTGAGCGAATGAGGTTCGGTTGTGGATGACCATACCGGTGTGCAACGTGGGAGGGATGTCGTCTTGCTCATCGAAGGGCCTCTCAAGCTTCCCTTCATGGTGTATGGTTATGGTTCTCCTCCTAGCCTCGCTTCCCTTCTCCTCCGCCTTGCTTTCCTCCATTCTCAGCTCGTCCTAAATGAAAGAGAGAAAGAATTGGGAAAACCCGCGCAGCTATAGGGCTTGCGCTTACCCTTGTATTTATACAAGTATAAGTGCTATATAGGAGAGACTATCTCAAGGATAGAAACAAGAAAACAGAAACCTGACAAAGGAAACTGAAAGCAACTAAAGTAAGATGCCAGCCTAACAGAAAGGAAACTGAAAGCAACCAAAAGTAGGATGCCAAATACAGGAGATTACAATCCTATCTAAACAGATTAATGAAATCGTTAACACCCCCCCGCAGTTGCAGCGGGAGGTTCCCGAACGCCAAGACTGGAACGAAAATCATAGAACAGTTTGGATGGCAGCCCTTTGGTCATAATGTCGGCAAATTGAAAGTTAGATGGCACATGCAGGACCCGAACATGGCCAAGAGAGACTTTCTCGCAAACAAAGTGAATATCAATTTCAATGTGCTTGGTTCGTTTGTCTTTGAACAGATTGGTCGCCATGTAAATCTGACCGACATTGTCACAGAAAACCATCGTGGCCTGGCGTAAAGGAAGATGTAATTCCTGTAGGAGCTGGCGGATCCAACAACATTCAGCCACAAAGATTAGCAATACCGATATTCGGCCTTCAAAGATCGAACGAGCGGTGAGGTGCCGCTTTGAGGACCAAGAGACCAGGTTGTCCCCTAGATAGACGCAATAGCCGGAAGTAGAGCATCTAGAGTCGGGACAACCAGCCCAATCAGCATCCGAATAAGCCGTTAGGGTAGACGACGAACAGACGGAGAAATGCAGACCAAAATCAAGAGTGCCCTTGATGTATCGTAGGATACGTTTAACAAGGGCTAGATGAAACTCCCGCGGGTCGTGCATAAAGAGACAAGCCTGCTGAACCGCATAACAGATATCCGGATGGGTTAAGGTAAGATACTGCAACGCACCAGTGAGACTTCTGTACTGAGAAGGATCAGCGACTGGCGAACTATCTGTTGCAGAAAGCTTGGACTGAGTATCAACAGGAGTAGCAGTGGGGTGATAGTCACTCATGCTCGCTGTCAAGAAGATCAACAAAGATATCGACGCCGAGAGAGGTCCATACCGTAGCGGATCATTGGGTGATATTCCAAGAAAGTAGTGAAGATCACCAAGGTCTGTCATAGAGAACTCGCTGTAGGATCAAGGATACCGACTAGAGGGGGGGTGAATAGGAGGTTTTAAAATTTTCTAAGCTAAATTTCACGTTTTGTTATTCCCAAGCACAATTGATAATTTTAGCAATTTCAATACCTAGCAATTTTAATGATCACCGAAATTCTTATACTTAAACTACTTTAAGTACTAAAAACAAAGCAAGTGCTAGTAATGAAACAAGTGCTAGTAATCAAATAACTTCAATAATGATCAAGTGCTAGTAATGAATCAATAGTAGAAACAACGCAAACCACACAAGGATGAACTCGTGAATTTTTATCCCGTGGTCTCGGAGACTTGCCGGTCTCCCCTACTCCACGTTGAGGTGACTTGAAACACTTCAAGCCGGCTCCACTTGCTTGAGCCTTCCCCGATCACTATTGATAGCTCTTCCCCGCTCCGGGTAGGCGAGCTTCGTGCCTTCACAACGATTGGGCCTTCTCACAACCTTCTTTGAGCAGATCACCAATTCCGATCGCCTCCAAGCCGTCTAGGAGGCGGCAACCTCCAAGAGTAATAAGCTTCGACGCTTGCTTGAGGTTGAACTTGAGTGTCTAAGGCTCAATCAATGAATGCACACTCAATTTTGCTTCTAAACCTCTCAAATGTGTGAAACTAGTGCTCAAGGTGTTTAGAAGGCTTGCAATAACTCAAAGGTATTCAATGTGGTCAAGAAGAAGTCCTTACACTGCAGCAATGGGGTATTTATAGCCTTCACCAACCAAAACTAGCCGTTTGGAATTTTCTACTGAATTTCGGCCGAAGAGGCCGGTCCGACCGGACCCGGGCCGGTCCGACCGCCCCTCACGGTCCAACGGTCGGAACAGTACATTTAATGCTTGGTCAGTGACCGTTGGACAAAGCCCGGTTCGACCGCTCAACGGCCGGTCCGACCGCACCTCCGGTCCGACCGGACTCCCCTCGGTCACACCGGCCATACAAAAGGATCGGAGACGCCGAACTCACTCGCTCTGTGAAAAACACGCCGCCTAAGGTGCGGTTGCACCGGCCATTCGGTCCGACCGTGAGAGGATCGGTCACACCAGCCATATAAATGGGGTTTTACCCCTTTCTGGAAAAACCGCACCGATGGCCGCCCGGTTGAACCAATGGTTCGGTCACACCATCCGTGACCCGGTCACACCGCACAAGAATTCCAGGTTTTGCACTTCACTGGAGAAACCGCACCGCCTGGCGTCCGGTTGGACCGGCTGTCCAGTCGCACCGCCCAACCAAAACACGATTTCGCATCTCTCTAAAAAAAACAGACCGAAAGAGGAGGCGGTTGCACCGCTCGGCCGGTTGCACCGACTGGCTTGCGGTCAGACCGGCCAGGGCAAGCATGTGCAGACAAATTAGGATTTCTTTAAATGTAATTTGTGCAAGTGCCTAACCAATATGATATTTGAGCCTTGACACCTTTTCAACCTTAAACATAGCATCAAAAGCCCCTCTTAATAGTATGGCACTAAAACTAAAAAATCCGATCTTTTCCTTCAAACATCCGAGATCGGTAAAAACTATGAAGAATACTTCTAAACATTTATACCTTTGTTTCTTTTGCTTTTCTTGATGCATGCTCCACTTTTTGCACTTGAGATCATCCGACATCCTCCGAAGAGTACATTTTTCCTGTTTTCAACTTACTCACAAACAACATTAGTCTTTTAACCTTGATTGTCATTAATTACCAAAACCTAAACCACATGGGGGCCTAGATGCTTTCACTCGCGGTGCAAGGCAGAGGTCGAGCGCTGCTAAAGGGCATTAGAGGAAGCAGTGATGATGATATCATCCACATAAAGTAAGATATATGCAGTCTCGGCTCCAGAGCGGAAAACAAATAATGATGTATCAGACACAGCAGCAGAAAATCCCAAAGAGGTAATGTAGGAAGCAAAACGTTGGTACCAAGCGCGAGGTGCCTGTTTGAGACCATAAAGAGATTTGATCAGGTGACAGACATGACGTGGATGAGCAGGATCAAGAAAACCTGACGGCTGCTCACAGTACACAATCTCATCAAGTGTGCCATTGAGAAAAGCATTCTTGGCGTCCAGTTGCCGAATAGACCAACCCTGAGAGACAGCAATGCTGAGAATGATCCGAATAGTGGCTGGTTTCACAACCGAGCTGAATGTTTCATCATAATCAATGCCTGGCTGTTGAGAATAACCACGAACAACCCAGTGAGCCTTATAGCGAGCCAGTGAACCATCAGAGTTGAATTTATGGCGGAATACCCATTTGCCGGTAACAATATTTGCACCAGGAGGCCGAGGAACAAGGGACCAAGTGCCATTGTCAACAAGAGCTTGAAATTCATCACCATAGCTGCGCCGCTTGAATTTTTGAGGGCAGCAGCATAGGAATGCGGAATTGGAGAAAGACCCAGTGCAGTAGTTGTAAAACCATAGCACTGAATAGGAGTAACAATGCCATCTTTGGCCCAAGTACGCATTGCATGGGGGCCAGCGCCAGGCCGAGCAGCAGTGTGGATGGCCGAATAGCAGCAGGTTGACTAACAGGTACCGAAGATGATGAGGGATTGGCTGTTGTCATTGGAGGAGACGAACCAGCAACTGGCAAGGAAGCAACGTCCAGTGGAGGATCGGGAGTTGGTGAAGATGCCGGTAGAGGTGCTGCTGGTGGCGGCACGGTGCAAAGACGCTGGCGGCAAAAAGGAGTACTCGGTGGTGGACAAGAGCGAGCCATCGGACGGGGCGGTGCGTGTAGACCGATTTAACCGGCGGTTTAGGAAAAATTGCCGGTGCTGAACCAGAGGGCATCAGTGGAGCTGGTGCCGGACATTGGGAAGGAAGATCTCCAAAGTCCTGCAAAAAATCCAAATCTTGTGCCAGCGGAATAGGAGATGAGGTGAGGGAAGCATATGGAAAGGAAGATTCATCAAATGTGACATGACGTGAAATAATGATGCGGCGACTGTGAGGATCAAAGCAACGATAGCCACGATGATTCGGAGGATATCCGAGGAAGATGCACGGGAGAGAATGAGGCTACAATTTATGGGAGGCCGTGGCATTGGTGTTGGGATAACACAGGCAGCCAAAAACTCGCAAGTGATCATAGGTGGGATGAGTTTTGTGGAGCTTGTAGTAAGGAGTGGTGAAGGACAGGGCTTTGGAAGGGCGCCTATTGAGAAGATAGGTGGCAACAGTAAGAGCTTCAGCCCAAAACCGTGAAGGAAGCTGGGCTTGAAACAAGAGAGTACGCATAATATCATAAGGGTATGAATGGCACGCTCAGCTTTGCCGTTTTGTTGAGATGTGTAGGGGCAGGAACGTCGAAAATGGACACCTAGGCGATTGAAGAAGGAGGTGGAGTTGTGGTTAACAAATTCTTTGCCATTGTCGGTCTGTATAGAGTGAATTTGAGTGCCAAATTGAGTGAGAACAAAAGAGAAAAATTGTTCAAACTGGAAAATACTTTAGACTTTGTGTGAAGAAGAAAAGTCCAGGAAAAGTGGGAAAATCATCAATAATGACAAGGTAATATTGATACCCAGAAACACTAGAAACTGGAGATGTCCACACATCACAATGAAGTAAATCAACAGGAGCATTCGATACTGAACTAGACTGACAAAATGACAACCAAACTTGCTTCCCAAGCTGACAAGCATGACATAAAGAACTACAAGGCTTGATGGCGGGAATGGAAAGACGCTGAAGCGACAATGTAGTGTCCCGACCAGGATGACCAAGACGGCGATGCCAGACGTCGGAGGACACTGAGGAAGACACGAAGGCAGAGTGCGGCAGCAGAGGAATGGTGGATGCGAAGGTGTACAGATCACCCCCACTATTGCAACGATGAAGAATAGCCTTCGTTCGTAAGTCCTTCACAGAGAAACCAACAGGATCAAACTCAATAGAACAGGAATTGTCGCGTGTAAATTGGCGAACAGATAATAAATTACGTATAATGGAAGGAACATGATGAACGGTATTAAGTTTGAAAGTAGAACCAGAAGGAGAAGTGAGGGTGGCACGGCCAGAACAAAGAATGGGAACAGAATGCCCATTGCCAACCGTAACAGAGGCTGAGGAAGTAGGGGTTTGAAGGATACCGTCATCAGGAGTCATATGAGCAGAAGCACCTGAATCAACGACCCAGTTGCCATTTCCCAGCTGGAGATTGTTCATTGCAGAGATGAAGCTGGTACTATCCCAAGTGGGCTGGGCGTCAGAGGAGTACTGCGAAGAATAAGGAGGCGCCGGCATGGTGACAAAAGCCTGAGGACGAGCACCGAGGATGCCAGAGCCATGATGTCCCGTCGGCTGAGGGCGAGGAGGCATGGACCACTACCCCTGGCCAGGACTGAAGCAATACCAGGGGCCTGGAGGAAGAGAGCCGCGTGCAGGAAAGATGTAGGTGGTCGGAGGAGCAGCAGACTTGTTGCCCTTCTTTTTCCACTTATTCTTCGGCTTGGCGAAAGAAGAGCCCTCGGTGCGATAGGAACCACCAGAGCAGGCGGACGACTTGTTGGTGGTGGTGAGGAGGGCAGTCGCAGCCTCTGTTTGAGCAGCCAAGCCAAGACGCATTTCTTCTTTGAGGAGGGCCATTGCTGATACTGCTTTGCTAACTCTTCCTTCCTCTTTTCTATTATTGCCTTCTCCTTGTCAATTTGGCTTCCCGTTTGTTCTTTGAAGCAGGTTTGTAAGATATTGCTCTTAGGTAAAGCCTTTTGTTTGCTCCTTCCTTCTCATGTCATTCTTCCTCCTCAACTAGGAGAGCCAGTTGTGCCTTGCTCTTCTTGCTGAGTCTGTAGAATTTTAAGCAAGCGCATAAGCCTGTGAGGTGAGCAGCAGTTTTTTTCCCATGGTTTGCTTGCCACGCCCTCTCCTCCCATCTTGCCCTCTTCCTCTGCTGCCATTGTCGCTATCAAAAGTCAAACACCCTCGTCTGCTTCATGCCAGCATTTATGCCTGTGGTGTGTTTGATGAATTGCCTATGTAAATCGTGTTTGAATATGTAAATAATTGCCTTGCAGTAAATGCAATTGACAGTAGTGTCCATATTTCTCTACTTTCTACATCATTTTTTTATTTTTTCGTTTTGATTTTGCTACACGTTGTATGGCTTTTGTTTTTCCAGTGTCCCCTGCCTTTGGGTTTCTTGGTATGGATGTAACCATTTGTGCGTCTGGTTCGTGTGTGCCGTATGCTGCATCCATGTCTGATGAGGAATGCCTCCTCTCCTCTCAGATAAGATTCACATCTATAGCTTACTCATTTGTATTTGTTAGTATGTTTATATTCTTTTCCACTATTGTAGTTGTGCCAGTGGTGGTAGACGAGAGTCATGTAATCCTGTCATTAGCAAGTAGAAGAACAGCTATGCCTTGGGATCTTGCTGTTTTATGTACCTGCCTAACTATCCTTTTCTGTAAAAGTTTGGTCCGATGCCTATTATGTTTTTTACATAGCCCTCATTTCATTCCTCATACATGCTCTGTGAAGTTGTTTTCCTATGTTAATATTCATTGCAAATTAAAATTCACGACCCATTTTGTGGTCACCCAATGCTTCCTGCATTGTTTTGCTACGTTTGTTGCCAATTTGGGTAAGAAAAATGCAATCCTAAATATGATACCAAAGTTGTTTATTGCTCTCACCTCGATTGCTAAATCCTATATCACATTTGGCCTGATTTTTTTTGTGCACAGGGATTTAGGGTAGAGAGGCAAATACTCAATTAGCTAATCCTTCCCTAATTTCCATGTTCTTTGAGAAGAGAAGGCAACCATCTAATCTGTATGTGAAGTTCCAACCATTAGAAGTAGGCATGCTTATAGCTTTTATATTTGCTATTATCTGTTAGTTACTCTACTTGCATATGCCTATACATTATATACTACGTAGATGATGGTGGCTTGGTTGCGAGAACTTGGAGGCGGCGCTGCAGCATGGATGGCGGTGCCTGGGCACGATCCATCTTCGGGAATCTTACAGAAGGTTTGCCTATTTTTTTCCTCCAGTTTTTCCCCACACATAACAGTACTGCTTGTTTAGTTTCCAAATGGAACTTTTGTACCGTTATGATCTTCAACTGCGTATCCAATTTGCTGAATATATTCTATTCTATATTTATTTTGGGATTGATGCCCAACTGAAAAACAAACACAATTCTAGATTTTAATTCGTGTTTTTATCAAAGTTTTTGTTTCGCCTATTGACACTCTGTGGTCTTACGAGTTTATGCCTTAGTAAGTATGCAATCCTTAATTGATGGCCCAATAGTTGTTTGCCTGAGATTAGTGTTTATTAAAATAGAACTACAGGGAGGCTTTACAAGCTAAAAAGCATTTATTTCTGATGTTGGCACATTGTGTCAATTTTTTCCTATCAGTTGTGTTGACCTCAGATGTGGTTGTAGGGTCGATGATGCGCCTAGAGGGGGGGTGAATAGGCGTTTTACGAAATTTGATCGCTCACTAAACAATCGCTCTAATCAACCCCTATGACAAAACCTAATCAATTATAATGCGGAAGCGATAAACTCGGTTTTGACAATTAAGGCCTAAATCAACTAGGCTCACTACGTGCACTAACTAAATTATGTCTCTACACAAGAATTGCTAACTTGATCAACTAAATAGTACTAAGCAATTCTAATTCAAGCAATCAATAATATGCAAAAGGTAAATACTTGAATGTAAGGAGACAAGGGACAAACGATGTTTTTCCGTAGTGTTCGGAGACTTGCCGGTCTCCCCTAGTCCATGTTGAGGCTAGCCCGACCACTCGGACCGGCTCCCGCTCGAGCACCCGCCTCTTTCCACTAGTCGTGGTTTTTCACGCTCGCGCGTAGGCTCAACCCGAACCTTCACAAACTTCGCCGGGGCTTCTCACACCTCGAGAGCTCCCGCGCACGACGCCTACGCCGTCTAGGAGTCGGCAACCTCCAAGAGTAATAAGCCGCTCCTTGCTTGAACCTCACCGGGCACAACGAATGTGCTCCCGGTGATCACCTCGTGCAACACATGCACCAAGGCCTCACTCAAGTGCAACACATGCACAAGAGCTCACTCAATCACACTCCTAATTGCAACACATGCAATTAGTTCACTCTTTAGCTCAAGAACCAAATGAGAGTGTGCAACACATGCAACACCTCTCCCAAATACTCACACAAGAGCCAAAACACTTCTCAATAACACCAGCACCTCCCCACTGCCCCCCAAGGTCTCCTTTTATAGCCCACAAAGGAAAACTAGCCGTTGGGGGTCGAAATGGGCAGAATCAGGAAAATCCGGTCCGACCGGAGCCCGGCCGGTCCGACCGGTCCTCACAGACCAACGGTCGGATTTCGGACCGTTACACGGCCGGTCCGACCGCAACCCGCCCGGTCGCACCGCTGACACGGTCGCACCGCGTGCCGTCCGGTCGCACCGCCTGTACAAAACCAGCAACGCACTCGCTCTAGAAATAACACGCCGCATGGGGGCCGGTTGCACCGCCCGACCGGTCTGACCGGACCCGGGTCAGTCGCACCGCCCTCACGCCAGCCGCAAACGCCGCTTACTGGAAATTTTGCACCAGAGGGGACCCGGTCCGACCGCCCGAGCGGTCCAACCGCCCAGGGGCCGGTCACACCGCCCCTGGCAGACTTGGCTCTGGTTTTTCGCAAACTTTTCTCCGAAAATCCAAATGCTATTCTTTGAGCCTCGAGAATGATCAACACATGATCATTTACCCGTGCAAAACACATTTGCACCAATTGTAGCTCATGCTCAAAGATTCGCAACCGAATTGCGAAAAACACATTTCGCAAATCAACACCGAACTTATGCGATCAATCCTCTAGCCATGTAAGGATCAACACATGATCCCGACACTTTGCAAAACACATTTGCAAATGCCAACACATGCTCTAGGATTGAAACACATAACTTCAAGGCTCATTTGCAAAACACATTTGCACAACTTAACCAACTCCAAATGGCGAAAACACATTTCACCAAAATTCAACTCAAGATCTATTTGCAAAACGTATTAAGCAAATCAAACTCGAGTTTATGAGATTAATCCCCCTAGCTATGTGAAGGTCAACACAAGACCCGGTCAACTTGTCAACACCCGTTGCAAGCCCCATTCACATGCTCTCGGGATTCTGGACTCATAAACCTCAGTTTATTCGCACAACGAACTTGCAAATAACGCAATAAACCCATTTCGTGCTTGAGCACTACTCTTTGCAACACATGCAAAAGTCTAGCTCCAAGCAACACCAAATCAAGGTGCATAAACTCTCTAATTGCAACACATGCAATTCTCTAGTTCCATGCAACACCAAAACCAAACTTCACACCAAAAAAACAATTCAACCGTATGAGCTCTCTACTTGCAACACATGCAAGCCTTTAGCTCCATACAAACACTTAAACATCAAATCGTGCTTGAGCTCTCTCCTTTTGCAACACATGCAAAACTTAGCTCCAAGCAACAACACGGTTTTAGAAAGATTGTTTTGAACGAACCAAAACATGAAGCTTCAACATTTGCAACACATGCAAAAGTGAACTTCACGCAAAAACTAACGCATATAGCTTATCCTATTTGCAACACATGCAAATCAAAGCATTATGCGAAAACCAAATAAATATGCTCTTCCTCTTTGCAACACATGCAAATCAGAGCATAAAACAAATAACAACCAAACATAAGTTTAACCCATTCGCAACACATGCCAAATGGTTAACCCTTATGCAAAAACCAAATCCAAATAAGATTTGAGCTTTGAGTGAACGCGGGATTGAGATCATCAACACATGATGAAGCTCAAGCGAAAGAGGCAACCCCTCTTAATAGTACGGCGATTAAAACCTTAGACTCAAAGACTACAAAGTCCTTAGCCTATCTAATTATACCTTCGCCGCCGCACGCAAGCAATCCCCTTTGGGGTCTTTATGATCAACACTTGATTTCTCCCCCGGGATCATCACTCTACTCCTCTTCATCTTCGGGATCTTCTCTTGACGCCCATCAACTCATGATGCCGTCCTTGTCCCGTTCTCAATCATCCTTGGACTTAACCTAACTCACTCACAACTCATGAAAACCGTTAGTCCAAGATGCATGGTTGTCTCAATTATCTCTTGCACTCCATTAACACATAATGGATGCCTTTAGATCAATTGAGCACAACCTAAATCAATTGAAATGATTTAATTGTCTTAAGTACAATAATGCAACACATGCTTCATTATACTTAAGAACTATTCATTTGTCCTTAATTAATCACGGAATACCATCAACACATGATGAAATATTCTTTAATGATTAATAATACAAATGAACTCAATTTAAATTATCATTTAAATTGACTCTTCAAGTTAGAGTGTGAACTCCCCCTAGATATGTGCATCCATGTAATATATGGATTGGGAAACATGATGCACATTTTGTGGTTAATATAACGGAGACATTCATACTTTAACTTGACTCCAAAGTATGCACCTAATACTATAATGAATATGCATACATACCTCGGGTTTTCCATTTTTCAATGCGATGAGACTAAAAAAAGATATTCTAAATAAACAAGTTAGTCTCGATATAAGATTTGTCATTAATAACAATATCGCATTAGGGGATAAACTTAATATTAGATTTGTCATTAACACCAAAACCATAACTAATGAAGGTTGAACTTACAATCTCCCCCTTTTTGGTGATTAATGACAAATCCAAGCTTAATAAGCACATTTGGATTAAAACTAACATATCGAGAGAATTTAAGCTAATTGAACACATATGCATATTAATTCTCCCCCTTAATCATATTAAGCTTACTTTTTAAACCAAATGACATTAAGCTTCCTAATTCTCCCCCTTTTGGCATTAAGCACCAAAAATGGAAAAACTAAAAGATTAACTTGAAATACATTCTTCCCCTTTTTGGCATTTTAACTTGAGAAATAATTCTCCCTTTGTATTTCATTATTCTCCCCTTTTTACTTTAATCATTTTCTCCTTTTTGGCATTTAACAATTTCTTTCAGGGGTCATATCTAATGAAGGTCATACAAGAATTTAAAAGGATACTAATGACCTTGGCAATGAATTAGATGTTAGATACTAATTGAAAGAGATAGGCAATAAAATCCCAAATGAAAAGGATATACAAGGAATAAAACAAGTTTTCATTTGAAATATGGCCTGATACCAAAAGAAGAAAAAACTCGAAAAGAGACCATATTCGGAATTTTGGATTCCACTTTGAAGGAAGAATAAGCACTTGCAACTATGGATACCACTTGTAAAAAAAATACCATTTGTAAAGATAAGCATGAAAAACGAAGTAAGGGTATCACACGGTTTATTTGAAACAAAAAAATATTTGAATGTGTTTCAAATTTCAAATAATTCACTCCTCATTTTATTAGGCTTTGCAATTTTCAATATGATTCTCTTGAAGAATCCAACAAATTTGCCTAATAGGGTTAAACGAGGAACCCAAAAAGAATACCACTTGAGAGATTAGATACCACTTTAAATCTATCTCAAGGGTTTGCTTGAAAATCCAAAAGGGATGAGCATTTTCAAATTTTTAAATGAAGAACAATGCTCAACTTGAGATTTTCCTCTTTTGATGTATTTCAACTCATAAAGATTCTCACACAGAGAAATCTTAGGTGGTTGAACTTACAATTTTAGCTCGAGAGGAAAAATCTTAATCAAGACTGTGGGTATCGGAAAGATACTACAAAGAGGCAATAAAATACCACTTGTAGGAAATAATGAATTCAATGATACCACTTGGAGGAAAGAATCTCAATTATACCACTTGTAAGCATATGGATGAATAAATGCTCAATTGATACCACTTAGGATCAACTCACGAAGAATTGATACCACTTAAAAGAATAATCGATAACATCGATGGGTATCAGAGCAATATAAGTAAAGTAATATACTTACGGGTATCGAAAGCTCAAGATAGATCAAGAAAAATCCACACAGATTGAGTATCAGAGCACATTAAAGACATGATCTCACTTGGAAGCAATTAAGTGCCCAAAACTTGATATAAATAAACTCCCCAAGATATTCAATGAATGAATCATGGAGTTATTTGCATTTGAATTGCACAAGTTTTGTCTTTTCAAGAGATCAAGTGAAATTACGCTTTAAGATTAATTAAAGTGCTCATAACTGATACCACTTGGAAATGCCTTCAAATAAATTGAGAAACTTTTGAAATTTGCACAAAATGAACTTTGGGATCATAAGAAGCTTTTACAAAAAGAATTTTTGAAAAAGCACTTTCCAATCAAAAGATATCCCAAAGCAAACCTCGAGAAAATTCTGAAAATTCAGAACAGACCATGCCATGGCCGGTCCGACCGGAGCGTGTTTGGTGTGACCGCTCGGTCGGTGCGACCGCAACACATGCGGTGTGACCGGCCTTGACAGGTTGAAAACCCGACTTTTTGCAAATTTTGGCAAAAAATGATTCAAATGAAGTCCAATTGATTTGAAAATTTGCAGAGATGAACTTTGGACTAATTAGAGGGTTTTCCAAAAAGAATTTTCATTAAAACAATTTTATTTTCAAAGTTATGGCAAATTGCGTTTTGAGGCAAAAATGAAAATCGATTTTCACGAAAAGCCTCAAAATGCACTTCGGTTTGGATTTCATGCAATTTCTTTTTGCATGGCTTAGATAGGTGTATCAAGAATGTGTATAGCCAAGATTTATGATGAAATCCAACTCGAATGCCACGATTTGATCTATATGCCTAAATAGGCCATTTTGGTTTAAATCAAATCGTTTTTGAGCCAAATTAGATTTTAACAAAGAGTTTTCATTTTGAAAACTTGTAAAACATTTGAAATACATAGTAGAATACTTTTTCAAAACTTTTCGCAAATTTGGGCCTTTTAAATATGAATTTTGACTCTTGATCCAAATGGTCCAAATTGAAAAGGCAAAGTCAAATCCAATTAACACAAGAATTCAAATGAAGCAAGGATAAGATATAGAGGTTTGAATTTTGTGTATGAGTCTAAAATACCATTTTGGATCACAATTCTACACAAGAATTGATCCAAATGGAGAAACTCACTAAGTGCAAATAATATGACCATTATGGGTCAAGAATGGTTTTTCGGCGAGTTTCAAAATCAAATAACTTTTGCTAGGTTGGTCTTTTGAAAATCTTTTGAACACGAAAATTTTTAAGAATGACCAACTCTAGGATTTTCATTTTGGAATTATTTTCAAAATCCTTTTACTTTTAATTCTATGAAAATTATAAGTTTAAATCAAAATCAAGATACTAGTAACTAGATTTTGGAGTTAAAACTCATTTTCTTTTCAAAATAGATTTTTGTGAAGCCAAAACCTTTGAAAACATTTCAAAAACATTTGTATACATTTTTCAACTAGTTTTTCACAAGTTTACTAATAGTATACAAAATTTTGACTTTTGGCTAAATGGTTGATTTTGAATGTATATATATATGCACTTATATTAATATGGGCACACGTAAGGATGTGATACACATGAATATGAATTAACACTCCCCCTAAATATGCCACTCCCTAACTTGCTCAAGATTGCAATAAGAGAATAGATAAGAGGCGAGAGCAAGTGGCTATAACAAGTAATCTAAATTGACATTCATTAATATTGCATTATAACCTACACAAGGCTATAAGTTTAAATAATAATCAATTTAAATACTTGTTACCCGAGATGGCATTGGCTCATGATGGACTTGATAATCTTCTTGCTTGACACCACTTGTAGACAAATATAGTCCTTCCCCTCTTGAGTGAGCAAGCGTCCAATCCATCTCAATATCACCTAAAAATCTTTTAGGCGGTTTTTGGTACCCAATCCTTGTTGGGTCCGACAACGTTAGTCACAATTGATTTAGGAACCCAAATGGTCCTAATTTTAACATTATTAAATTGACTAACATGACTAGCAATGGATTTGCAATTTTTGTTACTCCTAAGCGATTTATTTGCATTGAATTGAGGAGGCTTAGGAGTTTTAGCATTCTTGACAAATCCATTCCTAGTTTGATCCTTTCTAAGCATATGATAATCATTATAATAAAGACGCTTAGAGGATCTAGCATTTCTAGCAAATGTTTTGCTATAATTATTTTTCCTAAGCATATGATTATCATGAATTTTCTTATTCTTAGGAAATATAGTGTTTTGAGCAAATACATTTCTAGAAATACTCTTCCTATGCAAATGAATATCATTTTTAGCGGGCATAGGGGACTTGACAAGCTTGGCAACCACATTGCCATTCTTGTCCTTCCTAAGCAAATAATTTTCATTAATGAGAATAGGCTTAGGAGTTATACCTTTGGGACAATCCTTACCGAAATATCCCTTTTTCCCGGCAATTGAAGCACGTCACGCTATTTGGCCCTCTCTTGACCGATTTGACTTGCTCCTTGCCAGTTTGCCTCATTGTTGGTGTTGTGGCCTTGTTATCCACTTGATTAGGGCACACGGAGGCGAGGTGGCCCTTCTTGTTGCAATTGAAGCACTTGATGTTCTTCGAGTGACACGCGTTGTGCCTCATCTTGTTATTCTCCCTCTTGGAGTTGTACCCGAGTCCTCGCTTGTCTTGAGGCGCCCTTGGCTTGCTCAAGATTTCGTCGAGGAGGGCTTTTCCCTTTACGCACCTCTTCAAGTCGTCTTCCAATTTGATGACTTGGGCCTTGATCTCATTGTTTTCCTCTACAAGGTTAGCATCTAAACACATAGAGAAACTAGAAGCTATTGAATTTGAGCTACAAGGCAAATCATCGCTAGAGGTGGATATGCATTTATTCGATGAATTGTTTGTAATTGGAATTGAGTGAGGCAATTCATCAACTAAATTGCATTGAGTGGCAATATCCACACTAGCTTTACTAAATTCCTTGAAAAGGAGTTTCTCATGATTTTCTTTTAGAACATCATAATCATTTTGAAGTGATTCATGTTCTAACTTCAAAATTTTATATTTCTTTTTCTCCTTTCCAAGAAATTCATTGAGCTCCTCTAGCATATTCATTAATTCGTCATAAGAGGGCTCATCTTCATCGTCACTCACCTCATTCTTACCTTTTGCCATGAAGCAACGAATTTTTGATATAAGTGAAGATTCGTCGTCGCTTGAGGCGGAGGTTGAGGTTGAAGGAGATGTCGGTTCATCGCTTGATGTTGAAGTAGAATCGTCAACCGACACTTCTTCCTCATTGCAATCCTCAATCGATGTGGATGACTCAAATAAGTCTTGAAGTTTAATCCACATTGCATGAGCACTTGAGAGGTTGCAAATGAGATTGAAAATATCTACGCTCACAACGCTAAATAAAATGTTAGTAGCTTGAGCGTCGAGATGTAGACATTTCTCCTCTCCTTTAGTTGGAGCAATATCATTAATTGGAGAAGAAATGCCGACATCTACGATCCACCATATTTGTGGGCTCATGGATTTAAAATGACTAATCATAAATATTTTCCATGAAGCATAATTAGAGCCATCAAATATATATGAATCGGTGGAGTGCACTAAACCTCTATTTGCCATCCTTTTTACTCTCTAAGCGGTTAAACCTAAAATGAGAGTGACCGTGGCTCTGATACCACTTGTAGGGTCGAGGATGCGCCTAGAGGGGGGGTGAATAGGCGTTTTACGAAATTTGATCGCTCACTAAACAATCGCTCTAATCAACCCCTATGACAAAACCTAATCAATTATAATGCGGAAGCGATAAACTCGGTTTTGACAATTAAGGCCTAAATCAACTAGGCTCACTACGTGCACTAACTAAATTATGTCTCTACACAAGAATTGCTAACTTGATCAACTAAATAGTACTAAGCAATTCTAATTCAAGCAATCAATAATATGCAAAAGGTAAATACTTGAATGTAAGGAGACAAGGGACAAACGATGTTTTTCCGTGGTGTTCGGAGACTTGCCGGTCTCCCCTAGTCCACGTTGAGGCTAGCCCGACCACTCGGACCGACTCCCGCTCGAGCACCCGCCTCTTTCCACTAGTCGTGGTTTTTCACGCTCGCGCGTAGGCTCAACCCGAACCTTCACAAACTTCGCCGGGGCTTCTCACACCTCGAGAGCTACCGCGCACGACGCCTACGCCGTCTAGGAGTCGGCAACCTCCAAGAGTAATAAGCCGCTCCTTGCTTGAACCTCACCGGGCACAACGAATGCGCTCCCGGTGATCACCTCGTGCAACACATGCACCAAGGCCTCACTCAAGTGCAACACATGCACAAGAGCTCACTCAATCACACTCCTAATTGTAACACATGCAATTAGTTCACTCTTTACTCAAGAACCAAATGAGAGTGTGCAACACATGCAACACCTCTCCCAAATACTCACACAAGAGCCAAAACACTTCTCAATAACACCAGCACCTCCCCACTGCCCCCCAAGGTCTCCTTTTATAGCCCACAAAGGAAAACTAGCCGTTAGGGGTCGAAATGGGCAGAATCAGGAAAATCCGGTCCGACCGGAGCCCGGCCGGTCCGACCGGTCCTCACAGACCAACGGTCGGATTTCGGACCATTACACGGCCGGTCCGACCGCAACCCGCCCGGTCGCACCGCTGACACGGTCGCACCGCGTGCCGTCCGGTCGCACCGCCTGTACAAAACCAGCAACGCACTCGCTCTGGAAATAACACGCCGCATGGGGCGGTTGCAGACCGCCCGCCGTCCCGCCGGACCGGCCGTCGCGCCGCCCTCACGCCACCATAACGCCGCATCTTGGAAATTTTGCACCGGAGGGGACCCGGTCCGACCGCCCGAGCGGTCCAACCGCCCAGGGGCCGGTCACATCGCCCCTGGCAGACTTGGCTCTGGTTTTTCGCAAACTTTTCTCCGAAAATCCAAATGCTATTCTTTGAGCCTCGAGAATGATCAACACATGATCATTTACCCGCAAAACACATTTGCACCAATTGTAGCTCATGCTCAAAGATTCGCAACCAATTGCGAAAAACACATTTCAAAATCAACACCGAACTTATGCGATCAATCCTCTAGCCATGTAAGGATCAACACATGATCCCGATACTTTGCAAAACAAATTTGCAAATGCCAACACATGCTCTAGGATTGAAACACATAACTTCAAGGCTCATTTGCAAAACACATTTGCACAACTTAACCAACTCCAAATGGCGAAAACACATTTCACCAAAATCCAACTCAAGATCTATTTGCAAAACGTATTAAGCAAATCAAACTCGAGTTTATGAGATTAATCCCCCTAGCCATGTGAAGGTCAACACAAGACCCGGTCAACTTGTCAACACCCGTTGCAAGCCCCATTCACATGCTCTCGGGATTCGGACTCATAAACCTCGGTTTATTCGCTGTGAACTTGCAAATAACACAATAAACCCATTTCGTGCTTGAGCACTACTCTTTGCAACACATGCAAAAGTCTAGCTCCAAGCAACACCAAATCAAGGTGCATGAACTCTCTAATTGCAACACATGCAATTCTCTAGTTCCATGCAACACCAAAACCAAACTTCACACCAAAAAAACAATTCAACCGTATGAGCTCTCTACTTGCAACACATGCAAGCCTCTAGCTCCATACAAACACTTAAACATCAAATCGTGCTTGAGCTCTCTCCTTTTGCAACACATGCAAAACTTAGCTCCAAGCAACAACACGGTTTTAGAAAGATTGTTTTGAACGAACCAAAACATGAAGCTTCAACATTTGCAACACATGCAAAAGTGAACTTCACGCAAAAACTAACGCATATAGCTTATCCTATTTGCAACACATGCAAATCAAAGCATTATGCGAAAACCAAATACATATGCTCTTCCTCTTTGCAACACATGCAAATCAGAGTATAAAACAAATAACAACCAAACATAAGTTTAACCCATTCGCAACACATGCCAAATGGTTAACCCTTATGCAAAAACCAAATCCAAATAAGATTTGAGCTTTGAGTGAATGCGGGATTGAGATCATCAACACATGATGAAGCTCAAGCGAAAGAGGCAACCCCTCTTAATAGTACGGCGATTAAAACCTTAGACTCAAAGACTACAAAGTCCTTAGCCTATCTAATTATACCTTCGCCGCCGCACGCAAGCAATCCCCTTGGGGGTCTTTATGATCAACACTTGATTTCTCCCCCGGGATCATCACTCTACTCCTCTTCATCTTCGGGATCTTCTCTTGACGCCCATCAACTCATGATGCCGTCCTTGTCCCGTTCTCAATCATCCTTGGCCTTAACCTAACTCACTCACAACTCATGAAAACCGTTAGTCCAAGATGCATGTTTGTCTCAATTATCTCTTGCACTCCATTAACACATAATGGATGCCTTTAGATCAATTTAGCACAACCTAAATCAATTGAAATGATTTAATTGTCTTAAGTACAATAATGCAACACATGCTTCATTATACTTAAGAACTATTCATTTGTCCTTAATTAATCACGGAATGCCATCAACACATGATGAAATATTCTTTAATGATTAATAATACAAATGAACTCAATTTAAATTATCATTTAAATTGACTCTTCAAGTTAGAGTGTGAACTCCCCCTAGATATGTGCATCCATGTAATATATGGATTGGGAAACATGATGCACATTTTGTGGTTAATATAACGGAGACATTCATACTTTAACTTGACTCCAAAGTATGCACCTAATACTATAATGAATATGCATACATACCTCGGGTTTTCCATTTTTCAATGCGATGAGACTAAAAAAAGATATTCTAAATAAACAAGTTAGTCTCGATATAAGATTTGTCATTAATAACAATATCGCATTAGGGGATAAACTTAATATTAGATTTGCCATTAACACCAAAACCATAACTAATGAAGGTTGAACTTACAGTGGTATGTTCACTTATTTTATAGGATCTAATGTACGGTAACTAGAGGTCTACAATTATTGGTTTATGTGTACCGGTTTGGTGACGGCAGTGTGTACCAGTTCGAATACATGGAATATGTTTCTGACTCCTTTGACATCATCTATCTCTATTTGTCTGCAAGATCTATGGATGTTTAGTTATGCATTTTTAAGCTTAAAATTGATAAAACAAATGATCAGTCTGGTCTGTCATCTTTTGCCCGGAATAAACTTTTAGTATTCACATTCTTTAAACATGCTCGACTGTTACCTATATGCTTCATAACAGTCATGTTAGAACATCAGAGCAATGCGTATTCAACATTTTAGAGTAATTTCTATGTGCGTCAACTGTGGTTGCTGAGTTGATCATAAAAAAAGGCATTGCACAGAGTTAGAAACCACCTTTAAACTCTCTGCTATGACTATTGGCTCAGTTCTATAGTTAGCGAATTACCAGCTTTCTCATAATGCATGCAGCCCTTATAATGACACTAGATGGCAATTCCAGTTGTTATGTTTCAAAGATTTAACGCGCAGCATGTGACTGCTTATAAGCTTATTTTAGAATGGTAATGCTTTACACTCCAGCCTTTAATGCTTTGTAATGAACATGTCTTCATATTTTCTTTTTACCTTTTTTGATCTGCTATTACTTCTGTGTTGTAGATTCTTGGCTACGGTTTTGATTGACTAGCTGCCACTTCAGAGGTAAATTACGCTTGCAGCACAACCTGTCTCCTGAATATTTTTCCTATTTGTCACGTATTTGATTTATTTCCTGTTTTTCTTGGTTTGATACCTTTGCTTTACTTTGCACTTCATACATAAGAAAACTAGCAGATGTTAGCTAGCCCCGTCAGATTAAAAAAGTTGTTGAAAACTTCTGTTCTTGAGCTGCAGAATCTGAGCTCATTGTCTTTTTTTGAAATTTTCTGAGCCAAATCACTACCTTAATTTTACATATATTGCTTATGAAATTATATTTAGAGTTTTTAGCATACTCATGTTGTAAATACCCTGTGTTCTCATGCATGCTGTACTTACTGTGTTCTATTTTGGCATGGCAAAATACTACATTTAGCTGCGCAGCCAAACAATTCTTACCCTGGATAGTTTAAAGATGGCCATCCATGGGGAAGCACTGACCACGTGCTAATTGTACAAACACATAAATTCCACGTTGGCCTTATTTCCAACTCTGTGTTTTCCAGGTGTTAGTAATATGCTGGACTATACAGAATGACTACATTTTTATTTTAAACTTTTGAAGCATTAAATAAAAGATGAAACTATATATCAACATAATATGTGAAATATGAAACTCCTTTGCCATGCTGACATCCATAGAGATAATTTGCAATGTCCATGCCTTTACTTACTCATCAGTGCATGCTATTTTGCTTTTCAGGTTGCATTTTGTTTAGACAATGTTCGTAACTTGATGCTTGCATTGGAATAAATTTTTTCCCCGACAATTCTTAATCCCCCAACTGGTAAAACAAAATCGTTGGATATGTAATAGGTCGCATTGCTACATGAGTTCGCAAATTTGGAGGGTCTGTGTCTGTCACCTATGCAGTTTATTGAACCTATAAAATGTGCACTGGTAGCAAAACTGCTGCAGGAATATTTATAGTGATTTTCGAAGATACAATCATGTTTGCCAGCACTGTTTTTTTAATGACATTTGTATTTTGTTTGAAAGGAAAAACATAATTGTATTTCATGAACTATAAGCTGTCTGCAAGCATTTAAGCAAGATTTTCTTTCCTCATTTAATCTACTAGATTATGTAGGAAATTATGTATGCAAGGAACCTCATAGAGAATTGCTGACCTCGAGCAAGTGATTTGTCTCTAATCTTCTTCTTAGGATTTCGAGGTTTTCTGTTCAAGAGGTTTCAAATTCAGGAGCTTTCGGCGGGGGTGCTTCTTGGTTCTTGGTAATGGCGCCCTTTTCTTGCGGCTCAGCGGCTGGATTTTCGGCTGTTTCTTCATAATTAGGATTTTTCCTTGCTGCTTGGGGTTTTTTTAGAGCAAGCTTTGTTGCTGGCTTATGTGCTTCTTTTGGCCTGTGGAATTGCATGCAAGGAGAAGCGCCACATTTATTGGATGCGCCGTAAAGGCATTGCGAGCAAAAAAGCCATGATGTTTACTTTGTAGGGGAAGGGGTGGACCGGTTGGCCGACGACACCTCCAGTGAACTAGCGGAGCGGTAGTAACCCGCCAGCTGCGTTGGCGCCTCTCGGCAAGGCAAAAGGAACCTCACAGAGGGTTGCCGAACTCGAGCAAGAGGTTTGCCCAGTGTTGACTTTTTTGTTCGGTTGATACAACTTACGAATCTAATTTCTCAACATGTTCCTCTACTCATGTTTGTCCCCATGATTTTGAAGTAGGACACACTGGTAGAGTCGACTACTGCAATATGCACTACTCTTTCATCAGATGTTGCTACTCTCTGAAAAGTGATAAGTTTAGCATTTAAACCAGTAGCCCTCCGGCTCTTTGTTTCAGTCCAAAAAGCATTTGGAAGATTTTGGTTTGGTGACAATTTTTGTTACCATGAAGAAAATTTGGGAATGAGAACTATTGCACAGTTGCTATTTTGATTAAACAAATGTGTTCCTTCAAGAGATACAATTTCCCAAGGAAGAAATTGAGATTGTTTTTCGCGCCTTTCTATCCAGTCTATGTTAAACAATGCACTACCAAAAGAGATTTGAAAATTGCCCTTACACGGTGTGTCGCCCTTGCGCGGCGTGGCATTGCGCGTACACATAGGATCAATTATTTTTTGTGCCGGCGTTCTGTCATAATATCGCCTTTTGTTTCTGATTATATGACATTGGCTTGATTTACCTGCTACCAACAAAAATATGCAAGAAAATATAAATTCATATAGCATATGCTCAAATGAATTGTGATATCACTCGGACGTCTGTCATCATCGACCTATGCAAAATGCGATCCGGTGATCGCTGTAGACATGCTATCCTAGCTGCTTGTATTGCATACCTTCTCATGATATATCTTTCCGGTTACATCTTGTGATATTAGCTACGGGTGCGGCATGCCACTGGGATTCCTCGCCTCCCAGGAGCCTGCGTCGCGCGCGGTCGGCTCGGCTCGATTTTTTACGCGTGTGGGTCCTAAAAAAAGCGTAATTACGTATAGATCATTCCTGTAGTTTTTTACGAAAAGGACTTTTTGATTCAGAAAAATTATGAAACTTTCGTGAAAGAGTTCTAAATAAATACCCCAAAAAAGGTAGTTACGTTCGGATTATTCCAGCTATTTTTTACGAAAAGGACCATTCGATTTAACGCAATCACAGATTCTTTGTGAGAAAACCCTAGATAAATGTAGAAAAAAACATGATTGCGTTTGTAGCCTTTCAGTCGTTTCGCGTGTTTTTTCGACGATTTAAAAAAAGCACCGCCGAAAAAAACAAAATTGTTTCTGCGAAAAAACAACGCACGTGGCGTATCACGCCGCGAAAACTATCCTAGTTGAATAATACTAGGTGGAATGGCGCGCGATGCCGCGCCCGGCGAAAAATGTTTTTTTGATGATGAAGATATTTTTTTCGGGTTTTTTGGGTGGTGAAAACATTTTTTTCGGGTTTTTTCGGTGACGAAAAACATTTTTTCTGGGAAAAACGGATCCGTTGGCAAATCCATAAGTTGCTATAAGCCTTCGACGAATCTGTGTTTTTTTAGCGATGAAGACATTTTTTCGGGGTTTTTTGGGTGGCGAAAACATTTTTTTCGGTGACGAAAACATTTTTTCCTTCGACGAATCTGTGTTTTTTTAGCGACGAAGACAAATTTTCGAAGACATTTTTTTCGGGTTTTTTGGGTGGCGAAAACATTTTTTTCGGGTTTTTTCGGTGACGAAAAACATTTTTTCTGGGAAAAACGGACCCATTGGCAAATCCATAAGTTACTATACCTGATGCACCAGAGATTCACGGACGCCCTTTGCTCTCCTCCTTCCATGTACAGAAATCATCACGATATAAGTAGCAAGGCCGTAGTTCTTCAAACACAAATAATAAAGATGCGATTAGACAAGCCTAGCATCCTGTATCCATCAATATTTTTCCTTTTCCTGATTATGAACATTGAATCTCAATATCCAATTATTACGAAGACATCCTACCAACTGCCATTTTTATTTCATCGAAGTAGCGGGATGTTTCCTGGCATCATTCCTGCTGGTGTACAGTCAACTGATGCTAAAAAGATTCATATCAACTATAGAAAACATCACGATATAACAAGCTTAATTAATTACTGAACACTTGTAACAAAAAAGGTAAACTAACCATATCAAACATTAGACACCCTAAGGTTTCAAATATCATTTTCGGTTGACATCTCAGAGGTGGCCGAAATCTAAAATTTCACTGAGATCACAGATTTTCAAACAAATTTTGGATTAAATAAAAAAAATTCAAATCCGGTTTTTTCCAAGCGATATTGTGTTGTGATAATAATTAGAGATAATCTAGTTATTTTCATTGTCTTCTTGGTCTATGTGCCACAAAGAAATACTTGGATGGAGGGAGTACTCCATAATAATATCATGGATGGGTGTTGGACTGTTGATGCTAGCAGGTCATTGTGTTGTAGAAATTGCGGTATTAGCAAATTTATCATCACATTAATCCCAAGCATAAAGAATAACTATGGATCAAAAGGATCATAAAAGCATATGCTGATATATTGAAACATGATACTTGACAATATCATAGTAAATGTACTCATAATCAAAGATATAAGCATACGCATGTTCATGAACACTAATGGAGGCAAAATAACTAGCATAAAGCTCAAGTTGATCCAAAGGTGTTCTCAAATGTCGGGTTGCCTTAAAAAGCCTTCCTCGCCACTAGGGATAAGTTATAGAATAATTTGTGACAACCTTACCTCTATTACCAATTTTTAATACTTTGCAGTTTGTGTAAACCTATACGATTGATTATCTTTCAAGCAATATGCAAGTAATAGTGAACCAACAAAAGATATGCTTATTGGAACAACAATAGAAGCTAACAGATCTTTAACACAGTCAGTCAAAGAAAGATTGACAAGAGGGACAGCCGACAAAGTAAGTAAATAGAGACAAAACTAAGCTTATGATTCACATCATGGGCATATATGAGAATATATCGATTGTGTTAATCTAGTTTTACAGGATATAAAGATGTTGTCGCAATTAGTATATCTGACCCAAATCTTCATTGAAGAGTAGCCTCTCCATATGCAAGGTCCCCAAGTCAGTAAGATTGATGGGCCCCTTTGCATAAACAATACAGAAAGTAATCACAAAAGTTTGAGCAAACTCAAAAAGCACCAACTGAAAAGTCAGTGCAGTTGGCTAGGCCCGTCGTAGACGATGTTCTAGAAAATGATATCGCCGCTGCATTGCTGCAGTAGAACCGATGAACATTTTAGAGATACAAAGCCGCAACTCCCAAAGTGAGGCAATCCACCAAGGAGCTTAGAGATGTAACCGAAGCTGCACAAAGCACCAGAACCAACTCCCTGGGCTAGGGAGATGTCTTTGCCGATCAACAAGAACAGCCGGCCTCGAAGGATTGGCTTCACTCACAAGAGGCGGCATGATGCTACCCAAACCACCACCACAGAGCCTCAAGAACCGACCAACAAGCACAGCTGGCGCACAAACACGATAGCAGAGAGGATCCCCCACACTTTGCCTTCAACCAAGATGCCTCAAATCAATGGTCTTGGGTTCCACACAACCACCTCGGATTGCACGCAATAGCGGCCTCCACAAAATGAGAGTAAAAAATGAGACCACATATTACAAGAGAGGAATGGAAAGGCAAGATCCAAGCTAGAGCTCAATCAATGTGAGTGGATTTAAAATCGGCAAAAAGGGGAAAAGTAGATGTTCTTCACTGTGTCCAGCCAAGAGGAGCACCACCATGCATAAAAGGAGCTAGGGGAACAGAGGAGAGGAGCAATGGTCGCTGAAGAGACCACACCACGCCGCCGCTTGCGGGGCAGCCGAGCCGGGGGACTTGGTTGCCGCCACCTCTCCATTTCCCCATGGCTGCGTGCTGCTCGAGATAGGGCACCGAGGTGCCTTATCTTGGCAGGCTAGGCTGGCTTGGCCCAAAAGGCCATGATGGCTCAGTTGGCCCATTACATACACACACACACACACACATTTATAACACTTTTCTTTTTCTGAAATTGGGGAAAACTCAATTTCCTCCAACACATTGTAGGCTCCAAAAAAGATTCCAGACTGTTTCCTCATTAAGCAATAATTAATGTATCCTGGAAGCTCATTGAAATGAATAGAATATCTGAGCTCCTAGATTACAGGCCTAGATATTGTACAGCAAACATGTACATTACCATAGAACTGCTTGTTTTGATGTCAACTAGGCAAAGAGATAATGTGCTTAACTTTTGCGATAAATTATCTTCTGCCTTCTATAAACAAAGTGTTGAGGAATCAAAGAAGGAGACAAATCAGGTCCAAACCACCCTTATTGTGTAAACTCCATGCAAACCATACGTAAAAGGGGACATATCAAGAATGACATACGTGTATATGCATGGCACTACACACTACGTTGAAGTTTCTTTCTTCTGGTATGGTACTGCATGTTTTGAATTCCTCTGCTGGGTTATTGCTCAAATCAGATGCACCTGACATGCACAGCACACCTCAAAAGTCAAAATATTTATGAAGTGTTAACTAATCCAGTAATCGCATAGTGCACACAAGGAAGTGTAGCAAAACAACGCAAGAAAGAATGAAGAAAGGTGGCAAGACGTGGAGAACAAATAACAAAAAAGGCTCTGCAGACAGGTAGACATACTATTGAGAATTGATGCTCAGGGCAGCCAACTAATAACATGGCAACATATTCTCGAGTCTTGAAAAAGGGAATTCAACAGCAGTATCTTGTTGGATTGGCAATGCCCCAGTATCTTGTTGGATGAGGCATCGACCTCTTCATATTCTATCATTCAATGTTTTATTGTAGATTACACATCTAGTCATATAAAGTCAAACATCATTTGTGCAATTATCAGTCGTGAAACACGTGATAATGTAGCAGCTAGGAGGCATTCAATTTCTAACTCTTTTTTGGAGCCTTCATCAGTTGCGCCTTCCATTTCTTTACGTTAGAACGTAGATCTCTTATTGTTCATGGTAAATTGTCATCATTCAGCTCCACATCAGCCTCAGCAACTTCCTCCTGGTTTTCAGAGAACGTGCTAATATCACTGCTTTTCTTATGGTTCCAACCTTCATATACTTGCTGTTGAACTTGAATTCAAATGACCCAAGGACAAATGTATCACCAGTTAGATCCTGTGGCTCGAAAGGACATCTTGGCCTGCCCTACTAACATCTTTACCAGCAAACAATGCATATGGTCCACTAGGTCCATAGAACATTCTGCACAGAATAAATTGAAATAGCTTCAGTGAAAAAATTATACATTAGCCAGTGTCAAACACAATATGTTATGCACATAAATGGTAAATGTCGTATTTGAGACAAAAAAGTACAGTGATTTTGATGACTTCAAACAGACAAAATTAATAGATAACTGTAAAATAATAGTGCAGGTGACTTTGGTGTGTAGACTCCATGGTTGCGATTTGTGAAATGGATCTAACACTAAATTAACATATACGAAAATTTTGAGTCCGAAATTGAACATGTAACCTCCCTGTACGTGAACATGTGCTCTAATCGTCCAGATGCATATGAGGGTGTGAAAGATGGAGACACAGATGACTCCCCAGAATTGTGGTTAGTATTTTGCTTTCTACGGTGCGACACATGGTGTGAAATATATAAGGCCTATTTGGGGAGCTGCGGCTGGGCTGAAAAGCTACTTTTAGTTTGCTAGGTTGTAAAGCAGTTGTAGCTGGCGGCTGTGCCTTTTTTTTATGCTGTTTGACAAACTGGTTGTTCTAGTTGTAGCTTTAGGGGCCAACCGAGCGGAGAGGTAGCAACATAGCAAAGTACAGCGGCATCTGAGTGGGGAGATGACGTTGAGACGGCTAGACGGGGTGGGAGAGGTTGAATAGACAGAGCGACAAAGGTAGGAGGTGGTCAAGTGAAGCCACAGCTGAAAAGCTTCTCCCCAATAGTTGCAGCTTTTGGAGGTGCTTCTGTTGTGACTTAACTTCCCAGCTGCAGCTATGCTGTTGCCCATTATCAAGTGCAAATGATGCTTCGGACCTACTACCACTCGCCATTGTTGACTGAAAACTGCCCAACGCCCCCAACTATTGCTTGGCACATGTTGCGACGTACCAGGACAACGTTAGTTGCTGATTATATTGTGTTTTGCGGGTGACTCTTCTTCCCTTTGAATCGTGTTAATCAGAAAACTTGTAATTCAATAGTTATTGCATGTGTAGAAAATAAGAAGGGCCAATTTGAAACACGGTAATTTTTCGGTTTTTTATGGAAATTGAACCTTTTCCTTTAAAATTCCTGACGAATTCCTGTTAAGTTAATATGATCCGAATGGCCTATACTGTCCATTCATTGACCTATCTAACACTGATGATTATGAGGGCATCGGTCGGTTATGGAAGCTCAACTTCATATTGTATTTAGATAAACCATGCCCATTGAATGTGCTTCTGCATACTATATTGGCATAACAGTTTCCAAACTACCAACAAAACAGAATACACTAATACTGGGTGCATTAGCTCTTAGAAAATTGACAAATGCTTCCAAACAAGCAGTGCACGTACTTCTTCTCCATTATTATAAATAGTAGTTACAAACCACAATTGCACAAGCCATCTCTCTTCACTTGCATCAGCCATACATCATTGGCAAATGAAATGAGGCCACCTGTGATAACCCGGGGGGTTATCAGTTTAATTAAAGTATTAATTAAACAAAGAAAGCAATTAGGCAAGAGAATAAATTGTAAGGATTAGAGAATGCCGTCAGTCCCGCAGTGAAAGGTATCGCCATTGAGGTACCTAATCTGTCCGGGACCCAAACAGGCACCTCTCGATATTTTTTGAGGTTCATCATGCGGCATTTAGACTTACCTGGTGCGATATGCGGGTATCGTTAGTGTTTTAAGTGCCAATTGACCAAAATACCCTCAGGGCCAGTAGAGCACAGTAAAGCCCTAAGGGCATAGCGGTCATTAGCCAATTTTGCCCAGGGATATAAAATCCACCAAGGCAGCCAATCCCAAGTTAGCTAACTCAGTTCTGTCTCCCATTTGCACACACAGCTGAGCCCACAAATATCCCACAAAGCTTCTAGCCGAAGCAAGCCAGCTCTCTTGCTTTCCACCCAAGAACACAAGAGCAGCCACACTAGCTTCCAGCCAAAGCACCAGCACCAACCGAAGCAAGGAGGAGAGGTGGAGAGAGTCCAGAAGAGGGGGAAGAGATCCAGAAGAGGAGGAGGAGTGCATCCAGAAGAGGAGGGTAGCAACCGAAGACAAGAAGAGGTAGCTTGACCAAGAAAAGAGCCATCTCACTGCAGCTTCATCTTCCTCAGCACGATCCACCCTCAGCCGACCTCATTCCCTCCAGCAAACCACCAGGTACCCTGTAGCCACAGTACGGGTCTCCATGGTAGCAAGTAGAAAGGGGTAGGGGGAAGCCAAATGGGGTAGAGTAGGGGTAGATCGGGTCTTCCCCAAGGGTTCTCAGTAGGTGGGATGATCATCAGGTTAGTGTAGCATCTGTTCTTCATTTTGCTTAACCCAACCCGTCCCCCATCATCATAGAACCCCTCTTCCCAAAGCAAATAAGCAAGCATCACTACTACAGAACCGGCCTTCACAACCGGTCTATCACAAGCGGTTCGGTGCGCACCGCTTGTGCTCTACGTGCCACAAGCGGTTCGTGGGCAACGGGCGGGAGGGGGTCTCTAGAAGCATCTCTAGAAGCGGTTCGTGTCTAGAACCGCTTCTAGAGATCTAGAAGCGGTTCGAGATACGAACCGCTTCTATAGGTGAGGATCGAGCGGTTCGTGTGTAGAACCGCTTGTAGAGACCCCTTCCGCCCAATAAGATTTAAACCCCATCTTCAGTAGCATTTAAACCCCATCTTCCTCCCGAGCTCGCTTGGGACAGCAGAGTGGTGGCAGAGAGAGCGATTCTTAGGGGAGTCTTGCCAAAATTTTCAATTGAGGCTATTAGCTCCGATTTAATTGTTCCTAATTAAGGTGAGTAATATGTTGCTGACATCCTTCTCACCTATATATATATATTTTTTTGTGCATTGGATGTTGAGAAATCATGTTTTGTTCTTGTGGGAATTATTAGTGTTTCTGTTGTTGGCTTATTTTTTTGTTCTTATGGTGATATATTGTTTGGTGTATGGAATGAAATGCAATAAATGTGAAACGATGAAAAATTACAAAGGTGGGGAAAAGGTAAAAAATAATTTTTATTTAGTAAAATTAAAATGCGGAATGATAGAAAAGGTTTGCATGAACATGTAACAATTAGTTAGTTTTATTTAAAAAAATGCAGCAGGATTAGAAATAATTAGTTGGCTTTAGTTAAAAGAATACAGAATGATTAAAAAAATACAAAACTATTAGACATAGTTAGGTTTAATTAAATATTGTGATAGATGTTGTTATTATTTTTATTGGCGTAGATGAACCGGCAATGGATGTACAATGCGGACCGTCGGTCAAGAGAGTTCAGAGATGGCATGAAGGAGTTTCTCGACGCGGCCGTTGCATTCTTGCCTCTAGGAAGCTTCATACGTTGTCCGTGCGTAGACTGCAAGAATGAGAAGGAGCACTCCGAACGATGGATGGTTATGAGGCATGTGATCACGAGAGGTTTCATGGCAAACTATACCTGCTGGACCCACCATGGCGAAACAGAGGCGATTCGACGGGAAGGCGATGAAGAAGACGAAGAAGAGGAAGATAGAGCTAAAAAGATGCGGACACCAATCAATACGGGTCCATGGAAGATCTGATCAACGAGTTTGGCGATGATGAGCTAGATCGGATGCTCCGTGACGGAGAGGAGAGTTCACAGAGGAAAGACAATACAAGAAGTTTGAGCATGGTAGAGGACCACGAGGCGCTTTGTACCCAAAGCGTGGATAGGGCCACAAAAAGCTGCGTACTACACTAGAGCTCATGCAATGGAAGGCCACAAGCGGTGTGTCGGATAAGGCATTCAATGGTTTGTTATCACTCGTAAAGAAGTTGCTTAGGAAGGTAACACTCTACCCGAATCACGATGAAGCGAAGCGAGTCCTCTGCCCTTTAGGATTGCAAGTACGGAAGATACACGCCTGTCTTAACGATTGTATCCTGTATCGCAATGAGTATGCCGATTTGGAGGTTTGTTCAGTGTGCGAAGAATCCCGGTATAAGGTGCAGCGTGACGATCCAGGTGAATTAGATGGGAATCGTACGAAGAAGAGAACCGCAGCCAAAGTATTGTGGTATTTCCCTGTGATCCCCCGGTTGAAGCGTCTGTTTGCTAACGAAGGTCATGCCAAGATGATGCGCTGGCATGAAGAAGAGCGTAAGGAAGACGGGATGCTTAGACACCCTGCAGATGGCTCGTAGTGGAGGAAAGTCGATCGGGCTTACCTGAACTTTGCAAATGAGGTCAGAAACATAAGGTTTGGGTTGAGCACCGATGGGATGAATCCTTTCGGTCAGTTGAGCAGCATCCATAGCACCTGGCATGTGACGCTTTGCATCTATAACATTCCTCCATGGCTGTGCATGAAGCGGAAGTACATCATGATGCCATTATTGATCGAAGGCCCGAAGCAACCTGGAAACGACATCGATGTCTACCTGAAACCATTGGTTGAAGACCTTGTGAAGTTGTGGGAGGATGGTGTACGGGTTTGGGATGAGTACAAAAGAGAGTATTTCAACCTGCGTGCATTGTTGTTTGTAACAATCAACGATTGGCTCGCTCTCATAACTGTCCGCCAAAGCTGTCAAAGGGTTTAAAGCTCGCACCTAGTGCATAGATAAAACGGATTTGCATGTACCTGAAAAACTCTCGAAAGTGTGTGTACATGGGCCACCGCAGGTTTCTTCCTGGCAGTCATGCTTTGAGGTGGAAAGGCAGTAAATTTAACGGGGGAACAGAAATTCGTGTTAAGCCTCAGCATCGTAATGGGCGACTTGTGTTTGCTATGGTAAAGGATCTGAAAGTAGTATTTGGGAAGGGTCTTGGAAGCATACCCGTGCCGAACGAGGATGGTCATGCACCCACATGGAAGAAGAAATCAATATTTTGGGACCCGCCGTATTGGGAAGTTTTGGAGGTTCATCACTCGCTTGACTTCATGCACATCACGAAGAATGTTTGCTTGAACCTGCTAGGCTACATAGATATGTATGGCAAATCGAAAGATACACTGCAAGCTCGGAAGGACCTTGAAGACATGGAGGTGAGGAGTGACCTACATCCAAAAAACAAAGAAGGGACAAAACAACTTTTTCTACATCCTGCGAGCTACACTCCAAGCAAAGAAGAAAAAAAGCATGATTGAGTGTCGAAGCAGTGTCAAGGTCCCTTCGGATACTCCTCAAATGTAAAGAGACTCGTAAACACGAAAGAGAACAAACTCCAAGGCCTAAAATCCCATGAGCGCCTTGTGTTGATGACACTGATTGCTCCGGTAGTCGCCGAGGTATCTTGCCCGAGTGGGTGCGGGGACAATCACAAAGCTATGTTCCTTCTGAGCGCCATTTCACGAAGGTTGTCGAACCAGCTAAATTGCCTAAGTTGGAGGCTGATGTGGTACAAAGTTTGGTTAGCCTCGAGATGATCTTTCCTCCTGCATTCTTTGATATCATGGTTCATCTCACCGTTCACCTTGTCAAGGAGATAGGTATCCTCGGACGGTGTATCTACACAACATGTTCCCTTCGAGAGGTACATGAGTGTCTCAAGAAGTACGTCCGTAACCGTTCGCGTCCGGAAGGCTGCATTGCTGAGGGCTACGTGACGGAGGAGGTGATAGAGTTTTGTGTTGATTACATGAATGATCTAAATCCTATCGGCGTCCCCATATCACGACACGAGGGGAGGCTACGGTGCAAAGGGACAATAGGAAGGCAATCAGTTGCATGCAATGATCTTGTTGCATTCAAGCAAGCACATTTCACTGTTCTAAAGCAATCAACTATAGTCGCCCCCTATGTAGATCAGCACAAGAGTGTCCTACGTCGCGAGTTCATAGGGAAGACAGAGAGTTGGATAACCCTGAAGCACATGGATTCTTTCGGCAGCTGGCTACAGAAGTACATCCTTGAGGAAGGGTCAAACGATGAACTATTGCAACGCTTGGCTCGGGGACCATCACAAGAAATCGTGACATTCAAGGGTATGAGATCAATGGTTACACATTCTACACGGATCCTAGGATAACAGGAGCACCAACGAGCAATGCGGTGTCAGTATAGACGCCAAGACAACAATGGCGAGTTGGACACATATTATGGTTTCATAGAAGAAATATGGGAGCTCGACTATGGACCTCTGAAGGTCCCTCTATTTAAGTGCCAATGGGTCAAGCTGACTCCAAACGGTGTGAAGGTCAACAAATACGGCGTGACAACCGTGGATCTCATAGAAGTCGGCTATAGGCGCGAACCGTTTGTTCTCGCGAACGATGTGATCCAGGTCTTCTATGTAATGGACATGTCAAGCAAACCTAAAAAGCAGAAGGACAAGCAAAAGGTAATGCCAAAGCGACATGTGGTTCTCCAAGGCAAACGAAGGATTGTAGGAGTTGAGAACGTCACCGACGAGGAAGAGTATGGTCAGTTTGACGAGCTCCCTCCTTTTACAGTTGATGTCGACATAAATGTCCTGCGTGATAGTGATGTCGATGCTCCTTACATACGTCACGATCATAACGAAGGAACAATTGTAAAGACGAAGACTTAAGATGTACTACTTGTATACAAATTATTCCATATGATCATGTTGATATTTTGATGTTTAACATTGCTTGTACATAATTTCTACAAAATTATTTGTACAAAATTTAAAATGAAAACAAAGCCTGAAAACCAGTTGTACAAATTTTAAAATGAGAACAAAGCCTGAAAATTTATATCCACTCTATGGAAGGATTGCATAAATTTTAGCATAACTAAAAAAAGAAATTACAGACATACAAAGAGAAATTCAGCTTAGCATAGTTAGCTCATAAATTCCCATACAAAAACCCCAAAAGCAGTGTGAAATTTACAACATTACAATGATAGCTATATTAACTAAAAGGAGCAACATTACAATAATAGCTATATTAACTAATTTCTTTAGCATGTCCTCTACTCTTTCCATGCGTTTTTCTAGCTTTTTAATACTCTTGTTGTCATCAGAAGCAGCCGGATGTGCATCTCTCTGGCTTGCAACAAGATTAAATGTTCTGACCGTCGGCCATCATCACTTGGCGACAAATCTTCTTGTAATGCAGCAATTTGCATTGCAAGATTTTCAAGACCATGGTGGCTTTATCATTAACGCTAATCTGAGACATGCTGTGCCCTTCAAACAGAAAGAATGGAACGGAAGGTGAAAGTCAATGAATATGAACAAATGAATAACTTCAATCAAAAACTTACCGACATATTCGAACACTTCATGAACACTCGGGATGGATTCTTGGATGTATGGGAGGTGAACACATTTACAAGATCTCCGCATCGAGGACACGATAGCTTCATCCGCAATGCCTCTAGTTGTCTCTTCGTCTCGCCATTTGATGAAGCCGTCGACATGAATTAGTAGCTTCAAAGAGTGAAACAAATTAGCATGAACAATGTTTTTTCATTACTCCAACATCAACATATCAACAAAACTCCTTGTGGGCAGTTCACCGAACACCTTGTGGGCATGAAAACAGAGAGCAGGAGGGAGCGCGCGACAGAGAGGAGGCGCTCGGGGACTTAGAAAATTTGAAGGTGTGGGAGAGTGCATGTGGCCATGTGGGGACTTAGAGAATTTAAAGCTCTACCCACTTCTACAAGAGGTTCATAATATAAACCGCTTGTAGAAGTACCATCTACAAGCGGTTGGTATTACGAACCGCTTGTAAAAGGGTCTCTACAAGCGGTTCGTAATACCAACCGCTTGTAGATGGTACGCCTACAAGCGGTTCTTAGTGTACCGCTTGTAGAAAGTCGCTGATAAAAAAAAAAAGAATGGCAAGGGGGCGCGAGCGGGGTTCGAACCGGGGTGGACGAGCCCGCACACTCAAACGCCACGCGCTAGCCAGGGGGAGGAGAGATCTTATCGAACTATATGGGCACCGTATTCTTTTGAATATTATTCGGTCAGCACTTTTACAAGCGGTTGGATTCCAACTGTGGAGTAAAAACCAACTGTGTAGTAAAAACCAACTGTGTAGTAAAAACCAACTGTGGAAGACCAATAATTATCGACTGACTTCAATCCAATAATTGTGTAGTAAAAAACAAGACCAATAATTGTCGACTGACTTCAATCCAATAATTGTGTAGTAAAAAACAAGACCAATAATTGTCGGATTTCAATCCAATAATTGTGTAGCAAAAGTCTGAGTTCAATCCAATAATTGTGTAGTAAAAACCGAACTCACTTCCACAAGCGGTTGGTATTAAAAACCGCTTGTGCAAGTCATCTCTACAAGCGGTTGGTAATACCAACCGCTTGTGGAAGAGATTCTACAAGCGGTTGGTATTACGAACCGCTTGTAAAAGTGCTGACCGGAAAATATTCAAAAGAATACGGTGCCCATATAGTTTGATAAGATCTCTCCCTCCCCCCTGGCTAGCGCGTGGCGTTTGAGTGTGCGGGCTCGTCCACCCCGGTTCGAACCCCGCTCGCGCCCCCTAATCATTCTTTTTTTTGTCAGGCTCATTTACAAGCGGTTGGTAATACCAACCGCTTGTAGAAGTCCTATTTACAAGCGGTTGGTATTACCAACCGCTTGTAAAAGCCCTTCCACAAGCGGTTTTTAATACCAACTGCTTGTAGAGGTGACTTCCCGGTATAAGAACGTCAACAGACCAAATTTTCAAAGTCCCCGCGCTCAGACCACAAATTTTCTAAGTCTCGCGCTCTCGGACTCCTCAGTGTCTCACCGCCGCCTCCGTCCAGATCCCGCGCCGCCGTCCTTGTCGACGCCGTCGGCCTCGTCCGCCACACCACCATCCTAGCGCCACTCCACCCCCGGCGCCACTCCACCATCCCGGCGCCACTCGACCCCGCGCGGGCGTGACCTCGTCACCGCCTCCTCACCCACCTCGCCGACGCCTCTGCCACGAAGCCGCCGCCGCGTCCTCAGCCACCAAGCCGCCGCCATGCCACCATTCCACCCGGAGGACAGTGGTATAGTCCCGCGCGCTCTCCTCCTCCCTCTTTATTCTGCTGCCCACAAGGTGTTTGACTAAATGCCCACAAGGTTTTTTGTGTGTGCTGAAGGCTGCGATTTCTCATCTGGAGATGGATGTGTTGCTGGTGCTGGTTTTGCTGGTGTTTTGTGATCTGTGATGTGAAATGAGTGTTTTCTGATCTGTGATGCTAGTAGAAGCTAGATTTCTCATTAGCTACACATAAGTTTGCTTTTCTGTACATGAACCGTAGAATTTAATTTAACAATTTATTATCCTTTTCCTTTTTGATTCCAGGATGCTCTTTTAATTGGTCATATATTTAGTAGTAGAATGTTGTTTCATAGATATCAATAGATGCTTTTTTTTGTTTTTACCATTCACCTTACATGAACAAAACTTGAGTTAGAATCCTCCTCTTTAAACAACTTGAAGTGAATCATACCTAACCCTTTATCATACAAGCGGTGTAGTTTTCTTCTTCTATGTGAGCAAGATAGAACCACTTTTATTGTAATGTTTTTGACAAGGTGTTTTTCCCCTCAAGGAAGATGCTTGGCTCTGCCTTTTGTGCCGGATTACACATCGGATGATTCCTTTCGAAGGCACTCAGATCAAACATATATGTTCCACTAGCAAGAACTGATGCAAAAGGGGCCTAAGCAAGTGCCTAATGTTTAGCAATGTTTGTATTGAAACTTAAAACTTAAAACTATTATTGCTTATTTGCTCAATAAAAAAAATAATGAATCACACGGTTACCACACTGCATGTCATCATTTCCAAAAAAATGAAATAAGGTTCTAAATCCACAACTAGAATGGATTTATAACGTTATTTCATTTTTTGTAAATGATGGCATGCAGTGTGGCACCGTGTCATTCATTATTTTTTTATTGAGCAAATAAGCAATAATATATGAATTGTCAATTGTATATGTATCATGTGAAATGTGTAAGTATATGTGAATTGTCAATTGTATATGTATCATGTGAAATGTGTAAGTATATGTGAATTGTCAATTGTATATGTATCATGTGAAATGTGTAAGTATATGTGAAATGTCAATTTGTATATGTATCATGTGAAATGTGTAAGTATATGTGAAATGTCAATTTGTATATATATCATGTGAAATGTGTAAGTATATGTGAAATGTATAAGTATGTATCATTCTTATTCCACACTAATATGATTTTCAAAAAAAGTCCTGCAAGTTCATGCCGAGTACTTAAGCATAGGATGTCACGAGTAGTCAGATCAATGAAGAAGAGGAAAGAGGGAGCCATTTGGACACATGCTACGCAGAAAGAAGACTTAGTTCTAAGTCTCTTTTAAGCTTGCATGCTTCCTCCGCTCATCTTCTTCATTGATCTTTGAGTACTTACCTGACGATACTTTGAGATAAGTACATCGGGATCAATTCTTGAACTTGCAGGGGCTTATTTTTTAAAAAATCATTTTAGTTTGAGAAGCCTGGCTGCAGGAGAGCATCCGATATGTGTGAAATGTGTGAATTGTCAATTGTATATGTATGTGTGAATTGTCAATTGTATTTTTTTATTAAGCAAATAAGTATGTGTGAATTGTCAATTGTATATGTATCATGTGAAATGTGTAAGTTTATGTGAAATGTATAAGTATATGTGAATTGTATATGTATCATGTGAAATGTGTAAGTTCCCGCGCTCCCTCACACCTCAAAGAGTTAAAATTCTCAACAATCTTGTCTTCATATATAATCTAAGCCTCGAGATTTGCTCTACTCTAGATGGCGACACCAAGACGTGGTGACCCGGCTTTCGATGACGCGGAAAATCTGCTGTTCGAGACCATTGCGCTGGGTAGCATCTTAGCCAATGAGGCCGTTAACACTGTCGTGGAAAATCGTGATGGTGCTGCTGACGCTGCCGATGAGGCCGTTAACACTGATACGGAAAATCGCGATGGTGATGTTGACGCTATCGATGAGGCTGTTAACACTAGTACCGAGGTATACTCTTACCCATTATAAAATCACCGTGAACATGTTAATTATTCTAAAATCATTCATATTATATGTGTTTGTGTATCCAGCCCGGTACCTCATCGACCACCCAGTCCGGAATGAACCGAGGACCTAACAAGAAGCCTTCGACAAAGTACGTGATAACTGAAGTGGGCAACGACGGGAGTGTGCTAGCCCCGGAATCAGCAATTGGCCCTTTCAACAACGCTTGCGGCTACCACGTGAGGGATCACGTCCCAATCAAGATCCGAAATGGGTCAAGTCCTGCAGCTACCAAGGCGCGCTGGAATGATATGAAGGAAAATTTCACTTTTCCGAAGGATCTGAACGAAGGCCAAGGGATGGGCTTTGAAGAAGATGGCAACTTCCTTTCAGCAGTGGAAGTCGTCCCTCACCCGCAAGTACATCGACAAAGGAGAAAGGCCAGACTTCAATCAATTTCCTAAGCTGGCCGATCATTGGGATGCTTTCGAGGAATACTAGCGGTTGGATGCAGGACAGGCCGCGAGAGATAAAAACAGGGTGAATGCCCAGAAGAAGAAATACCACCACCATCTCGGGACCGGTGGTTACATCAAGGCTGCAAAGAAATGGGACAAGCGGGAAGAGGAACTTCGGCAGCAGGATGTTCTACCTGAAACTGAGAATTGGGAGCCCCGCCTGCGCAATTGGTTCTTGGCTCACGGGGGCAAACTTGCTGATGACGGTAGCTTGGTGATGGCACCGACAGTCCAAGAAGTTGGTGAAAGGATTGTACAAGCCATCGAAAGGACTTCGGTCAGATCCTTGCCGACGGACAGGAGAATGACGAGCTAACATATGCCCTTCAAAACCACGAGCACCGGGGACGGACACAAGGTTTCGGAAGGTGCCATGGAGGCACGGCTTTGCCAAAGACTCAATCACTTACGGGAGCGGGGCGAAGCAAGAGAGAGATCGAGGTAAAGTGGGCGATTGGAGGAAGAGCTTAGAGCTACGAAGGCTTCCATCGATGTCACAGTCACGCAAAAGTGTCAAAGCAATCAGCCCGCCAGGAGCACTACGTTCGACCGATGTTTTGGCGGCGCGGAATCCGTGATCATCCGACCGGGCAAAAAAGCGATTCTTGGCGTCGCCGCGGGTCCCTATAGCGAGCGACCCGCAGCTCGTCATCCCGTGGACAACATCAAGGTTCGCCGCCGGTCAGGCGAGCTACACATTGATATCGTAACCTCACCTTCAAGGTGGCTTACGGCATGGCTTATCCGGTGGAGGCGGGCGGACATTCCATCGCAGCGATACCCTCCGGATACTCGAAGGTCACGGTGGAAGAGGTGGTGGGGGCTTGAAGATCTCGTGCTCGAGATTGCTGGGGGCGACGACGTGACCAAGCTTGGACAGGCCCTCCATGGCACATTCATCCTCTGGCGCAAAAAGCACATCATATTTCCAGATGGAGTGGAGGTTATATCTCCAGCAAGAGAGGCCCCACAGTTTGAGCCAACTGCAGGAGCAAGCATGCCTCCTCCACATCGACAACCCACGACTCTCTCGGCGTCGCTTTGACGCAATGCTTCCCCGGTGGTCCAGGCCACGCCTTCTCCACCTCCCGCTCCACAAAGAAGCCCGACTCCGCCACCACCGCCACCGCCTGAAAGTAAGAAGCACCCAACATCTCCTGTCACCACGCCTCCAGCATCTCCCTCGAGGAAGAAGCTCGATGTCAGAAGGAGGATCCCAGACTAGCACCTCCTCCCACGAAGTCGGCATCCGTGACCAGAGAATGTCAAAGGAACCGCCAAAGAGGCCATATGATCTCGATCATGAGGAGCTAGTCACATCCGTAAAGACGGATGTGGCGTGCAACTTGCGCCAAAGAAGCCAGAGCCCAAGGTTAAAATAGATGAAAAAACTGTGAAGCACTTTCAGTCATGCGGAACGGCGCCGCCGCCTGTGATGAGCGACTACAAAAGGACAATAAGAAAGGCTGCAGTGACAAATACACGGGCTCTGTCGGCGGCAAAGAAGAAGAAAGTGGAAGATCAGCAGAGTGCTCAACAGTTGAGGGAAAAGGCATTCATGAAGGAGGCGGGACTCAAATCAATAGACCAGGAACTTCCAGTGGCACCAATCAAATGGCAGTATAAGTTGGGCAAATCGCTAATTGATCCAAAAGATATAAAAGATCTCCCAACCAAGATGCGTCAAATGCATGAATGGTACATGGGAAGGGCATCTAAAGGAGAGCAAATGTTCCTCCTCCGTTTCCAAGATGAGTATTTCTTCCGCGGGGACAACACAGAACTATGGCTGGAATTCGAAGACTTGTACCATGTGTACCAAGGAGACGAGGTCAACGTGTCTTTCATGTCCTGCTGGTGTCTGTAAGTGTCGATCTACTAAGTTTACCGTTTGCTTCCTCTCGCACCACAAAATTGAAAATCTAATTAACTTAGTTATCCCTTCTTATGTAGAATGGAGATACAACGATGTAGAAGATCGAGCAAAGCGAGCGTTGGCTTCATCGACCCGAGATTGTCAACGAGAAAGTGCGGTCGTCGACAAGCAAAAACCGCTAGTTGAGGCATACCTTTTGCATGCAATGTTGAAACAAAGACTACAAACCGTACATACTTCTGCCCTTCAACTTCAAGTACGTGTTCTCACAGACCTCTTGTTCTTGTATTTCTTAAGCCATTGATAGTACGATTAGCTACTTACGCATATGTTGCAATATACGAATAGGTTTCACTAGATCCTTCTAGTCATCGAGCTTGACAACGGCAGGATTATAGTTCATGACTCAAGAAGGAATCCAGTCCAAAAATACCAATGGTTCATTAACGTCCTTAACAGGACATTTGCAAAGTTCAAGAAGAAGCAAAAAGGAGAATTCAACAAAGAATTCGAAGTCATAGTAAGCACTCGGGTACGTACTACAAAAACTATTATTAATATACATCGCCATATCGGTTCTTCATCGATATTCGAAATTTCTCCCGTGAAGGTTAAACGCCGACTACCGAAACAACTTATGTGGCTACTACGTGTTCCACTATATTCAAAGTTTTATCCATGGCGATGGCAGAACATTATGCCGAGGTTCAGTATATGCATGTCAATTTGTTAGCTACAACTTACATTTCAATTAATTGCATGTGATCGGATATTTATATACTTCCGCTTAATTAATTGTCATTAACATCGATGAGCACGTTAACGTGCTCCCGCCTCACCGGGTGCGTGCACTCCAAGAACAACTCATCGGCTTCATTGTCGACGAGGTTGTATCTCCAAATGGCGAGTTCCACGTAAGGTTTCCTGCGTTGGACACCGCTGAACTGATGACGACATCCACGTCGACCAAGGACATAAAGAGTGAAGCATGCAAGAAATGAGTTCGATAATCATTTTTTTCATCATTCAAACTTGTAAACGTCGGTTGCATGTATGTATTTGTCCATTTTTTACACTATTAAGTTCGTTTTTTTCTGTACTGAGCTAGCTTGTGAACATGTGTACGAGTATGCATATGTAATATATATTTAATTGCGCAAAAAACTGCTCCACTCATATTTAATTTTATGGTAAAAAACGATATACAAAAACACCGGAAGAACATATTCTATAATACATATAATCAAAAACTCTCTCCACAAGCGGTTGGTGACTCCAACCGCTTCTGGAGTGCTGCTCGCCACAAGCGGTTGGTAAGACTAACCGCTTCTGGATATCCTTATCCACAAACGGTTTGTAACAAGAACCGCTTGTGAGTCCCCCGACGTGGCGGCTCCACTGGCCCTCCTGAACACCTTTCCAACCGCGGTGCGTGCCACAAAGCGCAGTTGAACAACGCTTGTGATACCCGACGGGTATCACACGCGGTTGCTTAGAAGCGGTTATAAAACCGCTTGTAAAGGGGGTTACGAACCGCTTGTCATAGTCGGTTCTGTAGTAGTGCATCAACCAGTAAAAATGCAAGAAATGCAAATGGGGGTGGAACCCTAGCTGTAGAAGGGAGGGGGAAGGGAGTGGCAACACCTGATGCTGTCGGCCAGAGAAGGGGGGGAGGCGCAGGGAGGAGCTGTGCGCCAGAGGGGAGTGCGCCTGGGAGAGGGAGATCGCCAGGGGGAGCTGCGGCCAGGGGGGAGTGCGCCTGGGAGAGGGAGATCGCCAGGGGGAGCTGCGACCAGGAGGGAGGAGGCGCAGGGGGAGGTGCGCCTGGGAGAGGGAAATCACCAGGGGGAGTGCGCCCGAGAGGAGAGAGCTAGGGGAATCGGTAGGAGCAGTGAGGAAGAAGAGGGGCAGCCGAATGGCTATCAGCCAGAAAAGAAAAGGCAGAGGAGAGAAAAGAGAAGGCAGGGAAAGAAAGAAAAGAAAAGAAAATAAAGAAAGAATAGAGAAAGAAATGAGGAGAAGAGAAAAGAAGAGAAAAAGGGTTAGAAAAGTAAATTGCATCGCGGACCGCGTCGATTCTTGGAATTGAATTGCGGATCGCGTAAAAATCTGACAACTGGCATTAATAAATTTTGCATAGATAAAACTGAACGACAGATCAGAAAATTGGTTGGACACCAAAATAATTAATCCTTAACAGCCATAATTGTATAATCTGCTTTCAGGGCTCGACCTGAATCTGCCAGTCAACCGGAACCCACCTTCGAGCGAGGTCGATCCGTCAAATATTATTCCAGGCAAGATTTCCTTGAGCATCATTGCTAAATGCTTTTTAATGCTTTTTACTTAATCATATCCTCACTGCATCAAAATGTATTCTTTTTAAATGAGGCTGAAATGGAATTATGAGAATGGTAAGGTGGTGAATGAAAGGGGATGGTATATGGTGTTGGTGTTGGAAATGGAATGGGTGAGTTGGTTTTGGTATATGCTGATGAGGTGTGGTTGTGGTGAAGGAAGTGGTTGTGTGGTGTTTAGATGTCCACGAATGGAGTCATGGATAATATATTAGAATTTAATATGGTGGGTAGAGGGTGCAGGAGAAGATGGCGTGGATATGCCTGGGTGTGGTGATACCCGCTGCCGGTGGACCCTCTATATAGGCTATAACATAAGGTTAAACCCCTACACTCGGGTAATGAGCCGTATTTTAGTACCAACCATAGCGAGATAAATCGCTGTCAGAAAAGGTTGTCCTAAGAAAGTGTTACGGTCTCCACATTGGGTAAGTGTAGTTATTAGAGCCAAAGTCTGGGTATGCCGGAAGGCCCAGATGAGAAAGCTGATTAATGTGGATATATATTTTAAGCCACGGTGGAGTTACCTTGGTTGGATATCGGGGTGCAATTGTATGATGAGTAGTGGAATCACTTTGATAGGGATTCCCTCGAATACAGGGTTGGAGATCTAGCATTGGATTAGTGATAAACGTTCTGGAGCCTCACATGTTGGGGCCGTTATGGGTAAAGTGGTACGAACCTGCGCAGGGTCAAAATCTTGAATTCAAGCCTGTCTCCTGGATTGGAGGCTACAGAAGCTAAGTCTGTCTCATATACGGGTGCTAGTAGTCGATTTTCAATAATTAAAACTTCCAACCCTTAAAGAAAACTAAAAACTTAATTTCGTAAACTCATATTTGGAGGGAAGAATTGGATGGAGGAGAAAATCATCGTATTGCATTCTGTTATCTAATGCTTGCTGAGTACGTTGTACTCACTCTTGTATTCCCCCTTTTCTAGAAGGAGAGTCTGATGGATCAGCGTTTGAGGCCAGTGAGGAGGCCTATTCTCGTGCTCGTTCGTGTTATCGGGAGGATCCTATGAAGGCTACTTCTACTCCGACTACTACCAGGAGGGCTAGAAGATTCTATAGACTAATCTATGTCCCTAGGAAGTATTAGTATGTATGGGTAGTAGTGGGATCTTTTGCTGTGTCCAAGTACCACTGTAATATTATGTAATGGACATATAGCCAGCGTGGCTTGCAATGAATATATTGTCATTCAGTCTCTAATTATTGTTCTGCTGTAACACTCTGAACACGGCATAGTAGTCGATAAAGCATCGGTCTTCCGATGTTTTGCTGGCGACTGTGTCGAGATTCATGTAATTAACTTAGGGAGGTGGCAGTGTTACTGTCGCAATCCCTGGGCTAATTATATGGGTCACCACAGGTGGTATCAGAGCAATGGTTACGAGAACCACGCTCATATAAGTAGAGACTGATAGGGTTATAAGGAAAAGTCTGACTCTAGCTATATTGCACTAATACTGTAGTGACTCTTAACTTCTTCAAAGTTTAAGCTATCTTACCCACTGCTTAGTTATTTTTCTTAAAAATTAGATGATTGCTTCCAGTAGACCCTTTTGAGTGGTTGTATGCATGATGTGCCTGTTTCAGTACCCATGTATGGTCTTCTATGTTATCTTTATTTAATTGTTGTCTTCACTTAGTGATTAATTGTTGTATCTTCTTCCTTAGTTGCATAAGAGTTGGTATATTCAGTAATTCTTTCATATAGTTATAACTAGAAGCATTCATTTTCTCAGAATGTATGATTAGCATTGCATATGTGGCATCAGCATCATATAGACATAGTAATAATCTGAGTAGCATTCTTTAAAATTGTTGCATTGCACATGTAATAGTCTTTTCTGTGATTAATATAAATTAAAATAGACTTCGAGAGTAAGCATGTTACCTTTATTTGCATATCCTTCTAGTGTATATGGCTATATATAAGTATAGTTAGCTGGACTACAGCACATAGGAGCTAAGGACTAAGGAAACGGACCCGGACCCGTTTGTCCGTGGCGTCCCTGGATGCGTGGCTCCATGGCGTGCTCGAGCGTGGGGTCTCGAGGAGTTCTTGGTGCTCGAACACCAAGTTTGTTTTTCGTTTATCTTATATAGACGTAGATTGTTGTTCGAAGTGCAACTTCGAAGAGTCCTTGGTACGATGAAACCAAGTTATTGCTGATGATTTTATCTGGATCTTGTTGGATTTCATGGTTCTTCTATAGATAGGGCGGCCTGAGTGCGTTAATCTCAGGGAGTTCCTGCTACTCGGAATGCAGGATTGTTTTCGTTTGTTAACTTGCCTTTTCATGGTTCTTCCTCTGAAGCGTAGATAGCATTTACATTTTGTTTCTGTAATGAAGTGGTGAAAGAGAGCGTATACTGGTGCCTTTCCTATGCTTTAAAATCTGGACTTGTAAAAATCTCTCTTACAATGCAATACCTCTCATCCCACAAAAAGGTTGCTAATAAAATAATTGTCCAACCGCTTACTTTTAGGTTGTGTGCGTTTTCTTTTGCAGGATGTCAGACAGAGAGCTAGTGGAGCAAGACCTGATTCTGAGGCTGGGTTCTTCATCCAATCCTCCAATTCCTCATGGACCATCCTCAGCGAACCTCCAAGATCTTAATCAACCCCATCCAGTGGAGTCTAGGCAGCCAACTCCACCTGCAGGAACAGCCAGCACATCTAGAACTCCAGAAAATCAGGACCAGTTGGAAAGAATGTTTACTTATTTCGAGAATGCTAGAAAAGAAGCTCAAGAGCGCCATGATCAGGTTGTGGAGACTTTTCTAACTACTAGAGTTCCTGGAACCTCCCATCCCACCAGAACCAAAGTCACCTTAGGGGAGTTTCTTCATACTCACCCTCCCACATTCTCTAGAGCCTCAGAGCCCTTAGATGCTGATGACTAGTTGCGGGAGATAGAAAAGAAATTGAACACTGTGGGATGCTCCGAGGCAGAAAAGGTTCAATTTGCAGCATATCAGCTTACTGGTGCTGCAACAGCTTGGTGGTCAAACTACTGTTGTATGCGCACCGGCGAGCAACCCATAGTATGGGCGGAATTTTCCTCTCAATTTCGCAAGACTTATATTCCTTTGGGTGAGATGGAGATAAAAAGGCAGGAGTTCTGGGACTTGACCCAGGGAAACAGGAAGGTAGTGGAGTACCTTAGCAAATTCCTAGAACTGTCTCGCTATGCTCCTGGGGAGACAGACACAGATGCTAAAAAGATCTTTCATTTCAAGAAAGGCATGAATTCCTTCATTCGTGCTCAACTTGCACCTCTTAGAATTACTGAATTCCAAGATTTTACTGATAGAGCTAGCACCATAGAAAATGAGCACGCTCAATTGAATGAGGAAAGAAGGAAGAAGGCTAAATTTGATCATAGTTCACCTGTCTATAGTCAACCAAGACCTTTTAGGCCTCCCATACCTAACAGGGGTCCTATGTTCAGACCGAGGGTAGCACCCTTCGTCCCCCACCCAGCTAGCTTGCCACCTAGAGCTCCAGTGCAGTGTTATGGATGTGGCGGCCAACACTATATTGCTAACTGCCCTCAAAATATAATCAAGTGTTTCAATTGCGGGCAATCAGGACATAAGAGGACTAACTGTCCTCATCCAGCTAGACCGGCAGGGCAAAACATTCCTGGATGGCCTCAGAACCGTCCACCAGGCATGGCACGTGGACATGGAAATCCCAGCTCTGCTTCCTCGAAGGATTCAACTCGAGGAGCTCCGTCTGCAGCATCAGCTCGCCTGAATAACATCACAATGGATCAAGCTGAAGGAGCTACTGACGTGGTCACGGGTACGCTCCTTATTCCCCCGTCTAAGGGTGCTGTATTATTTGATTCTGGTGCAACACATTCTTTTATCTCCAAGAAATTTACAATTCAGCATAGACTAGAATGTGTGCCATTATCAACGCCTTTAGGGGTTAGTACACCCGCAGGGATCATTCCAGTAACCTTGATTAGAAGAAATCAAATGATAAACATCCAAGACATTCCTTTCTTAGCTAATCTTCATGTCATTGATTTATCTGAGCTAGACATTATTCTGGGGATGGATTGGTTATCTAAGAATGGAGTCAATATAGATTGTGAGTCAAAAACTGCATCCATAAGAAAATCAGATGGGAGTCGGATTCTGTATCAAGGAGTTAGAACAAATCAAGTTCCATCCTCATCCAAGCTTAATCGTATCTCATCTCAAGATTTGACTACCATTCCAGTTGTACAAGAATTTCCTGATGTCTTCCCTGAGGAACTGCCAGGTATGCCACCTGATAGGGAACTAGAATTCTCCATAGAACTTATGCCTAGATCCACTCCCATAGCCAAAAGGCCGTACCGAATGAATCCACCAGAATTGTTTGAACTTAAGAAGCAGTTGAAAGAATTGGAACAGAAGGGATTTATCCGAGAAAGTGTATCCCCGTGGGGAGCACCAGTTCTATTTGTAGAAAAGAAGGATGGTGGGATAAGATTATGCACCGACTATCGAGACTTGAACAGCGTCACTATTAAAAATAAGTTCCCACTTCCTCGAATAGATGACCTATTCGATCAGCTTAGAGGTGCAGGTGTCTTCTCTAAAATTGACCTTCGCTCAGGGTATCATCAAATTAAGGTCAAGCTAGAGGATATAGAAAAGACTGCCTTTGTATCCAGATACGGTCATCATGAATACACGGTTGTCCCTTTTGGATTAACCAATGCTCCCGCTGTATTCATGAACTTGATGAACAAGATTTTCATGAAGTGTTTGGATAGGTTTGTAGTGGTGTTCATAGATGACATCCTTATCTACTCAAGAAGTGAAGAAGAACATCAAGAACACTTAAGGACAGCCCTGCAAACCTTGAGAGAAAATCAATTGTATGCCAAGTTTAGCAAGTGTGAGTTTTGGTTAAAACAAGTGTCTTTTCTTGGTCATGTCATCTCTGGGAAAGGTATAGAAGTTGATCCATCCAAAATAGAAGACATCAAGACTTGGAAACGTCCATCCAATGTAACTGAAATTAGAAGTTTCCTTGGATTAGCCGGATATTATCGAAGATTCATTAAAGGCTTTTCTCAAATTGCTTCACCTAACACTAAGCTGCTCAAAAAGGATAATCCCTATAACTGGACTAACAAGTGTGAAGAAAGCTTCCAGAAACTAAAACAGCTCCTAACCTCAGCCCCAATCTTAACTGTGCCAGAAAATGGAGAAGAATACATTGTATATTGTGATGCTTCTAAGTCCGGATTAGGATGTGTTCTCATGCAGAATGATAAGGTGATTGCCTATGCTTCTAGGCAGTTACGCCCCCATGAAGTCAATTATCCCACCCATGATTTGGAATTAGGAGCTGTGGTATTTGCCTTGAAAGTCTGGAGGCACTACTTATATGGAGCAAAGTGTACTCTGTATAGTGACCATAAGAGTCTCAAGTACATATTCACTCAGAAAGAACTAAACATGAGACAGCGAAGATGGTTAGAACTCATTAAGGATTATGACATCACCATCAACTACCATCCTGGAAAAGCCAACGTAGTTGCTGATGCGTTGAGCTGAAAATCCCAATGTCATCATCTATCCATCCAAAGCTTCCAGCCTGAACTCGTTCAAGAATTAGCTAAGATGGAGATTAGTTTCAATTTGTCTCCATCAAATGCCATGTTAGCCACCATGACAGTTCAATCAACTCTCTTGGATCAAATCAAAGAAAGACAGGCCACTGATAGTTTTATCCTAGAAGAGATCAATAGGATCAAGTCAAATCAGCCCTCAGAGTTCAACATAGAAGAAGGAACCCTCAGATTTCATAATCAGATTTGTGTTCCAAATGATCCTGAAATAAAATCCTTGATCTTGAAAGAAGCCCATGACACTTTGTATTCTATTCATCCGGGTAGTACCAAAATGTATAAGGATCTGAAGGAAACATTCTGGTGGAATGGTATGAAAAAGGAAGTAGCAGAATATGTTAGTAAATGTGATACTTGCCAAAAGGTTAAGGCAGAGCATCAGCGTCTAGCGGGCCTAATGCAACCTCTCCAAATCCCAGAATGGAAATGGGAGGATATCTGTATGGACTTTATAACAGGCTTGCCTAGGACCCTAACCAAGAAAGATGCTATTTGGGTTATAGTGGATAGACTTACAAAATCTGCTCACTTCATAGCCACAAATCAGAAATGTTCTGCTCATAAGCTAGCCGAAATCTATGTTGAAAGAATAGTCACTCTTCATGGAGTTCCCAAAACTATCACATCTGATAGAGGTTCCACTTTTACCTCAAGCTTTTGGGGAAGTCTCCAAACTGCCTTGGGTACTAAACTCAAATTTAGTACCGCTTATCATCCTCAAACCGATGGACGGACCGAAAGAGTGAATCAAATCTTAGAAGATATGTTGAGGGCATGTGTGCTGAATTTCAAGGAAAGTTGGGACAAATATCTGCATCTCGCTGAGTTCGCATATAATAATAGCTACCAAGCGAGTATACAAATGGCTCCTTTCGAAGCACTATATGGTAGGCGGTGTAGATCGCCAATCTGTTGGTACGAAGTGGGAGAAAAGTCCTTACTAGGTCCTGAGTTGATTCGGCAGAATGATGAGAAAATAAGACTAATCCAAGAAAGACTGAAAACTGCTCAGAGTAGACAGAAAAGCTACGCTGATAAGCGTAGGAGGGATCTGAAATTCCAACCGGGTGATCATGTATACCTGAAAGTGTCCCCAATGAAAGGAGTACACAGGTTTGGAGTAAAAGGAAAACTGAGTCCTCGTTATGTGGGGCCATTTCGGGTTTTGGAACAGAAAGAAAACTCTGCATACCAGATAGAGCTTCCTCCACAGCAGTCTAGGATCCACAATGTATTCCACATCTCTCAGCTTAGAGCTTGTCTTATGGAACCCTTTCAATTGATGCCCAACCTTGACATTCCTCTAAAGCAAGATTTGACCTATGAAGAGGTTCCTCTCAGAATCCTAGAGACAGAAGAACGACAATTCAGAAGGGCCACTATCAAGTTCTGCAAAGTTCAATAGAAGCACCATATAGAGAAAGAAGCTACATGGGAAAAGGAGGAAGATCTGCGGGAGTCATACCCGCATCTCTTTAGGTGAGGTGGATTTCGGGGACGAAATCCTTTTTAAGGGGGGTAGGTTGTGATAACCCGGGGGGTTATCAGTTTAATTAAAGTATTAATTAGACAAAGAAAGCAATTAGGCAAGAGAATAAATTGTAAGGATTAGAGAATGCCGTCAGTCCCGCAGTGAAAGGTATCGCCATTGAGGTACCTAATATGTCCGGGACCCAGACAGGCACCTCTCGATATTTTTCGGGGTTCATCACGCGGCATTTAGACTTACCTGGTGCAATATGCGGGTATCGTTAGTGTTTTAAGTGCCAATTGACCAAAATACCCTCAGGGCCAGTAGAGACAGTAAAGCCCTAAGGGCATAGCGGTCATTAGCCAATTTTGCCCAGGGATATAAAATCCACCAAGGCAGCCAATCCCAAGCCGCCTAACTCGATTCATCTCCCATTTGCACACACAATGAGCCCACAAATATCCCACAAAGCTTCCGGTAAGCAAGCCACTCTCTTGCTTTCCACCCAAGAACACAAGAACACCACACTAGCTTCCACCAAAGCACCAAAGACCAACCAAGCAAGGAGGAGAGGTGGAGAGAGTCGAGAGAGGGGAGAGATCCAGAGGAGGAGGAGGAGTGCATCCAGAAGAGGAGGGTAGCAACCGAAGACAAGAAGAGGTAGCCAGAAGGTAGCTTGACCAAGAAGAGAGCCACCTCACTGCAGCTTCATCTTCCTCAGCACGATCCACCCTCAGCCGACCTCATTCCCTCCAGCAAACCACTGTACCCTCAGAGCCTGAAGACGGGTCTCCATGGTAGCAAGTAGAAAGGGGTAGGGGGAAGCCAAATGGGGTAGAGTAGGGGTAGATCGGGTCTTCCCCAAGGGTTCTCAGTAGGTGGGATGATCATCAGGTTAGTGTAGCATCTGTTCTTCATTTTGCTTAACCCAACCCGTCCCCCATCATCATAGAACCCCTCTTCCCAAAGCAAATAAGCAAGCATCAACCAGTAAAAATGCAAGAAATGCAAATGGGGGTGGAACCCTAGCTGTAGAAGGGAGGGGGAAGGGAGCGGCAACACCTGATGCTGTCGGCCAGAGAAGGGGGAGGAGGCGCAGGAGGAGCTCAGGCGCCAGGGGATCTGGGAGAGGGAGATTGCCAGGGGGAGCTGCGGCCAAGGGGGAGTGCGCCTGGGAGAGGGAGATCGCCAGGGGGAGCTGCGGCCAAGAGGGAGGAGGCGCAGGGGGAGGTGTGCCTAGGAGAGGGAAATCGCCAGGGGGAGTGCGCCCAAGAGGAGAGAGCCAGGGGAATCGGTAGGAGCAGTGAGGAAGAAGAGGGGCAGCCGAATGGCTATCAGCCAGAAAAGAAAAGGCAGAGGAGAGAAAAGAGAAGGCAGGGAAAGAAAGAAAAGAAAAGAAAATAAAGAAAGAATAGAGAAAGAAATGAGGAGAAGAGAAAAGAAGAGAAAAAGGGTTAGAAAAGTAAATTGCATCGCGGACCGCGTCGATTCTTGGAATCGAATTGCGGATCGCGTAAAAATCTGACAACTGGCATTAATAAATTTTGCGTAGATAAAACTGAATGACAGATCAGAAAATTGGTTGGACACCAAAATAATTAATCCTTAACAGCCATAATTGTATAATCTGCTTTCAGGGCTCGACCTGAATCTGCCAGTCAACCGGAACCCACCTTCGAGCGAGGTCGATCCGTCAAATATTATTCCAGGCAAGATTTCCTTGAGCATCATTGCTAAATGCTTTTTAATGCTTTTTACTTAATCATATCCTCACCGCATCAAAATGTATTCTTTTTAAATGAAATTTGAAATGGAATTATGAGAATGGTAAGGTGGTGAATGAAAGGGATGGTATATGGTGTTGGTGTTGGAAATGGAATGGGTGAGTTGGTTTTGGTATATGCTGATGAGGTGTGGTTGTGGTGAAGGAAGTGGTTGTGTGGTGTTTAGATGTCCACGAATGGAGTCATGGATAATATATTAGAATTTAATATGGTGGGTAGAGGGTGCAAGAGAAGATGGCGTGGATATGCCTGGGTGTGGTGATACCCGCTGCCGGTGGACCCTCTATATAGGCTATAACATAAGGTTAAACCCCTACACTCGGGTAATGAGCCGTATTTTAGTACCAACCATAGCGAGATAAATCGCTGTCAGAAAAGGTTGTCCTAAGAAAGTGTTACGGTCTCCACATTGGGTAAGTGTAGTTATTAGAGCCAAAGTCTGGGTATGCCGGAAGGCCCGGATGAGAAAGCTGATTAATGTGGATATATATTTTAAGCCACGGTGGAGTTACCTTGGTTGGATATCGGGGTGCAACTGTATGATGAGTAGTGGAATCACTTTGATAGGGATTCCCTCGAATACAGGGTTGGAGATCTAGCACTGGATTAGTGATAAACGTTCTGGAGCCTCACATATTGGGGCCGTTATGGGTAAAGTGGTACGAACCTGCGCAGGGTCAAAATCTTGAATTCAAGCCTGTCTCTTGGATTGGAGGCTACGGAAGCTAAGTCTGTCTCATATACGGGTGCTAGTAGTCGATTTTCAATAATTAAAACTTCCAACCCTTAAAGAAAACTAAAAACTTAATTTCGTAAACTCATATTTGGAGGGAAGAATTGGATGGAGGAGAAAATCATCGTATTGCATTCTGTTATCTAATGCTTGCTGAGTACGTTGTACTCACTCTTGTATTCCCCCTTTTCTAGAAGGAGAGTCTGATGGATCAGCGTTTGAGGCCAGTGAGGAGGCCTATTCTCAGGCTCAGTTCCCAGGTTATCAGGAGGATCCTATGAAGGCTACTTCTACTCCGACTACTACCAGGAGGGCTAGAAGATTCTATAGACTAATCTATGTCCCTAGGAAGTATTAGTATGTATGGGTAGTAGTAGGATCTTTTGCTGTGTCCAAGTACCACTGTAATATTATGTAATGGACATATAGCCAGCGTGGCTTGCAATGAATATATTGTCATTCAGTCTCTAATTATTGTTCTGCTGTAACACTCTGAACACGGCATAGTAGTCGATAAAGCATCGGTCTTCCGATGTTTTGCCGGCGACTGTGTCGAGATTCGTGTAATTTTCTTAGGGAGGTGGCAGTGTTACTGTCGCAATCCCTGGGCTAATTATACGGGTCGCCACACCACCAAATTTAAATTGTAGATCTCCAGGAAACACCATCAAGAATAAGATCAGTGTCACAGTCATGGCCGTGGTATCACTGCAATCCCTTTGCTGTCATTTGTCTACTCTTCAAGCTTTATACATTTTTTTCTTTTTCGTTTTTTTGAAGGCAACCACACTTCATACAGCTTGCAGTCTGAGCATTCGCTCCATCCAGTCGATGATGTCCACTGCAATCTCGTCTTGATCGAGCAAGAATCCCTGGACCCTGGTACAGCCTCAAATCCCTGTGTCTTGATACAGCCTCAAATCCCTGTGTCTTGATACAGCCTCAATGTAGAGTTCCTGTGAGGTCAATGGGTCCATCACCTGGCCTGCAGTTCCATGGAGGACGATGAACTGGATGGTGACTTTCTTCAGGTTGTGCAGCAGGTAGGAGGAGATGCCCAGGATCTCATGGCCTGTCCGAACCCTTATCAGCCCGGTGTAGACCAACGGATCAGACCAACGGATCAGAGTATTTCGCTATCAGAGCAGCAGGGTCGCGAGACACGGGAATGCCTCTTTTGTTAGCTCCCCTAGAATTGGTACTTGGTGATACTAGAGAGAATATCAGCGCAACAGCCTGCATTGATTCAGATAAATCTCAGTGATCTCTACTAATCGGCATGTAAACAAAATAAATATCAGATAAATTTAGAAAAAAACAAAATAAATACTAGTTAAATTTTTTAAAAATTGGACTTTGAAGATGAAATGAAAGGCAAAGCTTCTGGAGGCTGGAATAGATTCAGAAATCAGAAAAGTCAGTTCATTTACTGCAGGATAGAAATATCTTGCTTGCTATGATAAAAAAGGTTAAGTTTATTTACCTGGATGGTGTTCAATGCCAACCAGTAAAACCTTAAATTTAATTCAGAGTACAGATATAAGTCATACAGTGAAATTAATTTTTTATATAACCCTGACATTTATTACCTGAATATTTCAAGGGAATTAAAACGTGCATACCATGATATATGACATAATGGTTGTACATCTTGAATAAAATGGAGTTTTTACTTAAGACAAACATCACAAAAATCTTTTTCTCTGGTGCCCATTAACTTGGGCCATCATAGATTGCTTTTTTTTCTGTTCTTCCAAAACCCATCCTTCTTTTCCTTCCTATGTTTTAAGCCAGACATTCCTTTCATGACTCCTACTACGGCACTCTTATCCTTTATATTTTTGTCTTGCAACTATCACATCCAAGGTATCTAACAACTTTCTATATGACTTAGCATCAGGCACTTGCCCATTTCGAACCATCTGTTTGTGGAAATAGAATGCTCTCGAAAAGTCACGAACACGGGCATACGCGTATATAATTGTAGAATATGTAATGGAGTCTTGTTTTAGTTGCAGAGCAGCCATCTCTTTCAGAAGTTGGGGCAATTTGTAATATGGTCCTCCCCTTGCATAAGCATTCATCAAAATGTTGTACGTCATAACAGTAGGTGGTAAGCCAATCTTTCCAAACTCGCATATTACATCGCTTGCCTGAACATACAGCCCATGTTTAGCCAAGCCATCAAGTACCATGTGGAATGTGACTCTAGTGCCTCCAACCTTATCATTGATCATTGATTTCCATGTCTCTATTAGCTTCTCTGTGTCACCAGCTCTCCTAAATGAGTCAAGCAAAGCTGTATATGGTTCTAAGGAAGGTTTAAGTCCTTCTCTTTTCATATCTACATATGTGATGTGAACTTTTTCATGCTGTCCATTTACTGCATATGCACAAAGCAGTGAAGTGTACGAAGAAGATGTTGCCTTTGCACTGCCTTCATCCTCTGGAAAGCATCTTCAGCCTTATCACACATTTTCTTCTGCTGCCCGTAGGCACTTATGAGACAATTGTAAGACCGAGCATTTGGTCGTAGTCCGAATTCTTGCATATCCAGAAGTAACGATTGAACAACTTCTGGCTGCAATCTTCTACTGTAAGCATCCATAAGGATATTATAGGTCACTGTTGTTGGTTTTAAGCCTTTCTCTTTCATCTCAGCAAAGAGCCCCTCAGCTTCTTCAATTTGATTGGATTTGCAGTATGCATTCATTAATGTGTTATATATGTTCGTGTTTGATGCAATTCCTCTCTTCTCCATTTCTAACTGGATGATAAGAGCTTCTTTTTTCAGCCCCTCCTCACAAAAGATCCCAATCAGAGAAGCAGAGATGTCGGGACCGGATTTCCAAATCCAAACCCTCTGTGTTTACCCGTGCTAGTCCAGAAAAAGCTAGCACACACAGTGGAAACAGTGATGACAACACAGTCATATCACAAAGCAGATAACAGTAATTAAGCAAAAAGGAGATAGCTTTGTAACCACATTATTACAAGTAAACAAGCCTTATGGCTTAAGTTGATAAGTAGCAGCGGAAATAAAACAGTAGCAACAGTATGAGCCCATCCATATGCCCAACAGGCAATCGACTGGGGTACGCGCCCTAGTAGTCCGAATCGCCTTCATCAAATCCACACGCATAGAATTCATAGTCACCTTCAGCTTCAGCAAACTCCTCTGGGAAAAATTGGGATGTTGCAAAGGTGAGTACACACCGTACTCCGCAAGTTTTGGAAACATAATGCATGATAACTATATGCAAGGCTAAACAATTGAAGGCATAATATGGTTCATTTGCGTAAAGCAGAATTTAACTTGAAATAACAATAGTAATTTCATAAAGCAATATTTGACAAAATGTAAATAAATAATAATTGAATTTGATGTATAACAATTTCATAGGTTCCAACCACCCGATTGGCTCCAACCGCCAAACCAAAACCCGAGAGTTCCATCCACTCACGGTTTTTCCAAAACATTATTTTCATTTAAAACCAAAACCATAAAATCTACAATATGCTAGCGTACCTTGCCTGCCCTTGACCGTGGGCACGGCTACTCAAGTAGTTTCAACTCTGTAGAGTGTGTACACTTTACCCACAAGACATGATCGACCCTTGTTGCCATGCAATTAACACACTTCCTTTGGTGTGTCGGTAGAGAGATCATGACAAAGCCTTTACAATGTACGACACCGCTACCAACTTCGCCCGCTAAGGTTTCACCGCTGTTAGGGTTAAATCCACCCAATACAGAAGCCCCCTCTTGCGCCTTGCAAGTGTCTCCATCCGACACCCACATTCAACCCAATGGCGAAGCCAATAACGACACGCACAAATTAATTAGCCAGGTCGTACCCATATAGACTTGTGGTTGTACGGTAAAGCTCGGTCTAAGGTAACACACGCTTCGGTCCTTAATTGACTAGGGCGGAACTAACACTGTACAAGATCTCGTGCATCCTGCACCCACCAAACATCCATCCGCCCCGGTCTAAACCATTTTCATTTTATTTCAATTAAATAATACCAGCAATACCAATTGCCATAATTTCACAATTAATTTTGAACAATGATTGAAAGAATTTCCATAATGGTAAGATACCGAGGTATTTAAGCAAGACTAAGCAATTCTATCGTCCCATACCACATTATTAATTATCATCAATTACAGTACTTAATATTACCTAGGGTGTCAAGATTGTCACGATTAATGTCAATGAGGGCATAACAAAGTTGGAATTTAGTTAAGCATTAAAACTGCATTTAAAGTACTTTACGCAAAATGATAAGCATGCATAGTTTAAAACAAAATATAATTTTCATGAAATTTAGGATCAACATGTTCAAGGAAGACTTGCCTTCAATGCCTCCTGCTGGTTCTACCTCTGCCGGATGATCCGCTTGCGCTTCAACTGCGTCGTCTACACGTAAAACGAGAACAAAATAAATAAAACAAATTCAAATAAAATCCAAAAATCAAAAGAAAGGCACTGGCAGATAGAGCATGAATTTAGAAATTTGAATCACTCGAATCGGAGTTTGGACGGAGGAGAACGGGCCTTTGGAAGTTTCTCGGGAGAGAAAATCAGAAAAAATTACTAGGGGTGACACGTGTCAGATTGTGATTGGCTGGAATTTTGGTTTTTCGGGAAAATCAGAAATGAATAAGAAATGCAGACTGACATGTGGGGACCACATGTCAGTGGCTCGGTCTACGGTGAACCGAGTTCACCGAGGGAGCTCAAGAGCGCTGTGGCGGGGCACGTTGATGTGGCAGCCGCGCGGAGTGCTAGGGCATACGTGGCGATGACGCGGCGGCCACGTGGAGGGTGACTCGGCGTCTGACTCAACGGCTTACCGGGTGAGACACGCGGCGCAGATCCGAGACGGCACGGTGCAGATCGAACGGCGGAGACGCAAGGGCGCAGGTGCGGCGACGTGGCACGGGGTGTCGTTGGTTGATCGGACGGCGACGAATGCAAGGGTGCGGCGGAAAGACGTGGCAGCATCCTGAGCGTCCGCGTGTAATCGGACGGTGTAGAACTTGTGAAGAAGGCCGACAACGTGCGGCGCAGCAAACTCGCCGGACGCGAGGAAGATGAAGTGAATCCGGGGCAAAAGCGCAGCGAGATGCACAAAGGCTAGGGGCAAAAGAAAGAGGGCGTCAAGGTGAACCACGGCGGAGGTTCACCGGTGGCGGAGAAACACGGCGGAGAAGGTGCGGGACGATGGCGGAACTTTGGCGAGAGCGTGCGACGTACTGGAGAAGTCTCGGGAGGCGTGGAATGGTTCGGTGTAGGTGGCGCGAGGCGGCGAAACTCGGGATGGGTGCGGCGCTAGCTTTTATAGCCTCGGGAGGCGAGAAAAAGCACGGAAGCCAAGGATCGATCGCACGGCTAGGGTTTTTGACGGCGGCGGCGGTGCGAGCGACGTGGCAGAATCCAGGCCGCACGCGCGACAACGATCGGGCGGTGCAAAATGTGGGACAAGGCACAATCGTTGGATCGAAACCGACGGCCAGGATTAACGCGAGCTAGGGTTAGGGTTTTCGGCTAGGTGCGACGTGGGCGCATCGGAGACGTCCACGCGGTGACGATCTGGCAGCTGGTTGAGTTCGGTGACGCGGGCGAACTACGTCCGTTGGATCAAAATCCAACAGCCAGGCGCTAGGGTTTCGGTGGAGTTGGGCTGGCGAAGGAATGGGCCGGGGAAGCGAAGCGACGGTGCGGGCCGGTGCGAGCGGGAATAGGAACGGGCCGCGAAATGGATTAAGGCCCAGAGAGGAAAGAGGAAAAAGGAAAAGGAAAACGATTTCCGAATTAAGAAAAAGCCAGAAATTCGAATAAACTCCAATAAATTCAAATAAATAGTAAATAAATTTTGAAAAATCTCCAAAAATACAGAAAAATTCCATGAAGCACAAGGAACCCAACAGAAGCTAGAAATATTTAGTTTGAAGTATAAATTAATCAAATTAACTTCTTTTAAATTTTGAAAATTCAAATTAAGTTGGAATTAAATCAAATAAAAGGCGACTAGTTCGATTTTGAAATTCAAACGCTAATAAGCTCAAAATTGGAATGTTACTAGAGACCTCCAAGCTCCACTTGACACCTTTTCTGTTCATTCGTTGGACCAACTCCCATGCATCCTTGGCAGATGTCTTGTTCTTCATTACCTTTGACATGATTGAGGATGTCACATGGTCAGCTTGGACATTGTTCTTTTCCATAAGCTCAAATATTTTCCTGGCATCATCATATCTGAAGCAAGTAAAAAAAATATCCATCACAATGAATAGTACATAACTTGCAAAATGCATAGAAGAAATGTGAGCACATCAGTATTTTGGTTGTTGTTCATGTTTAGTAATGAATGCAGTTGCGTACTTCAATCTTAAGAGGGAACATTAATAGCAATTGCATCATTGCAAACCTGTGACTAGACAATGTTTGTGCTAGTACACTAGCATCTATCCACAGTTTGGTATTGTTTGGATCCCACGATCTTGATAAAGTTCATCGAAATACCAATTAGAAATAGTGAATTAAATCAAATTCACCTGGATCCTCGGTTGGTAGCTAACTAAAACCATCTATTACCTAATCCAATTTTTTTTGTGGAAAAATCAAGGAAATAAAATTCACTTGGATCCTCTGTTGGTTGCTGACGCAAGTAACAACTAACAACATCCCTTGTCTAATCCATTTTTCCACATACAAGTTTCAATAGCACATACTGGATACATATATAGTTGTCCAATAGTTCCAAACAAGCTTTCATGTCCCACACATTCATCCAAGTGATCTACAGAGCAAGTGTGAGTAAACCTAATACTACACATTTTTGCACCAATTGTATAAATAACTAATAGTCACAATTAATTTTACACAAAACAATTGCACGAAATTAATAATGATCACTCCCTTACACTGTACAAATCAAGACAGTGATCACCTTCCATAACCAAATGAATATCTGATAGGAAATAAATAATTTTGGTATCAACCAAAGACAACAAGCATTTCTACAATGAGACATAGTATAAAACAGAGGTACAATAAGAACCAAAACAAATCAAAAATCATTTAGACTGTTCTTCAAGAGAAGATATGTCATGTCTCACTGGGGTTAAATGATTTAAAAATTAAAAATGATTCAATAGCATTGCTTGATTTAGTGTCGAACTTAATGCATATAAAACGAACAAAGCAAAATAGTAAACTAGAGAAAAACAGGCATTAGCTTTGAAAGCTCTAGTCACAGATCCTCCCGTTATGAAGCTATCATCTTCAAAAGTACAAACGATAGTGGATCCAACTTGATTTGAGCCATTTTGTGTTCTTCAACCCAGTGGAATATCAATTGCCAAGCCTATCTAAAACAAGACATAAATAAACACTCATAAATTTTTAATAGCTTCTCTGCAATTCAGATGTGATATTCCTCAGAAGGTTGTGAGAGATGACCAAAATGCTATGCAATGTCCACTTCAAATACAAAGGAAAGATCTCCCATCAATTAAATGTCCTGAAATTCTAGTTAGAAGTGATTAGCTGCAAACGCATTCAATCAACCCTGGATTCCACAAAAGGGTAATATTTTTCAGGGAGAAACTTCAGATGTTGTTGATATTCCCCCTTTGAAACAAGTGAAATAAGCAAGCCAGACGTGGAAGCTTCCAGGGAGAAGTTCTTCTCATCAATTTTCAAGAGGTAAACCCCAGCCCTGGGTATCTCCCCTTTGTGAAGTAAGGTTCTGACAATAGCATTCAGCATACGAGAGTCGGCAGCGCAGCCATTCTTCTCCATAGATAGAAATAGATCATCGGACTCCTGTAGCAACCCTTCTTCTATAAGATTTTGTATCATTAAGCTGTAGGTTACAACATCGGGCACTAATCCTTTGGCCGAGATACCAGCAAACAAATCCTTGGCTTCATCCTTTCTGCCAACTTTAAGCAACGCACCAATCATAATGTTAAAAGTCCTGATCTCAAGCTGAAAATCCGTCAAACATAGATTCTGAAACATTCGGAGTGCATCATCAATGCAATTATTTTTGCAAAGTCCTAATAGGATTGTGTGGTACATGCCTATGCCAAGTCTCATTCCAGTGTTGATCATCCTGTGATAGAGTTCCGTTGCTGCAGCAGTCCTTCCAGCCTGAAATAACCCATGCAGCAAAATGGTATATGTAATAACATTAGGCTCAACTCCTTTGCTCAGCATTTCTCTGAATAGAGTTAATGCATCCTCTGTCGTACCATTTTTACAGTAGCCATCAAGCAAAGTGTTATATGTAACAACATTAGGCTTCAAGCCAATTGAGACCATAATAGAAAGTAACTTCATCGCTTCATCCATCTTACCAGCTAAGCAATATCCATGTATTAGTGTACTATATGAAAAGGCATCAGGCTTCGCACCTATCTGTACCATCAAGTCGAGGAGATTTGGGATTCTATAACCCTTCCTTCTTTGCATAGGTTGCCCATTATTGTATTGAAGAACACGGTGTTAGGACTGATGCCTCCATTCATCATTTCAAAAAATAATTCCTCAACCTTCTCCCATTTGCCACAGGTACACAGACCATGAATAAGGGTCGAGTAAATAACGATGTCGGGAGTCAATCCTTCTCCAATCATCTGATTCATTTGGGACATAGCATCATCCACTCTGCCTATCTTGCAAAGTGCATCTATTACCGTTCCATAGCTGACTATATTAGGGTTCAATCCTTGCTGCCGCATTTTGTTAAACAGAAGCATTGATTCATTAACCATTTCATGTTTAGCATATGCACGTATCAATATGTTGAATATATGATGATCAAGAGCAATACCATTCCTAACCATCAAATCAAGGAGATCATGCATATCAACAAGAGCTCCTTTGGTGGCATATGCGTGAAGCAGAATGCCGTATGTGAAAACATTTGGTATTTGGCCCCTCTTGCACATGGAATCAAAAATCTTTCTAGCTTCTGCGCATCTTCCATTCTTGCAAAGATGGCCCATCAGTGAGGTATAAGTAACAACATCTGGTGCAGGACCATCTCTGCACATTTTCTTCAAAATTCTAACCGCCTCTTTCCACTGTCCTGAAGAGCAATATCCATGGATCAGACTATTATATGTGGTATTATTAGGCATAACATCATTATCGAACATCTGTTGAAGGACCCCCTCGGCCCTGTCCATTGCTTGAGCTTTGCACAGTCCAGAAATGATCGAGCTGTAAGTCACGACATTCGGTGAAATCTCACGATCCAGCATTTCACGAAATAGGCTGTAAGCTTTCTCCACACGATCCTCTTTTAAGAAGCCATCAATGACGGTGCTATACGACACCACATTAGGTGCGCAGCTGCCTCCGTCATCAGCCATCAAGAGGAGCAGCTCCAGTGCCTCTTGGCTTTTCCCCTCATTGCAGAGACCCTTGAGAAGAATGATGTAGGAGACGACATCGGGCCTGCAGCCGTGCTCGGGCATTCGACGGAGCACTATGTTAATTGCGTCGCTCGTCCTCTTCTGGGCACAGAGTCCTTTGAGCAGTTGATGAAAGTAGATGGCGTTCACCTTCCATCCCGTCTTAATGACGTGGTTGAAGGCGGCGAAACCGAGGTCCAAGCGGCCCGCGTGGCGAGAGCGATCGAGGAGGATGCCGAGGTGCGATATCGAGCCACCTTCCTGGAGCCGGATCGCGCGATGCGGTTGAAGAGGGAGACGGCGAGCACGAGGCCATCGCGGCGACGACGGTGAGGAGGCAGTTGACGGCGCGAATCGAGGCGGGCCTCGCTGGTGGAGCAATTCGTCGAACAAAGCGGAGGCGCCCCTGGCGCCAATGTCTCCGGCGCGGAATCGGTCTTGGATAATACGCTCCAACTCCAAGCGGTGGTGCGTCACGCGACGGGACATAGCCAGAGTAGGAAGCAATAGAGAATGGCACACGACGACGGCGCCTTTGTGGGAGAATGGGGGTGGTGGTCGGACTGGGAGGAGAGAGCGCTTGAGGGGGGATAGTTTGGGTGGTGATACGATGTTATAGCTCTTATTTTCTAAAGTAATGTAAATTAGTTTAGGGCCCGTACGTTGCTATGGAAATTAAAATTTGTAACGAAACATAAAGGTTAAAGTAATAAAAGAAAATTTTTGTTACATTTAAAATGATCATTACATTAGCATCCATTTGTATTAAATATTTCAAGTAATATAGTCATACACAATAAATAAAGAGTACCACTGCATATAAATAAGTATTAAGAAGTAGAAAGAAACATATCAGGAACAGTGACATAATTAAATGGCAATGTATAAATATTTCAAGATTTGTATAAATCTACTTACCACAAAATTTAGGATGATACGATTGACTATAATAAGACGATTGTAAACTATTAGCTCTAATCCCTATGAATGTTGGTGTGAAAATGTATATCTAATAGATTTGGAAAGCATTAATGCGAAAAAAGAATAAATAATACGATCACCACCATATTCAAATACACACGAGAATACTAAATGGCATAACACTGTTCTTAGAAAGAGTCCGTAGAAGAAATACACAATGTAAAAGGATGTTATCCACATGGTCTTCTAATAACCATGCCATACAAATACATAAAAGAATACTAAATCGTATAACACAAATCATAACTGTCGATTGAAAATACTGTAAATAGCTATCTACGCAATTGCACGGCTTCTAGGCTATTGTAAATAGCTAGCTGCACAATTGCACGACTTCTAGGCTAGAACTGTTCTGAAAACATAATTGGTTGATTATTCACATGTTTCAGTGATCATTTATCAATTTCATCTCAGATATCTTTCTTATATATGGTGGTGGGTAATAGTACCAGAAAACAATATAGTAGATATCTCAAACACCAATATACTAACAACCAGCAGAGCCATGGAACTGTTATCAGGCCATTCACTTCAGATGCCAGTACATTTTAGCTCCATGGATAGAGAGGCCAAGGTCCTTTGGTACAAGGAGAAGAAGCAGGCAAGGGGGTTTGAGAAGACCATAAGGTATGCAACAAGGAAAGCATATGCAGAAGCATGGCTACGGACAACGCTTCGCCAAAAGATCACATGTTCGCTTCGCCAAAGGTACCGCTCTATGGTTCTGATGCAATAAGACGAGGAAATTATGTTGACAAACACATCAGGTGATGAGATCAGAAATCATATGGTTCAGTGCAAGTGTCCAAGAGCTCTAGGATATTATTAATAATAGTGTACTATTTACAGATTGCTTATTTAATTAACTTAGTATGCGGTTTTGCTCTGTAACTTTACTTGGAAAATTTTAATAGTTATAACTTGTTGTCAGACCATATGTCGATGAATAGTGGCATAGACCATATGTCCTGTTTTGCCTAGCTCAAGTTTCGCCTGTCATGTCCACCATTTTCCCTTTATATCTGTCACTGAGTTGGGGAGAACGTAGGTTGGTTTGGAGCTTTAGGATTGTATTTCGTCTGGCCTACCAAGACGTCCTTGGTAAGTGTTTTGGCCATTGTGCTTGGGGTATGGATTACTGTTATTTAACACCACAAGTTTGTGAGTTTTAGTAGATGGGTGTTGGTGAACATGCTAACACGATATTCTGTTGTTTTTCTCTAGCTACCTGCGAATGTTCTTGACAGGATGTTCTCAGAAGTCAGTAGTGGGTTCTTGTGTTGTCATGGCAGCTACTGAGCTGAAAAAAGCTGCAGGAACTCTTCCGGTCTTTTGATTTTTCCTTTTCTGTTTCATGCATTGTATGCTCTACCTCAAAGCGTACCTTGGCCTTTTGGCTAAGATCAAGTGTAGTATCCGTCCTTACTAGTTTAACAAGAGTTACTTTCTTTGCCTATAAAGTGAGGTCATATATTGTTTTTGTTATGAATAGCACTTGTATTCATCAGAAGGCCAATGGGCCAGAATATATACATGTACATGAGGGTATAAAGGGAAAGCCTATATTAGGCAATATCTATACAAGGTATACCAAGATACTGTCTAACACCCCCCCTCAAACTCATGGTGGATCTACAACACTGAGTTTGGATAGGTAAAAACTATGATAGGCTCTAGTTTGTCTTCGTGAAGAAATCTGCTAACTAGAGCTCTGAAGGCACATACTGAAGAGCCACAACCTGATCCTGTACCTGTGACCTCATGTAGGAAGCATCAACACCAATATGCTTGGTGAGTTCATGCTTCACTGGTTCTCAAGCAATGCTGATAGCCCCTGTACTGTCAGATAAAAGAGGAGTCGGTGTAGAAACAGAAACACCAAAATCCTCAAGTAACCACCGTAGCCAAGTAACCTCTGCTGTCAAAAGAGCCATAGCCCGCAACTCAGCCTCAACACTCGAACGAGAAACTGCCGTCTGCTTCTTAGTCTTCCAAGCAATGAGAGAACCACCAAGAAAAACACAGTAAGCAGAAAGAGACCGACGATCAGAGGGATCACTAGCCCATGTAGCATCAGAGTATGTCTGGAGCTGTAAAGAGCTAGAGCGTGGAAAGAAAAGACGGCGAGAGATAGTTCCACGAAGATATCGTAGAACACGAAGAAGATGGCTATAGTGGAGCTAAGTGGGAGCAGAAATGAACTGACTCAAGATATGGACTGGATACGAAATGTCAGGACGAGTGACACCAAGGTAAACAAGACTCCCAACAAGATGGCGATAGCGAGTAGGATCCGTAAGAGGTTCACCATCAGTAGATCGAAGGTGAACATTGAGCTCCATGGGAGTCTCAGCTGTACGCTCATCAGCGAGAGAAGCACGATCAAGAAGATCCTGGATATACTTCTCTTGGGAGAGAAAGAAGCCCTCAGATGTAGAAGAAACCTCAATCCCAAGAAAATAGCGAAGAGGACCTAGATCGGACATGAGAAACTGCTCACTAAGACAAGCCTTTACAAAGGCAATATACTGAGAATCATCTCCAGTAATGATCATGTCATCAACATATAGAAGGAGAAGAGTCCGACCTCGAGAAGAAGTGTGAACAAAGAGCGCAGGATCATGAGCACTTGCAGAGAAGCCAGCTGCAGTGATCACAGAAGAAAAACGCTCAAACCAAGCACGAGGGGCTTGCTTGAGCCCATAAAGAGAGCGACGAAGCCGACAAACCATGCCCTCAGGAACAGAATACCCCGGTGGTGGCTGCATATAGACCTCATGCAGCTCACCATTAAGAAAGGCATTCTTGACATCAAGTTGAGAAATAGACCACTCACGGACAGAGGCCACAGCAAAGAGAGTGCGAACAGTGGTCATGTGAGCCACAGGTGCAAAAGTCTCATCATAATCACGACCATGCTCTTGCTGAAAACCACGTGCCACAAGACGAGCCTTGTAGCACTCAAGAAAACCATCAGAGCGAGTCTTAATCTTATAGACCCACTTGCATGTAATGGGACGGACACGTGGAGGAAGAGGTACAAGATCCCACATGCCAGTGTGCTCAAGGGCAGCAAGCTCCTCCGCCATCGCATGCTGTCATTCCTGATGAATAACAGCATCATGGTAAGAAGTCGGCTCGGCCAGTGCAGCACCAACAAAGCCAAGGCGCTCAGGTGGCCGAATAGACTGTTGATCGCGAAGAGCGTAACGGGGAGGAGACACTGAAGAAGATGGCTCATCAGAAGAGGATTGCACATCAGAAGAATCCTCAGCTCAAGGATGACGAGTGTAATATAGAGGATAGGAAAGAACAATATCGGAAGAAGCCTTTGGAGGAGAGGTCGGTGGTGAAGGAACCGGCGATAAAGGAGACACCGATTGTGAAAGAGGAAAAGTAACAACTGGAGTATTAGGAAAGGTCAGGAAAGACAGTGGTTCAACAAGGGATGTAGGTGAAGAAGAAGAAGAACGAGGGTAGAAGGGACGAGACTCATCAAAAGTAACATCCCGCGAGATCCGCATGCGTCAACCAACAGGATGCCAACAACGATATCCCTTATGCTCAGCACTGTATCCCAGAAAGACACACTCAACAGATTGAGCAGTCAGCTTGGTGCGTTCGCGAGGTGCAAGAAGAACATAGCACACACACCCAAAAAGGCGAAGTCCAGAATAATCAGGAGACATGCCACAAAGACGCTCCACTGGAATCCCACCCTTTAGAGCAGAAGAAGGTTGAATATTGGTCAAGTAGGTGGCGGTGGAAATTTCACCTTTTAAGTGAGGCGAACAATGAAACAAGCATAAGGGCACGAGCTGTCTCAAGAAGATGACGATGTTTGCGCTCAGCCACACCATTTTGAGCATGAGCACCAGGACATGAAAACTGAGAAAGAGTGCCCTGTGTAGCAAGAAAAGCCCGAAGAGCTCCGGACAGATACTCCCCTGCCGAGTCAGCACGAAGAACTCGAATTGGAGAGTCAAACTGAGTGCGAATCATAGTGACAAAAGTCTTATAGATAGATAAAGCCTCACTACGAGAGGACATAAAATATATCCAAGTGTGGCGAGAGAAATCATCTATAAAAAGAATATAATATTTATGACCCCCTTTTGAAACAAAAGGAGCCGGACCCCAAACATCAGAATGAACAAGATCAAAAGGACACTGTGATATAGACTCACTAGAATGGTAGGGAAGTTGTAGCTGTTTGCCAAGCTTACAACCCATACAGTGTAAAGAGGCATCACCAGACACAGTGCCTAAAAGACCACGACGAACTAAAGAAGACAGACGTGAACCACAAAGATGGCCCAAACGATGATGCCACTGAGCAAAAGTCCCAGTAGAAGATGCAACGGATGCTGAACCAGTAGAGGAAACAGAGAGACTGGCAGAGGCAGCAGAAGGTAGATGAAGCCAGTCAAGCTCCCAAAGACGCTAAGAGTCATGGCGGCGAGGGCCAGTCCCAACTAGAGCCCCTGTGCGACGATCCTGAACACAACAAGAGTCAGAATCAATAATAACCCGACAACCATGATCAGTAAGTTGGCCAGCGGAAATGAGCTGCATGGTCAGTTTAGGAACATAAGAAACAGTAGGAACAAGAAAAGAGGATGACGAAAGAGTGCCTCGCCCTACAACAGAAAGAGAAGTACCATCTGCGATTTGCACAGTGGTAGGAGCAACAAGAGGACTAATGGAATGTAGACTCATAGGACCAGATGTCATATGAAAAGAAGCTCTAGAGTCAAGAATCCATGGTGTGATACCTGATGAGGAGGGTTGTAATACCGCAAATCTTCTTTGCCAGGGTTTTTGCCAGGAATGTTTTCATTTCCTTGATCCAATTGGAATGCTATCTGTGGGAAATTTAAATGTGTGTGTTCTATTGAGAATTTCGTTTTTTTGTTGAAAGCAGGAGGGCTTTAGTGGGAGTCTTGATGAGGCTTTAGTATTTACTTCCTTACCCTTGGAATTGCTGGCTCCCTATTCCTCATTTGGCTGACCCCTGCGCCTCCTCATTTTGGCCGGCTCCTGCCTCCAGCTGCCAACTCCCCTCCCCATTTTTCTCCTGGCCGGCGCCACCCCCTCCAGTCGGTCGGCCCCTCCCTGCGCCCTCCTCCCCAGCTGGCCAAGCCTCCCTGGCGCCTACTCTCCTCGCCGAGCTCCTCCCGTCCAGGCCGTTGGCTGCAGCAGCAGAGCAGCCGACCGGTGTGGCGGCAAGAGCAGCAGCGCCGGCGACTCCCCTCCAGCGAGCCTCCTCTCTGGCAGCAACTCCAGCAGCAGCAGCACCTGCAGCCCTCCTCCCTCCCTTTCCTCCATGAATCAGATTTGAGGTAAACCCTAGAAATGTGGGGATTCAATTGTTTGCATGCAAGGTGTTTGTTGTAATGCCTACAAGTAGTTGCTTTGCATTTCATGGCATGATAAATGTGAAGGTTAAAGAGTAGGAATTTTATGTTGGATACTGGACCTCTGTGATTGATTTGCATGACTTGGAAACTAACTTCTATGCTGTTGTGTTATGAGGGTTATACATGTATGTGCAGCCTAGCATGTCCCTATGTAGTTCACAGTGATGATTATGCCTCTATTCTGAATTATGTGTGCTGTGATTTAGCAAAAGTATGCTCATTCTGTTATGTAATTTCTTGGTACACTAAATTGTGAAATTTGGGTTTAATGAGTAGCAACCTTTATACGTGTTGGATAATTGAATCTACATTTGTTCGGATTGGACATCACTGCTCTGCGTTAACAGGATAGATGTGTGCTTCATTTGTCTTGGCTAAATATTTATGCATGCTTGTTCTGTGAAAGGTGCGTGTCTAAATAGAGAATGAGCTAGAGCTGTGTATGACTTAATCATTTTCTTGAGCACGAGATCCCAGATTGAGAAATGTGCTAGTGTGTTCTTTTATTATTTAGATTGCTCCTGATTGCTTTAATGCACGGTTTTGCTGTGATTCCTCATATGTTCTAAACTTGTGTTTGCATCCAAAGTATGCATGTGTTTATGCTTAAAATGGTGAAGGACCTAGAGTTATTAATGCCATAGTTAATCTTGAAATGTATAAGTCCCATATTGAGGAGTGTGTTAGTATACTCTTGTTTAACCATGCACCTTTAATTTCTGTTAAGTTGAGATTGTGACAATTGTGCCTTGCCCTATCTTGGGTTGCTGCTCTTTAGGGTTGGTGGTTTCTAGCGCCGCAATGAGCCGTCAGTTTCTCGCCGAGGCTAAAGGCAAGTGCATCTCCTCGACCGTGGTTGAGCGGATTACTGGTTTGTTTGCTTTTAGCATACGTAGTGGCTGATGGTTACGAACATGATATATATATATATATATATATATATATATATATATATATATATATATACACGTGATTATGAGTATATCTAAGAAATAATTCATATTTTGAAGTTGCCAATGTTGGTGAAAGTGTTAAATTGTTATAAGTGTTGCATTAACTGAGTTCGGCTGGGAGCCATTCCAATATTGATAAAAGAAGGAGGCGTGTCGCCCCTGACCCTCTGGTAAGTTTGAGTTATGGCGAATGACAAAGTGAGTATCTATGCTGCATCTTTGAAATGTGAGTATTTATGTTTTATCCTTTCATTCATGTTATGCATTCATAAAAAGGAAGAGGTGACCCATGTCGATGCGGGCCTCTGTGTTCACACGTAGTGAACACGAAAGTCCTACCTCGTAGTCTCATTCATTGAGGTGAATGAGAGCGGGTCAGTAAGAGTAGGCCCCGCCACGGGATGGTTGGGAATGAGGGTGCACACCGACGGGTGTGCACTCAGCTATACCGATATAGGCTTAAGAGGTTGCATTTTGAGCATAAACGCATAGAGGCATTGCATGGTGTATTGAAATTGATAAATGATGCTTGATGAGAATGGGAAGAACTGGTTAAGGATTGAATCGTGGGTTTGTCCAGAAATGGTTACTGAGGCATGGGTAAGGTTTTATTATGTTTTCGAGTTGGATGTGGTAAGTGGAGTTAGTTTCTGCTTTTGTTACCGTCCGATTTTAATTAAGTAAAGGTTATGTTAAATGAGGAAGTAATTGTGTTTTTACGTTTTGAATTTGAATGCATTCAAACTGCTTGCTTTATTTACGGATGTCAATTAAAGAAATTGTTACTTTATGTCTTGAGGTAGCTGTATTTTAGTCTAACTCATTACTTTTCCTACTTGTTGCACTTTGCTGAGTCTTGGACTCACGCTTGTTGTTTATTGTTTTAGGTACTTTGAAGTCGACTCGCCGGTATGGGAGTAGAAGCACGTACACGACTTCAGTCACTACCACCTCATTTGAATTAACTTGTAAAGTCTGGATGTAATTAATAAGGTTGTAATGTGTTGTTCGTCGTGGAGATTATTACTGTCTTTTGGATGTGTGATTGGATAACTAAGGACCTGCTAGAATGATATCATATTATCTGCAATGTTTTCTGTCTGCTGAGTGGATGCCCTTCTTTCTAGGAAGGTGATGCTGAAATTTTGAACTTTTTGCTGACTTAGTTTTCAGCCGGTTTTAGACTTAGCGGTTGTTTTTAGACATTTCTGTTGAGTTGTCGTTGAGTGTTTAGAGATGTGGGTAGCACTCACGGTGCGTTTGGCGCCGGGGTGTTACAAGGGTGGTCTCTCACTGGAAGACTGAGTAGCAGAACCAGCCGAACCTGTCTGTGTAGAGGCAGCCATGCGACGCAGTAGTGTAAGAATTTCCTGAGTAGAGTCAGAACCAACAGAAGTCTGCTGAGGAGCGAGTCCGCTGAGAGGAAACGCCTGAGCCTCCATTGCTCTTAGGAGGACGGTTACTTCGACGAGCAAGATCCTTCTTTTTCCGGTAGCAGAACTGCTCCACATGGCCATTTTTGTCGCAGTAGTTGCAGTGACGGAGGAGTAGAACGAGGCGCCGCCAAGACTGAGGGAGACACCAGTAGGCCCGCACCACGAAGACGAGTCTCAGTACGAATAGCAGTAAGAGCCTCCAACAGAGTCACACGAGGATGACGAGCAAGCAACTGGGCACGAATCTACTCAAATTCAGCCCGAAGACGTGTCAGGAAGTCGTAGATGCGGCGAAGCTCCAAATGAGAGTGCTGACGCTGACAACACTGGCAAGTCCTGCAGACCTCCGGTCCGAGAGAATCAAGCTGACGCCACACCGAAGATAGCTGTGCATAAAATTCATCCACATTAAAATCACCTTGCTGTAGCGACTGCTCCTGTCGCACAACAGCAAGGTACAGAGAGTCACCAGCAGGCTCATAGCGATCACGAAGATGCGCCCACATCAAATGTGCCGAAGACAAAGCAACAATGTCACCATTAAGATGCACTTCCATGCTAGAAACCAAAATAGCAGAGGCACGAGCATCTTCATCAATCCATGTCTTGTAAGCAGAAAACTGAGTCTGAAAAGACTCCACAGCATCAGCATAATCATCAGAGGCCTTCTGGCGAGCATCATCAGTCTCCTTGGAAAGAACAGGCATGGCAGGAGGAGTAGGGCGAAGCGGACAAGATAGCTCACCAGTAAGAAACTCCCAAAGACACTGACCACGCATGTGAAGACGCATATGAAGAGCCCAGTCTCGATAATTAAGACCATCGAAGATGACCGGGCAGCAAGGAACAGAGACAGTTCCCGAAGAAGAGCCGATAGATGACAACATTTTTTTTCTTTTTTTTCTCTTTTTTTTTGGAATTAAGAACCGGTTTTAAATCGGTTTGGAATCCGATCCGATCAGCCTCTGGTGCGCTCCTCCTCTGTTCGGCCACACCCGATCGGATTTCTCCTCACGGCGGACTGCTCCGGGCGACGAGGCAGCCGGGAACGGTGAAGGCGACAGCGGTCGGAGGCCGGCAAGCCGGAGGCGGGCGAACGTCGAGCGGTCGGCGACTAAATGCCGGAGCGACGAGGGCCGTCGAGAGGCAGCGCGTCTGGCAGGCGCACGGGAGACGGCGGCTCGGACGCCTGGAGATCGGACGAGGGCGCCGCGGTGGAGCTGATCGAGGCTCGGCCAGCACGGGCCGATGTCGAAGCTGGACGCGAACGAGTGCGGAGGGCCGGTGAAAGACGGCATGAAGCCGAGCGCCGGCCGGCCGCAACTGATGGGGAGGGCAGCGCCTGGAGGCGCCGCAACAGGAGGCGGCGGCTGGAGATGCCGCGACGGGAGGCGATGGCGAAGAGGGCGGCGGCTGGAGGTGCCGCAACGGTGGGCGGCGGTGGAGATGCCGTGATGGGAGGCGACGAAAAAATCGATGAAGAACCGACGGGAAGAGCCGGCGGAGAAAGATGGCCAACGAAGGAGCCGGCCAAACAAGGTTGACACAAGTGCAACGTCAGGAGAGAACTCTAACCCTAGATTTTGCTCTGATACCATGTTATGAATAGCACTTGTATTCATCAGAAGGCCAATGGGCCAGAATATATACATGTACATAAGGGTATGAAGGGAAAGCCTATATTAGGCAATATCTATACATGTACATAAGGGTTAATTGGAGGATTACTGCTTCCCATTCCTCGGTTCGAAGAGACAGACTTGGTATTGGTTGTCACCTTGGCTGGAATTGTAATGCCATCCTCCCCTTCTACCTCCAGTCGTCTCTCATACGCCCTGGCAAGGCTCATGGCCACTTCTAGTGTTGCGGGGTTTTGCAGCTCAACATCAATTCGCAATGGATTGCGCAAACCGGTGGTAAAATCTGCACTTGTCGCTTCTCTGTCATATCCTCACAGCGGCAAAGAAGGGCAAGAAATTGCTCTTGATATTCGGCCACTGTACCAGTTCGACGCAACTGGATGAGTTCTCCCAACGGATTATTCCGGATAGGAGGACCAAAGCGAAGATTCACATGCTCCACAAAACATGGCCAGGTTGGTACTCCCTGATTCTTTTCCAATCTGAAATACCATTGTTGTGCTGCCCCTGTCATGTGGTACGACGCGAGCCATACCTTCTCCTCATCTAATGTCCGCTGCCCGGCGAAGAACTGCTCACATCTGCTCAACCATGGCAGGGGATCTTCTTTGCCATCATAAACTGGAAAGGACAACTTATGAAATCGGGGTGCTCCACGATTACCATGTCGCTGATCCTCCTCCTCCTTCCATCTGTCCTGGAAACCCTTTTCCTTGCCGCCATTGGCCTGCTCAATTCCAATCTGGAGCTTGGAAACCGCTTGTTCCAGCCTATCTACCTTCTCCAACGCAGCAGTCATGCGCCCCATCATCTGGAACATTTGCGCCAGCTGTTCTTTCTCAGTCGAATCCATGGCAGTGGTGGTGGGTTGGCTTTGATACCAAATGATATGGACTAGGGTTTGTGGTGGCAATAGATGAGGAACAGGAAGATAGGACTGATGAATGCCCTCCTTAGCCTAGGGTTGATCCCCTGGCGCAGGAGGCTCTGTTCTCAGATTAGGAATCAACTAAATTCTTTATCGCCTTCCAAATGCTGGACAATCCCTTTATATACTAGGGAAGCCTGACACTAATGATTCCATGCAAACTACAACTAAATAGGGATAAGCATATCCAACATATCCAAATACTTAACTAATTTAAAGAGATAAGATATACTACTACTTCTGGCTAACTTAAAAACATATCACGCTGACCCTAATCGGCTGCCCTGCTTGCGCTAGGCGCATTTGTGTCCACCTGAACCCTCTTGTGACGACTTAAACCTTGCCCACAAAAGTGTCCACAACATCAACTTCATATTGTATTTAGATAAACCATGCCCATTGAATGTGTTTCTGCATACTATATTGGCATATCCAAACTACCAACAAAATAGAATACACTAATACTGGGTGCATTAGCTCTTACAAAATTGACAAATGCTTCCAAACAAGCAGTGCACGTACTTCTTCTCCATTATTATAAATAGTAGTTACAAACCACAATTGCACAAGCCATCTCTCTTCACTTGCATCAGCCATAAATCAGTGGCAAATGAAATGAGGCCACCAAATTTAAATTGTAGATCACTTCCAGGAAACACCATCAAGAATAAGATCAGTGTCATAGTCATGGCCGTGGTATCACTGCAATCCTTTTGCTGTCATTTGTCTACTCTTCAAGCTTCATACATTTTTTTTTCTTTTTCGTTTTTTTGAAGGCAACCACACTTCATACAGCTTGCAGTCTGAGCATTCGCTCCATCCAGTCGATGATGTCCACCGCAATCTCGTCATGCTCAGGCTCGAAGAGCAGATCAAGCAAGAATCCCTGGACCCTGGTACAGTCTCAAATCCCTGTGTCTTGATACAGCCTCAATGTAGAGTTCCGGTGAGGTCAATGGGTCCATCACCCGGCCTGCAGTTCCATGGAGGACGATGAACTGGATGGTGACTTTCTTCAGGACAGGTTGTGCAGCAGGTAGGAGGAGATGCGCAGGATCTCATGGCCTGTCCGAACCCTTATCAGCCCGGTGTAGACCAACGGATTACGGATCAGAGTACTTCACTATCAGAGCAGCAGGGTCACGAGACACGGGAATGCCTCTTTTGTTAGCTCCCTTGAATTGGAACTTGGTGATACTAGAGAGAATATCAGCGCAACAGCCTGCATTGATTCAGATAAATCTCAGTGATCTCTACTAATCGGCATGTAAACAAAATAAATATCAGATAAATTAAAAAAAACAAAATAAATATTGTCCTCCCCTTGCATAAGCATTCATCAAAATGTTGTACGTCATAACAGTTGATGGTAAGCCAATCTTTCCAAACTCGCATATTACATCCCTTGCCTGAACATACAGCCCATGTTTAGCCAAGCCATCAAGTACCATGTGGAATGTGACTCTAGTGCCTCCAACCTTTTCATTGATCATTGATTTCCATGTCTCCATTAGCTTCTCTGTGTCACCAGCTCTCCTAAATGAGTCAAGCAAAGCTGTATATGTTTCTAAAGAAGGTTTAAGTCCTCCTCTTTTCATATCTACATATGTGATGTGAGCTTTTTCATGCTGTCCATTAACTGCATATGCACAAAGCAGTGAAGTGTACGAAGAAGATGTTGCCTTAATGCCATCTGCCTTCATCCTCAGGAAAGCATCTTCAGCCTTATCACACATTTTCTTCTGCTGCCCGTAGGCACTTATGAGACAATTGTAAGACCTAGCATTTGGTCGTAGTCTGAAATCTTGCATCTCCAGAAGTAACGATTTAAAGAATGCGGTTGCATGGGTCATGAGTTCTATTTAAAGAGGAATAAACAGAGAAAAGGGGCATGCTGTTATGCCACAAAACTAACCTCAGGCGGTGGCTGCGAGAACAGCCAAAACCCTGCGTTCGCGTGCCGCCGCGACGAGTTCCTCATCTTCGTCCATCCGTCCTGGGCTCCAGCCAAGAACGAGGGCGTACGAGTGGGCTCGCTCGGAGTCGGCACGTAACAATTTGGTATCAGAGCCAACCGACCCTAGCACCATGACCACTAGGACGATGGAAGATCGAATTGTCACCCTGGAGGAGGAAAGTAAGGAGACACGGCGACTCCTGGAGGAATTGCTCAAGCACGTCAAGGGCAAGGGTCTGGCGGAGGCGCAGGACCTGAACTCGGAGGATCCGCTAGATCACCCAGAGGATGACCAGAACACGCGTGCCCGACCGGCATCGGAGGTTTCGATGCACGGCAGAGGAAGGGGACGCGGTCGAATCACACTGCGCGGTGAGGAAGACGGAGTCCGGGGGCGAGCTCCTTGGCAGGGAAGGGAAGAAGAGAACAACCGGAGGTGGACGCCTCGTCCCCCTCGGTTCGAGTTGTCAGAGTATGATGGATTGGGAGAACCCTTGGGGTGGCTACGGCATTGTGAGAGGTTTTGCTGTTTCCATCAGATCCCAGAGGAGGAATGGGTAGGAGTGGCGGGTGTTCATCTGCGCAAAGAAGCACTAGAAGTCCTGGATAATTGGCAACAAGATGAGAGTTGGGTGAGTTGGGAAGATTTTCATCAGACGTTTAGTCGGCGGTTCACGCGACACTCAACCGTCGGGGCCCTCGGCAATCTGGTCAATTTAAAGCAAGGCAGTATGCGGGTAGATGAGTATTCCTGGGAATTTCAGCGAATGATGGCGCGTGTTCCGCGCGTGCGTCGCACAAATCAAATAGAAACCTTCACTGTCGGTCTGTCGGTCGCCTTGGCCACGGATGTTCGGAGAGAAAGACCACGGGATCTAGCCGACGCCAATGGTTGCGCTAGAGAAGCCGAGGCACGGAAAGATGCATGGCTAGCTGAAGCCATGCAAGGATTGTCCACTGCCGGGCGCACAAGATCGATCCCCAATCGTGGCTTTGTTCAAGTCGCGCCACAGCCCACACCCACGTCCTGGTCAGGAAACAGCGGTGGAAATGGCGGAAACACCAGGCCATGCCAGACGATCACGACTCTAGTGGGGAGTAGTGGGAGTCGAACTGTGCCGACCGCATCGGCAGGCTCTCAGGGTAGTTCGGCGTCTTCACCAGCGTGTTTGCGGCTGAGTGCAGATCAGCTCGCAGAGCGATGAGCCAAGGGCCTTTGTTACAATTGTGATGAGGTCTACACTCGCGGCCACAGGTGTAAGCGACTCTTTCATTTGGAAGTACTCGAGGAGGAAGAAGAGGAGGAAGAGGGCGAGGACACTCCTAAGGGTGAGCTCTCGCTGTCGATGTTGGCAGTTCGAGGGCTAGTGGGAGGTAGCACAATGCAAGTAGATGTAGAAGTTCAGGATCGTCGGCTGTTGGCTCTCATCGATAGCGGAAGTACCCATAACTTCATGAGTGGATATGCTGCAAGCTTGGGTGGTTGGGCGCAAGAGCCAGCAACGACAAGGCAGGTGAAGGTTGTGGATGGAGGTCAGCTTCCATGCCTGGGCTGAATTCCAAAAGCTTGCTTCCACATCCAGAGCAATGTGTTCCAAGCGCCATTTACAGTGATCCCATTAGATGGCTTTGATGTGGTTTTGGACATGGAATGGCTGCGTTCCCTCGGGGTTGTCCAGTGGGATTTCCAAACCCTTTCCATGCAGTTTAATTGGAACGGAAAGCAGATTGAACTTCAGGGGTTGTAAGAGAAACATCGGCAAGGGTGTTTGCAATACGCAATAACCGGAGCATCCCTGGTCCAAGACATCCTAGATGCATACCCGGACGTCTTCGCCGAGCCTCAAGGACTACCTCCTCCCCGACATTGCGACCATGCCATTCACCTCACTCAAGGAACTGATCCTATAGTGGTTCGTCCATACCGCTATCCATACCGACAGAAGGATGAGATCGAGCGCTAGTGTGCGGAGATGCTACGTCAAGGCATCATCAGGCCAAGTCAATCACCATTTTCTTCACCGATCCTTCTAGTTAGCAAGGCCGATGGATCTTGGCGCTTCTGCGTGGACTACCGGGAGCTGAATGGACGCACCATCAAAGACAAATTCCCTATACCGGTTGTAGAAGAGTGGTTGGACAAATTGAGGGGTGCCAGATTGTTCACTAAGTTGGATCTCCGATCAGGCTATCACCAGGTCGCATGAAGACAGAAGATATTCACAAGACGGCGTTCCGAACCCACCATGGTCATTACGAGTTTCTTATGATCCCTTTCGGGTTGATGAACGCACCATCCACATTCCAGGCCCTTATGAATGAGATCCTCCAAGAATTTCTACGTAAGTTTATATTGGTGTTCATTGACGATATCTTAGTGTACAGTCAAATGGAGGAGGAGCACAGGAAACAATTGCGGGAGGTACTCGATCGGCTCCGGCGGCATCAGCTATACCTCAAGGCTTCAAAATGCACCTTTGCTCAAGGGCGCATCAGTTATTTGGGTCACATCATTTCTTGCAATGGAGTGGCCGCAGACCCAGCAAAGCTCAAGGCAGTAGCGACCTGGCCGCGACCCACAACCGTGACGGCGTTACATGGATTTCTTGGGCTCACCGGATATTACCATCGATTCATCTAAGGCTATGCCACTATTGCAGATCCACTAACCTCATTACTCAAGAAAGAGAATTTTCAATGGAACAGCGAGGCCGACGGCACCTTCGCACGCTTGCAGAAGGCCTTAAATTCAACTCTAGTCTTTGTAGTGCTAGATTTCTCCATCCCATTCATCGTTGAATGTGATGCGTCAGGCACAGGTATTGGGGCTGTCCTCCAACAAAATGGGCATCCCATCGCCTATTTTAGTCGCAAGTTGGCACTCAGGCACAGGAAGTTGGCTGCTTACGAGCGCGAGCTCATCGGACTTTCCAAAGCGGTGCGCCACTGGTGCCTATATTTATGGGGACAAACCTTTGTGGTCCGCACGGATCATGGCAGTCTTAAATACCTCCTGGAGCAAGCTCTGGTCACGCCACCTCAACAGCATTGGTTAAGTAAATTAATGGGGTTCGATTTTCAGGTTGAATACAAACCGGGGAGGGCCAATTTGGCGGCCGATGCATTGTCCAGAATCACGAAACCAGCTCCGACCTGTGTGGCTCTCTCTGAACCGGTTGGCTTATCCTAGGACGAATGGCTGGAGGAACTCCGTCGCCACCCGGAGGTCCAGCGCCTCTGTCTTCAGTTACAGGAGGGCAGCCAAGACCAACCGGCGCGTGAGCATACTGGGCGGGAGACGCTGGTCGCACAAACAAACACATCTCCCGTCCAATGGGAGGAAAGGGATGGGTTACTCTACCGTCAAGGCCATCTGTATGTGCCAGTATCATCACCATTGGTGGATTCCATCATTGCATCCATCCACGAGCTCACACATGAAGGGGTCCAGAAGATGCTGCACAGGCTACGTTCGAAGTACTGTTGGAAAGATATGCGTCTGACGGTGGAGAAGTTTATTGCTCGTTGCGAAGTTTGTCAATGCAGCAAGTCCAATTCATTGTCACCGGCTGGCCTTCTCCAGCCGCTCCCCATTCCACACCAAGTTTGGGCCGACATATCAATGGACTTCATCACAGCACTTCCCAAGTCCCAGGGCAAAACGGCAATCATGGTGGTCGTCGACCGTCTTTCCAAGTATGCACATTTCACGGCGCTCTCTCTGCCGGCCACAGCGTTGGGCGTAGCAGCCGTCTTCTTTGACCAGGTGGTCCGTTTGCATGGTATACCAGAATCGATTGTATCCAACCGTGATCCGGTTTTTCTCAATGCCCTTTGGCAGGACCTACTGAAACGGAGTGGCACCTCGCTCCGTTTTTCAACGGCCTATCACCCTCAGACAGATGGGCAATCCAAAGTGGTCAACAGGACACTAGAGATGTACTTGCATTGTCTAGCCGCCGACAACCCCTCGTCGTGGGCACGATGGCTACCATGGGAGGAGTTTTGCTACAACACCTCCTTCCACTCATCTCATCAGATTACTCCATTCGAGTTGGTCTATGGTCGCAAGCCCCCACCTTTGTTGCCATACCAGCTGTCGGCGTATTCCACCTGACAGGCCCTGGTCTACAGACCGGGTTTTGGTTCGATAGGAGGGCGTCTTCGCAGCTGGCAAACCCTAACCAGGGGAAACCCTCGAAACTCCCACGCGGCGGATTTCGGTGTCTAAGACTATGGTGACGCACAAATCTTTACCCAGGTTCAGGCCCCCTTAGCCCAAGGGTAACAGCCTTACTTCCTGCTGGATTTTATGTAGAGTGTTCTAAGCAAGTACAGAACTTGGGGATTACAAATTCCTCCTTAGACTCTATTACTTGGACTCCTGGTTTTCTGTCTCTCGATCTTTCGACCCTTTGACCCCTTTTTTACCCATGCACCCAAGTGCCCTTATATAGGCCAGGCTAACGGGGGTAGGTAAAAGGGGGAGTCATCATGCTAATCTATACACATTTATTACTCCTTCCTGTGCTGTCCCGTTCCTCCAGCCTCATTAAATGCCGACGCATAGCTTCGCCCGGTTTGTACGGGATGAGACCCCTCTGCGATGGGTAGGTGACAGGCGCCAGAGGATTGGGCCTGCAGCGGAATTCCTCGCAATCAACGAACCTGACACAGCATGCGCACCACTGGCACGATACGATAGGGAAGGAGGCTTCGAGGTGAAGGAACCTCGCACCGCCTTTTTGCCTGGCGGCGGGGCGAGCAGGCGCCTCGCCACTGCCGCCCGCGACGCCACGTGGACCGGCACTGGCGGGCGGGCGTGCTTCGCCCCGCCGCCAAGCCGCCACGCTGGCCGGGCGCCGGGCGGCAGGCGTCTCGCCACTGCCGCCCGACGCCACGTGGACCGGCACTGGCGGGCGGCGTGCTTCGCCACCGCCGCCAAGCCGCCACGCTGGCCGGGCGCCAGCAGCGGCGTGCCTCGCCACTGCCGCCGCGACGCCACGTGGATCGGCACTGGTGGCAGGCGCGCCGCCCACCGCCGCTAAGCCGCCACGCGGTCTGGGCCGCATGCCACGTGGACCAACGCCTGGCCAGCAGGGCGTCCTCGCCCACCTGCTCGCCAGACTGCCACGTGGGCCACACACGCTTTTGTGCGGCGGAGAGGGTATCCTGGCATAAAGTACGCCGACACCAGCAGGGGGCGACAGCCATTGAGGCAGTGGACTGCCAACTGCTCGAGCGAGACACTCTGTTGGCACAGGCAAAAGGAACACTTACTCAGGGCTCAAAATCGCATGAAGTAGAGGTATGATGCACGTCACCACGAGCTAGAGTTTGCAGTAGGCCAGTGGGTTTGGCTCAGGCTCCGACAGCATCGCCAAGCTTCTCTCCGGCCGGGAGCCACCAACAAGCTAGGTGCACGTTTCTTTGGGCCTTACCAGGTGTTAGCTCAGGTGGGTCCAGTGGCTTACTGACTCGACTTGCCAGAGGCAACATGACTGCACAATGTCTTCCACATCTCCCTTCTCAAGGCATTCGTAGGAGTACCACCTGCGGTGGCACCGTCGTTACCTGCGGACGCGACACCAGCACCGGCGGACACTCCACCTGAGCCACAACAAATTCTAGTGCAACGCTTTGTGGAAGGCAAGCGCCAAGTCTTAGTCCACTGGCAGGGTAAGCCGCGGGAGGAGGCGACCTGGATGGATGCGTTGGCCTTGCGGCGTTCATATCCGCACATTCCGCTTGAGGACAAGCTCAATGTCCAGGGGTGAGTAATGTTACACCAGCAGCTGATCGGGTCTACTATCAGCGGCGCTAGTTAGGAACCTCTCTGGCAACAGAAAGATTTTGCCTCAAATGCCATGCAAGAGGATGAGTGATTTAGGGGAGTAAGTTGGTTAGTCGGTTGAGTATTAGTTATTCATTTGAGTCAAGCCATTGCCCTCGGATTTGAAGTTGTTTGCAGAGGTAGCGGAAAATAAGAATGCGGTTGCATGGGTCATGAGTTCTATTTAAAGAGAATAAACAGAGAAAAGGGGCATGCTGTTATGCCACAAAACTAACCTCAAGCGGTAGCTCCGAGAACAGCCAAAACCCTGCGTTCACGCGCCGCCGCGATGAGTTCCTCATCTTCGTCCGTTCGTCCTGGGCTCCAGCCGGGATCGAGGGCGTACGAGTGGGCTCACTTGGAGTCCGCATGTAACAATTTTGGTTGTTGTTCATGTTTAGTAATGAATGCAGTTGCGTACTTCAATCTTAAGAGGGAACATTAATAGCAATTGCATCATTGCAAACCTGTGACTAAACAATGTTTGTCCTAGTACACTTGCATCTATCCACAGTTTGATATTGTTTGGATCCCACGATCTTGATAAAGTTCATCGAAATACCAATTAGAAATAGTGAATTAAATCAAATTCACCTGGATCCTCTGTTGGTAGCTAACTAAAACCATCTATTACCTAATCCAATTTTTTTGTGGAAAAATCAAGGAAATAAAATTCACTTGGATCCTCTGTTGGTTGTTGACGCAAGTAACAACTAACAACATCCCTTGTCTAATCCATTTTTCCACATACAAGTCTCAATAGCACATACTGGATACATAGTTGTCCAATACTCCCTCCGTCTCAAAATATAAGGCGTGGTTTGACTTGGCACAGTCTCCGAAACTATACTTTGATCTTTGATTTCTCTTATTCAATACTCCCTCCATTCCAAAATATAAGGCGTGGTTTAACTTGGCACGGTCTTCTAAACTATACTTTGACCTTTGATTTCTCTTATCTAATATCATTCATACAAACAAAATCACTATCATTACAAAGTACTTTCAAATATGAATTCAATGGTATCACTTTTATATCACAAAATTTTTATATAGTTAGACAAATCATTGGTCAAAGATTTCAAAGTTTGAATCTTGAAATGCATGCGTGCCTTATATTTTGGAATGGAGGGAGTATCATTTATACAAACAAAATCACTATCATTACAAAGTACGTTCAAATACGAATTCAATGGTACCACTTTTATATCACAAAATCTTTATATAGTTAGACAAATCATTGGTCAAAGATTTCAAAGTTTGAATCTTGAAATGCGTGCGCGCCTTATATTTTGAGACGGAGGGAGTAGTTCCAAACAAGCTTTCATGTCCCACACATTCATCCAAGTGATCTACAGAGCAAGTGTGAGTAAACCTAATACTACACATTTTTGCACCAATTGTATAAATAACTAATAGTCACAATTAATTTTACACAAAACAATTGCATGAAATTAATAATGATCACTCCCTCAAACTGTACAAATCAAGACAGTGATCACCTTCCACAGTAGGCAACACTGGCCATTCCCAGCCTGAAGTAGCAGGAGCCACCAGCGGGGTGGAAACAACAGCGAGGGCAGGGATTTTGTGCAGGCACAGTACAACGATCCCAATTCAATACAGGCATTTTTCCTTCAGAGTTGTTTCTTTGCATTTCTTTTTGAAAGTTACATAAATATTAAAGCAGGAAGTAAGGTTCCATACGCTGAAACCAGTTAATAAGATCACCATAAAGCATTCCAGTAGCATTTCAACATCAAGATCTAAATCATTCATCTCTATCTATTGAGTAAAATGGATTCAGAAGCTACAGCACTAGCATAGAATTGATTCTCTATTTATTCAATATAACCGCCAGACATTACACCGTTGGTCACTGAAGCACTTTCACAATTTCCTCTGCTCTAACTTGTTAAGAGCCTCCCTCCTGTCAAAACAAAAAAAGAACGAAGAGAAAACATTGCGAGGGACTGCCAAGGAAAGGAACTGTAGGTTAAAATAGTCCCTGTACTGAACTCAGAGAAGGTTATGGGTCTTACTGTCCGAATTAAGAGTTTCGATTGTCCTCTAAATAACAGCATAAAGTTCTTCCCGTGAAACATCTCCCTTTCCAACGATAATCCCATCAAGCACCAGTTTGTTCCAGTCATTTTCAGGAGCAACATTGCACGACCTCAATAGTCGATATAATGTATATCAAACGTTGTAATTAGTAGATGCAAAGGAAACCAATCTCTCCGGTCAATAATACAGACATTTTTCTTGAACCATCTCATACATGTACCACTTGGTACAAACAACCAAACACACCCTAAGAAAATGGATCCCTTGCATTGTTCAAGAGGAGCTCCATTTTCTCTACCCAGAGTACCAAACCTATCCAAATATAAAAATGATTCATACACCATTGCTGAGATTGCCCACCTAAAATTTGTCTAAATAGACAGAGCCAAACGTATGGATATAAAAACAGGAAATAAACAAAAGCACATTCAGTCAGATAAATGGTGCCTTTTTTGGAAACATGACAGTATTTCTAATGGTTCTTTCAAAATAATAGCACAGGTCCAATGATTAAGTTATCTCTGCAAAAATTTCAAATCCAAAAAAAAAAATCCAGTTGTCCCCCCTAATGATAGATTGTCACAGCTATAACAATTATTATCAACAAAGCGAAATGAACCTCAGGACAAAATCTCAAAAATAATGAGGGAAACGAGCATTTTTACATGTTATACTAACAATAACTTGTACAAGTTGAGTTCCATAACCAAATGAATATCTGATAGGAAATAGATAATTTTGGTATCAACCAAAGACAACAAGCAGTTCTACAATGAGACATAGTATAAAACAGAGGTACAATTAGAACCAAAACAAATGAAAAATCATTTAGACTGTTCTTCAAGAGAAGATATGTCATGTCTCACTGGGGTTAAATGATTTAAAAATTAAAATGATTCAATAGCAATGCTTGATTTAGTGTCGAACTTAATGCATGTAAAACGAACAAAGCAAAACAGTAAACTAGAGAAAAACAGGTATTAGCTTTGAAAGCTCTAGTCACAGATCCTCCCGTAATGAAGCTATCATCTTCAAAAGTACAAACGATAGTGGATCCAACTTGATTTGAGCCATTTTGTGTTCTTCAACCCAGTGGAATATCAATTGCCAAGCCTATCTAAAACAAGACATAAATAAACACTCATAAATTTTTAATAGCTTCTCTGCAATTCAGATGTGATATTCCTCAGAAGGTGTGAGAGATGACCAAAATGCTATGCAATCTCCACTTCATATACAAAGGAAAGATCTCCCATCAATTATATGTCCAGAAATTCTAGTTAGAAGTGATTAGCTGCAAACGCATTCAATCAACCCTGGATTCCACAAAAGAGTAATATTTTTCAGGGAGAAACTTCAGATGTTGTTGATATTCCCCCTTTGAAACAAGTGAAATAAGCAAGCCAGACGTGGAAGCTTCCAGGGAGAAGTTCTTCTCATCAATTTTCAAGAGGTAAACCCCAGCCATGGGTATCTCCCCTTTGTGAAGTAACGTTCTGACAATAGCATTCAGCATACGAGAGTTGGCAGCGCAGCCATTCTTCTCCATAGATAGAAATAGATCATCGGACTCCTGTAGCAACCCTTCTTCTATAAGATTTTGTATCATTAAGCTGTAGGTTACAACATCAGGCACTAATCCTTTGGCCGAGATACCAGCAAACAAATCCTTGGCTTCATCCTTTCTGCCAACTTTAAGCAATGCACCAATCATAATGTTAAAAGTCCTGATCTCAAGCTGAAAATCCGTCAAACATAGATTCTGAAACATTCGGAGTGCATCATCAATGCAATTATTTTTGCAAAGTCCTAATAGGATTGTGTTGTGCGTGCCTATGCCAAGTCTCATTCCAGTGTTGATCATCCTGTGATAGAGTTCCGTTGCAGCAGCAGTCCTTCCAGCCTGAAATAACCCATGCAGCAAAATGCTATATGTAATAACATTAGGCTCAACTCCTTTGCTCGGCATTTCTCTGAATAGAGTTAATGCATCCTCTATCCTACCATTTTTACAGTAGCCATCAAGCAAAGTGGTATATGTAACAACATCAGGCTTCAAGCCAATTGAGACCATAATAGAAAGTAACTTCATCGCTTCATCCATCTTACCAGTTAAGCAATATCCATCTATTAGTGTATTATATGAAGAGGCATTAGGCTTCGCACCTATATGTACCATCAAGTCGAAGAGATTTTGGGATTCTATAACCCTTCCTTCTTTGCATAAGTTGCCCATTATTGTATTGAAGAACACGGTGTCAGGACTGATGCCTCCATTCATCATTTCAAAAAATAATTCCTCTGCCTTCTCCCATTTGGCACAGGCACACAGACCATGAATAAGGGTCGAGTAAATAACGATGTCGGGAGTCAATCCTTCTCCAATCATCTGATTCATTTGGACCATAGCATCATCCACTCTGCCCACCTTGCAAAGTGCATCTATTACCGTTCCATAGCTGACTATATTAGGGTTCAATCCTTGCTGCCGCATTTTGTTAAACAGAAGCATTGATTCATTAACCATTTCATGTTTAGCATATGCACGTATCAATATGTTGAATATACGATGATCAAGTGCAATACCATTTCTAACCATCAAATCAAGGAGATCATGCATATCAACAAGAGCTCCTTTGGTGGCATATGCGTGAAGCAGAATGCCGTACGTGGAAACATTTGGTATTTGGCCCCTCTTGCGCATGGAATCAAAAATCTTTCTAGCTTCTGCGCATCTTCCATTCTTGCAAAGATGGCCCATCAGCGAGTTATAAGTAACAACATTTGGTGCATGACCATCTCTGCACATTTTCTTCAAAATTCTAACCGCCTCTTTCCACTGTCCTGAAGAGCAATATCCATGGATCAGACTAGTATATGTGATATTGTCCGGCATAACATCATTATCGAACATCTGTTGAAGGACCCCCTCGGCCCTCTCCATTGCTTGAGCCTTGCATAGTCCAGAAATGATCGAGTTGTAAGTCACGACATCCGGTGAAATTTCACGATCTAGCATTTCATGAAATAGGCTGTAAGCTTTCTCCAAATGATCCTCTTTAAAGAAGCCATCAATGACGGTGCTATACGACACCACACCAGGTGCGCAGCTGCCTCCGTCATCAGCCATCAAGTGGAGCAGCTCTAGTGCCTCTTGGCTCTTCCCCTCATTGCAGAGCCCCTTGAGAAGAATGCTGTAGGAGAAGACATCAGGCCTGCAGCCGTGCTCGGGCATTCGCCGGAGCACTATGTTAATTGCGTCGCTCGTCCTCTTCTGGGCACAGAGTCCTTTGAGCAGTTGATGGAAGTAGATGGCGTTCACCTTCCATCCCGTCTTAATGACGTGGTTGAAGGCAGCGAAACCGAGGTCCAAGCGGCCCGCGGCAGCAGCAATCGAGGAGGATGCCGAGGTGCGTATATCGAGCCACCTTCTGGAGCCGCTCGCGCGATGCGGTTGAAGAGGGAGACGGCGAGCACGAGGCCATCGCGGCGCGACAGACGGTGAGGAGGCGTTGACGGCGCGAATGGAGGCGGGCCTCGCTGGCTGGAGCAATTGTCGAGCAGTGAGTCCCCTGGCGCCAATGTCTCCGGCGCGGAATCGGTCTTGGATAATACGCTCCAACTCCAAGCGGTGGTGCGTCACGCGACGGGACATAGACAACCGCAAGGAGAGTAGGAAGCAAGAGAGAGTGCGTCTGCGCCTTTGTGTGCGCAGTGGGAGTGGGAGAATGGGGGTGGTGGTCGGACTGGGAGGAGAGAGCGCTTGAGGTGGCTACGGCCCCGTAATAATGCAACTTTGATAGTTATATAAATATACACGAATAAAGTAGATGATTTACTTCTCTCTTTGATAGTCTCAAGGTTTATATAACTTATATTAGAAAAGGTAGAGAAGCATTTCTCAATTTACATAGTTATGGGCGCCAAAAAAGAGCTAATCGGCCTCAACACATGCGAACGTAGAGTTCAAAGAAGGTTCAAAGCGTGACAGCCAATTTGATCATACAATCAGCAAAATAGAACGAAATAGCTATTAACTGATTTGATCAGCTTAAACCAAAATAGATCGAAATAAATATTACAGCCGAATAAACTCCTTAATTGGCAAGATAAATTTAAACAGCTACTACAGCCGATTAGATGATAGGTTTGTTTTTGTAACATTCTGAAAATTTTAAATAAATAAATAAAAATATAAAAATCTGGAAAATGAAACTCAAATATATAAAAATTTAATTTTCAAATTTTTTTGAATCATTTTCTAAAAAGGAACATATTCAATAACTTAAATATTCAAAAGGGGAATAAATGGTACAAAAGAAATCTGAAATAAATGAAATTGATTTCTAAATAACAATATGTCAGTAGGTTATTTGAATATGCCAAAGGATTTAAGAAATGAACTAGTCTTGAATTGTATCATAAATAAGAGAAAGATTTATAGATATGCATGTGTTGAATAAACTAGTAGTATACCTACACCTGTACATAATTCAGAATGGAGTATGAGACTAAATCACTTTACAACAGCAAAAGATTGCATATAACTTCCTGAGTTAAGTACCAGATTAGGCAAAGCTAGTCTTAGCATATTCTATGAGAGAAGCCCATAATAATAGGCAAAATGAACTAAATTAAATTTAACTTATAAAAGCCTTTAATCTTCATATGCTTGTAAACTATCGCGGCCAAAGTCAAAATAATGGAAAACCTATTTTAAAACACTTTTAGGATCATCCCCTGCATATACGAAAAAAATGAGTAAGTGATTATCTTTAATGTAGTCACAAACTTAAAATGAAATCGAATCCCGATAAAGTCAATTATGTGACCATTTAAGCCTTTTCGACAACTCTTGAAACTTCTCGTCTAAATACCATTATTTGGGAACTTAGTCCAGAAACACTCTCCATTATATGTACTATCATAATCTAGGAAAATATTTTAATTAGAGCTTGCTTTGTATATAAATCCTACTACTGCAAATACCCTTTGTAAAATGGTCACGCAGAAAACTAAGCCAACTAAACAATTTCAATGGCCTGCAGAATCACTCATCTAAATGCAAATTTTGGAAAGATCAACATAGAAACATTATTTGATATATGAACTACTGTATTCTAGAAAAAAAATATTAGTTACAACTTGCTTATCAATGAGATCTAGCTAATTCAAAACCCTTAAGTGTTAATCATTCGCTTCACCATTCTCGCTGATTCCGTATAACATAAACGTTATAATATCACATAAGCCATTTCAACGATGAATATAATATCTCGTCTAAACCCTAACATTTATAAAATCAGTTTAGAAACACTCTCCAAAGTATAGACTACAATAATATGTAGAAATAATCTTATTCCATTATGCAATGAATATTAATCCTAGTAGTAGAATTACATAAAGTATTATGATTGTCGAACAAGATAATATGAATAAACGAACTCGATACTAATGAGGAAATCTATATTTAAGATATTTGTATCACCGGAACCTTATCAAAGGCATGAATATATAACTAGTAACCTATCATAATAAGTCCAAGATATTCAAACTAATTCTTATGCAATGTTAATAAGAAATGAATACTATTCACATATATACATTATACAACAACTTGATTAATGTTTAATTCTATTCATCTAAATAATTTTTGCATCTTGAATTTGATATTATAAATAAAAGAATACTAAATTTTAGCTTCTTGAATTCATAAAATAAAAATAGATAATACATAAAAGAAGTCATGCCTATTTCTGTAGAAAGTTTTTATTTGCTTTTCTATCTATTTTCTTTTTTCCCTTATTAAAGTTTATTATTTGCTATATTTCCGTCGAACGACGTGTAGAACTCGACGTTACTAACTCCGTCGTCGACAATGCCAGCTGCGACCACAACTTCGTCATAAGCTACAAATAAGCAAGGCAAGCACCCCTTTGATCATATTGATCCTAGCATTTATTTTCCTTTTGTTTATCAAATGATTTCATGCATGCGTTTATTTTTAGTAAATTCGCTATTTTGTGGTACTAGTAGATATACCATTTGTTTCATGAATCTCCCTTGATAAGTATGGATGTGTGAACCTTGGTAACTATAGGAAAGGGTTAGACAATATATAATGTCAATTTGGGGAAAATTGATATTATGCCACTCTAAAGAGTGGTGCGAGCCAAAATGCCACTCTCATCGTTGTCTTTGTTGAAATGCCACTCTTGTCGTGCCCTCCTCACCAAAATGCCATTTTCGCATTTTTAAAATGAATTTCGCTGCTTTGTGCAGTTGTAGCCACTGGAAATTATCATCGTGCCCCTGAGCTCATGTGTTAAAACTTTGTTAAACAAAACTTACATGATCAGGGCCAGCCAGATGGAGTTGATTGAAACAACCTCAAATCTTATTAAGCAGATAATGTCGTTACCAAAGTTAAAACTTTGTTAAACAAAAGTAATTAATCTTTATTAATTGCATTCATCAAATAATTACATCTGAACAAAATCAAATGAAACACATTGTATTAAAAATTTAATTAACAATTACAACGTGTGAAAATAAAAAATCTTCATCTCTGAAATTTTCTGTTGTCCAAAGCTTGAATAACCCTCAAACAATAAAATATAACAGTCGTCAGTAAAGCGAATAGAATTAATAATACAGAATGTATTAATAATACAAGAGAAAGAGCTCGGGGGTAGAATGGTCATTTCCCGTGGCTAGAACTGCACAGAAAAGCGAAATTCATTTTAGAAATTCGAAAATGGCATTTTGGCGAGGAGGACACGAGAAGAGTGGTATTTTAACAAAGGCAACGACGAGAGTGGTATTTTGGCTCGCACCACTCTTGAGAGTGGCATTATATCAATTTTCCCGTCAATTTGGGTATAAGCGATTTAATAACCATGCTTTAGAACCAACGATGAATCAATGATGATGATGATCAGATCAAAAGTTGTTTCTTGAGAAATTGAAAACATGTTTGGGCTATGATGCTAATGGTTATTAGTATTTTAGGTAAAAATCCAAAATAAAATTATGATTTTGATGCCGGGCAATTATTGGCAATAGTCGGATGTACAAGAGGACTTGTACGTAGTGTAGGGTGGAGTATTGCCCGTGTCGGATTAAGGATCGAACATCGTGTTGTATGATCCAAGATAAATCCGTGCAACCACAAGTACTGGGATGTGGTAGTGTTAACTTATTAAGTTGTTTAAATCTGGCTTTGCACATTGGTAGGCGGGAGATAGTAGAAGCACTCCGATCAAGGTTTGCTTATGAGGGGCTTCCACACCGCAGTGTGGGTAAATGCATACCGGTATAACTGTGTACGCCTTGTTATGAGAAGAAACCTTTAGTACAGTGGTATTACTCATATTTCCATTTCAAAAGATGATGTAGGTCTGCCATTTATGTTTCTTCTCCCTAGCAAGGGTTAACATCACTGGGCTGGTGCAAAGTCGGGTTTAGGTAATTAATGTAACGGTTATATTATGATCTCCATGCAGACACACCTAAGGAAGTGTGTTAACTGGCCTGGCAAAAATGGTAGATCATTTCTTGTGGATAAAGATGTACACCTCTGCAGAGTGTAAATCTAATCGATTAGCCGTACCCACGGTTATGAGTGTCTTGGTGAACTGATACGAGTTAGGCTTTGGTATTTTCTAAAAATGGGTTTTGGGTTGAAACTTGTTTTACAACTGATTATATCTTTAAGTCATTGGGTTGACATTGTTGGACTACATGATTGGATTATGGATTTGATTATTGGACTACTGAATCATTGGATTATTCAATGCTTGGGAAGAGCTGTGAGTAATACTTATTTCTTATTAGCAATCTTGCTTTTACAAATTCTGTTTCTCAATTGCAACTTCTCTTACAAATCAAATGTTGCTTTATGCAAATTAATCGTAGAAGCTTTCCTTGACATGACCTGCATTTATGCATTTGCAAATACCACCTTAAGTCTTGCTAAGTACGAAAGTACTCAACCTTGCTTATTATGTTGTTTTAGGTGAATAAGGCAACGAGACTCCAAAGAATATATTTTCGTCGCATGTTACGGGAATTTCAAGTAAAGTGTTCTTCCTAGGGATTTGCACCTTGTTAGTTGCCTGACGGTCAGATGGGCATACTACAAGACTTTGCTTTTCCTGTAATATAATTATTTACTCTGAGTTGTAAAATACATTGTATAATTTAATTTCCGCTTTAATAATTATGATGTGTGGTTGTGGATCCAATTGTTGCAAATGTGCGTACTAGCTACTGATCTAGGGACTAGTACGGAATGCACATTAGATTTCCATCTTTGCATTTTTGCAAAAATGGGGGTCATTACAGTTTTCTCCGAAAAAGAGGAGGCACAACAAGATTTGTATGAAAATAAACCTGAGGTAGTTGGTGTAAATTGAAGATGATCAAAATCGGCGATACGCAACTTTATTGATAAAAAACAAATTTTAGAGGAAAGAGGTTAAATCTAAGAATAATTCTTAGTTGCCAGAAAGTAAATAAAAGTACATACAATGTTGATTGATTGATTGTTGGATATCCTCTTTGTCTTACCTTGGGGTCCTTGTTATAGCGCATAGGTCGATTGTATTTTTCTCTATCTCCTCAATCCATAACTCAATTTCAAAACATAGTTTTGGCCACTAATTTTTATTATAATATATTTATACAATCCAATAGAATTATAATATCATGAAAGTATTTTTCAAGACAAAGATACATATATGATTTTCATATATCCAATTTAAAAATATATTTACAATCAAAGTTTTAAAAGTTTAACTGTAGTTATATCCAAAACAACAATTATTTACTGCCGGAGGGAGTACTATGGCTTTGTACTGGTTCGATGCCGATCGTATGATGCCAATCCTATGGGTGGGCATTTTTAAACCGAAACCGAAAAACTGAACCGATCCGAACCAAACTAGCCGAAAAATTCGGTTTTTTTGATTTTCGGTTTTCGATTCAATTTATATTTCGACTCTATCCGGTTTTCGGTAGTCGGTTCGGTTTTTAAATCTTAAAACCAAACAAACCGAGAAACCAAACTACCTATTCACCAATCATCCATTTGGTTCCCCATTTTCCCTAGCCGCACTGTTGTCCGTCCCCAGTCCCCACGCTAACCCGCACAACCCTCGCCTCCCTCCCTCTCCCCGGGCCCCTCGCCTCCTTTCCTCGCCGCTGCCGGTGCGCCGCCTCCCTCCCTCTCCCCGTGTGCGCGGCTTGGTGGCTCCCGCCAGCCGCGGTCTGGCGTCCCACCCCCTCCCTCCCTCGTCTCCCTCTAGCTCATCTCGAAGGTTTGCTCAGAGCTTGAGGCCCACCTCGGCATTAGCGACCACGTCCTTACCAAGTTCGTCGCCGACCTCGGCCGTGCGTCCACCTCTGTCGCCGACTTTGCCGCCAAGCTCAAGGCCAACGGTGCTGAGTTGCCGGACTAATGGGAGATGCGAGGACAAGGAAGAAGGGCTAGGGATCCGGGTGGTGGACGCCGAGTGCTTCGTCCGCTTTGACAACGCGCGCGACCGGGAGAGGCTCGTCCATGTCTCCCAGATGCCCAGCTCCGGTCCGACATCCCGCCCCCTCCCACCTCCCTCCCTCATCTCCCTCTCGCTCGTCTCGATGGTCTACTCGGTGCTCGAGGCCCACCTCGGCGTCGGCGACCGCATCCAAGCCGAGTTCATCGTCAGCCGAGCGTCCGCCTCCGTCGCCGACTTCGCCGCTAAGCTCGAGGCCAACGGCACCGAGCTGCTGGACTACCGGGAGATGCGAGGACAAGGAAGAGGAGGTTAGGGATCTGGTGGTGGACACCGGGTGCTTCGTCCGCCTTGATGGCGCGTGCGATCAGGAGGGGCTTGTCCACGTCTCCCAGATGCCCGGCCACGAGGGGCTTGTCCATCCCCAAGATCTGAATCGGCCAGCAGCCATGGGCAGAGGCGTAGAGCCTTCCAAATTCGGTTAAACCAAAAACCGAATTAATCGAACCTATTTGGTTCGGTTAATTTAGTTTGGTTTTTAGATGAGTTCGGTTTTGGTTCAATTAGCAAAATCTAAAAACCGAAATATTTAAAAATTGAAGAAACCGATTGCCCATCCCTAGCCAATCCGTCAGTCGACGAGCACCGAAATGCGGGGAGGCCCCAGAGCTCGCCAATTCCTTCCACTTTGAGGGAAAGAATATTTACAAACCGCGCTTATATGAAGAACAGATCAACGGTGCAATTGTGCCTAAAAGAACACTAAAGACAAGAGATGACTGACCTCTAGAAATAGATGAACACTTCAGAATTGTTAAAACTTAATACTCGACAGTTTAAATACCGGAGATAACATAATGGTACACAGTGCTACAAGCTTACAAAGTAGTATAATGCATCGAAGGCATCAGTTAACACATTGACTGATTCCTGTTTATTTGGTCCAAATAGTGTATAGTACAACTTGAAAATGGGGCTCTTGCCACAATAATGTACAACGGCTGATGGAGCAGAGAAATTTCAATACATCTCAGACAGATTCAACGGCTGCCATGGTGCTAATTCACGATACAGTTGTCCAACTCAGCGAGGAGGGCACAATAAGCCAAGGATAAAAAAATGGAATTAGAATGTTGGGACAGATTGGGATTTTTTGTAGATATACAGAGGCAGAAAATTGTTCTCCTGGTCTCAGCTTTGGGATTTCTCCACCTTTGCCTTGATCTTCTCTCAATGATTGCCTTCTCGGTGTCGAGGCTGAACGTCCTGTTGAGGGCGTGCATGTTCTCGAGCGTTTGGTCGAGGGTGCAGCTGTCACTGTCGTCGCATCTACTTCTCCGTCTAAGTTTACAAGACATATTTCTTCTAGGAATATAGACCAAAAAATATTAAAAATAACTAGATTACCCTTAATTAATATCACCAAGCACTATACTCAATACATACATGTAGAGAATATAAAATAAAGATAGATATTTATTAAGGGTATAGAAGAAACGCCACACAAATTTTACATTAGAATATAAAATACGCTCTATATTTATAAGCAAGACTCGATTACATCCTTTCATATGTTTTTTTACGGAACATATGTATGATGTTTAATTACCACATGGATAAGACTGAACCAATGTCAGGGTACAGCGTCACCTCCATTACCACATAACGGTAGATGATCACTTTCCAGTGAAAAATGAATACTAATAGAACAAATTTACCTTGACGTTAAAAACATTTTCGAGAAATAAAACCACCTCTATATGCTATAAGGACATGGACCTCTCAAGTCTCAACTACACCAGATTAAGAATGAATAAACTAATTAGGAAACATTCTCAAAAAGAAAAAGAAAAATCAAGAGAGGCTGCTCACTACACAGTTATACGCTACACATTGAGTGAAGAACACTGTAGTTGAACCTTCCTCATATTTTCTTTGCCATTTGACGTCTTCTTAGTGTTGCATACAGCTATGTTTTTGCACGTTTTAGTAAGACGACGCTTAATTCGTCAAAGCTGGGATCTTATGCACAAAGTGACCCGTTCGATGCGCGTATGATGCAACCATTTCAAGTCAAAACTGGAAGTAGGAACGCTGCAGAAAGCTATACAGGTCAAGAACGTCCGAGAGATCATGCCGCAGAAGATCCCTACTTGTCAAGAAGCTTTTTCTATGGAGTGAGGTTTGGCTTTGACTAGAATTTTTGCTCTTTCTTTGATTCTTCCTTCGTCTGTTAGCATCTGGCTTTTCACCTATGTTGACCGAATACCACGATACGTTTCGGATACACGATACCGTGATACGTTATTTTCTCAAAAACACCGATACGTGTACATAATAATAATAATAATAATAATAATAATAATAATAATAATAGAAAAATAATGAATTCTTGTAAGGAAATGACAAATGAGAAACTGATAATACCTTAATATTAACGTAGCCAAGTACTTTCTTTATAGTTCTTCCTCATGGTTGTTTGCCTCATACAAGTTCATAAAACCAATATAATAAAGTAACGAAGTAGCTGCCATCTGCTCAACCACCTTGATACAGTAAGAATGTATACCTTGATGCGGTTTGAACAAGCAAATGCACCTTGATGCAGTAAGAAAATGTACCTTGATACCGGATCGAAGGATCGGGGGAATGCTGGTCGACGAACAGAGAAGGATTGGAGTGGCGGCGGCGTGAGAGGGCGACGGCATCAATTGGAGAGGCAGGCCTGTGGCGGTGTGGCGGATCGGGGGAGGGGAGCTGTGGGCCAGCTGTGGTAGCATTCACGACATGGGTGGCGCGCGTGAGAGGTTGCCCGATTGGGACTCAGGAACTCGGTTTTGAGATGTGCTGTATCGGGACTGTGTTGAGAAGGGTATTATTTAGGGTTACCTGTATCAGAAAAGTATCCGAGAAGTATCTAGGTTTTTTCTTTTTATGAAAAATTGGAAATTAATGGATACGTGCAGTATAAGTATCAGATATGGGTACGCCAGTTTTCCAAGTATCGGCACAACGTAGCTTTTCACGCTGAATGGCCAAACATCTCACATATGTCCTTCCACTGGTATAGATTTCTACTCCCCCGTTCAAGTTTTAAAGCTTATTTTTTTAATAGTACGATTTTATATTTTTATAAAATTAGTGTGATGTTTTCTCTATACCCCTAATAACAATGTTTTCTCTATACCCCTAATAAATATCTATCTTTATTTTATATTCTCTCTATGCATACAATGAATATAGTGCTTAGTGATAATAATTAGAGATAATCTAGTTATTTTCATTGTCTTCTTGGTCCATGTGCCACAAAGAAATACTTGGATGGAGGGAGTACTCCATAATAATATCATGGATGGGTGTTGGACTGTTGATGCTAGCAGGTCATTGTGTTGTAGAAATTGCGGTATTAGCAAATTTATCATCACATTAATCCCAAGCATAAAGAATAACTATGGATCAAAAGGGATCATAAAAGCATATGCTAATATATTGAAACATGATACTTGACAATATCATAGTAAATGTCCTCATAATCAAAGATATAAGCATATTCATGTTCATGAACACTAATGGAGGCAAAACAACTAGCATAAAGCTCAAGTTGATCCAAAGGTGTTCTCAGATGTCGGGTTGCCTTAAAAAGCCTTCCTCGCCACTAGGGATAAGTTATACAATAATTTGTGACAACCTTACCTCAATTACCAATTTTTAATACTTTACAGTTTGTGTAAACCTATACGATTGATTATCTTTCAAACAATATGCAAATAATAGTGAACCAACAAAAGATATGCTTATTGGAACAACAATAGAAGCTAACAGAGCTTTAACACAGTCAGTCAAAGAAAGATTGACAAGAGGGACAGCCGACAAAGTAAGTAAATAGAGACAAAACTAAGCTTATGATCCACATCATGGGCATATATGAGAATATATCAATTGTGTTAATCTAGTTTTACAAGATATAAAGATGTTGTCGTAATTAGTATATCTGACCCAAATCTTCATTGAAGAGTAGCCTCTCCACATGCAAGGTCCCCAAGTCAGTAAGATTGATGGGCCCCTTTGCATAAACAATACAGGAAGTAATCACAAAAGTTTGAGAAAACTCAAAAAGCACCAACTGAAAAGTCAGTGCAGTCGGCTAGGCCCGTCGTAAACGATGTCCTAGAAAATGATATCGCCGCTGCATTGCCGCAGTAGAACCGATGAACGTTTTAGAGATACAAAGCCGCAACTCCCAAAGTGAGGCGATCCACCAAGAAGCTTAGAGATGTAACCGAAGCTACACAAAGCACCAGAACCAACTCCCTGGGCTAGGGAGATGTCTTTGCTGATCAACAAGAACACCAGCCTCGAAGGATTGGCTTCACTCACAAGAGGCGGCATGATGCTACCGAAACCACCACCACAGATCCTCAAGAACCGACCAACAAGCACAGTCGGCACACAAACACGATACCAGAGAGGATCCCCCACACTTTGCCTTCAACCAAGATGCCTCAAATCAATGGTCTTGGGTTCCACACAACCACCTCGGATTGGACGCAATAGCGGCCTCCACAAAATGAGAGTAAAAAATGAGACCACAGATTACAAGAGAGGAATGGAAAGGCAAGATCCAAGCCAAAGCTCAATCAAAGTGAGTGCATTTAAAATCGGCAAAATGGGGAAAAGTAGATGTTCTTCACTGTGTCCAGCCAGGAGGAGCTCCACCATGCATAAAAGGAGCTAGGGGAACAGAGGAGAGGAGCAACGGCCGCTGGGGAGACCACACCACGCCGTTGCTTGCGGGGAGGCCGAGCCGGGGGACTTGGTTGCCGCCACCTCTCCATTTCCCCCATGGCTGTGTGCTGCTCGAGATAGGGCACCGAGGTGCCTTATCTTGGCAGGCTGGGGGGCTGGCTTGGCCCAAAAGGCCATGATGGCCCAGTTGGCCCATTACATACATACGTACACACACATATATAACACTTTTCTTTTTTCTGAAATTGGGGAAAACTCAATTTCCTCCAACACATTGTAGTTTTTAGAACAACAAAAGTTTCGAATTTTATGCTGCAATTGCTTTTTTCTCTGTCTATCCTATACTTTAAAGTACAGGAAAACTCAGCACTTGGAATTATCATTGAAGTAAAGAGAAAAATTGCTCTTGTCCCTTGTCATCCCCCGCACAAAAAAAGCAATTAGAAAAGGTAGGAGACAAACCGGCACCAACTTCCTATTACAACCCAAACAATCTTGACACATGGTGGTGATGATATGAACGTAGTTGACTCCGTGCAATCGTGCTGACATAAGCCCTGAGATAAACAAAAGGCTTCTTCAGGTTGGTCATGCCTGTTTACCTGCCCTTGACAGTACACCAGAAAAAGATTCCTGACTGTTTCCTCATTAAGCAATAATTAATGTATCCTGGAAGCTCATTGAAATGAATAGAATATCTGAGCTTCTAGATTACAGGCCTAGATATTGTACAGCAAACATGTACATTACCATAGAACTGCTTGTTTTGATGTCAACTAGGCAAAGAGATAATGTGCTTAACTTCTGCGATAAATTATCTTCTGCCTTCTATAAACAAAGTGTTGAGGAATCAAAGAAGGGGACAAATCAGGTCCAAACCACCCTTATTGTGTAAACTCCGTGCAAACCATATGTAAAAGGGGACATATCAAGAATGGCATACGTGTATATGCATGGCATTACACACTACGTTAAAGTTTCTTTCTTCTGGTATGGTGCTGCATGTTTTGAATTCCTCTGCTGGGTTATTGCTCAAATCAGATGCACCTGACATGCACAACAGACCTCAAAAGTCAAAATATTTATGAAGTGTTAACTAATCCAGTAATCGCATAGTGCACACAAGGAAGTGTAGCAAAACAACGCAAGAAAGAATGAAGAAAGATGGCAAGACGTGGAGAACAAATAACAAAAAAGGCTCTGCAGAAAGGTAGACATACTATTGAGTATTGATGCTCAGGGCAGCCAACTAATAACATGGCAACATATTCTCGAGTCTCGAAAAAGGGAATTCAACAGCAATATCTTGTTGGATTGGCAATGAGGCATCGACCTCTTCATATTCAATCATTCAATATTCAATTGTAGATTACACATCTAGTCATATAAAGTCAAACATCATTTGTGCAATTATCAGTCGTGAAACACGTGATAATGTAGCAGCTAGGAGGCATTCAATTTCGAACTCTTTTTTGGAGCCTTCATCAGTTGCGCCTTCCATTTCTTTACGTTAGAACGTAAATCTCTTATTGTTCATGGTAAATTGTCTTCGTTCAGCTCCACATCAGCCTCAGCAGCTTCCTCCTAGTTTTCAGAGGAAGTGCTAATATCACTGTTTTTCTTATGGTTCCAACCTTCACATTTTAGCTAATATCACTGTTGAACTTGAATTTCCAATCCTGCAAGGCACTGAGTTCAAATGACCCAATGACAAATGTATCACGAGTCAGATCCTGTGGCTCGAAGGACATCTTGGCCTGCCCTACTAACATCTTTACCAGCAAACAATGCATATGGTTCACTAGGTCCATAGAACATTCTGCACAGAATAAATTGAAATAGCTTCAGTGAAAAAATTATACATTAGCCAGTTTCAAACACAATATGTTATGCACATAAATGGTAAATGTCATCTTTGAGACAAAAAAGGTACAGCGATTTTGATGCCTTCAAACAGACAATTAATAGATAACTGTAAAATAATAGTGCAGGTGACATTGGTGTTTAGACTCCATGGTTGCGATTTGTGAAATGGATCTAACACTAAATTAACACACACGAAAAATTTGAGTCCGAAATTGAACATGTAACCTCCCTGTACGTGAACATGTGCTCTAATCGTCCAGATGCATATGAGAGAGAGTGAAAGATGGAGACAGAGAGGACTCCCCAGAATTGTGGTTAGTATTTTGCTGCGACACATGGTGTGAAATATATAAGGCCTACGGTGCGGCACATGGTGTGAAATATATAATCAAGTGCACATGATGCTTCAGACCTACTACCACTCGCCATTGTTGACTGAAAACTGCCCAACGCCCCCAACTATTGCTTGGCTTTTAGTTGCTGGTTATATTGTGTTTTGCAGGTGACCCTTCTCCCCTTTGAATCGTGTTAATCAGAAAACTTGTAATGGAATAGTTATTGCATGTGTAGAAAATAAGAAGGGCCAATTTGAAACACGGTAATTTTTCGGTTTTTTTATGGAAATTGAACCGTTTCCTTTAAAATTCCTGACGAATCCCTGTTAAATTAATATGATCCGAATGGCCTATACTGTCCATTCATTGACCTATCTAACACTGATGATTATGAGGGCATCGGTCGGTTATGGAAGCTCAACTGATATGGACTAGGGTTTGTGGCGGCAATAGATGAGGAACAGGAAGATAGGACTGATGAACGCCCTCTTTAGCCTAGGGTTGATCCCCTGGCGCAAGAGGCTCTGTTCTCATATTAGGAATCAACTGAATTCTTTATCGCCTTCCAAAGTTACTGGACAATCCCTTTATATACTAGGGAAGCCTGACACTAATGATTCCATGCAAACTACAACTAAATAGGGATAAGCATATCCAACATATCCAAATACTTAACTAATTGAAAGAGATAAGATATACTACTACTTCTGGCTAACTTAAAAACATATCACGCCGACCCTAATCGGCTGCCCTGCTTGCGCTAGGCGCATTTGTGTCCACCTGAACCCTCTTGTGACGACGCTCATAAACCTTGCCCACAAAAGCGTCCACAACATTTCCACCCGCCTGGTGAAACAACTTGTCCTCGAGTTGGAACTGCGGGTACTGCTCCTTGAAGACATCCAAACGTAGCCATGTCACGTCCGCCGCAGGACAACCCTTCCACTGGACCAAGAGCTCCCAAACGCCCTGGTTGAGACGAGCACGAACAATGTTGCTGGGGGAAGGAATCACTCGACCATGCACAAAATCTGGAAGTTGAACGTCCGAAGTGGGGGGTGAGCCTTCATACTTCTTCAACAAAGCCACATGGAAGACATTATGGATGCGAGCCTTGGCCGGAAGTCGCAGGCGATATGCGATAGTACCAATCCTCTCCAAGATGAGAAATGGACCATAGAAACGGGGAGCCAACTTAGACGAAGTATTATCCTCGACGCCTGAAGCTGTGCAGTGGTGCAACCGAAGCCAAACCCAATCTCCCACTGCGAAACTCACGTCACGACGCGACTGATCTTGGTAATGCTTCATCTGATCTTGGGCTTGATGAAGGCGCTCGCGGATTTCAGCCAAAAACTTGTCGCGGTCCTGTAGCTGACGGTCCACTGCAGCCACCCAAGCCGTACGAGGCTCATATGACACAAGACGACCTGAAATGGGGTTGTTTTCAAGGAAGTCTGGAAGGAAGAATTGTAGCAGAATTCCGCCCATGGAAGCCATTGGAGCCACTATTTCGGACGGTCACAAGAGAGGCAGCGCAGATACATGACAATAATGCGGTTAATCACCTCTGTCTGGCCATCACTCTGGGGATGAAAAGCTGTGCTGAGATGCAACTTAACACCAGAGAGACGGAATAAGTCCGACCAAAAAGCACTGGTGAAGACTGGATCACGATCACTAACAATAGAGGAGGGAATCCCATGAAGGCGAACAATGTCATTGAAGAATGCCCGTGCCACTGAACTTGCAGTATAAGGATGGCCCAAAGGGATGAAATGGGCGTATTTGGAGAACCGATCCACCACAGATAAGATAATCGATTTTCCTCCCACTTTCAGAAGTCCCTCCACAAAATCCATACTAATGTCTTGCCATACACTGTTAGGAATTGTTAGTGGCTGTAGGAGGCCGGCGGGATGCAGGTGGTCGGTTTTGTTGCGTTGACACACTGTGCACCCACGCACGAATTCCCGCACCAACCTGGACGCATGAGGATGAAAAAATGAGTCACGGAATCGGTGAAGAGTCTTTTGAGTGCCTTCATGTCCACTGCCATGTGCTTCGGACAACAGTTGCTGCAGCAAGGAGGAACCTGGGGGAATATATACTTTGCCATCGTGAAGGATAAGATCATCCACCAACGACCACCCTGGAGCAGCTGTACCGGCAATGATTTGATCCCTTAACTCACAGGCTGTCTGGGAGGTCTTGAGCTCACTTCGGATCTGATCAAAGACAGCAAACGTTGGGGACGAAATAGCAGCTATCACTGGTGCGCCTTCATGCCGACGGGACAGAGCATCTACTGCAGCATTCTGCTTACCCGGCCGAAACTCCACTGTGAAGTCATAACCCATAAGTTTGTTGACCCATGTATGCTGTGGAATGGTAGATAGCCCCTGGTCTAGAAGAAATTTCAACGTGAAATGGTCTGTTCGAATGGTGAAGGCTCTGCCCCACAAATACTGCCTCCAATGATGAACTGCCTTGACTAAACCAATCAATTCACGTTCATAGGCTACCAACTTCATGTGATGCTGCGCAACTGCCCTGCTGAAGAAGGCAATGGGGCCGGCTCCCTGATGTAAAACTGCACCAAAACCGGTTCCTGAGGCATCACAATCCACCATAAAACGCACATGGAAATCTGGAAGCTGCAGAGTAGGTCCCGTGGTCAGCGCTGTTTTGAGCTTTGCAAATGCAATGTCAGCTTCAGGTGACCAAGAGAATGCCTCCTTCTTCAATAGTTTGGTCAGAGGAGCGGCAATCGCACCATACGATTTAATAAACTTTCGATAATACCCCGTGAGCCCTAGGAAACCGCGCAACACCCGCACAGAAGTGGGTGTCGGCCAGTTGTTCACTGCTGCAACCTTGTTCTAATCCATGGCAACACCTTGGGCAGAAATGACATGTCCCAGATACTCTACAGACTCTTTGCCAAAAAGGCATTTGAAGTATTTGAGCATCAACTTGTTACGGAGTAATACCTCGAAAACCAACCGAACATGCTGAAGGTGCTCTGACCAAGAGGAGCTGTAAATTAAAATATCATCGAAGAAAACCAGCACAAAACGACGAAGATACGCCTTGAGGACATCATTCATAAGAGCTTGGAAAGTAGCTGGAGCATTGGTCAAGCCAAAGGGCATGACCAAGAACTCATAATGACCTCGATGAGTGCGGAAGGCTGTCTTCTCGATGTCATCGGAGTGCATTCGCACTTGGTGATACCCACTGCGCAGGTCCAACTTAGTGAAATAACAAGCACCTTTGAGTTCATCTAGCAGCTCATCCACCACTGGAATGGGAAATTTGTCTTTCACTGTGTGAGAATTGAGAGCCCGATAGTCCACACAAAACCGCCAAAAGTTATCTCTCTTGCGAACCAATATTACAAGTGACGAGAAGGGTGACGTACTTGGCCGAATGATACCTTGTTGAAGCATCTCCTCACACTGCCGCTCGATCTCATCTTTCAACAATTGCGGGTACCGATATGGTCGAACAGCTACTGGGGCTGTCCCTGGAAGCAGATGTATACGGTGGTCACATTGGCGCGGGGGAGGAAGAGAATCTGGGTTTTCGAAGATAGCAGCGAAGTCCTTCAATAAGCAAGCCATCAATTCATCGCCTTCAGTCATCCTCAATTCAAGCTGGTGTCTGTTCCTGTCCAAGTCCTTGCCAGGTGACCTGATGATTCATCAACCAAAAGGTCATGGTCAACTGCTGGAAATCCCACAATATAGGTCCCAAAGTGCGAAGCCATTGCACCCCCAACACCAAATCGAACCCAGCCAAGGGAATCACAAAGCAATCTAGCACAAATTCTTCCTTGCCAATTGTCACCCGAATTGCCCTGCACCTTCCTGCACTGGAAACTCGGTCACCATTTGCTACTGCTATGCTGATTCCTTCACTGGAAGCTGGGAATAAACCAAGCCGAAGAGCTGCTTCTTCGCTCACAAAATTATGAGTTGACCCTGAGTCCACCAGAGCGCAAGCCTCTGTTCCATTAACCAGGACTTGCAGTTGCATTGTCTTGCCCATGCTGATGCCTGTGAGGACATGCAACGAAATCTCAATGTCTTCCGCCAATGACTCCTCTGTCTCTTCTTCTTCATCTAGTTCCAAGAAATAAATACCCTTCATGGAATACTTGCCAATATGCTCCTTGGAAAACTTTTCTGGACAATTGAAACATAAACCCTTGAGTCTCCGGTCAGCCATCTCTGCTGCGGTGAGAAGCTTGCGCCCTCTTGGATTTGGAGACTTTGGGTTCACTGAGGCTGATGCGGAGGAATTAACTCCTTGAGGTGTGTTGGAAGGCATACTCTGAGATCCCGGATTGGAGTTAATTGGAGGAAAACTGCTTCCCATTCCTCGGTTCGAAGAGACAGACTTGGTATTGGTTGTCACCTTGGTTGGAATTGTAATGCCATCCTCCTCTTCTACCTCCAGTCGTCTCTCATACGCCCTGGCAAGGCTCATGGCCACTTCTAGTGTTGCGGGGTTTTGCAGCTCAACATCAATTCGCAATGGATTGCGCAAACCGGTGGTAAAAATCTGCACTTGCTGCTTCTCTGTCATATCCTCACAGCGGCAAAGAAGGGCAAGAAATTGCTCTTGATATTCGGCCACTGTACCAGTTCGACGCAACTGGATGAGTTCTCCCAACGGATTATTCCGGATAGGAGGACCAAAGCGAAGATTCACATGCTCCACAAAACATGGCCAGGTTGGTACTCCCTGATTCTTTTCCAATCTAAAATACCATTGTTGTGCTGCCCCTGTCATGTGGTACGACGCGAGCCATACCTTCTCCTCCTCTAATGTCCGCTGCCCGGCGAAGAACTGCTCACATCTGCTCAACCATGGCAGGGGATCTTCTTTGCCATCATAAACTGGAAAGGACAACTTATGAAATCGGGGTGCTCCACGATTACCATGTCGCTGATCCTCCTCCTCCTTCCATCTGTCCCGGAAACCCTTTTCCTTGCCGCCATTGGCCTGCTCAATTCCAATCTGGAGCTTGGAAACCGCTTGTTCCAGCCTGTCTACCTTCTCCAACGCAGCAGTCATGCGCCCCATCATCTGGAACATCTGCGCCAGCTGTTCTTTCTCAGTCAAATCCATGGAAGTGGTGGTGGGTTGGCTCTGATACCAAATGATATGGACTAGGGTTTGTGGTGGCAATAGATGAGGAACAGGAAGATAGGACTGATGAACGCCCTCCTTAGCCTAGGGTTGATCCCTTGGCGCAGGAGGCTCTGTTCTCAGATTAGGAATCAACTGAATTCTTTATCGCTTTCCAAATGCTAGACAATCCCTTTATATACTAGGGAAGCCTGACACTAATGATTCCATGCAAACTACAACTAAATAGGGATAAGCATATCCAACATATCCAAATACTTAACTAATTTAAAGAGATAAGATATACTACTACTTCTGGCTAACTTAAAAACATATCACGCCGACCCTAATCGGCTGCCCTGCTTGCGCTAGGCGCATTTGTGTCCACCTGAACCCTCTTGTGACGACTTAAACCTTGCCCACAAAAGCGTCCACAACATCAACTTCATATTGTATTTAGATAAACCATGCCCATTGAATGTGTTTCTGCATACTATATTGGCATATCCAAACTACCAACAAAACAGAATACACTAATACTGGGTGCATTAGCTCTTACAAAATTGACAAATGCTTCCAAACAAGCAGTGCACGTACTTCTTCTCCATTATTATAAATAGTAGTTACAAACCACAATTGCACAAGCCATCTCTCTTCACTTGCATCAGCCATAAATCAGTAGCAAATGAAATGAGGCCACCAAATTTAAATTGTAGATCACTTCCAGGAAACACCGTCAAGAATAAGATCAGTGTCATAGTCATGGCCGTGGTATCACTGCAATCCTTTTGCTGTCATTTGTCTACTCTTCAAGCTTCATACATTTTTTTTTCTTTTTCGTTTTTTTGAAGGCAACCACACTTCATACAGCTTGCAGTCTGAGCATTCGCTCCATCCAGTCGATGATGTCCACCGCAATCTCGTCATGCTCAGGCTCGAAGAGCAGATCAAGCAAGAATCCCTGGACCCTGGTACAGTCTCAAATCCCTGTGTCTTGATACAGCCTCAATGTAGAGTTCCTGTGAGGTCAATGGGTCCATCACCCGGCCTGCAGTTCCATGGAGGACGATGAACTGGATGGTGACTTTCTTCAGGACAGGTTGTGCAGCAGGTAGGAGGAGATGCGCAGGATCTCATGGCCTGTCCGAACCCTTATCAGCCCAGTGTAGACCAACGGATTACGGATCAGAGTACTTCGCTATCAGAGCAGCAGGGTCACGAGACACGGGAATGCCTCTTTTGTTAGCTCCCTTGAATTGGAACTTGGTGATACTAGAGAGAATATCAGCGCAACAGCCTGCATTGATTCAGATAAATCTCATTGATCTCTACTAATCGGCATGTAAACAAAATAAATATCAGATAAATTAAAAAAAAACAAAATAAATATTAGTTAAATTTTTTAAAAATTGGACTTTGAAGATGAAATGAAAGGCAAAGCTTCTGGAGGCTGGAATAGATTCAGAAATCAGAAAAGTCAGTTCATTTACTGCAGGATAGAAATATCTTGCTTGCTATGATAAAAAAAAGGTTAAGCTTATTTACCTGGATGGTGTTCAATGCCAACCAGTAAAACCTTAAATTTGATTCAGAGTACAGATATCAGTCATACAGTGAAATTAATTTTTTACATAACCCTGAAATTTTTTACCTGAATATTTCAAGGGAATTAAAACGTGCATACCATGATATATGACATAACGGTTGTACATCTTGAATAAAATGGAGTTTTTACTTAAGACAAACATCACAAAAATCTTTTCTCTGGTGCCCATTAACTTGGGCCATCATAGATTGCTTTTTCTGATCTTCCAAAACCCATCCTTCTTTTCCTTCCTATGTTTTAAGCCAGACATTCCTTTCATGACTCCTACTACGGCACTCTTATCCTTTATATTTTTCTCTTGCAACTTTCACATCCAAGGTATCTAACAACTTTCTATATGACTTAGCATCAGGCACTAGACCATTTTGAACCATCTCTTTGTGGAAATAGAATGCTCTCGAAAAGTCACGAACACGGGCATACGCGTATATAATTGTAGAATATGTAATGGAGTCTTGTTTTAGTTGCAGAGCAGCCATCTCTTTCAGAAGTTGGGGCAATTTGTAATATTGTCCTCCCCTTGCATAAGCATTCATCAAAATGTTGTACGTCATAACAGCAGGTGGTAAGCCAATCTTTCCAAACTCGCATATTACATCCCTTGCCTGAACATACAGCCCATGTTTAGCCAAGCAGCCAATCTTTCCAAACTCGCATATTACATCCCTTGCCTGAACATACAGCCCATGTTTAGCCAAGCCATCAAGTACCATGTGGAATGTGACTCTAGTGCCTCCAACCTTATCATTGATCATTGATTTCCATGTCTCCATTAGCTTCTCTGTGTCACCAGCTCTCCTAAATGAGTCAAGCAAAGCTGTATATGTTTCTGAAGAAGGTTTAAGTCCTTCTCTTTTCATATCTACATATGTGATGTGAGCTTTTTCATGCTGTCCATTAACTGCATATGCACAAAGCAGTGAAGTGTATGAAGAAGACGTCGCCTTAATGCCGTCTGCCTTCATCCTCAGGAAAGCATCTTCAGCCTTATCACACATTTTCTTCTGCTGCCCGTAGGCACTTATGAGACAATTGTAAGACAACGATACAACGATCCCAATTCAATACAAGCATTTTTCCTCAAGAGTTGTTTCTATGCATTTCTTTTTGAAAGTTACATAAATATTAAAGCAGGAAGTAAAGTTCCATACGCTGAAACCAGTTAATAAGATTACCATAAAGCATTCCAGTAGCATTTCAACCTCAAGATCTAAATCATTCTTCTCTATCTATTGAGTAAAATGGATTCAGAAGCTACAACACTAGCATAGAATCGATTCTCTATTTATTCAATATAACCGCCAGACATTACACCGTTGGTCACTGAAGCACTTTCACAATTTCCTCTGCTCTAACTTGTAAGAGCCTCCCTCCTGTCAAAACAAAAAAAGAACGGAAGAGAAAACATTGCGAGGGACTGCCCAGGAAAGGAACTGTAGGTTAAAATAGTCCCCGTACTGAACTCAGAGAAGGTTATGGGTCTTAGTGTCCGAATTAGGAGTTTCAATTGTCCTCTAAATAACAGCATAAAGTGGCCAAATGAATATCTGATAGGAAATAAATAATTTTGGTATCAACCAAAGACAACAAGCATTTCTACAATGAGACATAGTATAAAACAGAGGTACAATTAGAACCAAAACAAATCAAAAATCATTTAGACTGTTCTTCAAGAGAAGATATGTCATGTCTCACTGGGGTTAAATGATTTAAAAATTAAAATGATTAAAATAGTCCCCGTACTGAACTCAGAGAAGGTTATGGGTCTTACTGTCCGAATTAGGAGTTTCAATTGTCCTCTAAATAACAGCATAAAGTGGCCAAATGAATATCTGATAGGAAATAAATAATTTTGGTATCAACCAAAGACAACAAGCATTTCTACAATGAGACATAGTATAAAACAGAGGTACAATTAGAACCAAAACAAATCAAAAATCATTTAGACTGTTCTTCAAGAGAAGATATGTCATGTCTCACTGGGGTTAAATGATTTAAAAATTAAAATGATTCAATAGCATTGCTTGATTTAGTGTCGAACTTAATGCATGTAAAACGAACAAAGCAAAACAGTAAACTAGAGAAAAACAGGCATTAGCTTTGAAAGCTCTAGTCACAGATCCTCCCGTAATGAAGCTATCATCTTCAAAAGTACAAACGATAGTGGATCCAACTTGATTTGAGCCATTTTGTGTTCTTCAACCCAGTGGAATATCAATTGCCAAGCCTATCTAAAACAAGACATAAATAAACACTCATAAATTTTAATAGCTTCTCTGCAATTCAGATGTGATATTCCTCAGAAGTTTGTGAGAGATGACCAAAATGCTATGCAATCTCCACTTCATATACAAAGGAAAGATCTCCCATCAATTAAATGTCCTGAAATTCTAGTTAGAAGTGATTAGCTGCAAATGCATTCAATCAACCCTGGATTCCACAAAAGGGTAATATTTTTCAAGGAGAAACTTCAGATGTTGTTGATATTCCCCCTTTGAAACAAGTGAAATAAGCAAGCCAGACGTGGAAGCTTCCAGGAAGAAGTTCTTCTCATCAATTTTCAAGAGGTAAACCCCAGCCTTGGGTATCTCCCCTTTGTGAAGTAACGTTCTGACAATAGCATTCAGCATACGAGAGTCGGCAGCGCAGCCATTCTTCTCCATAGATAGAAATAGATCATCGGACTCCTGTAGCAACCCTTCTTCTATTAGATTTGTATCATTAAGCTGTAGGTTACAACATCGGGCACTAATCCTTTGGCCGAGATACCAGCAAACAAATCCTTGGCTTCATCCTTTCTGCCAACTTTAAGCAACGCACCAATCATAATGTTAAAAGTCCTGATCTCAAGCTGAAAATCCTTCAAACATAGATTCTGAAACATTCGGAGTGCATCATCAATGCAATTATTTTTGCAAAGTCCTAATAGGATTGTGTCGTAAGTGGCTATGTCAGGTCTCATTCCAGTGTTGATCATCCTGTGATAGAGTTCCATTGCAGCAGCAGTCCTTCCAGCCCGAAATAACCCATGCAACAAAATGGTATATGTAATAACATCAGGCTCAACTCCTTTGCTCAGCATTTCTCTGAATAGAGTTAATGTATCCTCTATCGTACCATTTTTACAGTAGCCATCAAGCAAAGTGTTATATGTAACAACATTAGGCTTCAAGCCAATTGAGACCATAATAGAAAGTAACTTCATCGCTTCATCCATCTTACCAGCTAAGCAATATCCATGTATAAGTATACTATATGAAATGGCACTAGGCTTCGCACCTATCTGTACCATCAAGTCGAAGAGATTTTGGGATTCTATAACCCTTCCTTCTTTGCATAGGTTGCCCATTATTGTATTGAAGAACACGGTGTCAGGACTGATGCCTCCATTCATCACTTCAAAATATAATTCCTTAGCCTTCTCCCATTTGCCACAGGTACACAGACCATGAATAAGGGTCGAGTAAATAACGATGTCGGGAGTCAATCCTTCTCCAATCATCTGATTCATTTGGGACATAGCATCATCTACTCTTCCTATCTTGCAAAGTGCATCTATTACCGTTCCATAGTTGACTATATCAGGGTTCAGTCCTTGCTGCCGCATTTTGTTAAACAGAAGCATTGATTCATTAACCATTTCATGTTTAGCATATGCACGTATCAATATGTTGAATATATGACGATCGAGTGCAATACCATTCCTAACCATCAAATCAAGGAGATCATGCATATCAACAAGAGCTCCTTTGGTGGCATATGCGTGAAGCAGAATGCCGTATGTGGAAACATCTGGTATTTGGCCCCTCTTGTGCATGGAATCAAAAATCTTTCTAGCTTCTGCGCATCTTCCATTCTTGCAAAGATGGCCCATCAGCGAGGTATAAGTAACAACATCTGGTGCAGTACCATCTCTGCACATTTTCCTCAAAATTCTAACCGCCTCTGTCCACTGTCCTGAAGAGCAATATCCATGGATCAGAGTATTATATGTGGTATTATTTGGCATAACATCATTATCGAACATCTGTTGAAGGACACCCTCGGCCCTGTCCATTGCTTGAGCCTTGCACAGTCCAGAAATGATCGAGCTGTAAGTCACGACATCAGGTGAAATCTCACGATCCAGCATTTCACGAAATAGGCTGTAAGCTTTCTCCACACGACCCTCTTTTAAGAAGCCATCAACGACGGTGTTATACGACACCACATTAGGTGCGCAGCTGCCTCCGTCATCAGCCATCAAGAGGAGCAGCTCTAGTGCCTCTTGGCTCTTCCCCTCATTGCATAGCCCCTTGAGAAGAATGCTGTAGGAGACGACATCGGGCCTGCAGTCGTGCTCGGGCATTCGCCGGAGCACTATGTTAATTGCGTCGCTCGTCCTCTTCTGGGCACAGAGTCCTTTGAGCAGTTGATGGAAGTCGATGGCGTTCACCTTCCATCCCGTCTTAATGACGTGGTTGAAGGCGGCGAAACCGAGGTCCAAGCGGCCCGCGCGGCAGCAGCAGTCGAGGAGGATGCCGTAGGTGCATATATCGGGAGCCACCTTCCTGGAGCCGGCTCGCGCGATGCGGTTGAAGAGGGAGACGGCGAGCACGAGGCCATCGCGTGCGACAACGGTGAGGAGGCAGTTGACGGCGCGAATGGAGGCGGGCCCTGCTGGCTGGAGCAATTCGTCGAACAGGCGGAGTGCGTCGTGGGCGCCAATGTCTCCGGCGCGGAATCGGTGTTGGATAATACGCTCCAACTCCAAGCGGTGGTGCGTCATGTTAGCCATAATCTTGTTGCATAATAAATTTGTGTCATGTCAACTAGTTAATTAGATTTATTTGCTTGAGTATGTACGTAGCAGCATGCATTAGTTTGGAAGTATTGTGTGCATGCATGCATTAATTAGCGCAGGGAGAGAATCAGTCTATGCATCCATGTATTAAGCCAGGGAGAGACTCGTTCCGCAAGCGCAGGAGAAGCCAAGACTCTTTCCAGCGCAGGAAGTGGTCAGCCAGAATTTTTCAGCGCGCCAAAGAATCGGATCACGCACGGACGTTGTGGCTGCGCACGTCTCGGAGGCAACGCGATGTCGTGACGATGACATTGCCAGAGTAGGAAGCAATTAGAGCTGGGCGTTGGGCGGGCGGGCGGCCGAAGCTGTGGGCTTGGCCATGGCGAGCCGGGCAGCCCGCCCGGAAGGCCACAGGCGGGCGGACCAGCCCGAGAGATGTTTTATGGGCCAGCCGGCCCAAAAGCACTGGCGGTCGAAGTCGGTCGGCCGTTTTGGCCTACCACACTCATTCACTCTCTCTCCACACTAGTGTAATGGACAGTAAAAATGACAATGGGTATTTGAGGAGAATGAAAAATTTTATTAATATTTACATATACAAAGTTACTGCCTCGTTAAAAACCTTATGCCCAGTGTGGGGTTCCCCTGTAAGGAAAAGAGTGCAGTAACTTTAAACATGCATACATATCGCCTACTCTATATTTAGATCAGCTAATGCTTGAGCGATTTCGGGATCCTCCAATTGATGTTGTTGTCGTTCATCTGCGCGTTGCCACGCCTAGTCTCATCAACGCGTCGACACCACGCCTAGCCGGCTCCTCGCGGCCTTGCCTCGTCGCGTCAACCGTGGAAGCTAGCGCCTGGAAGTGCATGCACTGGAAAAAATTGCGTGCTAGACTGCTAGTATAGACGTTGCTAGTATGGTTTGCATGGTCTGGCAGTTTGCTAGTACGTATGGCTAGCTGCATGGTTTGCTAGTACGTATAGCTGCATGCAAGCATACAAGCATGCAATTTTTAATTTATACTCAAAATTGCATGGTTTGCTAAAGCTAGTTAGCTAATTTAATTTATACTACGTTGAATTGCACGCCTCACGTGTCCCGCATACGGACCTCAAGACCACACAGGCTTCTCGGGCTTTCCGGCGGCGCCCGAACCCGGCCCATGTCGTCGGGCCGGGCCGGGCCGCCCGACGGGCCCCATTTCTAGGCCCGGCCCAACTCCCAGCTCTAGAAGCAATAGAGAATAGCACACGGCGACAGCGCCTTTGTGGGAGAATGGGGGTGGTGGTCGGACTGGGAGGAGAGAGCGCTTGAGGGGGGATAGTTTGGGTGGTGATACGAGGTTATAGCTCTTATTTTCTGAAGTTGTATAAACAGTTCAAAGAAGGTTTTAACACACGCGAATGTAGAGTTTTAAAGAAGGTTCGAAGCGTGACACCTGATTTGATTCTGTAATTAGTAAGATAAATTAAAATAGCTATTAACCGATTTAATCGGGTTAAAGCAAAATAGATCGAAATAAACATTACAGCCGATTAAACTCCTTAATTGGCGAGATAAATTTAAACAGCTACTATAGCCAATTAGATGATAGGTAAAGATTTGTTTTCTCCGAAAAAATACGAAACGCAACAAGATTTGTATGAAAATAAACATGATTTATATCTAAGACGACAATTATTTACTATCGAAGTGAGTACTATGGCTGTGTAGTGACTCAATGCCGACCGTATGATGCCAATCTAGTCGACGAGCGCGGACATGCAGGGAGGCCCCAGAGCTCACCAATTCCTTCCACTTTAAGGGAAGGAATATTTACAAACCGCACTTATACGAAGAACAGATCAACATGCAAATGTGCCTAAAAGAACACTGAAGACAAGAGACGACTGACCTCTAGAAATAGATGAACACTTCAGAATAGTTAAAACTTAATACTCGACAGTTTAAATACCGGAGATAACGTAATGGTACATAGTGCTACAAGCTTACAAAGTAGTATAATGCATCGAAGGCATCACTTAACCATTGACTGATTCCTGTTTATTTCGTCCAAATAGCGTATAGTACAACTTGAAAATGGGGCTCTTGCCACAGTAATGTGCAACGGCTGATTCAGCGGCTGCCATGGTGCTAATTCACGATACAGTTGTCCAACTCAGCAAGGAGCGCACAGTAAGCCAAGGATTAAAAAAATTGGAATTAGAATGTTGGGACAGATTGGGATTTTATGTAGATATACAGAGGCAGAAAATTGTTCTCCTTGTCTCAGCTTTGGGTTTTCTCCGCCTTTGTGTTTCGTCGAGGGTGCGGCTGTCGCTGCCGTCGCATCTCAGGTGCTGTAATGGGCCGTGGAGAAGCTTGTTCACTATACTGGTGCTGAGCTCCTCGATGGATCGCCTCATTTTCTTGGTGAGGTTGTCTTCGCCGATCTTCTGCAGGCACTTCTCGAGCTCTGAAGCCCTGATTCTGTCGGCGTATGACCTCAACTTCTTGATAGTAGGAACGGTCTCTAGCGAGTCCCTCCATGCCTCGAACCGCTTCAGCTCTTGGGTGATGATTGTTTGAGCCTCCATTGCTTTTTTGAGCCGGTCTTCCTTGTTGGCTTCCACCACCTCTTTCAAGTCATCAACATTGTATACTCGTTCATGCTCACATTGGGCACACAGGCGCCGACATTCCTGGGACAGATATGTCGACAAAAAGCCGAACACCACCCATAGCATCTGAAATAGGAGGAAGTGCCACTGCATGCTCCTTCATGAACAATGGGGTTTCAGATGCGGTGCTTGTGAACACGACATCAGCAGCAGCAGCAGCTTCATACATCTCTGTGAGAGGCCTGTACAAAATCTCAATGTCCTTCATCTCTTCACGTATGGCATCCACCCTTTCCACTGAGCGGTTCACCACAACAACCTTCTTGCATCCTTTGGCAATCAAATGTTTGATCACTAATTTGCCCATTTTGCCAGCACCAACCAACAGCATCCTAGCTGATAGGCGCTCAGACTTTGGAAGCTTCATCAAAGCCAATTCAACTGCAGCTGAACAGACAGAGACAACACCAGATGATATGTTAGTCTCACAGCGGACACGCTTTCCGGCTGTGATTGCATCCTTGAACATCCTATCAATGTTCTTTCCCAAGCCTCCACTGTTTTGCCCACTTCTGACAACTTGCTTAACTTGAGCCAGGATTTGTCCTTCTCCAAGAACCAAAGAGTCAAGCCCAGCTGATACCTCAAATAGATGGCGTATAGCATCACTGTCATGCAGCATGAACAGGTGCTCCCTAAGTTCGGAAGCAGGGATTCCACTTTTCTGCAATGACACAACGATAAAGGCATTAGAATTTCTTTGCCAAACTGTGTACTTGAATGACCCAAAAGGGAATAACTGGGCAAAAAATACTACAAACGGAACGAACGAGCATTTGATCGAACAATTCTTACCTTTGACATCCAGTCTACTACTTCTCTAATACCACAGTTCCACGATAAAGCCACCACATAAATTTCCATTCTATTGCAGGTACTAAGAACAGCAGCCTCTTCAATATGATTCAGGCTGGTGAGTTCTGAAATAGCACGGGGCCATAGTTCCACTGCAACGGCAAGTTTTTCACACATCTCCACTGGTGTTGTGTGTACACTGAAGCCTATTACAGCTATGCTACTCCTTTCCTTCATGTACCCTGGTAGTGAAAATAAAAAATTGTCAAATATTGAAAAGAGACATAATATTTTGTACTGAAAGAATGGAATTGAATTTGACTACACATGACCATAAAGCTTTCTCAATTTAGTTGCCACACACTTCAATGGAGATATTTCTTCCTTGAAGCAATTTCATGCTTACACTAGGAACAGCACGTATGTACATTACGAGTCTCTAATGATTGCAAATTTGGAATGCTAATTTTTAGTAGTGACAGCCTGAAAATCCAGAACAAAACAGCAAAGAACAAAAGAGAACCCAACTTTTTCCTGTGCCATGTACTTGACCGATATCTGATACCAAAAGCATGCAACAACTGCTGTCCATTCTCATCATCTTATGTTATATGTATGTATATGAATATTTGGCATATGTATCACATTAAATGCCTCCTTTGTGAAGCTTGCGATACTAATAACATGGTTTTGTTAAGCTATCATTTGGCTATTTATTATGAAAAGTTCTTTAGGTAGAAATAAGAAAGACAACCGTTATTTCATCGCCAACGAACGATACAGATACGCACAAATGCTCCACCAATCTGCGAAGCACATGGCACTAAAACCAGTTACAACTACAACTAGCCCCCCAAAAAAGAGTTTCCATTTGCTATCTTCCCATAATTCACTGCAGAAAGAAAACTAATTTATTATTTCGTAGGGATAGATTTACTCATCTCCAAGACTAATCCTTTTGTAGCGCCGAAAACCAATCCCTCTCTAGCGCCACAAGACCTGGCTCCTATCTCACAGACTGATCACTCTCCTTTCAAAATTATTAGCCAGATGAGATGACCAAATACTCAGATAGTTTTTGAACACAACTCGTTGGTAACAATATCCTGCAAAAACCCTACCTGTGCTCACATCAATCAACGCAAAACTGGAAGAGAACAGTGCAAGGTTCCCACATTTTCCTTCTCTACTCCAATTACCCACCTATCAACCTGAACCACACCAAAACTAACACCAGCTCCCACTATATCCAAACCAAACCAGTACAATCCACATCACAGGGTCACAGGAAGCGCACCAACGGCGGCGAATTCGGGAGAGGAAGGGGGGGGTGCGGGGCACAGGAAGGTTAGGTTAGGGAGGCAAGGAACTCACGGTCGGCGGAGATCTTGAACTGCTCGAGCGCGGCGATGCCGGCTGCCTTGGCCTTCGCCTGGGCCTCCACACCGGCGTCGCACCGCACCACGCAGGATCGCCGCCGGCCACCGGCGGCGACCCTGGGCAGGCGGCGGCGGCCGACCCCCGCGGCTTAGTGTTTGCGGAGAATGCGCCCGCAGCGGCCGTCGCTGACGTCGTGCTCGCCATCATCAGATCAAGAAAGCAGCAACCGCAACCTCCTCTCCACAAACCGGTTTAATGGTGGCCAAGAACCGTAGATAAATCAGAGAGAGATAGAGGAGAAATCCTTATATGTTTCTCTCTCTATCTCCCTCTCTCACTCCACAAGAAATTAGTGTGAATTTCCCGGGCTTTGCGTTCTTGGACGGAGCCGAGGAGGAGATGTGGAATTGGTTTTCGCCTCGCGTTGGTCCGAGGACGAGTGCGAGGAGGAAGAAAGGCGAGAGCTTGGAGCCAAAAAGGTTCAGGTCTTGGGGAAGGGAGTGCTGGTTGCCCGGTTGGCGTGGTGTCGGAGGCGCATGGCGTGTGGGGCCCACGCACAGTGGGAGGCGTTTGGGCTAGGACGCTACGTCTCGGGTCGGCTCTGAATTTTCTATTGCTAGAGTTTGTTTTGGGGTGAGCCCCCACCTTAAGAGCAACTATAATAATTTAAGGTAAGCAGACTGTAAGAATTATCACATCAGATTTATGATGAGTTGGAGGAGAGAGAGAAAGGCTGCAGATTCACAAAATGCAAGAAGACGGCTCCAAGAAACTTGGTGAGAGAATGAGTGGATGAATGTGGGCCAAGTATTAATGACTTTGTATGTATGTATGGCTAACTATTATATGGGTGAGCTGTTACGTTGGCTGTATATGATATGGCAATGAGATAAAACCTACAGTTGGCTCTCTTATTAGCCTTGCTCTAATGTAAAATATCGCAGTTCCTTATGTAGGGTTTGCGGCTTACAAATCAAGCTTGTGTACTGAGCCTATATGGATTTGGCTGGTACGATTTGGTATTAGTTTATACTGGTGTTCCGTTTCAGGTTAGTATAATAATATATATTTATAAATATATATACATATATTTATAAAAAATTCTACTTATAATATTACTTCAAATTCATAATAATAATATCAAATATAACATATTTCCTCCGTTCTTGAATACATATCCTTTTAGTTTTCAAATTTTGTTTCTAAACACATATCTTTCTACAATTTTGAGATAACATTTAACTTTTTTCCTTTGCTTACCACTACTGTTTATTTGCTCAATATTATTTATTATTGTGAAATAGAGTAATACACCATCAAAGAGCAATAAGTAGCTAATGAAAGATGACGATTTGATTATTTCTAGACATGTCTTGGTTTAAGTACAAAATACTAAAACATCATCTATTCAAGAATGGAGAGAGTATAGTTTAATAGACCACATTATCAATTCCACCGGCATAACTAATATTGACCGGTATTGAGATTGGTATGGTATATAGAGCTACTTTATACCGGTTTAGATGTTAAAATAGTACATAGCGTCCATATCGATTGGTACGTACGGATATTGATAACTATGTTGCAAATTGCAAGGCTAGTTGAAAGTAAGCTTTGGAAAATTTTCACCAAGAAGTTGCCTTGATGAGAATTTTCAAACATTTCGGTTTTGCTCTAAACACCTTGACTTACGTAGCCTCGAATTCTTGTATAACAATAAGCACTCACTTGGAAAGCAAGAAATTCACGTGAAACGGTTCATTTCTTACAGGAATCGAGAACGCATAGAGATATTAATCGCTGAGTTCAAAATTTGAACACTTCCGTATTGTTGTAAAGGAAAAAAAAAACAAGTCGATTGGTAATTAGCGAATTTTCACTGTTGTAGTCTTAAAAAAATTAGAATTAGCTCATGTCAGATTTTTTTTACCAATCTGGTCACCTGACCCGCAAACGCCACGCACGAGAAGCGTGATATTTGAGTTTGCAGCAGACGGGGTGTGCTACAACGCAATACGTGGTATTGCAGTGGCCCCCACTCAGCGAAATGCAAAAAAAAAAATTGCAATGCAATGGTACTGTAACACGATGTGCTTTAATGCGCTGAGTGGAGGCTAGTTCTGAAAAAAATACATTATATCTACAGCTTATCTCTCCCCCTTTCCCTTTTATCTTTGACCCCAGATGCAAAAATTGCAACCATCAATCGATCGGGTTTTTGTATGGCATGCGAGGTGGGCACATGAGCTCCTGGTCTCTACACGCACACCTCCTGAGCCTGATGGTGCAGCGTGTCGACGTGGTGGCCACACTGTCCTGTTCTGTAGAGACTACTACCTGTCGATCTCATTCTCTTTCGGTGTATTCCTAGTCTTATTTTAGATACTTGTACGTGAGTACGTGACAGTATGTCCGGTTGTTTTTTTCGAGATTTGAATTGTTTCATGTAAAATTTTTATGATTTTTTGGAAACAGGCCTGAACTGACCGGTGCACAGGATGTATATCAGGAAAATAACGATTGATGTACAAACACAAAGTAACGGGAAGGTATCTAATGTAGTATCCGTTACACTGCAACTTTAACAGTTGTATGTAAACCGTTGGGTCAAAAAATAATGGATCAGATCTTCTAGAGTACTATTCAAAAAGTACTGTTGGATGGTCCGGATCGTTCGTTCTTCGATCAAACGGTCCTGATAACCAGAGACTATTTAAATTACAGTACTCGTAACAAATGAATGGGAACGCTTACCCAAACCAGTTTAAGCCCAAATTAGCTGCAATGTTCGCTCTTCGTGCTGATCTACAATGTAACCAATAATTGCTTCTTCAGAGCAAATGTATTTGCATTTTGCCGGCTTTCTTGTATATATCTCGTCGTTGCTATCCATCCCATGCTTTGGAACATGTTCAACAGCGATCGATATGCTCTTTTGGATTATTTTCCCACTAGTATAGTAGTATGTTCCGTCGTCAGAGCCTGCAACGAGATCGTCGTAGAAACTGCGACATCAAGCCAAGCTCCTATTTTGTTAGGCCATGAACGACGCCTTTTAGCGCATTCAATATGCAGCTTCCTGCAAGACCAACAATTGCAATTGTGAGAAACCTGAGTAACATGTCGTATGGTACAATCTAGTCTAGGGTTCTTATCTTCTTGCCGTTTGTCCGAAGGATACAATGTATCTTGCACCGTTCAATTGGAATAGTATAGTTTTTTTCAATTGGAATAGTATTGGTACGGGAGTTGACGCCGGCGCTGAGGAAGGCGAGGGACTGAGTTCAAATGACCCAAGCACAAATGTATCACGAGTCAGATCCTGTGGCTCGAAGGACATCTTGGTCCTGCCCTACTAACATCTTTACCAGCAATAAATTGAAATAGCTTCAGTGAAAAAATTATACATTAGCCAGTGTCAAACACAATATGTCATGCACATAAATGGTAAATGTCATCTTTGAGAGAAGAAAGGTACAGTGATTTTGATGACTTCAAACAGACAAAATTAATAGATAACTGTAAAATAATGGTGCAGGTGACTTTGGTGTTTAGACTCCATGGTTGCGATTTGTGAAACGGATCTAACACTAAATTAACACACACGAAAAATTTGAGTCCGAAATTGAACATGTAATCTCCCTGTACGTGAACATGTGCTCTAATCGTCCAGATGCATATGAGAGAGAGTGAAAGATGGAGACAGAGAGGACTCCCCAGAATTGTGGTTAGTATTTTGCTTTCAACGGTGCGGCACATGGTGTGAAATATATAATCAAGTGCAAATGATGCTTCAGACCTACTACCACTCGCCATTGTTGCCTGAAAACTGCCCAACGCCCCCAACTATTGCTTGGCACATCGTTAGTTGCTGGTTATATTGTGTTTTGCAGGTGACCCTTCTCCCCTTTGAATCGTGTTAATCAGAGAACTTGTAATGCAATAGTTATTGCATGTGTAGAAAATAAGAAGGGCCAATTTGAAACACGGTAATTTTTCGGTTTTTTATGGAAATTGAACCGTTTCCTTTAAAATTCCTGACGAATTCCAGTTAAATTAATATGATCCGAATGGCCTATACTGTCCATTCATTGACCTATCTAACACTGATGATTATGAGGGCATCGGTCGGTTATGGAAGCTCAACTTCATATTGTATTTAGATAAACCATGCCCATTGAATGTGCTTCTGCATACTATATTGGCATAACAGTTTCCAAACTACCAACAAAACAGAATACACTAATACTGGGTGCATTAGCTCTTAGAAAATTGACAAATGCTTCCAAACAAGCAGTGCACGTACTTCTTCTCCATTATTATAAATAGTAGTTACAAACCACAATTGTACAAGCCATCTCTCTTCACTTGCATCAGCCATACATCAGTGGCAAATGAAATGAGGCCACCAAATTTAAATTGTAGATCACTTCCAGGAAACACCATCAAGAATAAGATCAGTGTCATAGCCATGGCCGTGGTATCACTGCAATCCCTTCGCTGTCATTTGTCTACTCTTCAAGCTTCATACATTTTTTTTTCTTTTCGTTTTCTTGAAGGCAACCACACTTCATACAGCTTGCAGTCTGAGCATTCGCTCCATCCAGTCGATGATGTCCACCGCAATCTCGTCGTGCTCAGGCTAGAAGAGAAGATCGAGCAAGAATCCCTGGACCCTGGTACAGCCTCAAATCCCTGTGTCTTGATACAGCCTCGATGTAGAGTTCCTGTGAGGTCAATGGGTCCATCACCCGGCCTGCAGTTCCATGGAGGACGATGAACTGGATGGTGACTTTCTTCAGGTTGTGCAGCAGGTAGGAGGAGATGCCCAGGATCTCATGGCCTGTCCGAACCCTTATCAGCCCGGTGTAGACCAACGGATAAGAGTACTTCGCTATCAGAGCAGCAGGGTCGCGAGACACAGGAATGCCTCTTTGTTAGCTCCTTAAATTGGAACTTGGTGATACTAGAGAGAATATCAGCGCAACAGCCTGCATTGATTCAGATAAATCTCAGTGATCTCTACTAATCGGCATGTAAACAAAATAAATATCAGATAAATTAAAAAAACAAAATAAATATTAGTTAAATTTTTTAAAAATTGGACTTTGAAGATGAAATGAAAGGCAAAGCTTCTGGAGGCTGGAATAGATTCAGAAATCAGAAAAGTCAGTTCATTTACTGCAGGATAGAAATATCTTGCTTGCTATGATAAAAAAAAGGTTAAGCTTATTTACCTGGATGGTGTTCAATGCCAACCAGTAAAACCTTAAATTTGATTCAGAGTACAGATATCAGTCATACAGTGAAATTAATTTTTTACATAACCCTGAAATTTTTTACCTGAATATTTCAAGGGAATTAAAACGTGCATACCATGATATATGACATAACGGTTGTACATCTTGAATAAAATGGAGTTTTTACTTAAGACAAACATCACAAAAATCTTTTTCTCTGGTGCCCATTAACTTGGGCCATCATAGATTGCTTTTTCTGATCTTCCAAAACCCATCCTTCTTTTCCTTCCTATGTTTTAAGCCAGACATTCCTTTCATGACTCCTACTACGGCACTCTTATCCTTTATATTTTTCTCTTGCAACTTTCACATCCAAGGTATCTAACAACTTTCTATATGACTTAGCATCAGGCACTAGACCATTTTGAACCATCTCTTTGTGGAAATAGAATGCTCTCGAAAAGTCACGAACACGGGCATACGCGTATATAATTGTAGAATATGTAATGGAGTCTTGTTTTAGTTGCAGAGCAGCCATCTCTTTCAGAAGTTGGGGGCAACTTGTAATATTGTCCTCCCCTTGCATAAGCATTCATCAAAATGTTGTACGTCATAACAGCAGGTGGTAAGCCAATCTTTCCAAACTCGCATATTACATCCCTTGCCTGAACATACAGCCCATGTTTAGCCAAGCCATCAAGTACCATGTGGAATGTGACTCTAGTGCCTCCAACCTTATCATTGATCATTGATTTCCATGTCTCCATTAGCTTCTCTGTGTCACCAGCTCTCCTAAATGAGTCAAGCAAAGCTGTATATGTTTCTGAAGAAGGTTTAAGTCCTTCTCTTTTCATATCTACATATGTGATGTGAGCTTTTTCATGCTGTCCATTAACTGCATATGCACAAAGCAGTGAAGTGTATGAAGAAGACGTCGCCTTAATGCCGTCTGCCTTCATCCTCAGGAAAGCATCTTCAGCCTTATCACACATTTTCTTCTGCTGCCCGTAGGCACTTATGAGACAATTGTAAGACAACGATACAACGATCCCAATTCAATACAAGCATTTTTCCTCAAGAGTTGTTTCTATGCATTTCTTTTTGAAAGTTACATAAATATTAAAGCAGGAAGTAAAGTTCCATACGCTGAAACCAGTTAATAAGACTACCATAAAGCATTCCAGTAGCATTTCAACCTCAAGATCTAAATCATTCTTCTCTATCTATTGAGTAAAATGGATTCAGAAGCTACAACACTAGCATAGAATCGATTCTCTATTTATTCAATATAACCGCCAGACATTACACCGTTGGTCACTGAAGCACTTTCACAATTTCCTCTTCTCTAACTTGTTAAGAGCCTCCCTCCTGTCAAAACAAAAAAAGAACGGAAGAGAAAACATTGCGAGGGACTGCCCAGGAAAGGAACTGTAGGTTAAAATAGTCCCCGTACTGAACTCAGAGAAGGTTATGGGTCTTACTGTCCAAATTAGGAGTTTCAATTGTCCTCTAAATAACAGCATAAAGTGGCCAAATGAATATCTGATAGGAAATAAATAATTTTGGTATCAACCAAAGACAACAAGCATTTCTACAATGAGACATAGTATAAAACAGAGGTACAATTAGAACCAAAACAAATCAAAAATCATTTAGACTGTTCTTCAAGAGAAGATATGTCATGTCTCACTGGGGTTAAATGATTTAAAAATTAAAATGATTCAATAGCATTGCTTGATTTAGTGTCGAACTTAATGCATGTAAAACGAACAAAGCAAAACAGTAAACTAGAGAAAAACAGGCATTAGCTTTGAAAGCTCTAGTCACAGATCCTCCCGTAATGAAGCTATCATCTTCAAAAGTACAAACGATAGTGGATCCAACTTGATTTGAGCCATTTTGTGTTCTTCAACCCAGTGGAATATCAATTGCCAAGCCTATCTAAAACAAGACATAAATAAACACTCATAAATTTTTAATAGCTTCTCTGCAATTCAGATGTGATATTCCTCAGAAGTTTGTGAGAGATGACCAAAATGCTATGCAATCTCCACTTCATATACAAAGGAAAGATCTCCCATCAATTAAATGTCCTGAAATTCTAGTTAGAAGTGATTAGCTGCAAACGCATTCAATCAACCCTGGATTCCACAAAAGGGTAATATTTTTCAAGGAGAAACTTCAGATGTTGTTGATATTCCCCCTTTGAAACAAGTGAAATAAGCAAGCCAGACGTGGAAGCTTCCAGGGAGAAGTTCTTCTCATCAATTTTCAAGAGGTAAACCCCAGCCCTGGGTATCTCCCCTTTGTGAAGTAACGTTCTGACAATAGCATTCAGCATACGAGAGTCGGCAGCGCAGCCATTCTTCTCCATAGATAGAAATAGATCATCGGACTCCTGTAGCAACCCTTCTTCTATAAGATTTGTATCATTAAGCTGTAGGTTACAACATCGGGCACTAATCCTTTGGCCGAGATACCAGCAAACAAATCCTTGGCTTCATCCTTTCTGCCAACTTTAAGCAACGCACCAATCATAATGTTAAAAGTCCTGATCTCAAGCTGAAAATCCTTCAAACATAGATTCTGAAACATTCGAGTGCATCATAAATGCAATTATTTTTGCAAAGTCCTAATAGGATTGTGTTGTATGCGTGCGTATGCCAAGTCTCATTCCAGTGTTCATCATCCTGTGATAGAGTTCCTTCGCAGCAGCAGTCCTTCCAGCCCGAAATAACCCATGCAACAAAATGGTATATGTAATAACATCAGGCTCAACTCCTTTGCTCAGCATTTCTCTGAATAGAGTTAATGTATCCTCTATCGTACCATTTTTACAGTAGCCATCAAGCAAAGTGTTATATGTAACAACATTAGGCTTCAAGCCAATTGAGACCATAATAGAAAGTAACTTCATCGCTTCATCCATCTTACCAGCTAAGCAATATCCATGTATAAGTATACTATATGAAATGGCACTAGGCTTCGCACCTATCTGTACCATCAAGTCGAAGAGATTTTGGGATTCTATAACCCTTCCTTCTTTGCATAGGTTGCCCATTATTGTATTGAAGAACACGGTGTCAGGACTGATGCCTCCATTCATCACTTCAAAATATAATTCCTTAGCCTTCTCCCATTTGCCACAGGTACACAGACCATGAATAAGGGTCGAGTAAATAACGATGTCGGAGTCAATCCTTCTCCAATCATCTGATTCATTTGGGACATAGCATCATCTACTCTGCCTATCTTGCAAAGTGCATCTATTACCGTTCCATAGTTGACTATATCAGGGTTCAGTCCTTGCTGCGCATTTTGTTAAACAGAAGCATTGATTCATTAACCATTTCATGTTTAGCATATGCACGTATCAATATGTTGAATATATGACGATCGAGTGCAATACCATTCCTAACCATCAAATCAAGGAGATCATGCATATCAACAAGAGCTCCTTTGGTGGCACATGCGTGAAGCAGAATGCCGTATGTGGAAACATCTGGTATTTGGCCCCTCTTGTGCATGGAATCAAAAATCTTTCTAGCTTCTGCGCATCTTCCATTCTTGCAAAGATGGCCCATCAGCCAGGTATAAGTAACAACATCTGGTGCAGTACCATCTCTGCACATTTTCCTCAAAATTCTAACCGCCTCTGTCCACTGTCCTGAAGAGCAATATCCATGGATCAGACTATTATACGTGGTATTATTTGGCATAACATCATTATCGAACATCTGTTGAAGGACCCCCTCGGCCCTGTCCATTGCTTGAGCTTTGCACAGTCCAGAAATGACCGAGCTGTAAGTCACGACATTCGGTGAAATCTCACGATCCAGCATTTCACAAAATAGGCTGTAAGCTTTCTCCACACGATCCTCTTTAAAGAAGCCATCAACGACGGTGTTATACGACACCACATCAGGTGGGCAGCTGCCTCCGCCATCAGCCATCAAGAGGAGAAGCTCTAGTGCCTCTTGGCTCTTCCCCTCATTGCAGAGCCCCTTGAGAAGAATGTTGTAGGAGACGACATCGGGCCTGCAGCCGAGCTCGGGCATTCGCCGGAGCAATATGTTAATTGCGTCGCTCGTCCTCTTCTGGGCACAGAGTCCTTTGAGCAGTTGATGGAAGTAGATGGCGTTCACCTTCCATCCCGTCTTAATGACGTGGTTGAAGGCGGCGAAACCGAGGTCCAAGCGGCCCGCGCGGCAGCAGCAGTCGAGGAGGATGCCGTAGGTGCGTATATCGGGAGCCACCTTCCTGGAGCCGGCTCGCGCGATGCGGTTGAAGAGGGAGACGGCGAGCACGAGGCCATCGCGTGCGGCGACGGTGAGGAGGCAGTTGACGGCGCGAATGGAGGCGGGCCCTGGTGGCTGGAGCAATTCGTCGAACAGGCGGAGTGCGTCCTGGGCGCCAATGTCTCCGGCGCGGAATCGGTCTTGGATAATACGCTCCAACTCCAAGCGGTGGTGCGTCACGCGACGGGACATAGCCAGAGCACACGGCGACGGCGCCTTTGTGGGAGAATGGGGTTGGTGTGGTGGTCGGACTGGGAGGGGAGAGCGCGTGAGGTGGGATATTTTGGGTCGCTACGGCCCCGTAATAATGCAACTTTCATGATAGCGTCTTCTTTTCTAAAGGTGTATGAATATGTACAAATGAAGTAGATGATTTGCTTATCTCTTTGATAGTTTTAAGAATTATGTAACTTATATTAGAAGAAAATATAGAAGCATTCCTTAATTTACATAGTTGTTGGCGTCGAAAAAAGGCTAATCGGCTTTTGACACATGCGAACGTAGAGTTCAAAGAAGGTTCAAAACGTGACAGCCGATTTGATCCTACAATCAGCAAAACAGTTAGAAATAGATATTAACTGATTTGATCAGCTTAAACCAAAATAAATTGAAATAAATATTACAGCCGATTAAACTCCTTAATTGGCAACATAAATTTACAGGCGATCTGAATCCAGGCGAGGCGGAGCATTACAGAAGAAGATGTTGCCTTAATGCCATCTGCCTTCGTCCTCAGGAAAGCATCTTCAGCCTTATCACACATTTTCTTCTGCTGCCCGTAGCCACTTATGAGACAATTGTAAGACCTAGCATTTCGTCGTAGTCCGAAATCTTGCATCTCCAGAAGTAACGATTGAACAACTTCTGGCTGCAATCTTCTACTGTAAGCATCCATAAGGATATTATAGGTCACTGTTGTTGGTTTTAAGCCTTTCTCTTTCATCTCAGCAAAGAGCCCCTCTGCTTCTTCAATTTGATTGGATTTGCAGTATGCATTCATTAATGTGTTATATATGCTCGTGTTTGATGCAATTCCTCTCTTCTCCATTTCTGACTGGATGATAAGAGCTTCTTTTTTCAGCCCCTCCTCACAAAAGATCCCAATCAGAGAGGCGGAGACGTCCAAGCTCCACTTGACAGCTTTTCTGTTCATTCGTTGGAAGAACTCCCATGCATCCTTGGCAGATGTCTTGTTCTTCTTCATTACTTTTAACATGATTGAGGATGTCACATGGTCAGGTTGGACATTGTTCTTTTCCATAAGCTCAGATATTTTCCATGCATCATCATATCTGAAGCAAGTAAAAAAAATAGTTTGTTCCAGTCATTTTCAGGAGCAACATTGCACGACCTCAATAGTCGATATAATGTATATCAAAGGTTGTAATTAGTAGATGCAAAGGAAACCAATCTCTCCGGTCAATAATACAGACATTTTTCTTGAACCATCTCATACATGTACCACTTGGCACTTGGTACAAGCAACCAAACACACCCTAAGAAAATGGATCCCTTGCATTGTTTCAAGAGGAGCTCCATTTTCTCTACCCACAGTACCAAACCTATCCAAAGATAAAAATGATTCATACACCATTGCTGAGATTGCCCACCTAAAATTTGTCTAAATAGACAGAGCCAAACGTATGGATATAAAAACAGGAAATAAACAAAAGCACATACAGTCAGATAAATGGTGCCTTTTTTGGAAACATGACAGTATTTCTAATGGTTCTTTCAAAATAATAGCACAGGTACAATGATTAAGTTATCTCTGCAAAAATTTCAAATCCAAAAAAAAAATCCTGTTGTGCCCCCTAATGATCGATTGTCACAGCTATAACAATTATTATCAACAAAGCGAAATGAACCTCTGGACAAAATCTCAAAAATAATGAGGGAAACGAGCATTTTTACATGTTATACTAACAATAACTTGTAGAAGTTGAGTTCCATAACCAAATAAATATCTGATAGGAAATAAATAATTTTGGCATCAACCAAAGACAACAAGCATTTCTACAATGAGACATAGTATAAAAGAGAGGTACAATTAGAACCAAAACAAATCAAAAATCATTTAGACCGTTCTTCAAGAGAAGATATGTCGTCATGTCTCACTGGGGTTAAATGATTTAAAAATTTAAATGATTCAATAGCATTGCTTGATTTAGTGTCAAACTTAATGCATGTAAAACGAACAAAGCAAAACAACCCATAACAATTATTTTTGCAAAGTCCTAATAGGATTGTGTTGTACGTGTCTATGTCAAGTCTCATTCCAGTGTTCATCATCCCGTGATAGAGTTCCTTTGCAGCAGCAGTCCTTCCAGCCTGAAATAACCCATGCAGCAAAACGGTGTATGTAATAACACCAGGCTTAACTCCTTTGCTCAGCATTTCTCTGAATAGAGTTAATGCATCCTCTATCCTACCTTTTTTTACAGTAGCCATCAAGCAAAGTGCTATATGTAACAACATCAGGCTTCAAGCCAATTGAGACCATAATAGAAAGTAACTTCATCGCTTCATCCATCCTAGCAGCTAAGCAATATCCATCTATTAGTATATTATATGAAAAGGCATTAGGCTTCGCACCTATCTGGAACAAACAATGTTAGAAAATTTTGAAATTTTTTGTAGATATTCAAGACACATCAATAATGTTTCCATAAAATTTTCATTTGATGATCAAGCCTCATGAATTTTAAAAAAATTATGATAATTCAATTGTCCTCATAAAAGCCTTACCGGTAAATTTCAACTGAATAAAAATTAGTTCAAACAAAGATAGAAAATTTTCAAAAAAAATTGCATGGTCTTGATGTACCATTAATGTTTCTGTAAAATTTTTAAGTGATGATCAAGCATAAAAAATGTTAATTTTTTTTGAAAATGCTACTATCCTAATAAAAGCCTCATGATCAATACATAGATATGCTTGAGCAACCAAAAAAATGTTTAGAATTTTTTAAGATTTTACAAAAGGGTTCTAAGAAAATTCTTCAGCTCATAAAAAGTTTGGATCATGATCACACTTCAGTGAATTTGTAAAATACTTACAATGGTGCGGTACTCTTTATATTCCTTCTTTTTTATTTTTGAAAGATAACAAATGTTCAATGTTTCCAAAGATTTGATTGAGCAACCAAATAAATTAAAATTTTCTAAAATTTTAGAGAAGGGTTCTTAGGTAATGATTAAGCTCTAAAAAAACTTTTGGATCATGATCACACTCGAGAAAATTTATAAAATTATGAAAAAGTTACTGTCTCAATTGTATTTATTCTGTTTTTGATTTTTTTAAATATAACAAATGAAGCTTAATTACTATGAAAAATTTTATGTATGATCCTAGACTTCTAAATATGGTATCATAAATTTTTCATGGTATGATCAAATTTGTACAATTTTATAAAAAAACTAACAGTGTTTTCTCAAAATTATAAAACACCTTAAAATTTTGGTTTCTCAACAAAATTTCATGGAAGATGACATTCTTAAGGTTTATTCGGCCAAATCTGGTCAAAAACCCGAGATTTCGATGAGATTTGCTGAAATTTCTAAAAATATTGTAATAATTTGAATTTTTCAATTTTTTTACCCGTCCAGGATTTTGAATCTCATCTCCAGCTAACATCCAAGATCTCACTAAGATGTCATAAAATTTTGCCAAAATTTTTAACCAAGGACACCCCACCCTACCTCCCGCCACGCTTGGCTGCCTCGATTGCTCAAAGCCATTGCAAAAGTAGAATACCTCATCAGTTTGTCGTTTCTTGCTCGATTTTGTCGCTTCCCTCATCTCTAACCGGTTGTATCTGATTTTATACATTTTTTCTCGGTTTGTAACTGATTTATTACCGGCTTTTCTCATTCCGACGCGGAATCGGTCTTGGATAATGCGCGCCAACTCCAAGTGGGATCCGCCGATAGGCGGACACGGTGGCACATTTTACAACCTGAAGGAGCAGGAGCCACCGGCGGGGTGGAAACAACAACGAGAGGAGGGATTTTGTTCAGTCACGGTACAACAATCCCAATTCAATACAGGCTTTTTTCCTAGAGAGTTGTTTCTATGCGTTTATTTTTGAAAGTTACAAAAATATTAAATATTAAAGCAGGAAGTAAAGTTCCATACGCTGGAACCAGTTAATGAGATTACCATAAAGCATTCTAGTAGCATTGCAACCTCAAGATCTAAATCATTCTTCTCTATCTATTGAGTAAAATAGATTCAGAAGCTACAGAATCAATTCTTTATTTATTCAATATAACGGCCAGACATTACACCGTTGGTCACTGAAGCACTTTCACAATTTCCTCCGCTCTAACTTGTCTCCTTTAGATATTCAACATGTTAGCTGCTGTTAAGAGCCTCCCTCCTATGAAACAAAAAAGGAATGGAAGAGAAAACAGTGCGAGGGCGTGCCCAGGAAAGGAACCGTAGGTTAAAATAGTCCCTGTACTGAACTCAGAGAAGGTTATGGGTCTTACTGTCCGAATTAAGACTTTTGATTCTCTTCTTAATAACAGCATAAAGTTCTTCCCGTGAAACATCTCGCTTTCCAACGATAATCCCATCAAGCAACAGTTTGTTCCAGACATTTTCAGGAGCTACATTGTATGAACTCAGAGAAGGTTGTAATTAGCAGGATGCAATGGAACACAATCTCTCTGGGCAATAATACAGACATTTTTGTGCTATTCTTTGGCTCTCATATACGCCGGGTAAAACCTGTTTTCTAAGAAAATGTGTCCCTTGCATTGTTCAAGAGGGGCTCCATTTTCTCTTCCCAGAGTACCAAACCAATCCAAAGATAAAAATGATTCATACACCATTGCTGGGATTGCCCACCTAAAATTTGTCTAAATAGACAGAGCCAAACAGGTATGGACATAAAAAAAGGAAATAAACAAAAGCACATACAGTCAGATAAATGGTGCCTTGTTTCGAAACATGACAGAGTATTTCTAATGGTTCTTTCAGTCCAATGATTAAGTTATAAGCAGTGCTTCAATTCTTTCCCTCCCAATACAAGTTACACAAATCTTAAAGCAAGCGAAGGGTAAGTAATCACCATATACCCTTTATTCATGCTTTAATATTTGTGCAACTATAAAAAAGAAAAGCATGGAATCACCTCTCTTAAGTTATCTCTACAAAAATTTCAAATCCAAAAAAACAAAATCCAATTGTCCCCCCTAATAATCGACTGTCACAGCTATAAGAATTGTTATCAACAAAGCGAAACGAACCTCAGGACAAAATCTCAAAAATAATGAGGGAAACGAGCATTTTTACACGTTATACAAACAATAACTTGTAGAAGTTGAGTTCCATAACCAAATGAATATCTGATAGGAAATAAATAATTTTGGTATCAACCAAAGACAACAAGCATTTCTACAATGAGACATAGTATTAAAGAGAGGTACAATTAGAACCAAAACAAATCAAAAATCATTTAGACTGTTCTTCAACAGAAGATATGTCATGTCTCACTGGGGTTAAATGATTTAAAAACTTAAATGATTCAATAGCATTGCTTGATTTAGTGTCAAACTTAATGCATGTAAAACGAACAAAGCAAAACAGTAAACTAGAGAAAAACAGGTACTAGCTTTGAAAGCTCTAGGCACAGATCCTTCCGTCATGAAGCTATCATCTTCAAAAGTACAAACGATAGTGGATCCAACTTGATTTGAGCCATTTTGTGTTCTTCAACCCAATGGAATATCAATTGCAAAGCCTATCTAAAACGAAACATAAATAAACACTAATAAATTTTTAATAGCTTCTCTTCAATTCAGATGTGATATTGCTCAGAAGGTTGTGAGAGATGACCAAAATGCTATGCAATCTCCATTTCAAATACAAAGGAAAGATCTCCCATCAATTAAATGACCAGCAATTCTAGTTAGAAGTGATTAGCTGCAAACGCATTCAATCAACCCTGGATTCCACAAAAGAGTAATATTTTTCAGGGAGAAACTTCAGATGTTGTTGATATTCCCCCTTTGAAACAAGTGAAATAAGCAAGCCAGCCGTGGAAGCTTCCAGGGAGAAGTTCTTCTCATCAATTTTCAAGAGGTAAACCCCAGCCCTGGGTATCTCCCCTTTGTGAAGTAACTTTCTGACAATAGCATTCAGCATACGAGAGTTGGCAGCGCAGCCATTCTTCTCCATAGATAGAAATAGATCATCGGACACCTGTAGCAACCCTTCTTCTATAAGATTTTGTATCATTAAGCTGTAGGTTACAACATCGGGCACTAATCCTTTGGCCGAGATACCAGCAAACAAATCCTTTGCTTCATCCTTTCTGCCAACTTTAAGCAACGCACCAATCATAATGTTAAAAGTCCTGATCTCAAGCTGAAAATCCTTCAAACATAGATTCTGAAACATTCGGAGTGCATCATAAATGCAATTATTTTTGCAAAGTCCTAATAGGATTGTGTTGTACGTGCCTATGCCAAGTCTCATTCCAGTGTTGATCATCCTGTGATAGAGTTCCTTTGCAGCAGCAGTCCTTCCAGCCTGAAATAACCCATGCAGCAAAACGTTGTATGTAATAACAGCAGGCTTAACTCCATTGCTCGGCATTTCTCTGAATAGAGTTAATGCATCCTCTATCCTACCATTTTTACAGTAGCCATCAAGCAAAGTGGTATATGTAACAACATTAGGCTTCAAGCCAATTGAGACCATAATAGAAAGTAACTTCATCGCTTCATCCATCTTACCAGCTAAGCAATATCCATCCATTAGTGTATTATATGAAATGGCATTAGGCTTCGCACCTATATGTACCATCAAGTCAAAGAGATTTTGGGATTCTACAACCCTTCCTTCTATGCATAGGTTGCCCATTATTGTATTGAAGAACACGGTGTCAGGACTGATGCCTCCATTCATCATTTCAAAAAATAATTCCTCAGCCTTCTCCCATTTGCCACAGGTACACAGACCATGAATAAGGGTAGAGTAAACAACGATGTCGGGAGTCAATCCTTCTCCAATCATTTGATTCAATTGGGACATAGCATCATCCACTCTGCCTATCTTGCAAAGTGCATCTATTACCGTTCCATAGTTGACTATATCAGGGTTCAGTCCTTGCTGCCGCATTTTGTTAAACAGAAGCATTGATTCATTAACCATTTCATGTTTAGCATATGCACATATCAATATGTTGAATATATGACGATCGGGTGCAATACCATTCCTAACCATCAAATCAAGGAGATCATGCATATCAACAAGAGCTCCTTTGGTGGCATATGCGTGAAGCAGAATGCCGTATGTGGAAACATCTGGTATTTGGCCCCTCTTGGGCATGGAATCAAAAATCTTTCTAGCTTCTGCGCATCTTCCATTCTTGCAAAGATGGCCCATCAGCGAGTTATAAGTAACAACATTTGGTGCAGGACCATCTCTGCACATTTTCCTCAAAATTCTAACCGCCTCTTTCCACTGTCCTGAAGAGCAATATCCATGGATCAGAGTATTATATGTGGTATTATCCGGCATAACATCATTATCGAACATCTGTTCAAGGACCCCCTCGGCCCTGTCCATTGCTTGAGCCTTGCACAGTCCAGAAATAATCGAGTTGTAAGTCACGACATCCGGTGAAATCTCACGATCCAGCATTTCACTAAATAGGCTGTAAGCTTTCTCCACACGATCCTCTTTAAAGAAGCCATGAATGACGGTGCTATACGACACCACATTAGGTGCGCAGCTGCCTCCGTCATCAGCCATCAAGGGGAGCAGCTCTAGTGCCTCTTGGCTCTTCCCCTCAATGCAGAGCCCCTTGAGAAGAATGTTGTAGGAGACGACATCGGGCCTGCAGCCGTGCTCGGGCATTCGCCGGAGCACTATGTTAATTGCGTCGCTCGTCCCCTTCTGGGCACAGAGTTCTTTGAGCAGTTGATGGAAGTAGTTGGCGTTCACCTTCCATCCCGTCTTAATGACGTGGTTGAAGGCGGCGAAACCGAGGTCCAAGCGGCCCGCGCGGCAGCAGCAGTCGAGGAGGATGCCGTAGGTGTGTATATCGGGAGCCACCTTCCTGGAGCCGGCTCGCACGATGCGGTTGAAGAGGGAGACGGCGAGCACGAGACCATCGCGTGCGACGACGGTGAGGAGGCAGTTGACGGCGCGAATGGAGGCGGGCCCTGCTGGCTGGAGCAATTCGTCGAACAGGCGGAGTGCGTCCTGGGCGCCAATGTCTCCGGCGCGGAATCGGTCTTGGATAATACGCTCCAACTCCAAGCGGTGGTGCGTCACGCGACGGGACATAGCCAGAGTAGGAAGCAATAGAGAATGGCACACGGCGACGGCGCCTTTGTGGGAGAATGGGTGTGGTGGTCGGACTGGGGAGGAGAGAGCGCCTGAGGTGAGGGGGTGGCTACGGAACCGTAATAATGCAACTTTCGTGACTCTTCTTTTATGAAGTTATATGAATATGCACGAATGAAGCAGATAATTTACCTATCTCTTTGATAGTTTTAAGAATTATGTAACTTGTATTAGAAAAAAAGTATAGAAGTATTCCTTAGCTTACATAGTTGTTGGCGTCGAAAAAAGGCTAATCGGCTTTAAGACATGCGAACGTAGAGTTCAAAGAAGGTTCAAAGCGTGACAGCCGATTTGATCCTATAATCGGCAAAACAGATCGAAATAGCTATTAACCGATTTAATTGGCTTAAAGCAAAATAGATGGAAATAAACATTACAGCCGATTAAACTCCTTAATTGGCAAGATAAGTTTAAACAGCTACTACAGTTAATTAGATGATAGGTAAAGATTTAATTTCTCTAAAAAAGGAGAAGCGCAACAAGATTTGTATGAAAATAAACATGAGGTAGTTGATGTAAATTGAAGATGATCAAAATTGACGATACACAAGTTTATTGATAAAAAACGAATTTTAGAGGAAAGGGGTTAAATTTAATAATAATTTTTAGTCGACAGAAAATAAATAAAAGTATACACAATGTTGATTGATTCATTGTTGGATATCCTCTTCATCTTACTTTGTGGTCCTTGTTATAGCGCATAGATCGATCATATTTTTCACTGTCTCCTCAATCCATAACTCATTTTCAAAACATAGTTTTGACCACTAATTTTTATTATAATATGTTTATACAACCCAATATAATTATAATATCATGAAAGTAATTTTTGAGACAAATATACATATATGATTTTTATGTATCCAATTTAAAAATATATTTACAATTCCTTCCACTTTGAGGGAATGAGTGCGGAAATGCAAGGAGGCCCCAGAGCTCGTCAGTCGATGAGTGTGGAAATGCAAGGAGGCCCCAGAGATCGCCAATTCCTTCCACTTTGAGGGAAGGAATATTTACAAACCGCGCTTATATGAAGAACAGATCAACGTGCAAATGTGCCTAAAAGAACACTGAAGACAAGAGATGATTGACCTCTAGAAATAAATGAACACTTCAGAATTGTTAAAACTAAGCAGGCGGCGGCGGCCGACCCCCGCGGCTTCCTCCTGGTTTTCAGAGGAAGTGCTAATATCACTGTTTTCCTTATGATTCCAACCTTCACAGACTTGCTGTTGAACTTGAATTCCCAATCCTGCAAGGCACTGAGTTCAAATGGCTCAAGGACAAATGTATCACGAGTCAGATCCTGTGGCTCGAAGGACATGTTGGCCTGCCCTACTGGCATCTTTACCAGCAAACAATGCATATGGTCCACTAGGTCCATAGAACATTCTGCACAGAACAAATTGAAATAGCTTCAGTGAAAAAATTATACATTAGCCAGTGTCAAACATAATATGTTATGCACATAAATGGCAAATGTCATCTTTGAGACAAAAAAGGTACAGTGAATTTGATGACTTCAAACAGACAAAATTAATAGATAACTGTAAAATAATAGTGCAGGTGACTTTGGTGTTTAGACTCCATGGTTGCGATTTGGGAAATGGATCTAACAATAAATTAACACACACGAAAAATTTGAGTCCGAAATTGAACATGTAACCTCCCTGTACGTAAACAAGTGCTCTAATCGTCCAGATGCATATGAGAGAGTGAAAGATGGAGACAGAGAGGACTCCCCAGAATTGTGGTTAGTATTTTGCTTTCAACGGTGCGGCACATGGTGTGAAGTATATAATCAAGTGCAAATAATGCTTCAGACCTACTACCACTCGCCATTGTTGACTGAAAACTGCCCAACACCCCCAACTATTGCTTGGCACATGTTGGTCTTGGTCCCTGGGACGGCTTATATTGTGTTTTGCAGGTGACCCTTCTCCCCTTTGAATCGTGGTAATCAGAGAACTTGCAATGCAATAGTTATTGCATGTGTAGAAAATAAGAAGGGCCAATTTGAAACACGGTAATTTTTCGGATTTTTATGGAAATTGAACCGTTTCCTTTAAAATTCCTGACGAATTCCTATTAAATTAATATGATCCGAATGGCCTATACTGTCCATTCATTGACCTATCTAACACTGATGATTATGAGGGCATCGGTCGGTTATGGAAGCTCAACTTCATATTGTATTAGATAAACCATGCCCATTGAATGTGCTTCTGCATACTATGCTTCTGCATACTATATTCCAAACTACCAACAAAACAGAATACACTAATACTGGGTGCATTAGCTCTTACAAAATTGACAAATGCATCCAAACAAGCAGTGCACGTACTTCTTCTCCATTATTATAAATAGTAGTTACAAACCACAATTGCACAAGCCATCTCTCTTCAATTGCATCAGCCATACATCAGTGGCAAATGAAATGGGGCCACCAAATTTAAATTGTAGATCACTTCCAGGAAACACCATCAAGAATAAGATCACTTCCAGCAATGCCTCTTTTGTTAGCTCCCTTGAATTGGAACTTGGTGATACTAGAGAGAATATCAGCGCAACAGCCTGCATTGATTCAGATAAATCTCAGTGATCTCTACTAATCGGCATGTAAACAAAATAAATATCAGATAAATTTTTTTTAAAAAAAATTAGTTAATTTTTTAAAAAAATTGGACTTTGAAGATGAAATGAAAGGCAAAGCTTCTGGAGGCTGGAATAGATTCAGAAATCAAAAAAGTCAGTTCATTTACTGCAGGATAGAAAAAACTTGCTTGCTATGACAAAAAAAAGGTTAAGTTTATTTACCTGGATGGTGTTCAATGCCAACCAGTAAAACCTTAAATTTAATTCAGAGTACAGATATCAGTCATACAGTGAAATTAATTTTTATATAACCCTGTAATTTTTTACCTGAATATTTCACGGGAATTAAAACGTGCATACCATGATATATGGCATAATTGTTATACATCTTGAATAAAATAGAGTTTTTACTTAAGACAAACATCACAAAAATCTTTTTCTCTGGTGCCCATTAACTTGGGCCATCATAGATTGCTTTTTTCTGTTCTTCCAAAACCCATCCTTCTTTTCCTTCCTATGTTTTAAGCCAGACATTCCTTTCATGACTCCTACTACGGCACTCATATCCTTTATATTTTTTTCTTGCAACTTTCCCATCCAAGGTATCTAACAACTTTCTATATGACTTAGCATCAGGCACTTGCCCATTTTGAACCATCTGTTTGTGGAAATAGAATGCTCTCGAAAAGTCACAAACACAGGCATACGCGTATATAATTGTAGAATATGTAATGGAGTCTGGTTTTAGTTGCAGAGCAGCCATCTCTTTCAGAAGTTGGGGCAATTTGTAATATTGTCCTCCCCTTGCATAAGCATTCATCAAAATGTTGTACGTCATAACTGTAGGTGGTAAGCCAATCTTTCCAAACTCGCATATTACACCCCTTGCCTGAACATACAGCCCATGTTTAGCCAAGCCATCAAGTACCATGTGGAATGTGACTCTAGTGCCTCCAACCTTATCATTGATCATTGATTTCAATGTCTCCATTAGCTTCTCTGTGTCACTAGCTCTCCTAAATGAGTCAAGCAAAGCTGTATATGTTTCTAAAGAAGGTTTAAGTCCTTCTCTTTTCATATCTACATATGTGATGTGAGCTTTTTCATGCTGTCCATTAACTGCAAATGCACAAAGCCGTGAAGTAGTGTCCGACCAAGATGCTGCCTTAATGCCATCTGCCTTCATCCTCAGGAAAGCATCTTCAGCCTTATCACACATTTTCTTCTGCTGCCTGTAGGCACTTATGAGACAATTGTAAGGCCTAGCATTTGGTCGTAGTTTGAAATCTTGCATCTCCAGAAGTAATGATTGAACAACTTCTGGCTGCAATCTTCTACTGTAAGCATCCATAAGGATATTATAGGTCACTGTTGTTGGTTTTAAGCCTCTCTTTCATCTCAGCAAAGAGCCCCTCAGCTTCTTCAATTTGATTGGATTTGCAGTATGCATTCATTAACGTGTTATATATGTTCGTGTTTGATGCAATTCCTCTCTTCTCCATTTCTAACTGGACGATAAGAGCTTCTTTTTTCAGCCCCTCCTCACAAAAGATCCCAATCAGAGAAGCAGAGACGTCCAAGCTCCACTTGACACCTTTTCTGTTCATTCGTTGGAAGAACTCCCATGCATCCTTGGCAGATGTCTTGTTCTTCTTCATTACCTTTGACATGATTGAGGATGTCACATGGTCAGGTTGGACATTGTTCTTTTCCATAAGCTCAAATATTTTCCAGGCATCATCATATCTGAAGCAAGTAAAAAAAATGTCCATCACAATGAAAAGTACATAACTTGCAAAATGCATAGAAGAAATGTGAGCACATTAGTATTTTGGTTGTTGTTCATGTTTAGTAATGAATGCAGTTGCGTACTTCAATCTTAAGAGGGAACATTAATAGCATGCATCATTGCAGACCTGTGACTAAACAATGTTTGTGCTAGTACACTTGCATCTATCCACAGTTTGATATTGTTTGGATCCCACGATCTTGATAAAGTTCATCGAAATACCAATTAGAAATAGTGAATTAAATCAAATTCACCTGGATCCTCTGTTGGTAGCTAACTAAAACCATCTATTACCTAATCCAATTTTTTTGTGGAAAAATCAAGGAAATAAAATTCACTTGGATCCTCTGTTGGTTGCTGACGCAAGTAACAACTAACAACATCCCTTGTCTAATCCATTTTTCCACATACAAGTTTCAATAGCACATACTGGATACATAGTTGTCCAATAGTTCCAAACAAGCTTTCATGTCCCACACATTCATCCAAGTGATCTACAGAGCAAGTGTGAGTAAACCTAATACTACACATTTTTGCACCAATTGTATAAATAACTAATAGTCACAATTAATTTTACACAAAACAATTGCATGAAATTAATAATGATCACTCCCTCACACTGTACAAATCAAGACAGTATCACCTTCCACAGTAGGCAACACTGGCCATTCCCAGCCTGAAGTAGCAGGAGCTGCCAGCGGGGTGGAAACAACAGCGAGGGCAGGGATTTTGTGCAGGCACGGTACAACGATCCCAATTCAATACAAGCATTTTTCCTCGAGAGTTGTTTCTATGCATTTCTTTTTGAAAGTTACATAAATATTAAAGCAGGAAGTAAAGTTCCATACGCTGAAACCAGTTAATAAGATTACCATAAAGCATTCCAGTAGCATTTCAACCTCAAGATCAAAATCATTCTTCTCTATCTGTTGAGTAAAATGGATTCATAAGCTACAGCACTAGCATAGAATCGAATCTCTATTTATTCAATATAACCGCCAGACATTACACCGTTGGTCACTGAAGCACTTTCACAATTTCCTCTGCTCTAACTTGTTAAGAGCCTCCCTCCTGTCAAAACAAAAAAAGAACGGAAGAGAAAACATTGCGAGGGACTGCCCAGGAAAGTTACTGTAGGTTAAAATAGTACCCGTACTGACCTCAGAGAAGGTTATGGGTCTTACTGTCCGAATTAAGAGTTTAGATTCTCCTCTTAATAACAGCATAAAGTTCTTCCCGTGAAACATCTCCCTTTCCAACGATAATCCCATCAAGCAACAGTTTGTTCCAGTCATTTTCAGGAGCAACATTGCACGACCTCAATAGTCGATATAATGTATATCAAAGGTTGTAATTAGTAGATGCAAAGGAAACCAATCTCTCCGGTCAATAATACAGACATTTTTCTTGAACCATCTCATACATGTACCACTTGGTACAAACAACCAAACACACTCTAAGAAAAAGGATCCCTTGCATTGTTCAAGAGGAGCTCCATTTTCTCTACCCAGAGTACCAAACCTATCCAAAGATAAAAATGATTCATACACCATTGCTGAGATTACCCACCTAAAATTTGTCTAAATAGACAGAGCCAAACGTATGGATATAAAAACAGGAAATAAACAAAAGCACATACAGTCAGATAAATGGTGCCTTTTTTGGAAACATGACAGTATTTCTAATGCTTCTTTCAAAATAATAGCACAGGTCCAATGATTAAGTTATCTCTGCAAAAATTTCAAATCCAAAAAAAAAATCCGGTTATTCCCCCTAATGATCGATTGTCACAGCTATAACAATTATTATCAACAAAGCGAAATGAACCTCAGGACAAAATCTCAAAAATAATGAGGGAAACGAGCATTTTTACATGTTATACTAACAATAACTTGTAGAAGTTGAGTTCCATAGCCAAATGAATATCTGATAGGAAATAAATAATTTTGGTATCAACCAAAGGCAACAAGCATTTCTACAATGAGACATGGTATAAAAGAGAAGTACAATTAGAACCAAAACAAATCAAAAATCATTTAGACTTAAAAGAGAAGTACAATTAGAACCAAAACAAATCAAAAATCATTTAGACTGTTCTTCAAGAGAAGATATGTCATGTCTCACTGGGGTTAAATGATTCAAAAAAATTAAATGATTCAATAGCATTGCTTGATTTAGTGTCCAACTTAATGCATGTAAAACGAACAAAGCAAAACAGTAAACTAGAGAAAAACAGGTATTAGCTTTGAAAGCTGTAGTCACAGATCCTTCAGTAACGAAGCTATCATCTTCAAAAGTACAAACGATAGTGGATCCAACTTGATTTGACCCATTTTGTGTTCTTCAACCCAATGGAATATCAATTGCCAAGCCCATCTAAAACGAGACATAAATAAACACTGATAAATTTTTAATAGCTTCTCTGCAATTCAGATGTGATACTGCTCAGAAGGTTGTGAGAGATGACCAAAATGCTATCCAATCTCCACTTCATATACAAAGGAAAGATCTCCCATCAATTAAATGTCCAGAAATTCTAGTTAGAAGTGATTAGCTGCAAACGCATTCAATCAACCCTGGATTCCACAAAAGAGTAATATTTTTCAGGGAGAAACTTCAGATGTTGTTGATGTTCCCCCTTTGAAACAAGTGAAATAAGCAAGCCAGACGTGGAAGCTTCCAGGGAGAAGTTCTTCTCATCAATTTTCAAGAGGTAAACCCCAGCCCTGGGTATCTCCCCTTTGTGAAGTAACATTCTGACAATAGCATTCAGCATACGAGAGTGGGCAGCGCAGCCATTCTTCTCCATAGATAGAAATAGATCATCAGACTCCTGTAGCAACCCTTCTTCTATAAGATTTTGTATCATTAAGCTGTAGGTTACAACATCGGGCACTAATCCTTTGGCCGAGATACCAGCAAACAAATCCTTGGCTTCATCCTTTCTGCCAACTTTAAGCAACGCACCAATCATAATGTTAAAAGTCCTGATCTCAAGCTGAAAATCCTTCAAACATAGATTCTGAAACATTCGGAGTGCATCATCAATGCAATTATTTTTGCAAAGTCCTAATAGGATTGTGTTGTACGTGCCTATGCCAGGTCTCATTCCAGTGTTGATCATCCTGTGATAGAGTTCCTTTGCAGCAGCAGTCCTTCCAGCCTGAAATAACCCATGCAGCAAAACGCTATATGTAATAACATTAGGCTTAACTCCTTTGCTCAGCATTTCTCTGAATAGAGTTAATGCATCCTCTATCGTACCATTTTTACAGTAGCCATCAAGCAAAGTGTTATATGTAACAACATTAGGCTTCAAGCCAACTGAGACCATAATAGAAAGTAACTTCATCACTTCATCCATATTACCAAGTAAGCAATATCCATGTATTAGTGTATTATATGAAGAGGCATTAGGCTTCGCACCTATCTGTACCATCCAGTCAAAGAGATTTTGGGATTCTATAACTCTTCCTTCTTTGCATAGGTTGCCCATTATTGTATTGAAGAACACGGTGTTAGGACTGATGCCTCCATTCATCATTCCAAAAAATAATTCCTCAGCCTTCTCCCATTTGCCACAGGTACACAGACCATGAGTAAGGGTCGAGTAAATAACGATGTCGGGAGTCAATCCTTCTCCAATCATCTGATTCATTTGGGACATAGCATCATCCACTCTGCCTATCTTGCAAAGTGCATCTATTACCGTTCCATAGCTGACTATATCAGGGTTCAATCCTTGCTGCCGCATTTTGTTAAACAGAAGCATTGATTCATTAACCATTTCATGTTTAGCATATGCACGTATCAATATGTTGAATATATGATGATCGAGTGCAATACCATTGCTAACCATCAAATCAAGGAGATCATGCATATCAACAAGAGCTCCTTTGGTGGCATATGCGTGAAGCAGAACGCCGTACGTGGAAACATTTGGTATTTGGCCCCTCTTGCGCATGGAATCAAAAATCTTTCTAGCTTCTGCGCATCTTCCATTCTTGCAAAGATGGCCCATCAGCGAGTTATAAGTAACAACATCTGGTGCAGGACCATCTCTGCACATTTTCCTCAAAATTCTAACCGCCTCTTTCCACTGTCCTGAAGAGCAATATCCATGGATCAGACTAGTATATGTGATATTATTCGGCATAACATCATTATCGAACATCTGTTGAAGGACCCCCTCGGCCCTCTCCATTGCTTGAGCCTTGCATAGTCCAGAAATGATCGAGTTGTAAGTCACGACATTCGGTGAAATCTCACGATCCAGCATTTCACGAAATAGGCTGTAAGCTTTCTCCACACGATCCTCTTTTAAGAAGCCATCAATGACGGTGCTATACGACACCACATCAGGTGGGCTGCTGCCTCCGTCATCAGCCATCAAGAGGAGCAGCTCTAGTGCCTCTTGGCTCTTCCCCTCATTGCAGAGCCCCTTGAGAAGAATGTTGTAGGAGACAACATCGGGCCTGCAGCCGTGCTCGGGCATTCGCCGGAGAACTATGTTAATTGCGTCGCTCGTCCTCTTCTGGGCACAGAGTCCTTTGAGCAGTTGATGGAAGTCGATGGCGTTCACCTTCCATCCCGTCTTAATGACGTGGTTGAAGGCGGCGAAACCGAGGTCCAAACGGCCCGCGTGGCAGCAGCAGTCGAGGAGGATGCTGTAGGTGCGTATATCGGGAGCCACCTTCCTGGAGCCGGCTCGCGCGATGCGGTTGAAGAGGGAGACGGCGAGCACGAGGCCATCGCGTGCGACGACGGTGAGGAGGCGGTTGACGGCGCGAATCGAGGCGGGCCCTGCTGGCTGGAGCAATTCGTCGAACAGGCGGAGTGCGTCCTGGGCGCCAATGTCTCCGGCGCGGAATCGGTCTTGGATAATACGCTCCAACTCCAAGCGGTGCTGCGTCACGCGACGGGACATAGCCAACCGCAAGGAGAGTAGGAAGCAAGAGAGAGTGCGTGAGGTGGCTGCCGGAGTGGGAGTGGGAGAATGGGGGTGGTGGTCGGACTGGGAGGAGAGAGCGCTTGAGGTGGCTACGGCCCCGTAATAATGCAACTTTCATGAGCATCTTATAGCTCTCCTTTTCTAAAGTTATATAAATATACACGAATAAAGTAGATGATTTACTTCTCTTTTTGATAGTTTCAAGGTTTACATAACTTATATTAGAAAAGGTAGAGAAGCATTTCTCAATTTACATAGTTATTGGCGTCAAAAAAGAGTTAATCGGCTTCAACACATGCGAACGTAGAGTTCAAAGAAGGTTCAAAACGTGACAGCCGATTTGATCATACAATCAGCAAAATAGATCAAAATAGCTATTAAGTGATTTGATCAGCTTAAACCAAAATAGATCGAAATAAATATTACAGCCGATTAAACTCCTTAATTGGCAAGATAAATTTAAACAGCTACTACAGCCGATTAGATGATAGGTTTGTTTTTGTAACATTCTGAAAATTTTTAATAAATAAATAAAAATATAAAAATCTGGAAAATGAAATTGAATAAAATTTTCTGTTAAAATTTAGAGAATTAATTATAATCTTATCCTTCATCTCAACAAGTCGAAATCAACCTTAATCAAAGGATGAGCTGAAAAATAAAATTTACCAATCAATCAAAATATGAAAATGAATTGAAAATAAATTTCAAATTGAAATTTCATTTAATCATAAATTATGTTGAATTTTGGTTCTTAAGAAATCCTTTTATATAAACTCTAATAATGGATAAAGAGAGGAGCAAAATGATTACAACAATAAAATAAAAAAAATTAACTAATACTAGGAAAACTCCAGTGACTCATTTAAAAATTTTAAAAATGTCATATCAAGCATTTATGAACGAATTAAAAGCTATTTAATGTATCTTGACTAGCAATAGTAAAAATTTCTGAATTAAATGAAAATATTCCATCATCATTTCAATCTAAAAATTTTATATTATCTTCCTCAGTAATACTTTAACCTACAGTAAAATTTTAAAAATTAATAAATGTTTTTGTAATATTTAAAAATTCAAACATTGAGAGATTAGAAAACTAGTAATCTGATTGTCGAATTATAATAAATTAAATACAAAATTTTTAAATATGAAAATTTTATTAAATGCTAATACTATTAATATAAACTCCTATAAAAATTTTAAAATTTTGTTGATAAGATTTAGTCTCTCTGATAAATGCAAAACTGAAAACAGAAATAAGTGCACTGTAGCTTGTCAGAATTATTATAATTTCTATAGGTAATATTTTACTCTTAAATTTATACAATATGAAGATAATTGGCGAATCATCACGCAATAAATTTCTCATTAAAATTCAGACATGACAGATAACCTATCCATTGAACCTTATCTCGTTCAGCTGGTAGCTAGTTCCTAATTTTGCTTGACATCCACTGATCCTCTCTCTGCCATGTGGGACTGGTTCCCTATTCAGGCCCACACACCAGCCTCTCCTCCCTGTCATCTTCTACCTCCAGACGCTGGTGCCCCTGAGCAAAACCTTCGCATAGCCTTCTGTAGCTGCGTCATTCCCTCGCCATAGCCGAGCCACCGAAGCATTGGCCTTAACTCTCTCTGCCACGCGGCTACCTCCTCCATAATTTCCGCTGCCACGACCCATACCACCTCCTGCAGGCCATCATTCTTTTCTATCGTGCCCGGTGAAGCTTCGCCTGGGACTGAGCCTTACCTGAGACCAAGCTCAACCGGCCGGGCTCATCTTCGTGCTCGGCTATAAGTAGCAAGGAGCCGCACCATCTTCCCCTCTTCTAGCTCTTAGTCTCTTTAGCCAACGCCCAGATTTCCTCAATTCTGCCATTGCCAAAGGCTTCGAAGCTCAGAGCCGATCGCCATTCTTGTAGTACAAAGATCCGTTCCCAAATTCCTTAGAGTCATATAGCATCATGATGCTCTTCCAAGCAAAACCCCTCAAAAATATTTGGTCTTCTCCATGCAAAAGCTCGCCGCCCCCTTCTGCTCATCTTCCCCAAAATCGACGCACGGTGGCAGCTTTATCCCATAAGTCTCCAGCCGAACTAACCTCAAAAATGGAACCTTTGGCGTCTGTTAGTGCTTAAAATACTACCGATTCCATTCCTAGCATCTTTGTTCATCTTCCCCGGCGAGACGCCATTCCCGCCGTAGCGTCTCCTCGGTGGCAGCTAGCCTCAGCCCGCCGCTGGCCAAATCCCAACCACCCGTGGGTGCGCCTCAGTTCCCTGGTGCTCATCTCACCGTCGGCCGGACCTCCCCGGAGCTGCTTCGCCGCTAGCAGCCGTGGAACCAATTTCCCTTGTTCTCGGGTCTATGGCGAGCGGGCCCCACTGTCAGCCACTCTGTCCAAGACCAGTCATAAAGGTAAAAGGCGCCTCCATGTGATGAAAACGTATTTCCATTTTTCTCTGGAATTTCCCAAACTGAAATAATTCAATGGTGAATATCTTTCTCATTTTTAATCCAAATGAAATGAAATAAATTTATAAATTCATCTAAAATCAAGTTCTTCCATAATATGCAAAAATATTTTGAAAATAATCTCTGAATAAATTTGAAATTCAAATTTAAAGAGAAGACCTAAACATATGCTTCACATAAAAATTCTACAAACAAACTCGAATAGAATGAAACCAATTTTTATGAAATCCTTATACCTCCAGGAACTGAAATATATAAAAATATTTAATTTTCAAATTTTTTGAATCTTTTTCTAAAAGGAACATATTCAATAACTTAAATATTCAAAAGGGAATAAATGGTACAAAAGAAATCTTAAATAAATGAAATTGATTTCTAAATAACAATATGTCAGAAGGTTATTTGAATATGCCAAAGGATTTAAGAAATGAACTAGTCTTGAATTGTATCATAAATAAGAGAAAGATTTATAGATATGCATGTGTTGAATAAACTAGTAGTATACCTACACCTGTACATAATTCAGAATGGAGTATGAGACTAAATCACTTTACAACAGCAAAAGATTGCATATAACTTCCTGAGTTAAGTACCAGATTACGCAAAGCTAGTCTTAGCATATTCTATGAGAGAAGCCCATAGAATATGCTAAGACTAAATTAAATTTAACTTATAAAAGCCATTAATCTTTATATGCTTGTAAACTATTGCGGTCAAAGTCAAAATAATGGAAAACCTATTTTAAAACACTTCTAGGATCATCCCCTGCATATACCAAAAAAATGAGTAAGTGATTATGTTTAATGTAGTCACAAACTTAAAATGAAATCCGAATCCCGATAAAGTCAATTATGTGACCATTTAAGCCTTTTCGACAACTCTTGAAACTTCTCGTCTAAATACCATTATTTGGGAACTTAGTCCAGAAACACTCTTCATTATATGTACTATCATAATCTAGGAAAATATTTTAATTAGAGCTTGCTTTGTATATAAATCCTGCTACTGCAAATACCCTTCGTAAAATGGTTGCGTAGAAAACTAAGCCAACTAAACAATTTCAATGGCCTGCAGAATCACTCGTCTAAATGCAAATTTTGGAAAGATCAGCGTAGAAACATTATTTGATATATGAACTACTGTATTCTAGAAAAAAAATATTAGTTACAACTTGCTTATCAATGAGATCTAGCTAATTCAAAACCCTTAAGTGTTAATCATTCGCTTCACCATTCTCGCCGATTCCGTATAACGTAAACTTTATAATATCACATAAGCAATTTCAACGATGAATATAATATCTCGTCCAAACCCTAACATTTATAAAATTAGTTTAGAAACACTCTCCAAAGTATAGACTACCATAATATGTAGAAATAATCTTATTTTGTTATGCAATGAATATTAATCCTAGTAGTAGAATAACATAAAGTATTATTATTGCCGAACAAGATAATATGAGTAAACGAACTCGATACTAATGATGAAATCTATATTTAAGATATTTGTATCACCGGAACCTTATCAAAGGCACGAATATATAACTAGTAACCTATCATAATAGGTCCAGTATATTCAAACTAATTCTTATGCAATGTTAATAAGAAATTAAAACTATTCACATATATACATTATACAACAACTTGATTAATGTTTAATTCTATTCATCTAAATAATTTTTGCATCTTGAATTTGATATTATAAATAAAAGAATACTAAATTTTAGCTTCTTGAATTCATAAAATAAAAATAGATAATACATAAAAGAAGTCATGCCTATTTCTATAGAAAGTTTTTATTTGCTTTTCTATCTATTTTCTTTTTGCCCTTATTAAAGTTTATTATTTGCTATATTTCCGTCGAACGACGTGTAGAACTCGACGTTACTAACTCCGTCGTCGATAATGCCAGCTGCGACCACGACTTCGTCGTAAGCTACAAATAAGCAAGGCAAGCACCCCTTTGATCATATTGATCCAAACATTTATTTTCCTTTTGTTTATCAAATGATTTCATGCATGCGTTTATTTTTAGTAAATTCACTATTTTGTGGTACTAGTAGATATACCTGTTGTTTCATGAATCTCCCTTGATAAGTATGGATATGTGAACCTTGGTAACTATAGGAAAGGGTTAGACAATATATAATGTCAATTTGGGTATAAGCGATTTAATAACCATGCTTTAGAACCAACGATGAATCAATGATGATGATGATTAGATCAAAAGTTGTTTCTTGAGAAATTGAAAACATGTTTGGGCTATGATGCTAATGGTTATTGGTATTTTAGGTAAAAATCCAAAATAAAATTATGATTTTGATGCCGGGCAATTATTCGCAATAGCCGGATGTACAAGAGGACTTGTACGTAGTGTAGGGTGGAGTATTGCCCGTGTCGGATTAAGGATCGAACATTGTGTTGTATGATCCAAGATAAATCCGTGCAACCACAAATACTGGGATGTGGCAGTGTTAACTTATTAAGTTGCTTAAATCTGGCTTTGCACATTGGTAGGCGGGAGATAGTAGAAGCACTCGGATCAAGGTTTGCTTATGAGGGGCTTCCACACCGCAGTGTGGGTAAATGCATACCGGTATAACTGTGTACGCCTTGTTATGAGAAGAAACCTTTAGTACAGTGGTATTACTCATATTTCCATTTCAAAAGATGATGTAGGTCTACCATTTATTTTTCTTCTCCATAGCAAGGGTTAACGTCACTGGGCTGGTGCAAAGTCAGGTTTAGGTAATGTAACGGTTATATTATGATCTCCATGCAGACACACCTAAGGAAGTGTGTTAACTGGCCTGGCAAAAATGGTAGATCATTTCTTGTGGATAAAACTGTACACCTCTGCAGAGTGTAAATCTAATCGGTTAGTCGTACCCACGGTTATGAGTGTCTTGGTGAACTGATACGAGTTAGGCTTTGGTATTTTCTAAAAATGGGTTTTGGGTTGAAACTTGTTTTACAACTGATTATATCTTTAATTCATTGGGTTGACATTATTGGACTACATGATTGGATTATGGATTTGATTATTGGACTACTGAAATACCACCTTAAGTCTTGCTGAGTACGAAAGTACTCAACCTTGCTTATTATATTGTTTTAGGTGAATAAGGCAACGAGACTCCAAAGAATATATTTTTGTCGCAGGTTACAGGAATTTCAAGTAAAGTGTTCTTTCTGGGGATTTGCACCTTGTCAGTTGCCTGACGGTCGGATGGGCATACTACAAGAGTTTGCTTTTCTTGTAATATAATTATTTACTTTGAGTTGTAAAATACATTGTATAATTTAATTTCTGCTTTAATAATTATGATGTGTGGTTGTGGATCCAATTGTTGTAAATGTGCGTACTAGCTACTGATCTAGGGACTAGTACGGAATACACATTAGATTTCCATCTTTGCATTTTTGCAAAAATGGGGGTCATTACAGTTTTCTCCGAAAAAGACGAAGCGCAACAAGATTTGTATGAAAATAAACCTGAGGTAGTTGGTGTAAATTGAAGATGATCAAAATCGGCGATACGCAACTTTATTGATAAAAAACAAATTTTAGAGGAAAGAGATTAAATCTAAGAATAATTCTTAGTTAACAGAAAGTAAATAAAAGTACATACAATGTTGATTGATTGATTGTTGGATATCCTCTTTGTCTTACCTTGGAGTCCTTGTTATAGCGCATAGGTCGATTGTATTTTTCTCTATCTCCTCAATCCATAACTCAATTTCAAAACATAGTTTTGACCACTAATTTTTATTATAATATATTTATACAATCCAATAAAATTATAATATCATGAAAGTATTTTTCAAGACAAAGATACATATATGATTTTCATATATCCAATTTAAAAATATATTTACAATCAATGTTTTAAAAGTTTAACTGTAGTTATATCCAAAACAACAATTATTTACTGCCGGAGGGAGTACTATGTCTTTGTACTGGTTCGATGCCGATCGTATGATGCCAATCCTATGGGTGGGCATTTTTAAACCGAAATCGAAAAATTGAACCGATCCGAACCAAACTAGCCGAAAAATTCGGTTTTTTCGGTTTTCGGTTTTTGATTCGGTTTATATTTCAACTCTATCCAGTTTTCAGTAGTTGGTTCGGTTTTTAAATCTTAAAACCAAACAAACCGAGAAACCAAACTACCTATTCGGCCAATCATCCATTCGGTTCCCCATTTTCCCTAGTCGCACTGTTGTCCGTCCCCAGTCCCCATGCTAACCCGCACAACCCTCACCTCCCTCCCTCTCCCCATGTGCGTGGCTTGGTGGCTCCCGCCAGCCACGGTCTGGCGTCCCACCCCCTCCCTCCCTCGTCTCCCTCTAGCTCATCTCGAAGGTTTGCTCGGAGCTTGAGGCCCACCTCGGCATTAGCGACCACGTCCTCGCCAAGTTCATCACTGACCTCGCCCGTGCGTCCACCTCTGTCGCCGACTTCGCCACCAAGCTCAAGGCCAATGGTGCTGAGTTGCCGGACTATTGGGAGATGCGAGGACAAGGAAGAAGGGCTAGGGATCCGGGTGGTGGACGCCAGGTGCTTCGTCGCTGGACAATGGCAGGATGACCGGAGAGGCTCGTCCATGTCTCCCAGATGCCCATCTCCGGTCCGACGTCCCGCCCCCTCCCACCTCCCTCCCTCATCTCCCTCTCGCTCGTCTCGATGGTCTGCTCGGAGCTCGAGGCCCACCTCGGCGTCGGCGACCGCATCCAAGCCGAGTTCATCGTCAGCCGAGCGTCCGCCTCCGTCGCCGACTTCGCCGCTAAGCTCGAGGACAACAGCACCGAGTTGCCGGACTACCAGGAGATGCGAGGACAAGGAAGAGGAGGCTAGGGATCTGGTGGTGGACACCGGGTGCTTCGTCCGCCTTGATGGCGTGTGCGATTAGGAGGGGTTCGTCCATGTCTCCCAGATGCCCAGCCACGAGGGGCTCGTCCATCCCCAAGATCTGAATCGGCTAGCAGCCATGGGCAGAGGCGTAGAGCCTTCCAAATTCGATTAAACAAAAAACCAAATTAATCGAACCTATTTGGTTCGGTTAATTCAGTTTGGTTTTTAGATGAGTTCGGTTTTGGTTCAGTTAGCAAAATCCAAAAACCGAAATATTTAAAAATTGAAAAAACCGATTGCCCATCCCTAGCCAATCCGTCAGTCGATGAGCACCGAAATGCGGGGAGGCCCTAGAGCTCGCCAATTCCTTCCACTTTGAGGGAAAGAATATTTACAAACCGAGCTTATACGTAGAACAGATCAACGGTGCAATTGTGCCTAAAAGAACACTGAAGACAAGAGATGACTGACCTCTAGAAATAGATGAACACTTCAGAATTGTTAAAACTTAATACTCGACAGTTTAAATACCAGAGATAACATACTGGTACACAGTGCTACAAGCTTACAAAGTAGTATAATGCATCAAAGGCATCAGTTAACACATTTTGACTGATTCCTGTTTATTTGGTCCAAATAGCGTATAGTACAACTTGAAAATGGGGCTCTTGCCACAGTAATGTACAACAGCTGATGGAGTTGAGAAATTTCAATACATCTCAGACAGATTCAACGGCTGCCATGGTGCTAATTCACGATACAGTTGTCCAACTCAGCGAGGAGGGCACAATAAGCCAAGGATATAGAGGAATAACTAGATTACTCTTAATTAATATCACCAAGTACTATACTCAATATGTACATGTAGAGAATATATAATAAAGATAGATATTTATTAAGGGTATAGAGGAAACGCCACACAAATTTTACATTAGAATATAAAATACGCTCTATATTTATAAGCAAGACTCGATTACATCCTTTCATATGTTTTTTTACAGAACATATGTATGATGTTTAATTACCACATGGAACCAATGTCAGGGTACAGCGTCACCTCCATTACCACATATGTAACATCCCAATTTTTGGCTCCTTAATCATTTAATATTATTTTAATGCTATTTATGATTTTTGTGAATTTTTTGGGATTTATTTGAATTATTTTGAATTAAATAATATTACTTTCTGTTAAAGATTAATTATAAATATATAAATTTAAAATAAATTTTTGTGAAAATATTATATTTAAGTCCAGAATGTCTCAAAGTATTTTTTAGATTTTTCTTGGAATTTTTAGAGTATTTTTATTGCTTTAAATAAATCAAAACAATTTATTGAAATATTTTAAAATGGAAAACCCGGAAAAATAGCTGTGAACAGTAACAGGCCGCAGCCCAATTACTGTGCAGGCCAGTCGGATTTTAGGGGGATTAACGCGGACCGTTGGATTTAGATCCAACGGCCTTTATCACCGCGTGTAGATTAGGAAACCCCGAAGAGATCTGGCCCGTCGGATCTTGATCGTCCGGTTGAGGCTCGTCGTGTCCGAGTGGAACACCCACGCCGCCGTCTCCGATCCAGACACCACCGTCGCCGGACTTTCCTCGGTTTGCACGCTCGACTGTGTATAAAAGGAGCCCCGGGCACCCCCCCAAGACTCGTCCCAAGCCGCCGCCTTATTTCGCCGTTGCGCCCTCGCCGGAGAAGCATTAGAGCTCGCGCTAGCCATCGCCGGAGTCACGAGGAGCCTCGCCGCGCCATTGCTGCCGCTAGGGAGTCTCTTCCGACGATTCAAGGCCGGGTCCGAGTTCTCGCAGTGCACCGCGTCGGATTCACCACTTCTTCCCCGCCGGAGTTGCCTCATTCGCCGTTCGGGTGGTCGTCGTCCTCAAGTCCGGCCGCCTGCACCGCCGGGTTTTCATTCGCCGATCGGGAGCTTCGTCAGCCACCGGATCTTCATCGTACGCACGGGAACGAGCCACGTCGCTTTGCGCACAGTAGATCGCACGGGTAAGTCTTCACCGTTGGATCGAGATCGTAAGATCAAGAATTGACCACGTCATTTATGAGCACAGTGCACCATAGGGGTAAACATCGATCGTCGGATCTGGATCAGACGGTGGATATTAAGCCACGTCGCGGGTTTAAAGGCAATCGTCCGATTGATTTTAAACGGCTTAGATCGTGCCACATCTCGTCCGTACGTTTCGGCCGGGAAAAATCCATATTTTTATTTATAAAAATAATTCGCTAAATTCGGATTTTATGATTTAGGGTATTTTTCAGGAATTTCAAAACTTCAAAAGGCTATAACTTTCGCATACGAACTCCGATTTGGGCGATTCAAATTTCCAAAAATTTGTAAAATTGAGATCTAATTAATGGTGATTTTTATTTGAATTTTTGAAATTGTTTGCTCTTTGGTTTTGGTATTTATTTGCTTTTCTCTCTCGATTCGCGTAGACGTTGAATTGTGCGAGGCTTCGGAAGGGGATTTTGCAGCTGAAGAGTTATTTCCAGACTAGGACCAGGAGCTTAACGAAGGCAAGTTGTGCTTTGACCATGTTGAACCCATATTAGGCAAAATTGCTATTTTGCTTTACTTTAATTGCATGATATTTCAATTATACACAATGATTTCAACCTAGCTTGGGATTTAGATATTTTACCCTTTTGAGTTACACCCTACCTTGATATTTGTATGCCATGATCCACTTGTCACCTTAGGTTGGTTAATTATAGTTGGTTAATAGAAAATCAACATGGATGGTTAGACCGGATTAGAATGCTTAGCCATGCCACGTCATCACATGTACATGAAATGTTGATTATTAATCTTGACTAACGGAATATGGAACAATGATGATAACTTGTGGGCCATGTGTGGTCGCACAAAAAGATTGAGTTGTCGTGGCGGGGAGGTCACACAACGATGTTGATTTGTGAAGAGCACGTGGTGCTTGGTAACCAACTGGGAGGGTAATCACTTTGGATTGAAGCAAGTGAAAGGGGCAAGTGTGCCAGGGTGGGCTCAGTGGAGCTGAGGGTATGTGCAAGTCTTGCTTTAATCAACACTAAGGACTTAACCTTGCGAGCCTTTGACCTGAGTCAAACATGCAACCACACGTCTGTTATGGGGCAGCTTAGCTGACTAATTTGCAAATGCTTAACTTAAGTGCTATCGTGGTGGTGTGAGTCCGGGTGTACGGAGGAAACTCACATGGCGCAAGAGGGGGGCCCTGTTGTGGTAGTGTAACCTTTTAGTGTTGAAACCTTAGCGGGTAGCACTGGGTTAAGAGGATGCATTGTAAAGGCTTTGTTATAATCGTTCACCTGTGTGGTGCATGGTTGTATCGTGTGGGTAAAGTGCATAACCTCTGCAGAGTGTACAAACTATTCGGATAGCCGTGCTCACGGTATTGAGCAAAGCTCGGGGATTACAGTCAAGGGGTAGTTAATTAAAATGAACAACTGGATGGAATGGCAGGATACCATTTGGTTAACAGAACTTGACTTAGGATGGAAACTTGGTTTATTTGAGAATCACTGAATCTTCTTACTTATTATTATTTGTTTTACTGTCTTTTCAATCTACATATTGTTTATGAATGAAAATGCTGCTTTATTGCATATGAGCCACTTAGCCTTTCCTTTGAAATAAGCCTTGCATATAGCTATGATAGAATTGCATTCTGTGCACAACTTGTTGAGTATGTTGTATACTCACCCTTGCCTTCAACAACAAACAACAGTGGAGGAGTCATCGCCAGTGTTGGAGGAGGATTTCCAAGTGGATACGAGTCACTAGGCCAAGCCTTGTCAGTCGCCTATGGTGTACTGATGAGTCACTACGTCTTCTACTATTTTCCGCTGCATTTGTCTTATTTAACTTAGTCTTGCCCTGTGTGGCCGAATAAATGTAAGTGATCATAAGATCATACACTAGTTATAATGAATAAATGAAGTCTTGTTATTGATATCGTGTGTATGATGTGATGCTTACCGATGTTAAGCTGTGTGCACTAGCAATTGATCCTGGGACTAGTGCGGTAAACACAGTGGGTCCGAATTGGTGAATTCGGGTCCTTACAACATAATGGTAGATGATCACTTTCCAGTGAAAAATGAATACTAATAGAACAAATTTACCTTGTCGTTAAAAACATTTTCGAGAAATAAAACCACCTCTATATGCTATAAGGACATGGACCTCTCAAGTCTCAACTACACCATATTAAGAATGAATAAAGTAATTAGGAAACATTCTCAAAAAGAAAAAGAAAAATCAAGAGAGGCTGCTCACTACACAGTTATACGCTACACATTGAGTGAAGAACACTGTAGTTGAACCTTCCTCATATTTTCTTTGCCATTTGACGTCTTCTTAGTGTTGCATACAGCTATGTTTTTGCACGTTTTAGTAAGACGACGCTTAATTTGTCAAAGCTAGGATCTTATGCACAAAGTGACCCATTCGATGCGCGTATGAAATTTATTAAAGTTAAATGCTAAAGCTCAAAGAATGATTGTTGATAAATGCAAGAACAAGGTTATGTATTATCGCACTTCTTCTTTATGAGACTGCTTATCATTGCACTTTGATATGAACTTGGAAGAGGTTGTGTATGATCGAAACCATGAAACCTTAAGCTTGTGATTGCTTGGCATGGTTGAAAAGTAAGGCTGATGGTGCATATAATTCCTTGCAATTGTTATTGTTGCAATCAATTAATGAATCAGTTTTTCAAGCATAAATAAAGTGCACAAAAAAATTTAATGTTTTCAGGTTTTAAGGTTGTTGAGAAAGAGAGATCATGCATTGCAAAAAATCGTTAAAAGTACTTGATTTCTAGTTATGCTTACTCTATATTTTTTCTGTGTAGATTTGAGGGTGCAAATATTTTTGATAGCATGACTTGGTGATGAATTTGTTACATTTGTGCATGACTAATAAAGCTAAGTACATAAAAAAGACAAATTAAAAATAAACAAAAAGATTTTATTCTCTCATTTGTATTTTTGATGAATCCATTGTCAAAGGGGGAGAATTTTGGACACATTTTGCACATTCACACACATTTTTCTTCTTTTTAGGGGGAGATTATTTCTTTTTTTTAGGGAAAGATTTCTCACTTTATTTTTAAAATAAAAATTCTTAAATCTTTTCTTGTGAGGTGAATGCCAATATTCAGTTCTAAATGGTGTTGCCATTGTTTTCATGAAGGGGGAGATTGTGAAATCATGTGCTGAAAAATTGACTAAATGATGAAATTGGCATTGCAAAGTGGTTGTGATCATGTCATGTGTTGTGTATGTGTTGTTTCAGATGTTTAGTTGATATGCTTGTGATAGCATGATAATGGTTTTGCTTGATGCAATACGCCCGTGTGAGTGGTTGCATGGATTGACTTTGAGTCAAGTCGTGGACTTGTGCTCGGATGTGTTTCTTGTTTATTCATGTGCAGGTGTTGCTCGAGGACGAACGTGGTCGATGACGGGACCAGAACTAGGTTTACGATGAGAGTTTTCTTGCTCTGCTCATGGGTGGCTTGAGGACGTTCCTGATTTGCTCTCGGCAGCACATTTTTAGTCTGGCGATTGAAGAATTTTTCTTGGTAGCAAGTCGGCCAGAATGCACGACTAGATAATTTTGCTCCTGGCGGCTTGGTGGTGGAACAAAACAAATCAAAGCCCGCGGCGCTTGCTCTTCTGACGATCGAAGTGGTGGAGGTCTTGTGGCGTTAAGAAAATCCAGAGGCGTGCATGCATGCAAAGGTATGGAGCCAGCCGACTAGAAATTCTTAGTCAATTGGTTTTTATTCGCAGGCGGCCAGTGCACGTCTCTTGCTCCTGGTGATTTTGGTCCGGCGTCAATACTCGTCATTTGGTCCGGTGTCAATGCACCTCATTTGGTCCGGCATATGAAGATGTTTTCTCGCCATTATTGATTCAAATCAAAATTGCGACGGTAATAACTTTATATCCGTAGATCCGATCAAACTGATTTTTGTTGGGATAGATTTATAATTGAATCTAGTTTCTACAGTTAAAATTTCACGTCAATCCAACGGTTGAATCTTCAGAAATTTCTATTTTAGTGATCCTGTGTCAGTCTATTTTCATTTAGTCCGGCGCGAATTCATTTGGTCCGTGCTACATGTGAAACTCTCTGTCCGAAGCGAAATTTGGTCCGTGGTACATGTGAAACTCTCTGTCCGAAGCGAAGTTTGGTCCAGCGTACATGTGAAAATTTGGTTCGGTGCGAAGTTTGGTCCGACGTACAAGTAAAAATTTGGTCCGGCGCAATAAGGTTCTTGTTGAATACAAATTAAGCAATCTAAGTTTGTTTGGGGTAATTCAAAAATCATAAAAATTTAATTTTAGCTTCCGCGTAATCATTCACCCCCTTCTGATTGCTAGATTAGTATATTTCGATCCTACAGTTCGGAGTCTTAATTCTTTTAGTATCTGCATTTTGCCGATGCTAATATTATTTTCAAGAGGCGGCCAATCCAGTGATGGTGTCGACAACAAAATTGTTAGTTCCACAGATGATACCGTCTGTTCATATACTATGTTGCCAATACGGCAAAAACTCAAACTATAGTTTGCTAAAAATAGTTAGGTTGTTGGCACTACAAAACAAATACACAGATATGGCTACATAGAGTTATCTATCAGGTATATATGCACTCAGAATTTAGTATTCTTTAAGGTAAGTCTAATATTGACGGAATGGATAGTGTTGTTAGAGTTGCTCCTGTACAAAGAGATCTTTTGGTGTTCACCTGTTCCAAATAGCTACGCTTGCTGTACATAGCAGACAATGTGTGTAAGATGAACTGCACCTATTTTATATAATATTATGATATAGACAGTTTTATGGAGAACTTGTTTGCGGAACTAACCAGAAAATAAGATATCTGTCGAAATTGTTTGCGGTAAAGGAAACTGCGTTCCTGAACAGTACCTATCGTTCTTCCAATGGTTTTCAGATGTCCTTTTCCACATGCTGTATGTCAAAATGTCAATTTTTCGTTTGGTACATTGTTGCTATCGAAGGCGCTCTGCAAAAATATCTGCTATTGTTTTACAGCATGCTTTCCCATGTATCTTTCTTTTCTTCTATCATATATTACATAAAGCTATTGATTGAGTCTACATTTAATTGACTTCTTCGTGCTGCCAGAAACATAAGAAGTCCCAGGAAATTCACACGCTAGGCGCAACAAGTTCTGAAATAATAGCTTGTCAGATAAGTCCCTTATCAGATTATATGGCATCAGCAAAAGAATGTGTCAAAAGACGTCTTGTTAAATACCAAATTTCTGTCCCTCCATTGGAAAATTCTGCGTCAGAAAAAGATTGGAGCAGCTGCACAGCTGAGGCCCTACAAGAATTGGATGCGGTGATCTATCCATTAAGCAACTGATAAGCCAAAGCAAACAAAAGAAGCAAGCATTCACAGCACAGCTGTGCCTACTGATTATACCTGCTATGGAACAAACCTTATCTCGGGTGCGCTATCGCGTACTATTTAGCTTGAGTAGATTGGATTTAGATGTGGATTTAGAGCTCCCTGTTGCTGTATTTACAATTTTGCCTATGTTTATGCACATAATATGATGAGTATTAGAAATATATATGTATGTTTTAGTTCAGCGCAATGGTTACAAAGGAGTCAGCTTCTTGGATATGATATCGCTAGGGATGTTTTTGCGATGAGATACGGCGTGCATATTTTTTTTTACGGAACCAAATTCGTTCTTTTAAACATAGTTTTTTTTATTGTTGAGAAAACGCGCAGAGCGGTAGAAAAAATTCAAACACAATTAATCTGTTTTCTTACATTTACTGGGATCCTCTCACGAAAAATTCACAATCACGCTAAATCGGAAAGTCCTTTCCGAGAAAGATAGCTGAACTATTCTAAACATAATTACACCGTTTTTTTTTAAACGGTCTAGATAGAAAGGCGCGCGATGCCGCACCTAGCGAAAAAAATGACCGAATTTTCCCTATAAAAAATACAAATTCGTTTTTCTCGACCGTGTTTTTTTTACAAACTGGCTACGATTGCACCGATCAGCCGGCGAAAAAAATGCCCCAGATTTTTCCTAAAAAAATACAGTTTCGTTTTTTTCGACGATGTTTTTTTAAAAAAATTGGCTGCGGCTGCGCAGAATCGAGAAAATCCTTCTCAACAAAAAATAGATAAAACAGCCTAAACTTAATTACGTTTTTTTTTGCATTTATTTATGGTCTTTTCTCGAAAGATACACGGTTTTGCCAAATAAAAAAAAGGTCTTTTTGTGAAAAAACACTGAGAGGGCCTAGACGTGTTTGCTAATTTTTCTAAGGCCCTTCACGGATGGAGTGGCACATGGCATCGATGTTTACTCAAGAAATTTGCCGGCTTTAATATAGGTGTTAAAACAAAAGGTCCTTCTCATAAAAAAGCAGCGTATCACATGTGCATGAGGCCTCCAAATGTACACACGTGTACACCAACTAAAAAAGTCATAAAAATTCTAAAAAATTGTAAATGTACTTCATAGATTACTTTACCTATGTATAAAGTTTCAAGATCAAATTCATTATGTATCGAGAGTTACAAAAAAGAGAAAATTCTGACGAGTTTAAAGAATTTAAACTCGTCAGAATTTTCTCTTTTTTAAACTCTTGATACATAATGAATTTGAACCTACAATTTTATACATAGGTAGAGTAATCTATGAAGTACATCTACAATTTTTTAAAATTTTTCATGACTTTTTTAATGTATAAGACTACTGAGAGCTGTGTCTGTGCACAGGATACGTTGCCCATAAAAAAACAGTTGTAATGATCTAAACATGAGCCGTGCGACGAAACCGACCGAGTGCCCCTTCGCACGATGAGGGCGACCTCCCAAACGCCCAGGCCTTTGAACACCGCGCACATTATTTTTATTCGCAAAGACAAATCCTTTTTTTTCATCGTTGCTTTTTTAAAAAAAATCATAAAAAAAATGCTTCAGATGATTTAAAGGATCTAAACGCAAACACGTTGTTTTCCCATTTATCTTGGGTCCTCTAACGAAAGATTCACGATTGCATTAGATCAAAGGATCATTTTCGTAAAAAACAGCTAGAGTAATCCAAACATAATTGCACTCTATTCCCCGGTGTTTATTCTGAATTTTTCACAAAAAAACTCGATTTTTCCTGAACCAAAAGATCCTTTTTAAAAATATTATAGAGCAAACTTCAATATATTTACACAATTTTTTTAAGGCGTAGGTGTAACTGACCCTCTAGGTGGCGTTGCTACCATCTTTAGTATAGTGATAGTCTGCACTGCTGTCCACATGTTTTTTATAAAGTCCATCTACCTGCATACACCACGTTATTTATAGACAAACCAGATGAGTATTCTAGCAAATGAGCCACATAGTTCTGCCTGAACGTCACAAATAAATACGCTTCCTTAAATCATCTACCTTTCACCTGCTGCATTGCTTATCTGCATATAAACAAGCCAACCGTCACAACAAAAGCATTACACCCTCCAATCTACACAAGCCAGAAAAAAAACCGCTACCGCAAACAAACAAAATAAATATTAGTTACATTTTTTAAAAATTGGACTTTGAAGATGAAATGAAAGGCAAAGCTTCTGGAGGCTGGAATAGATTCAGAAATCAGAAAAGTCAGTTCATTTACTGCAGGACAGAAATATCTTGCTTGCTATGATAAAAAAAGGTTAAGTTTATTTACCTGGATGGTGTTCAATGCCAACCAGTAAAACCTTAAAAGTTGATTCAGAGTACAGATATCAGTCATACAGTGAAATTAATTTTTTTATCTAACCCTGTAGTTTCTGACCTGAATATTTCAAGGGAATTAAAACGTGCATACCATGATATATGACATAATGGTTGTACATCTTGAATAAAATGGAGTTTTTACTTAAGACAAACATCACAAAAATCTTTTTCTCTGGTGCCCATTAACTTGGGCCATCATAGATTGCTTTTTTCTGTTCTTCCAAAACCCATCCTTCTTTTCCTTCCTATGTTTTAAGCCAGACATTCCTTTCATGACTCCTACTACGGCACTCTTATCCTTTATATTTTTCTCTTGCAACTTTCACATCCAAGGTATCTAACAACTTTCTATATGACTTAGCATCAGGCACTTGCCCATTTTGAACCATCTGCTTGTGGAAATAGAAAGCTCTCGAAAAGTCACGAACACGGGCATACGCGTATATAATTGTAGAATATGTAATGGAGTCTTGTTTTAGTTGCAGAGCAGCCATCTCTTTCAGAAGTTGGGGCAATTTGTAATATTGTCTTCCCCTTGCATAAGCATTCATCAAAATGTTGTACGTCATAACAGCAGGTGGTAAGCCAATCTTTCCAAACTCTCATATTACATCCCTTGCCTGAACATACAGTCCATGTTTAGCCAAGCCATCAAGTACCATGTGGAATGTGACTCTAGTGCCTCCAACCTTATCATTGATCATTGATTTCCATGTCTCCATTAGCTTCTCTGTGTCACCAGCTCTCCTAAATGAGTCAAGCAAAGCTGTATATGTTTCTAAAGAAGGTTTAAGTCCTCTTTTCATATCTACATATGTGATGTGAGCTTTTTCATGCTGTCCATTAACTGCAAATGCACAAAGCAGTGAAGCGTACGAAGAAGATGTTGCCTTAATGCCATCTGCCTTCATCCTCAGGAAAGCATCTTCGGCCTTATCACACATTTTCTTCTGCTGCCCGTAGGCACTTATGAGACAATTATAAGACCTAGCATTTGGTCGTAGTCTGAAATCTTGCATCTCCAGAAGTAATGATTGATCAACTTCTGGCTACTGTAAGCATCCATAAGGATATTATAGGTCACTGTTGTTGGTTTTAAGCCTTTCTCTTTCATCTCAGCAAAGAGCCCCTCAGCTTCTTCAATTTGATTGGATTTGCAGTACGCATTCATTAATGTGTTATATATGTTCGTGTTTGATGCAATTCCTCTCTTCTCCATTTCTAACTGGATGATAAGAGCTTCTTTTTTCAGCCCCTCCTCACAAAAGATCCCAATCAGAGAAGCAGAGACGTCCAAGCTCCACTTGACACCTTTTCTATTCATTCGTTGGAAGAACTCCCATGCATCCTTGGCAGATGTCTTGTTCTTCTTCATTACCTTTGACATGATTGAGGATGTCACATGGTCAGGTTGGACATTGTTCTTTTCCATAAGCTCAAATATTTTCCTGGCATCATCATATCTGAAGCAAGTAAAAAAATATCCATCACAATGAACAGTACATAACTTGCAAAATGCATAGAAGAAATGTGAGCACATTAGTATTTTGGTTGTTGTTCATGTTTAGTAATGAATGCAGTTGCGTACTTCAATCTTAAGAGGGAACATTAATAGCAATTGCATCATTGCAAACCTGTGACTAAACAATGTTTGTGCTAGTACACTTGCATCTATCCACAGTTTGGTATTGTTTGGATCCCACGATCTTGATAAAGTTCATCGAAATACCAATTAGAAATAGTGAATTAAATCAAATTCACCTGGATCCTCTGTTGGTAGCTAACTAAAACCATCTATTACCTAATCCAATTTTTTTTGTGGAAAAATCAAGGAAATAAAATTCACTTGGATCCTCTGTTGGTTGCTGACGCAAGTAACAACTAACAACATCCCTTGTCTAATCCATTTTTCCACATACAAGTTTCAATAGCACATACTGGATACATAGTTGTCCAATAGTTCCAAACAAGCTTTCATGTCCCACACATTCATCCAAGTGATCTACAGAGCAAGTGTGAGTAAACCTAATACTACACATTTTTGCACCAATTGTATAAATAACTAATAGTCACAACTCACAATTAATTTTACACAAAACAATTGCATGAAATTAATAATGATCACTCCCTCACACTGTACAAATCAAGACAGTGATCACCTTCCACAGTAGGCAACACTGGCCATTCCCAACCTGAAGTAGCAGGAGCCGCCAGCGGGGTGGAAACAACAGCGAGGGCAGGGATTTTGGGCAGGTACGGTACAACGATCCCAATTCAATACAAGCATTTTTCCTCGAGAGTTGTTTCTATGCATTTCTTTTTGAAAGTTACATAAATATTACATAAATAATAAATCAAAAATCATTTAGACTGTTCTTCAACAGAAGATATGTCATGTCTCACTGGGGTTAAATGATTCAATAGCATTGCTTGATTTAGTGTCCAACTTAATGCATGTAAAACGAACAAAGCAAAACAGTAAACTAGAGAAAAACAGGTATTAGCTTTGAAAGCTCTAGTCGCAGATCCTTCCGTAATGAAGCTATCATCTTCAAAAGTACAAACAATAGTGGATCCAACTTGATTTGAGCCATTTTGTGTTCTTCAACCCAGTGGAATATCAATTGCCAAGCCTATCTAAAGCAAGACTTAAATAAACACTCATAAATTTTTAATAGCTTCTCGGCAATTCAGATGTGATATTTCTTAGAAGGTTGTGAGAGATGACCAAAATGCTATGTAATCTCCACTTCATATACAAAGGAAAGATCTCCCATCAATTATATGTCCAGAAATTCTAGTTAGAAGTGATTAGCTGCAAACGCATTCAATCAACCCTGGATTCCACAAAAGGGTAATATTTTTCAGGGAGAAACTTCAGATGTTGTTGATATTCCCCCTTTGAAACAAGTGAAATAAGCAAGCCAGACGTGGAAGCTTCCAGGGAGAAGTTCTTCTCATCAATTTTCAAGAGGTAAACCCCAGCCCTGGGTATCTCCCCTTTGTGAAGTAACGTTCTGACAATAGCATTCAGCATATGAGAGTCAGCAGCGCAGCCATTCTTCTCCATAGATAGAAATAGATCATCGGACTCCTGTAGCAACCCTTCTTCTATAAGATTTTGTATCATTAAGCTGTAGGTTACAACATCGGGCACTAATCCTTTGGCCGAGATACCAGCAAACAAATCCTTGGCTTCATCCTTTCTGCCAACTTTAAGCAACGCACCAATCATAATGTTAAAAGTCCTGATCTCAAGCTGAAAATCCTTCAAACATAGATTCTGAAACATTCGGAGTGCATCATAAATGCAATTATTTTTGCAAAGTCCTAATAGGATTGTGTTGTACGTGCCTATGCCAGGTCTCATTCCAGTGTTGATCATCCTGTGATAGAGTTCCTTTGCAGCAGCAGTCCTTCCAGCCTGAAATAACCCATGCATCAAAACGCTATATGTAATAACATTAGGCTTAACTCCTTTGCTCTGCATTTCTCTGAATAGAGTTAATGCATCCTCTATCCTACCATTCTTACAGTAGCCATCAAGCAAAGTGGTATATGTAACAACATCAGGCTTCAAGCCAATTGAGACCATAATAGAAAGTAACTTCATCGCTTCATCCATCTTACCAGCTAAGCAATATCCATCTATTAGTGTACTATATGAAAAGGCATCAGGCTTCGCACCTATCTGTACCATCAAGTCGAAGAGATTTTGGGATTCTATAACCCTTCCTTCTTTGCATAGGTTGCCCATTATTGTATTGAAGAACACAGTGTCAGGACTGATGCCTCCATTCATCATTCTAAAAAATAATTCCTCAGCCTTCTCCCATTTGCCACAGGTACACAGACCATGAATAAGGGTCGAGTAAATAACGATGTTGGGAGTCAATCCTTCCCCAATCATCTGATTCATTTGGGACATAGCATCATCCACTCTGCCTATCTTGCAATGTGCATCTATTACCGTTCCATAGTTGACTACATTAGGGTTCAATCCTTGCTGCCGCATTTCGTTAAACAGAAGCATTGATTCATTAACCATTTCATGTTTAGCATATGCACGTATCAATATGTTGAATATATGATGATTGAGTGCAATACCATTCCTCACCATCAAATCAAGAAGATCATGCATATCAACAAGAGCTCCTTTGGTGGCATATGCGTGAAGCAGAATGCCGTACGTGGAAACATCTGGTATTTGGCCCCTCTTGTGCATGGAATCAAAAATCTTTCTAGCTTCTGCGCATCTTCCATTCTTGCAAAGATGGCCCATCAGCGAGTTATAAGTACCAACATCTGGTGCAGGACCATCTCTGCACATTTTCCTCAAAATTCTAACCGCCTCTTTCCACTGTCCTGAAGAGCAATATCCATGGATCAGAGTATTATATGTGGTACTATCCGGCACAACATCATTATCGAACATCTGTTGAAGGACCCCCTCGGCCCTGTCCATTGCTTGAGCCTTGCACAGTCCAGAAATGATCGAGCTGTAAGTCACGACATTCGGTGAAATCTCACGATCCAGCATTTCACGAAATAGGCTGTAAGCTTTCTCCACACGATCCTCTTTTAAGAAGCCATCAATGACGGTGCTATACGACACCACATTAGGTGCGCAGCTGCCTCCGTCATCAGCCATCAAGAGGAGCAGCTCTAGTGCCTCTTGGCTTTTCCCCTCATTGCAGAGCCCCTTGAGAAGAATGCTGTAGGAGAAGACATCAGGCCTGCAGCCGTGCTCGGGCATTCGCCGGAGCACTATGTTAATTGCGTCGCTCGTCCTCTTCTGGGCACAGAGTTCTTTGAGCAGTTGATTGAAGTAGATGGCGTTCACCTTCCATCCCGTCTTAATGACGTGGTTGAAGGCGGCGAAACCGAGGTCCAAGCGACCCGCGCGGCAGCAGCAGTCGAGGAGGATGCCGTAGGTGCGTATATCGGGAGCCACCTTCCTGGAGCCGGCTCGAGCGATGCGGTTGAAGAGGGAGACGGCGAGCACGAGGCCATCGCGTGCGACGACGGTGAGGAGGCAGTTGACGGCGCGAATCGAGGCGGGCCCTGCTGGCTGGAGCAATTCGTCGAACAGGCGGAGTGCGTCCTGGGCGCCAATGTCTCCGGCGCGGAATCGGTCTTGGATAATACGCTCCAACTCCAAGCGGTGGCGCGTCACGCGACGGGACATAGCCAGAGTAGGAAGCAATAGAAAGCCAGAGTAGGAAGCAATAGAGAATGGCACACGGCGACGAGAATGGTCGGACTGGGAGGGGAGAGCGCTTGAGATGGGATATTTTGGGTGGCTACGGCCCCGTAATAATGCAACTTTCGTGATAGCATCTTATAGCTCTTCTTTTCTATAGTTATATGAATATGCACGAAGAAAGTAGATAGTTTACTTATGTGCATGATTCGGGAACCGGTCTCTCGCCGAGCTTACTTGTTGAATGAGGTATCAACACGGACCTCTTTTCTGTGGAGTTTTTAGCATCCGAGGGCCTGCCGAGCTAGGGATGGAGATGGTCGGGACGAGCCCAAAATGACGAAAGGGGAGGCAAGGTTTTTATCCTGGTTCAGGCCTCTCACAGAGGAGATAACAGCCTTACGTCTAGCAACTTTTACTAATTCCCAGAGATAGGTTACAGGGTGCTTGCTTGGGGCTCCGAGCCTTTCTCTTTGTGTCGCGCGTTCTATGGGGGTCTAACTCAGTGCTCTCTGATGCATGTCGCCTGGGTGAAAGCCAGGAAACTGCTTCTTGCGCGTGTCTCTCTCTGTGTCTGCGTGTCTTCGCTCCCGTCTACATTACATGCGATGGGGTATTTATAGGACATTACAGTCATACAACATTTATTACGGAATGACGGGTTGCCACTGTGCCGGACGTGGGCTCAACTGTTCCTTCGCTTTTTGCCATACCGCGACGTGGGCGTAGTGGGCTTGGGACGTGGCCGTGCGGTCCTTCGGACAGCCAGGAATTTAATGCCATGTCGTCTTTGTGACCTACGCTCTATCCTTCGGTCAGCCCCGAGGCCCCTTTTTGACTCAGCCACCGACCGCACTCCCTCCGAGCAAGTAAGCTCGGGAGCGAGCTCGGCAGAGGACGGGGTAGGTCCGTAGGTCGGGCTGCCTGGGGACCTTCCTTGGGGAAACTGTCCAAGGGCAATCATGGTCGGCCACCGGGGTACAGTAATTACTTATGGGGATTGCCTCAATCGCCGACAGCTAGCCCCCGAGGCCGAAAGGGGAAAATGCTTGATCAAGCTTCCGCCTTAGGCCTCCAGAACTAGAGGGAGGATCGGGACCTTGCGGTGAAAAGAAACTACTGCGGCATCCGAGCAGCCTTAGCTCGGGAAAGAGAAATCTTGCAGCGAAAAACTCCTGTAGCATCCGAGCAACGCTCGCTCGGGAAAAAGAACCTTGCAGCGAAAAACTACTACAGCATCCGAGCAACGCATGTTCGGGAAAAGAATCTTGTAGCGAAGAACTACTGCAACATCCGAGCAATGCATGCTCGGGGAAAGAATCTTGCAGCGAAAAACTACTGCATCATCCGAGCAACGCTCGCTCGGGAAAAGAATCTTGCCTGGCGAGGTCAAGCTTTTCGCTCGAGACCCCGTCCAAAAATAACGCTCGGGAGCGGAGGTGGAAGAAAGAAAAAAGAAGAAGAAAGAAAAGAAAAGAAACACTGCGACGGTTCCTTCTCTGCGAAGCCTTGCAGGTACGACCCTGACAGTTTATCGAAGGCCGCGTCTTTTTAGTGCATTTTGAAAACCAAGCTGCCGCGCGTCGGTTCACGAACGGGCGGGCACTGCTCCCGATCCGTTCGACTTCTCCGCCTATAAATAGCAGGCGGGGACTTCTCCGAGACTTTTCTTCTTCTTCCCCAGCGACTTGCGATTTCCTGCCGAAGCCTCTCTGTCCTTTGAATCTCTTCTCCATTTTCGCGCCTTCCCCGAGGGTCATGGCGAAGTTTGGCACGTCCAAGATCACCAGGGAGAGACTCCGGCTGCTCGAGGACTTCGGGTACCTCGACGCAGGCACCTAGCGGATCCCCCTCGGCGAAGGAGCTCCCGTACTGAAGGATGACGAGGTGGTTACTTGCGAGCTGTACACCGTGAACGGGCTTCGAATGCCTGAGAGTGAGTTCCTTGAATCCGTACTCACTCAATGCGAGTGCGAGATTACCCATCTGAACCCCAACTCCATTCTCATCTTGACTATCTTCTCACACCTTTGCGAGGGGTTCGTGGGTGTCTTGCCCACGAGGAGCCTCTTTTTTCATTTTAATGCCTTGTTTCGCACTAGAGGGCCTTCTCCTACCAGTGCCTTGTACTTCCGATTGCGGTGCAACCGCCCGTACGAGTATCCCTTCTTCTCCTTGAAAAACTCGGTGGCGGGCTAGGCCGACTAATGGTTTTATCTGAGGAAGGCGGAGGGAAGCACCCTCCGCTACTCTGGAGCAGCTGCGCCGAGCGCCGAGCCCCCGCGCCCTCCCGTGGCGGCCGAGGAGGAGTGGGCCCTGATGGTGATTAGTGAGCTCACGAACATGGGGTTCACCGGTTGGGACATCGTCCGCGACTTTCTCCGGAACAGGGTGTCCCCTCTATGGAGGAGGGAGCACCCCTTCTTCAAGATCTTCGAGTGGACGGACCTCACGCGAGAATCCGACTCCGGTAAGTCTCGCGGTCCTGAGTGGTTTATGCCTTTCATGCAACTCTTTTATGCTCGTGTTGACTTCTTTGTTGATTGGCGACAGCCCCCGGCTTCGATTGGGTGTAGAAGCGTGTCGGGAGATGTTTGGTACCCCGAAGGGCAAGGAACTTGAGCGCGGGCGACAAGGTCCGAAGAATGTGCTCGAGCGGAGCGATGTGGTGAGCTTACTCTGCGATTCATACCCGGGGAAGAGCATCCGAGCATCTCCTGACGTCTTTTCTCCTTTTGGCAGGAGAAGACCGCCCTCGAGCTGGCGGTGGCTGAGCTCAAGCCTTTGGGAGGTGGCAAGGGAGCGCTTGGTCCCGTCACTAGGGGCAGGAAGGAGACGGTTAAGAGACAAGCCGCGCCGCCACCCTCCACACGGTCGAGCAAAAGGTGGGTGACCTCGACTGAGAGCCCTCCGCGGCAGCATTTGGAGTATGCCGACAGGATGGAGGTAAGCAGCCCGGACACCTATATGAGGGATTTCGCGGTGAGAAAGCCGGAGCTGATGGCCCACTTGCAACAGATTGCGGAGAGGGCCATGTTAGCTGAAGAGGCGAGGAAGACCGAGCACAAGAAGAAGGAGGTAAGCCGCCTGAAAGCCTGGATGGAGGATTACTGCCAGGGCCCTTGAGGCAACTCTCGAAGGAGATGAGACTAATCGAGGAATGGGTGCAGGCTGAGCAGAAGGCGTTGAGGGAGGAGCTTGCCGAGGTTAAGGCCAAGCTCGAGCGTCTTACCTCAGCGCAGCGGGCTGTGGAGCCCATGGAGGCGGATGGCGGGGAGGAGGATGACGATGAGGTGCCCCTTATAACCAGGCGAGGGTGCAAGCAGAAGACGTTGGAGGTGGCCGACATGAAAGCAGTCGACCCCCAATTCGCGAGGATCAGCCGCGCTGCCGAGGTGACAGCCGAGCTTGTGGTCGCTGCGGTGGCCAATCCCGCCGAAGGAGGTGAAGAAGAGCTTGCCAAAGGTAGCCTCCGAACCTTTTTTCTTTCTTTGATTTCTTTTCCATACCCGAGCTAACCCCACCCTTTTGGGCGTGGGCGTGTCAGCTCCTAGGACCCTTCCGGATTGTAGGAAGATCGATGATAAAATCCTTGATCGTGCCATAGAGAGGGAGCTCGTCCTCGCCACCGAGCGTGTGATGGGTGAAGCCGTCGACGCGGCGACAACAGGCGAACTTGCTGAGGACACCGACCATGGGGCCAAAGGACCCCTTGCCTTGGAGGGGCTAGTCCTCCAGGGCGAGCTCCCAACCCTCCCGAGCGCGAAAGGCACTCAGGCGGAGGAAGGGAGTAACCTTGTGTTCCTGGGCAAGAAAACCGCCTAAAAGAGCGCGAGGTCCCCGGGCGCATCGCCTGCCCGGGATAAGGGGAAAGAGCCCCCGAGCGAACAACATGCTCAGGGGGAAGCTGCGCTATCCCCGGGCGAACCACATTCCCGGGAGGGAAGCGCGACATCCCCGGTCGAACAACATGATCGGGGGGACGAAACGTCATCCTCGGGCGATCCGTGCTCTTGGAGGGACCCCTTGGAAGTCCCGAGCCCCCTGCCAAGGCCTGATATTTCCCGCAGGCAGACGCCACCAAGAAATTCTGGGATAATCTTTCCGTGCGCCTCACCCGGGTAAGAGTGCTTCTTTTCTTGTTTGTTGCGATTTTGTTTCATTAAGTCTTGGGAGCGGTATCTGAGATCCTTCCGACCGCAGGTTATTTAGAAGACCATGGAGGATTTTGACGTGGCGACGGTTGCTCCCGAGGCCGTGAACCGGATGCTCGAAGAGCAAGAGGCCCGGATAACCGAGCTTGAGCAGCGGACGGACGACCTCAAGTCCAGGGACAAGCTGCTTGTGTACAGGTGCCGTCAGGCCGAGAAGGACGTTGCCGAGGGCAAAGAAAAGATCCTCGGGCTCGAGCGAGAGCTCGAGCAAGAAAAAGAGCTTTCCTGCCAGGCCAAGAAGGATGTTGCTACTGCCAGGGAAAAGATCTTCGGGCTCGAGCAAGGGCTTGAGCGAGAGAAGCAGGGCTCCCTCCAAGCGGCAAAAGACATCGCCGAAGGCAAGGAGAAGATTCTCGGGCTCGAGCAAGAGCTCGAGGAGAGAAAACTGCATGCCCGGGTCCTTGAATCAAAGTTGGAGAAGCTAGGCCGGGCCGAGCGCGAGGCCTCCGAACTTGCTGCCCAAGGCTAGGAGGAGATAGACGAACTCCGCCAGGAGGCCCGTGAAGGTCGGGAAGCCAGGCGGAAGGTGATCGACCTCGAGGCCAAGATCGATGATCTGAGGCAGAAGCTTGCCGCGCAGCTTAGGGGAACAAGGCCTAGCACGTAGACCCTTTCCTTTCTTCTTTTTCTTCTCTTTTGTATATCCTGACGATGCAAATAAAGCATATTTCTCCTCTTCTCTTGCATTCCTTCGATTATCACCTGCAAATGATGAACACGAGGCAAGATAATGAAGAATAGGCAAGTATAAGTTTTTACAAGGGCGACACATGCCCGCAAGAGAGATGAAAAAGAACCACGATTAGAAATGACTTTGGAAAATTTGTTTGTTCGGTAGTACGTTCCTACCCAGCCCCACTGCGAATGAAGGTCGTGCACCTAAGTTGCAAGCACGAGCTCGTTCATAGGAGAGTAGGAAAGAATGCGCGTCGCTCCCGCGACCGAGACGCCAACATCTTTGAGTTGCGAGCATGGGTTAGGTCGGGAGAGGAAACGTGCAAGGCCTTAACTTCCTCAGCACTTTGGACGCGTGCTCCTGATTTGCAAGCGTGGCTGTTGGTGAGGAAGAAAGTGCGGTTGCTCGACAGAGTGGCGCAATGACCAAGCACGCGCGGACCTGACTAAGACTGCAAATCGACCAGGGGTGTGTCTGTATGCGACCGTAGACGTGCAGCGAAGAGCTACAGCAGATCGTAGTCGGCTTATGGAGACGGAAACCTCTGGTGACGAGTTTTAGCGATCGGAAGTTGGTCGTGGCACTCTGCACATTCGTGCGCACGTCGGCTGATCCTTACAATAAGAGCGTTTTGGACCGAATGTTCCTGCCTGTTACGTTCGTCCCACACCAAGATCGCGAGGAAAAAGTATGCCCTTGAGCGAGACCGAGCTAGCCTGCCAACGGGCAGTGACTTTGAGACCATTCGCAAAACCATGGAGGTAACGGACTTCGTGTGGACGAGGAACCGAATTTTCTAGCAAAAAGACCGTTTTAAGTTATGGCAATGTACAGGAGCGGGTACAGGTTTAGACAAAAAACTTGCGCAGCTGGTCGATATTCCAGGAGTTCGCAAGCTCGCGACTGTCTTCCATCGCCAGGCGAACAGCCCCCGGGCGTGCCACCGAGACGACCGTGAATGGACCTTCCCACTTGGGGGAGAGTTTGTTGGTCTTGGACGTGTCCTGAATGCGTCGAAGGACGAGATCGCCAACCTGCAAGGTCCTGGGGTGAACCGACTTGACCGCGTGCCGACGGAGAGCCTGCAGGTAAGCAGCGGATCGCAGTAGTGCCCTCCCGCGCGCTTCTTCGGCAAGGTCGAGGTCGAAGCGACGCTCGAGGTCTTGGTCGGTGCTATCAACCGTGTGCACCCTTTGGGAGCCCAGCATGATTTCGGTGGGCAGGATGGCCTCCGCACCATAGATGAGCTGGAAAGGCGTCTCGCCCGTTGCCCGGCTCGTCGTAGTGCGAACAGACCAGAGGACAGAAGGAAGCTCGTCCACCCAGGATTTGCCGCGCTAGGCGAGGCCGTTGAAGACCCTCTTCTTGATTCCCTGAAGGATTTGGCCATTTGCTCGTTCGGCAACCCATTTGCTCGTTCGGCTGCTCCGTTGCTCTGTGGATGAGCCACAGAGGCGAAGCAGATCTTTGTTCCGATGTCCTCGCAGTAAGCTTGGAACAGTTCGCTAGTGAACTGAGTGCCGTTGTCCGTGATGAGGCGGTTAGGAACTCCGAAGCGCGTCACTACGTTGCAGCGAAAAAATCTTTTGGCCGCTTGAGGAGAAATGGTTGAGACTGGCTCGGCCTCAATCCACTTAAAGAAAGTGTCGACGGCCACGAGCAAGAACTTACAACCCTTTTGACCATGGGGGAAAGGTCCGAGGATATCGACCCCCCAGGTCGAGAACGGCCATGAGAGAGGGATAGTTTGGAGTGCGTAGGTCGGCTGGTGGGCCTTGCGGGCATGGAACTGGCACACCCGGCAAGTTGCCACAAGGGCCCGGGCATCGTCTAAGGCCGTAGGTCAATAATATCCCAAACGGAAGGCTTTGCTCACGAGCGTCCGAAAGGACGAATGAGCTCCGCACACCCCCTCATGGATATCTCTGAGAAGGAAATTGCCCTCTTCCCGAGATATGCACTTGGAGAGGACTCCAAGTGCCCCTTTGCGGTATAAGGCGCCCTCGATCAACTTATACGGAGAGGACCGCCTTATAAGCCGGGAACGCTCGGCTTCATCCTCGGGCATTGTCCCTTGGGCAAGGTACTGGACGAATGGCGTCATCCAGTCTGCGCCATGCTCGAGGAGGGAGACGGTACCGCTCGTCTCCGGTGCCTCCTCTATAGAGGGAATGGAGGGCTTATACAGATGCTCAACGAGCGCCCCCACTGGGGCGGGCATCTGCGAGGAACCAACCTTAGAGAGATGGTCGACCAAGGAATTGTCCTTCCTGGGGATGTAGAGTACTTCGAAATTTCTAAAGTACCGCTCCATCTTCCTCACTCCAACCAAGTAAAGCGCCATTGAGTGATCGGAACACTGATACTCCTTGTTAACTTGGTTGACGACCAGCTGTGAATCTCCCTTCACAGTCAGTCGCTGGACCCTGAGCGACTTGCACGCTCGCAGCCCGGCCAAGAGGCCTTCATACTCCGCCGCGTTGTTGGTCGCGGCGAAGTGCAATTGGATGACGTACTGGAGTTGGTCCCCTTGGGGGGACACCAGCACCACTCCTGCCCCCGAGCGTTCGAAAGCTCGGGACCCGTCGAGGTACATGGTCCAGCGTCCATCTTCAGATCTGTTAGGCTCGGCAGCGGGTGGCAACGGGTTGGTCCATTCCGCTACGAAATCCGCCAGGATCTGGGACTTGATCGCTGTGCGAGCCGAGAAGTGTATATCGAATTCGGTGAGCTCCATAGCCCATTTTGCTATTCAACCGTCCGCATCTTGATTTCTTAGGATCTCCCTAAGTGGAAAGCTAGTTGGGATGACGATCTGATGGGCTTGAAAGTAATGGCGCAACTTTCTTGAAGCCACGAGCAGCGAGTACAGGAGCTTTTGGACCTCAGGGTACCGCTCCTTCGGTCCATGCAGGACCTCGCTGACGTAGTATACTGGTCGCTGCACCCCATCTCACTCGACTGCCAAGACTGCGCTCACAGCCTGGGGAGTCGCCGCGAGGTATAGCAGGAGCGTCTCGCCTGACCTTGGGGTGGCCAAGACAGGCGAGCTGGCCAAGACAGGGGTGGCCAAGATACCGCTTCAGCTCCTCGAAGGAGCGGTTAGCTTCCTCCGTCCATACAAAGCCTTCGTGCCTGCGGAGCGCCTTGAAGAAAGGCAACCCGCGCTCGCCCGACCGGGAAAGGAAGCGACTTAGGGCCGCCATACGTCCGGTCAGGGCTTGGACCTCCTTTACGCAGCTCGGAGGTCGCATCCTTTCGATAGCTTCGATTTTCTTCGGGTTTGCTCCGATGCCCTGCGGCCCGATCAGGTAGCCGAGCACCTTACCTGCGTTCACCCCAAAGACACATTTTTTATGGATTAAGCTTTATTTGATGTCTATTGAGATTACAAAATGTTTCCTCGAGGTCGGCTACATGACCTGAGGCGAACTTGCTTTTTACGACGATATCATCTACATACACCTCCAAGTTCTGGCCCAACTGATCAGGAAAAGTCTTCTGCATCAGGCGCTGGAAGGTCGCCCCGGCATTCCACAGACCGAAAGACATGGTCGTATAGCAGAACATGCCGAACGGCGTGATGAAGGAGGTTTTTTCTTCATCCCCAGGGGACAAGCTAATCTGGTGGTAGCCCGAGTAGGCATCCAGAAAACTCATCATCTGGGATTCTACCGTCGCGTCGACCAGCTGGTCTATGCGCGGCAGTGGAAAGTTATCTTTCGGGCAAGCGGCATTCAGACCGGTGTGGTCAACGCACATGCGCCACTTGCCACCATTCTTCTTGACGATGACCGGGTTCGCCAACCACTCCGAATGCTCGACTTCACGGACAAAGCCAGCTTTGAGGAGCTTATCGAGTTCATCCCGGATAATAGCTTGTTTCTCCGGGGAGAAACGCATGAGCTTCTGGCGCACAGGTCTTTTGTCAGGCTGAACAGCTAGCCTGTGCTCAATTACTTCCCTTGGGACCCTGGGCATGTCGGACGGTTCCCAGGCGAACACGTCCGTGCTCCTCTGGAGGAAAGTAATGAGCTCGAGTTCCTATTTGGGATCTAAGGAAGATCCCAAATGCAAAACCTTAGTCGGGTCCGCACTGCTTAGCGGGACTGCCTTGGTTCTTTCTCCGGGCTAGAGGGCAACTTTGGGCCGGGAACGCGTCGGCTCTTGGTCGGGGCCACGCTGAGGCAGCTGCCCGACCATGTCGAGCGACTTCTCATCGCAGTTCAGGGCTGCCCTGTGATCCCCTTTGATGGTGATGACCCCTCTCGGGCCGAGGATCTTTAGACACTGCTAGGCGTGATGCGTGGTGGCCATGAACTTCGAGAGGGCCGGCCTGCCGAGAATGGCATTGTAGGCCGACTTGAAGTCAATGACTTCGAAAGTGATCATCTCGGTTTGGAAGTTACTGAGGCTTTCGAACGTAACGGGCAAGACGATCTGGCCAAGAGGCTTGATCGAGGTGCCCAGGACGATCCCGAAGAATGGGACGGCTATGCTCTTGATCTTGGACCGAGGAACCTGCATCTCATCCAAGACCGTAGCGGATATAAGGTCCAGGGAGCTCCCGCCGTCGATGAGAACCCGCCCTACTTTGGCGTTGCTGATGGTCGGGCTTACGACCAACGGGAGCTTCTAAGGCCTGGTCATTCCAAGGGGACAATCATCCTTGGAGAAAGTGACGGACAACTCGGACCACTTGAGCTGCTGCACGGGAGGCTTGCCCTGGGCAATGTGGTATACCTCCCGCGCTACTTCCTTCAGGTCCCTGCGGGACTTGTACGCCGAGGAGCCCCCGAATATGACAGCTATGTGGTTATGGGGCTCTTGGTACTCCATGTCATCGTCCCTGTCTGCAGGACATTTGCCTTCGCTGCTCTCCCCGTTCCCTAGAAGCGTGGGCATGGGACATTTGCCATCGTAGAACTTCTCCAGGCGGTACGCCCAAGTTTGGCAATTGCGAAGGTCGTGCCCGGCCGCCTGATGGAACGGGCAAAAGCGGTCGCCCGAGGGCGCACTCCTGCCCCCGCGACCTTGGTCGTTGCGACCTTGGTCACCTCGCTGCGGTGGTGGCCGACCACTCCCGCCCCTGGGCTGTCGAGCCGGTGAAGCCCGCGACGGGTGGTGCTCGACGGCGGCCACCATGGTCGGCGCAGACGACCTCTTCTTCTTCTTGATCTTCTTCTCCACGGAGCCCGGGTGCTTCTTGCTCGAGGAGTCTTTTAGGCCCAGTTGAGGAGGTAATTTGCCTTCATCGAGCATCTTTTTCCACTGGACCGCTTCGTCGGCGTTCGCATAGCGGTCGACCATGCGGAATAGCTTGTTGGCTGAGAGGTCCGGGTGGATCTCCAGGTCCTGTGTGAAGCGGACGTCGCGGACCCCAAACTTGAAGACTCGAACGACCGCCTCGTCCGAGATGCTCGGAATGGAGTTCCTCACCTTGATGAACCTCTGGACGAAGTGTCGCAGAGATTCTTTTTCGGTTTGGATCAGCCGCTCAAGGTCGCGCTCCTTGCCCGAGCGAGTGTAGCAGCTTTGGAAATTTGCCCGCAGCGCCTCGCAGAGCTGCCCCCACGAGCGGATCGACCCTTCCTTCTGGTTGAAGAGCCACGTTCTGGCGGAGCCGTCGAGGACCGTAGGGAGGTAATTGGCCATGACCCCCTCATCCCCTCCGGCCGCCAGAATAGTGGTAGAGTAAATAGAAAGGAACTCGTCTGGATTCTGAGTTCCATTGAAACATTCGATGTGGCCGGGCTTAAATTTGTTCGGCCACGAGACCTTGCGGAGGGACGCCGAAAAGGCCCGGCAGCCGAACGCCGGGCTGTCGTGGCGGCCCCTCCGGGCGCGACGACCATGACGGTCGGCGTCGCGGTGGTCCCTTATACGCGGTGCGAGACGAGAGAACACGTCTCCAGACCGGTGCGACGAAGGCAGCCCCGAGGCAGAGCACTCAGTTGTTTCGTAAGCGGACAGGGCATGCCCTCGAGCCCGCGAGACCATCCGGGAACCGCTCCGAACATCCCCACGGTGTCGACTCCGCATCCCGCGGCCATCTCGAGCAGGACTTCGGGAGACGCTGCGGTAGGAACGAGCAGGGGAGCGGCGCTTACGGTCCTCCCCGCCAGGGGACCCTGGAAGCCTGATGTCGGCGGCGAGATTTTCCAGATTCTCAGCCACGACCACCCCCATGGCCTCCAGGCCCGCCTGGCCGGAGATGTTTCAGAAATTACAGACGACCGTCGCCATGGCCCGCAGCCGCTCGGCGCTCTGAGGAGCGGCGAGGGGCGACCTGGGCCGACGATCGTGCGCGTGCTCCGGGGAGCGATATTCGCAAGGATCTTCGCGAGCTGGGCCTTCTGCCCCGGCGACCATCTTTCTGCGAACTCGGCGGCGGATGGCCGCCAAGGTTTTGTCCAGGGTTGGCTCCGAACGATCTTCGGCCACCCCGTCCTGGTGATGACGAGCAGCCTCCGGGGAGCCGACTTCGTGATCCCCTTCCCACCCTGCCATATTGACGCTGCGGGAGTATTGGGACCGCGAGGGCGACATCATGGTGTCCCCGCACGACGTGGTCTCCTGGCTGCCCTTGGGACAGTCTGAAGTGTCCAGGCCGTCACGGAGGCCATCAGGTTCCCCTCAGGAGTGAGGGAAACACGCCGCGAGCAGAGGAAACGCTCTCGCGCCGCGGGCACCAGGGAAAGACTCCCGGACTTGGTGTGGCCTTCTATAATTATATGAATGTGCACGAATGAAGTAGATAGTTTACTTATGTCGACGATTCAGGAACCGGTCCCTCGCCGAAATTTCTTGTTGAATGAGGGATCAACACGGGCCCCTTTTCCGCGAGGTTTTTAGCATCCGAGGGCCTGCCGAGCTAGGGACGGAGATGGTCGGGACGAGCCCAAAATGACGAAAGGGGAGGCAAGGTTTTTATCCTGGTTCAGGCCTCTCACAGGGGAGATAACAGCCTTACATCTAGCAACTTTTACTAATTCCCAGAGACAGGTTACAGGGTTCTTGCTCGGGGCTCCGAGCCTTTCTCTTTGTGTCGCGCGTTCTATGGGGGTCTAACTCACTGCTCTCTGATGTGTGTCGCCTGGGTGAAAGCCAGAGAACTACTTCTTGCACGTGTCTCTCTCTGTGTCTGCGTGTCTTCGCTCCCGTCTACATTACATGCGACGGGGTATTTATAGGTCATTACAGTCATACAGCATTTATTACGAAATGACGAGTTGCCACTGTGCTAGAAGTGAGCTCAACTGTTCCTTCGCTTTTTGCCATACCGCGACGTGGGCGTAGTGGGCTTGGGACGTGGCCATGCGGTCCTTCGGACAGCCGGGAATTTAATGACACGTCGTCTTTGTGACCTGCGCTCTGTCCTTCGGTCAGCCCCGAGGCCCCTTTTTGACTCGGCCACCGACCGCACTCCCTTCGAGCAAGCAAGCTCGGGAGCGAGCTCGGCAGAGGACGGGGTAGGCCCGTAGGTCGGGCTGCCTGGGGACCTTCCTTGGGGAAACCGTCCAAGGGCAATCATGGTCGGCCGCCGGGGTACAGTAATTACTTATGGGGATTGCCCCAATCCCCGACAACTTATCCCTTTGATAGTTTCAAGATTTGTGTAACATCTATTAGAAAAAAAAGTAGAGAAGCATTCCTCAACTTACATAGTTATTGGCGCCGAAAAAGAGCTAATCGACTTCAACACATGCAACATAGAGTTCAAAGCAGGTTCGAAGCGTGACAGCCGATTTGATCCTACAATCGGCAAAATAGATCGAAATAGCTATTAACCGATTTGATCAGCTTAAACCAAATAGATCGAAATAAATATTACAGCCGATTAAACTCCTTAATTGGCAAGATAAATTTAAACAGTTGCAACAACCAATTAGATGATAGGTAAAGATTTGTTTTCTCCGAAAAAAACGAAGCGCAACAAGATTTATATGAAAATAAACTTGAGGTAGTTGGCGTAAATTGAAGACGATCAAAATCGGCGATACGCAACTTTATTGATAAAAAACGAATTTTAGAAGAAAGAGGTTAAATCTAAGAATAATTTTTAATCGACAGAAAGTAAATAAAAGTACAGTCCCCTCCCAGCTCCCTCCCTCGTCTCCCTCTCGCTCATCTTGAAGGTGTGCTCGGAGCTCGAGGCCCACCTCGGCGTCGGCGATTGCATCCTCGCCGAGTTCATCATCGACCTCGGCCGTGCGTCCGCCTCCGTCGTCGACTTCGCCGCCAAGTTCGACTTCATGGCAGCTACTGAGCTGAAAAAAGTTGTAGGAACTCTTCCGGTCTTTTGATTTTTCCTTTTCTATTTCATGCGTCGTATGCTCTACCTCAAAGCGTACCTTGGCCTTTTGGCTAAGATCAAGTGTAGTATCCGTTCTTACTAGTTTAACAAGAGTTACTTTCTTTGCCTATAAAGTGAGGTCATATATTGTTTTATTATCACAATATGTAACAAACTTAAACCTTACCTATTTACATTGATCATAACCATCTTTTCATAATATCCAAAAGGTATTCCTTTTTCAATGTATCAGATTCCTGTCAGAACATTTCAAAAATCTAAGAGAACAGTTAAAAAATCTTTCTTGTTATGATAAAAAAGGTTAAGTTTATTTACCTGAATAGTATTCAATGCCAACCAGTTTAAACACCTTAAAGTTGATTCAGAGTACAGATATCAGTCATATAGTGAAATTAATTTTTGATATAACCCTGTAGTTTCTGACCTGAATATTTCAAGGGAATTAAAATGTGCATACCATGATATATAACATAATGGTTGTACATCTTGAATAAAATGGAGTTTTTACTTAAGACAAACATCACAAAAATCTTTTTCTCCGGTGCCCATTAACTTGGGCCATCATAGATTGCTTTTTTCTGTTCTTCCAAAACTCATCCTTCTTTTCCTTCCTATGTTTTAAGCCAGACATTCCTTTCATGACTCCTACTACGGCACTCTTATCCTCTATGTTTTTTCTTGCACCTTTCACATCCAAGGTATCTAACAACTTTCTATATGACTTAGCATCAGGCACTTGCCCATTTCGAACCATCTGCTTGTGGTAATAGAATGCTCTCGAAAAGTCACGAACACGGGCATACGCATATATAATTGTAGAATATGTAATGGAGTCTGGTTTTAGTTGCAGAGCAGCCATCTCTTTCAGAAGTTGGGGCAATTTGTAATACTGTCCTCCCCTTGCATAAGCATTCATCAAAATGTTGTACGTCATAACAGTAGGTGGTAAGCCAATCTTTCCAAACTCGCATATTACATCCCTTGCCTGAACGTACAGCCCATGTTTAGCCAAGCCATCAAGTACCATATGGAATGTGACTCTAGTGCCTCCAACCTTTTCATCTATCATTGATTTCCATGTCTCCATTAGCTTCTCTGTGTCACCAGCTCTCCTAAACGAGTCAAGCAAAGCTGCATATGTTTCTAAAGAAGGTTCAAGTCCTTCTCTTTTCATATTTACATATGTGACGTGAGCTTTTTCATACTGTCCATTAACTGCATATGCACAAAGCAGTGAAGTGTACGAAGAAGATGTTGCCTTAATGCCATCTGCCTTCATCCTCAGGAAAGCATCTTCAGCCTTATCACACATTTTCTTCTGCTGCCCGTAGGCACTTATGAGACAATTGTAAGACCTAGCATTTGGTCGTAGTCCGAAATCTTGCATCTCCAGAAGTAACGATTGAACAACTTCTGGCTGCAATCTTCTACTGTAAGCATCCATAAGGATATTATAGGTCACTATTGTTGGTTTTAAGCCTTTCTCTTTCATCTCAGCAAAGAGCCCCTCTGCTTCTTCAATTTGATTGGATTTGCAGTATGCATTCATTAATGTGTTATATATGCTCGTGTTTGATGCAATTCCTCTCTTCTCCATTTCTGACTGGATGATAAGAGCTTCTTTTTTCAGCCCCTCCTCACAAAAGATCCCAATCAGAGAGGCGGAAACGTCCAAGCTCCACTTGACACCTTTTCTGTTCATTCGTTGGAAGAACTCCCATGCATCCTTGGCAGATGTCTTGTTCTTCTTCATTACTCTTAACATGATTGAGGATGTCACATGGTCAGGTTGGACATTGTTCTTTTCCATAAGCACAAATATTTTCCATGCATCATCATATCTGAAGCAAGTAGAAAAATGTCCATCACAACGAATAGTAAATAACTTGCAAAATGCGTAGAAGAAATGTGAGCACATTAGTATTTTGGTTGTGGTTCATGTTTAGTAATGAATGCAGTTGCGTACTTCAATCTTAAGAGGGAACATTAAAAGCAATTGCATCGTTGCAAACCTGTGACTAAACAATGTTTGTGCCAGTACACTTCCATCTATCCACAGTAGGGGTGGAATCGAGCCGAGCCGAGCCGAGCTCGGCTCGGCTCGGCTGAGCTCGTCACTATTCGAGCCGAGCCAAGCTCGGCTCATTGCCTTTGGCGAGCTAAAAACCGGGCTCAGCTCGGCTCGGGCTCGGTCGAGCCTCGAGCCGGCTCGGCTCGGCTCATGAGCCGTCGACATGTGGCCCTCATTGCGCTTGCGTCAACCCTAAGCGAGAAGCCCCACCCTCAAATCCTCAATCGCACCGCCTCAAATCCCAAATTGTTATTAGAAGATTGAGAAAAAATACTATGGTCGCTAAGACCTGCATTGTCAGAGATTAGTAATACCGAAATGGTTATCATGCTTATGGAAAACTATATATGACTAGTGTATATATAGTGTGCAACTTTTATGAATTGCATTGTTCTTATAGGAGCACCACTGCACCAATTGTTTTGTATCTTGTTTTATGGACCATTTGAATGGCTAATGTCTAAATGAGCTGCTCTACCAAAGACCAGTCACTCTGATTTGTTCTGTTAAGGTATCTTGTGATGCTACTTCTATATTTTCTGTTGGAAGACGACAGGAAGTCATCCAAGATTCAAGCATTATCTATATATATTAACTTTCAAAATTGTCTACTTGTAATTTGTAATTTCTGCTCAAATTCAGGTCCCAAATGATCATTAACTCGTGCTTCTAATATATTGCTCTTATAATCGACTTGGTCTTTCACGCAAATCATGCATGCGTAATTAATGTTATCAATGTTATTTCAAAGTTATCAATGTTATTTGTTTCATAACAATGTCATCAATGTTATTTATTTCATAACTTATCCACGTAATTAACGAGTTTATCGAGTTAACGAGCCGAGCCCGAGCTGGCTCTCGCTGCATTCGAGCGAGCCAAGCAAAGAGCTCGGGCTCGGCTCGTTGTCGATCGAGCCGAGCCGAGCCGAGCCGAGCTCGCCGAGCTCGAGCCGAGCTGCGAGCCTCGAGCTTAATTTCCAGCCCTAATCCACAGTTTGATATTGTTTGGATCCCACGATCTTGATAAAGTTCATCGAAAACCAATTAGAAATAGTGAGCTAAATCAAATTCACCAGGATCCTCTGTTGGTAGCTAACTTGTTAATTCTATTTGCGAAATTTATATTGTGATGATTAATTTGACAACAATATAATATATGTACGATTATTTATGTGACAACAATATTTGTTATAAAATAAGGTATTGCGAGGGTTTGTTTTATTTGTGACTGGAAATGCAGCGCAGGCAACATGAAGTGCAATGCAGAGACACGAGATACACGTTGCAGCGCAGCCGGATGTACACTGTAGGTCGAAGAGAATCCACGTAGGTGGCGCGTAGCCCGAGAGCAGCACACGCGAAGGTCCAGAGGTGCAAGCGCAGCACGTGAGGTCGCAAAGGTGCAGGTGGCACGTGAGATCGCAGGTGCAGAAGGCGCAGCACGCGAAGGACATAGGTACAGCGAGATGAGACACGTAGAGGTCTACGCAGATGGACGACGCAGTGTGACAGCCAGCGGGCCGTGCAAACAAGTGAGTCGTACGAAAGCGACAGGTGGGCTGTACGTATGAATATGTATGAGTTTTGAGCTATGTGCATGTATTAGACCATATGTAAGTATAAATAGGAGTGCTCCTGATTTTTGGAGAGCTGAGCCGCAACAAAGAAAAGAAAAAGGGCTTCGGCGGCGGAACCAGGGTGCCGCACGAAAGTAAATCAGAGAGCCGCACGGGAGCACAAAAACTGAAGACAAAAAGGCGGTGGGTGCGAAGCTGAGAATTGGGCCAAGGCTGGACCGGCCAGGTGGGCTTGGAAATGGGCCAAGGAGGATTTCAGACTTCAGAGAGATAGAAAAAAGGAATATACTTGATGATATACTGATATTAATGAAGCATTTTTGGTCACCTAATCCTCGTCTAGGCGTCCAGGCGCCCCGGAGGCGACTCGCCTCGCCGGGGCGCCGTGATAACCATGCATCCAAGTGATTACCAAAATTTACAGAGCAAGTGTAAGTAAACCTAATACTACACATTTTTGCACCGATTTTATAAATAACTAATAGTCACAATTAATTTTACACAAAACAATTGCATGAAATTAATAATGATCACTCCCTCACACCGTACAAATCAAGACAGTGATCACCTTCCACAGTAGGCAACACCGGACATTGCAGCGTTGTAAAGGACATCCTCACAGATTCCCCTCTTCGGTGGCAAACTTCCAACAATCTCCAAGACCTCGTCGGCCATCTGGGACCATCCAAGCACCACAATAGCCACTAGCCATGTCTGCGATGCCACCGGCATTGGCTGCTGCTCCTGCGCCTGCATCCACCGGAACAGGCGGACGCACCCCAATGCCAGCCCCTCCCCTCCCATTCTCCTCATCAACTTCACACATTCCTCCTCGCCGAGAGATCTGTGGCTGTAACCAGCCAAGAACTCAGCGAATCCAGGGCCATCGGCTGACGAGCTCCTCGCAAAGGCGATAATTTCTTCCATGGCTGTCGTGGTGGTGCTGATGCTGCTTACCTCTTCTTGGCTTCACAAGAAGCTTGGGTCCCACCATGAGCAGCCCCCACCGTCTTCATCTTCCTCCTGTGCTTGCATCAAAGCCAATTCAACTGCAGCTAAACTGACAGAGGACACGCTGTGATTGCATCCGTGGACATCCTATCAATGTTCTTTCCCAAGCCTCCACTGTTTTGCCCACTTCTGACAACTTGTTTAACTTGAGCCAGTATTTGTCCTTCTACAAGAACCAGAGAGTCAAGCCCAGCTGACACCTCAAATAGATGGCGTATAGCATCACTGTCACGCAGCATGAACAGGTGCTCCCTAAGCTCGGAACCAGGGATTCCACTTTTCTGCAATAACACAATTATACTGGCATTAGAATTTCTTTGCCAAACTGTGTTCTTGAACGACCCAAAAGAGAAAAACTCGGCACAAATACTACAAACGGAACAAACGAACATTTGACCAAACAATTCTTACCTTTGACATCCAGTCTACTACTTCTCTAATGCCATGGATCCACGATAAAGCCACCACATAAATTTCCATTCTATTGCAGGTACTAAGAACATCAGCCTCTTCAATATGATTCAGTCTGGTGAGTTCTGAAATAGCACGGGGCCGTAGTTCCTCTGCAACAGCAAGTTTTTCACGCATCTCCACTGGTGCTGTGTGTACACTGAGGCCTATTACAGCTATGCTACTCCTTTCCTTCATATACCCTGGTAGTGAAAATAAAAAATTGTCAAATATTGAAAAGAGACATAATATTTTGTACTGAAAGAATGGAATTGAATTTGACTACACATGACCATAAAGCTTTCTCAATTTAGTTGCCACACACTTAAATGGATATATTTCTTCCTTGAAGCAATTTCATGCTTACACTAGGAACAGCACGTATGTATATTACGAGTCTCTAATGATTGCAAATTCTAATGCCTTTCCAGCTGTGATTGCATCCTTGAACATCCTATCAATGTTCTTTCCCAAGCCTCTACTGTTTTGCCCACTTCTGACAACTTGCTTAACTTGAGCCAGGATTTGTCCTCCTCCAAAAACCAAAGAGTCAAGCCCAGCTGATACCTCAAATAGATGGTGTATAGCATCACTGTCACGCAGCATGAACAGGCGCTCCCTAAGTTCAGAAGCAGGGATTCCACTTTTTTGCAATAACACAACGATAAAGGCATTAGAATTTCTTTGCCAAACTGTGTTCTTGAATGACCCAAAAGGGAAAAACTGGGCAAAAATACTACAGACGGAACAAACAAGCATTTGATCAAACAATGCTTACCTTTGACATCCAGTCTACTACTTCTCTAACACCACGGCTCCACGATAAAGCCACCATGTAAATTTTCATTCTATTGCAGGTACTAAGAACAGCAACCTCTTCAATATGATTCAGGCTGGTGAGTTCTGAAATAGCACAGGGCCATAGTTCCTCTGCAACAGCAAGTTTTTCACGCATCTCCACTGGTGCTGTGTGTACACTGAGGCCTATTACAGCTATGCTACTCCTTTCCTTCATTTACCCTGGTAATTGTTAGAGTATATTCTCATTCTATACATGGCGCATGAGCCTGCCATATCTGGCACCTCAATCAGCCATTATTATGTATATTTTCTGTCCCATATATAGGAGATCCTCCCATGTATAGCAGGATCTTTCCTAACATAGCTAGCTTACCATAGGTTTAGCTCCTTACCTTGTATAGGCTGAGGCTGTTATATACTGTATCAATCTTATCAATGAGAATCACTCAATTCTCCCAAACCTTCTATCTTTCATGGTATCAGACGTCTAGGCCTTTCTCTCCTGTCTGACTGCCTCTCCCCTTCCTCACCGCCGTCCTGTCCTCCGCCGACACCATGGACGGCGTCCACAATCAGACCAACCTGACCGTCCCTGTCCTCCCTGTTGGCGCCGGCGTCCAGCAAGGCACGGCTCTTCCCGGCGGCGCCCCTCCTACCCAGCCCGCTTCCGCCCTCTCCACCGTCAATGTGAAGACACATATTCCTTTCACCCTTCAACTTAACCCCCCCAACTACTCCCGCTGGCGCGAACTCTTCGAGATTCTCGTCGGCAAATTCGGTGCTACCGCACATCTTCTCGCCGATGCACCGGCTCTTCCCGACCCCTCCTGGGAGATGACGAACTTCGCCATCAAATCCCTCCTCTATGCCTCCGTCTCCGAGGAGATCCTCGGCACTGTCCTACAGCGCGGCGCCTCTGCTCGCGTCATCTGGGAAAGCGTGGAGGCGCTTTTCCACGACAACCGCACCTCGCGGGCTCTGGCTCTCGAAGCCGAGTTCTGCAACCTGGCGCAAGGAGATCTCTCCGTCTTGGCTTACTCCCAGCGCCTGAAGACCCTTGCTGACTCTCTCGCCGACATCGGTCACCCCGTCAGCAACCCGACGCTCGTTCTCACGCTCCTGCGCGGCCTCAGCGAGAACTATCGCCATATCGCCGCGTTCATCAAGCTACAGGACCCACTGCCCACCTTTCTAAAGGTGCGCTCTCAGCTGCTTCTTGAGGAGGCGGAACTCAAACCGGGTCAGACGTCCGATGCTACTGCCCTCTACAGCTCTACTCCGGCAACTCCACCAGCAGCAACTCCGACCGCCCCACCAACAGCAACCCCTCCAAGCCTTCCTACGGGAACGGCAAGAGCAAGGGGAAGCACAAGGGCAAGAGCTATGGCGGCCAGGGTGGCTATGGCGGCGGCCAGGGCAGCCGTCCTCCTCCTCCACCCTTCGGGGGTCGTCCGATGTACAACCCCTGGACCGGCACATTCCAGATGTGGCCGTCCTCCGCCTCCGCGCCCGGGATTCTTGGGCCCCGACCCCAGGCGTTCCTTGCACCCTCTTTCGCTCCACCAGGCATGGCGCCCTCTCCGGCATTCACTCCAGGGAACCCCCCTCCTCCCTCTACACCAACCGTGGGGGGCTCCTCAAGTCCAAGTTGGGATCAGGCCTCCCTCATCCAGGCTATGAACGCCATGTCGCTGCAACAACCAGATCCGTCGTCCTGGTACATGGACTCGGGTGCCGCCCGCCACCTCACGTCCGACTCTGGTAATCTCTACTGTCCACTCCAACTCCCCGTCCACCTCCAGTATCGTCGTTGGCAACGGCTCATCTCTACCTGTTGTTGCCTCCGGCGATCATCACCTTCCCACCACCACCCGTCCACTTGCCCTTTCCAATGTCCTTGTGTCCCCCAACATTATCGCCAACCTCATCTCCGTCCGTAAATTTACTCGCGATAATCACTGTTCCATTGAGTTTGACCCGTTTGGTTTCTCTGTGAAGGACCTTCGTACCAAGGCAGTGATTCGGAGGTGCAATAGCCGCGGAGACCTCTATCCACTCCACCTCCCATCCAAGCCTCACGCCTTCACCGTCGTCGCCTCCGACCAGACATTGTGGCATCGTCGTTTGGGACACCCCGGCAACCAGATCATCCCCCACCTCCATAAAGCTGCTGTTTCTACCCTTTAGCAAAGCTTCTCCTCATGTGTGTCATGCTTGCCAGTTGGGCAAACATGTTCGTTTACCGTTTCAACCGTCTGTATCTCGTACTTCCGCACCATTTGAATTAATCCATTGTGATTTGTGGACGTCACCTGTCTCTAGTCTCTCGGGGTTTAAGTATTATCTTGTTTGCCTTGATGACTACACACATTTTCTATGGACATTTCCTCTCCGACTCAAGTCGCACACCTTCCCCACCCTATGCCATTTTTACACCTACGTTTCCACCCATTTTACCACTAAAATCAAAAACATTCAGTGCGACAACGGTCGTGAATTCGACAACACGCCGCTCGCTCCTTTTTCCTGGAACACGGCATTCACCTCCGCCTCTCTTGCCCATACACATCCCAGCAGAATGGCAAGGCCGAACGAATCATACGTTCCGTCAATAACATTCTTCGCACAATTCTTCTCCAAGCTTCCATGCCCCTGCCCTATTGGGCAGAAGCTCTTACCACGGCCACGTACCTCTTAAATCGCCAGCCAACCAAACTCCTCACCTTCAGCACACCGTTCCAAGCCCTATACCATAGTCCACCCACCTACGATCACCTCCGTGTCTTCGGTTGCCGCTGTTATCCCAACCTTTCCGCCACCACCATCCACAAACTAGCCCCTAGATCCGCTGAATGTGTTTTCCTCGGCTATCCTGATCACCACAAGGGTTATCGGTGTCTTGACCTCTCCACAAACCGCATCCTCACATCACGCCATGTCGTCTTCGATGAAAACACGTTCCCCTTTGCCAACCACCCTCTCAACAACAGCACCCCTTCCGATTACATGTTTTTGGATGCAGCTGCAGATGACATGCCACCGCACCCCTTCCTGCTGCTGTGCCTCCTCGGGCTGCGGAGGCGCCTCAGCCGCCCTCTGCTCCAGCAGATCGGAGCCCTCTGCCCTCACGCGCCGCATCTTCATCTGCGCATGAGGGCGCCAACTCCTCTGCCCAAGGCGGCGCCGTTTCTCTGCCGTGGATCCCCGCAATTTTCCACCTCCTCTGTCACACAGGTCTATGGCCGGCGCCCACAGCCCAGTGCTCCTTCCACACTCCAACATTCGTCGCATCACATGACCACACGCAGTAAGGACGGCTCGCTGCCGCCTCGCCTGTACCAGCTGCATGTGGCGTCTCCAGGACCCCTCTCCCCCGAGCCCAAGACTTACCGCGGTGCCCTCAACGATCCCAACTGGCGGGCGGCCATGATCGATGAGTACACCGCACTTCTGAGCAACAACACCTGGGATCTTGTGCCGCCTCCCCCACGCGCCAACATAGTCACCGGCAAGTGGATTTTCAAGCATAAATTCCACTCCGACGGCTCCCTCGCCCGGTACAAGGCTCGTTGGGTTCTTCGCGGTTTCTCCCAGCAGCCCGGTGTTGACTACGACGAGACCTTCAGTCCGGTGGTCAAACCGGCCACCATCCGGACCGTCCTCTCCATCGCCGTTGTCAACACGTGGCCCATTCATCAACTTCGACGTCAAGAACGCCTTCCTCAACGGCGTCCTCTCCGAGACGGTCTACGCTCAGCAGCCCTCTGGTTTCATCGACCCGGATCGTCCCCAGCATGTCTGCCGGCTTAACAAGTCCCTTTACGGCCTCAAGCAGGCCCCTCGGGCTTGGTGCGGCCCGCCACACCTTCATCACCTTCTTTGGGTTCATCAACTCCAAGTCCGACTCGTCCTGTTCATCTACCACCACGACTCGGACATCGCCTACTTGCTGCTGTACGTCGACGATATCATCCTCACCGCCTCCTCCACAGACATGCTTCGGCGCTTCATCGACCTTCTCAAGCAAGAGTTTTCCATGAGCGACCTCGGCAACCTGCTCCACTTCCTCGGGATTGCCGTCTCCCGCTCTGAGCACGGCCTTCTTCTGTCGCAGGGCAAGTACGCTGCAGAAATTTTGCAACGTGCTGGCATGTCGGAGTGTCACGCCTGCACCACCCCCCTCGAGGTGCGCACGAAGCTGTCGGCCAATGGAGGACCGCCCGTTGCCAATCCCACCCTCTACCGAAGTCTTGCCGGCGCCCTCCAGTACCTCACTTTCACCAGGCCGGACATCACTCACGCGGTCCAGCAGGCGTGTCTTCACATGCATGATCCCCGCGAGCAACATCTTCAACTGGTCAAGCGTATTCTTCGCTACGTCAAGGGCACCCTGCACTACGGCCTTCAGATCTCCCGTGGCGATTCCCATGCTCTAACCGTCTACACGGATGCTGACTGGGCCGGCTGTCCTGACACTCGGCGCTCTACTTCCGGGTATTGCGTCTTCCTTGGGCCCAACCTCCTCGCCTGGTCCTCTAAGCGGCAACACACCGTGTCCCGCTCGAGCGCCGAGGCTGAGTACCGCGGCGTCGCCAACGGCGTGGCCGAGGCTTGCTGGCTTCGTCAACTTCTCCTCGAGCTTCGCCAGCCCCTTCGTCAAGCCACCGTTGTCTACTACGACAACGTCAGCGCCGTGTACCTCTCCACCAACCCGGTGCAGCATCAGCGCACGAAGCACGTGGAGATCGACCTTCATTTCGTCCGCGAGCGCGTCGCTCTCGGCAATGTTCGTGTTCTCCACGTTCCCACGCCCCATCAATTTGCCGATATCTTCACCAAGGGGCTTCCGACGGCAATTTTTCAAGAGTTTCGTGCCAATCTCAACGTCCGCGCTCCTCCCGGCTGAGATTGCGGGGGGTGTTAGAGTATATTCTCATTCTATACATGGCGCATGAGCCTGCCATATCTGGCACCTCAATCAGCCATTATTATGTATATTTTCTGTCCCATATATAGGAGATCCTCCCATGTATAGCAGGATCTTTCCTAACATAGCTAGCTTACCATAGGTTTAGCTCCTTACCTTGTATAGGCTGAGGCTGTTATATACTGTATCAATCTTATCAATGAGAATCACTCAATTCTCCCAAACCTTCTATCTTTCAGTAATGAAAATAAAAAATTGTGAAATATTGAAAATAGACACATAAATTTTATACTGAAAGAATGGAATTGAATTTGACTACACATGACCATAAAGCTTTCTCAATTTAGTTGCCACACACTTAAATGGAGATATTTCTTCCTCGAAGCAATTTCATGCTTACACTAGGAACAGCACGTATGTACACTAAGAGTCTTTAGTGATTGCAAGTTTGGAATGCTAATTTTTAGTAGTGATAGCCTAAGTGGTATCAGAGCCAAGGGATTTTCATCATTGAAAAATTAAAATATCTAAACTTAGAAGTTAATACTGGTAAGTTAATTAAAACCAAAGACAACAATAATATTAGGTTTCGTTTGAAAAGTTCCGAAGAACATATCTGGCACACTTCTCATAATCAATTAAATCTAATTGTTGACCTGCTATATATCTTCTACATAACTTGGGGTAAGAGACAAGATGATTTGGAATTAAAGTTTAAAAAATGGTGAAAGATTGTATGCATCTATCAGAACAAAATTTGGTAATAACTGATAATATATCTTTAGTACTTCAATTGCTTAAAGAAGAAAGGTGTGAGATTGCAAAGATAAATCAAAATATTGACTACATTGAAGGTGAGATAGGTTCGTTATATAGAAAAATTGAAGCAACAGAAAACATAGAGAACGATCTAAGCAAAACAGAAATTATAAATTTGTTACAAAAGACAAAGGAATTAGATCAAAAAATTTATCAAGTTAACAAGTTGGTTGAAGAAGTAAAAAATCTGGTACTCCTATAATATATGTCAGGATATGGCCAAGCATTAAAAGAAACAGAAAAATACATGACTCATCCTGTAGGGTTTTCTAATCACGAGACATCAAAAGAAGATTCTAAGGTTATAATAAGGCAGAATAATACTATCCTTCAACTCCTAATTCAAATCCTAGATACGTTAAATAGTAAGGACAATTGTAAAGAGATAGTGTTAGCCTCATCAGGACTAGTACCATCCGCAAGAGCCATAAACTCGCAAAAATGGATATATCTAAAGGCTTCACCAGAAGAGACAACAAGCTCCAATTAGTCAATAAAGATGTAAGACCTTTAACGCTAATGGATAGAATAAAAGGAAAACAAGAAGACATAGATAACCTTGAAGATGTTATTGATTTAGAAAGAGATCTAGAAAGATATGAAAGAGACATACTAAGAAAAATAAAACCACATCAAATATATCAGTTAGGAATATTTGAAGGTAAAACAGGATTATATAGAATATCTAGAGAAATAGAATTAAGTGTTTTAACAAAACCAGTAGAATTGAAAATAGTAAGCAAACAATTTGAAAATGGTTTAAAATATTCAGTATATAAATATATATACCAAGGACCTTATATCATAGGAATAAAAGGTATGACAAGAAAGAAATTAGGAACCAACGTTCTTATAACACTATTAGACAAGAGATGGGATACAATAAATAAAGTAGCATTGGGATTCTTGGAAGGGGATAGGAATGAAAATAAGTTAATAACCTATATAGCACCAGACATAATAATGCCAATTAAAGAATTTATGGAAAAAATGAGTTTTGGATTTCAAACAAAAGGATATGAACATTTTAGAGGGACAAATTTATTGGTAAGCATGGAGTTTGTAGGAAGACTAAGTAACAAAAGCAAAACAAAATATAAAGTAAATGTAGATGATGTAATAGAAAGTATGCAGTCTAAAGAGATAAATTTTATGAGCCCATTAAAAATCAGATCTGAAGAAAGAGCAGGTTAAGAATGGAATATAAGTGAGCTTGTGGAAAGTAAGACTATACAACAACCTAGAGATTACATAAGTTATCAAGATAATAAAGGTGGAACTAAAATTAGGTTTTTAGATTATAGAGCAAGAGCAACAGATGATTTACTCATTAGTATCTGAACAAGAAATAGAAGAAAATAGAAGGCACAGTATTTCAGAATTCGTGGAAAAGCTAGATACAGAATCCGATATAAAATATTACAAGAATAAGTTAGAACAAATATATGATGAATATAACAAAACTATGACCCATGAATGGCCTGCTTTAAGAGATAAAGAATTATATTTTCATAGAGAACTATCAAGATTAAGAAAGTCAAAAAGAGATAATGGCATAGCCCAAAATAATATAGAAAGAGAGGAGCAACTGAATAGTAACAAGGTAATAGAAAGTCCTACAGATGATAAAAACAAAACAAGACAAATAGAAGAAGAAATAAGTATAAGTGAAGAAAAACAGTGGGAAGAAAATGAAAAGTTATATTTAGCAAGTTATGAAGAAGAAGATAACTTATTAAATAATATAGATGGTGAAGTTGAGTTAATGGATCCATCACAGGAATATGACAGTTTTATAGAATCCATGGATGAAGTTGGGTTGCACAATCTAGATAATGCAATGGAAGCTACGGATATAGAATTAGATTGGAGAAAGAAGCGAAGATATGGTGAAAGTTCTGTAAAAAATGAAGGAGAAAGAGAAAGATAGTCAAGAGTTTCGGAAAGATGGCCTCCAGAAAGTGAAGAATATATATATATATATATATATATATATAACTATATACCAGGACAATATAGATATATGGGAACTAATAGTAGAGAGTTTGAAAAAGTAGTGCAATTTCAAAATCATAAAAATGATGGAGCAATATTAAATTTCGTAGCTCATGATCCAATAGATTGGCCAAATATTATAAGTATATGGAAGGGATTGATAGTCCAAAAATATATGCAAAATCAACATAGTATAGGAAATAGGGTAGAAGATATGATCACATATTTGGAGACGTTTCTAGGAGAATCGGTAAAAATCTTATGGGAACAATTGGTAGAAGGTAATCCCAATGACTATGAGTTATTAAAAAGAGCAGAAAATAATCCTAATAATTTTGCAAATATAATCTCAAACATTATAATAGCAGAAGATCCAGAGTTAGGATATACCACGCTACAAAATGAAGGGTTGAGAGAAATTGAAAAATTAACAATAACTAGTTGGAAAGATATAAAACAATTTTCACAACATTATTTATCTAATGCAACTACAGCCAAGCAAGGCTATAATAAAGGAGTTGTCGAAAGATATTTTAATAAATTACCAGACCCATTAGGAAGCATAATATTTGAAGAATATAAAAAAAGAGACTGCAGGAGCGGTCATAAATATATCTCAAGCTATAACTAGTTAATGAGATTACCATAAAGCATTCCAATAGCATTTCAAGCTCAAGATCTAAGGGGGTGTTTGGGACAGCTCCAGCTCCACCAAAATCTGTGGAGTTGGTGGAGCAGGGTGTTTCTAGCTCCAGAAATTTGTGGAGCTGGAGCTGTGGGTACATTAAGAATGTTTAGGTAGATCATCTTGTTTACATTTTAGACTAAAAATATAAACTTAATTCACTTTATTTTAATCTATAAGTTTCAGCTCTGAGCTGGAGCTGAGATCTGGAGCTCTCCCAAACAGGGCCTAAATCATTCTTCTCCATCTATTGAGTAAAATAGATTCAGAAGCTACAGCACTAGTATAGAATCGATTCTCTAGTTATTCAATATAATTGCCAGACATTACACCGTTGGTCACTGAAGCACTTTCACAATTTCCTCCGCTCCAAATTGTCTCTCCTTTAGATATTCTACATGTACGCTGCTGTTAAGAGACTCCCTCCTGTCAAACAAAAAAGGAACGGAAGAGAAAACAGTGCAAGGGAGTGCTCTGGAAAGGAACTGTAGGTTAAAATAGTCCCTGTACTGAACTCAGAGAAGGTTATGGGTCTTACTGTCCAAATTAAGACTTTTGATTCTCTTCTTAATAACAGCATAAAGTTCTTCCCGTGAAACATCTCACTTCCCAACGATAATCCCATCAAGCAACAGTTTGTTCCAGTCATTTTCAGGAGCTACATTGCACAACCTCAGTAGTCAATATAATGTATATCAAAGGTTGTAATTAGTAGATGCAAAGGAAAACAATCTCTCTGGGCAATAATACAGACATTTTTGTGCTATTCTTTGGCTCTCATATACGCCGGGTAATACCTGTTTTCTACGAAAATGTATCCCTTGCATTGTTCAAGAGGGCCTCCATTCTCTACCCAGAGTACCAAACCTATCCAAAAAAAAAATGATTCATACACCATTGCTGGGATTGCCCACCTAAAATTTGTCTAAATAGACAGAGCCAAACAGGTATGGACATGAAAACAGGAAATAAACAAAAGACAGTCAGATAAATGGTGCCTTGTTTGGAAACATGACAGAGTATTTCTAATGGTTCTTTCAAAATAATAACACAAGTCCAATGATTAAGTTATAAGCAATGCTTCGATGCTTTCCCTCCCAATACAACTTGCACAAATCTTGAAGTAAACGAAGGGTAAGTAATCACTGTCTACCATTTATTCATACTTTAATATTTGTGCAACTGTAAAAAAGAAAAGCATGGAAGCACTCTCTTAAGTTATCTCTGCAATAATTTCAAATCAAAAAAAAAAAATCCAATTGTCCCCCCAAATGATCAACTGTCACACCTATAAGAATTATTATCAACAAAGCGAAATGAACCTCAGGACAAAATCTCAAAAATAATGAGGGAAACGAACATTTTTACATGTTATACTAACAATAACTTGTACAAGTTGAGTTCCATAACCAAATGAATATCTGATAGGAAATAAATAATTTTGGTATCAACCAAAGACAACAAGCATTTCTACAATGAGACATAGTATAAAAGAGAGGTACAATTAGAACCAAAACAAATCAAAAATCATTTAGACAGTTCTTCAAGAGAAGATATGTCATGTCTCACAGGGCTTAAATGATTTAAAAAATTAAATGATTCAATAGCATTGCTTGATTTAGTGTCGAACTTAATGCATGTAAAACGAACAAAGCAAAACAGTAAACTAGAGAAAACAGGTATTAGCTTTGAAAGCTCTAGTCACAGATCCTTCCGTAATGAAGCTATCATCTTGAAAAGTACAAACGATAGTGGATCCAACTTGATTTGACCCATTTTGTGTTCTTCAACCAAATGGAATATCAATTGCCAAGCCTATCTAAAGCAAGACTTAAATAAACACTTGTAAATTATTCATTGCTTCTCTGCAATTCAGATGTGATATTGCTCAGAAGGTTGTGAGAGATGACCAAAATGCTATGCAATCTCCACTTCGTATACAAAGGAAAGATCTCACATCAATTAAATGTCCTGAAATTCTAGTTAGAAGTGATTAGCTGCAAACACATTCAATCAACCCTGGATTCCACAAAAGGGTAATATTTTTCAGGGAGAAACTTCAGATGTTGTTGATATTCCCCCTTTGAAACAAGTGAAATAAGCAAGCCAGACGTGGAAGCTTCCAGGGAGAAGTTCTTCTCATCAATTTTCAAGAGGTAAACCCCAGCCCTGGGTATCTCCCCTTTGTGAAGTAACGTTCTGACAATAGCATTCAGCATACGAGAGTTGGCAGTGCAGCCATTCTTCTCCATAGATAGAAATAGATCATCGGACTCCTGTAGCAACCCTTCTTCTATAAGATTTTGTATCATTAAGCTGTAGGTTATAACATTGGGCACTAATCCTTTGGCCAAGATACCAGCAAACAAATCCTTGGCTTCATCCTTTCTGCCAACTTTAAGCAATGCACCAATCATAATGTTAAAAGTCCAGATCTCAAGCTGAAAATCCGTCAAACATAGATTCTGAAACATTCGGAGTGCATCATCATTGCAATTATTTTTGCACAGTCCTAATAGGATTGTGTTGTACGTGCCTATGCCAAGTCTCATTCCAGTGTTGATCATCCTGTGATAGAGTTCCTTTGCAGCAGCAGTCCTTCCAGCCTGAAATAACCCATGCAGCAAAACGCTATATGTAATAACATTAGGCTCAACTCCTTTGCTCTGCGTTTCTCTGAATAGAGTTAATGCGTCCTCTATTGTACCATTTTTACAGTAGCCATCAAGCAAAGTGTTATATGTAACAACATCAGGCTTCAAGCCAATTGAGACCATAATAGAAAGTAACTTCATCGCTTCATCCATCTTACCAGCTAAGCAATATCCATCTATTAGTGTATTATATGAAAAGGCATCAGGCTTCGCACCTATCTGTACCATCAAGTCAAAGAGATTTTGGGATTCTATAACCCTTCCTTCTTTGCATAGGTTGCCCATTATTGTATTGAAGAACACAGTATCAGGACTGATGCCTCCATTCATCATTCCAAAAAATAATTCCTCAGCCTTCTCCCATTTGCCACAGGTACACAGACCATGAATAAGGGTCGAGTAAATAACGATGTTGGGAGTCAATCCTTCCCCAATCATCTGATTCATTTGGGACATAGCATCATCCACTCTGCCTATCCTGCAAAGTGCATCTATTACCGTTCCATAGCTGACTATATTAGGGTTCAATCCTTGCTGCCGCATTTTGTTAAACAGAAGCATTGATTCATTAACCATTTCATGTTTAGCATATGCATGTATCAATATGTTGAATATATGATGATCGAGTGCAATACCATTCCTCACCATCAAATCAAGGAGATGATGCATATCAACAAGAGCTCCTTTGGTGGCATATGCGTGAAGCAGAATGCCGTACGTGGAAACATCTGGTATTTGGCCCCTCTTGTGCATGGAATCAAAAATCTTTCTAGCTTCTGCGCATCTTCCATTCTTGCAAAGATGGCCCATCAGCGAGTTATAAGTAACAACATCTGGTGCAGGACCATCTCTGCACATTTTCCTCAAAATTCTAACCGCCTCTTTCCACTGTCCTGAAGAGCAATATCCATGGATCAGAGTATTATATGTGCTATTATCTGGCATAACATCATTATCGAACATCTGTTGAAGGACCCCCTCGGCCCTGTCCATTGCTTGAGCTTTGCACAGTCCAGAAATGATCGAGTTGTAAGTCACAACATCAGGTGAAATATCACGATCCAGCATTTCACGAAATAGGCTGTAAGCTTTCTCCACACGATCCTCTTTAAAGAAGCCATCAATGACGGTGCTATACGACACCACATCAGGTGCGCAGCTGCCTCCGTCATCAGCCATCAAGAGGAGCAGCTCTAGTGCCTCTTGGCTCTTCCCCTCATTGCAGAGCCCCTTGAGAAGAATGCTATAGGAGACGACATCGGGCCTGCAGCCGTGCTCGGGCATTCGCCGGAGCGCTATGTTAATTGCGTCGCTCGTCCTCTTCTGGGCACAGAGTCCTTTGAGCAGTTGATGGAAGTCGATAGCGTTCACCTTCCATCCCGTCTTAATGACGTGGTTGAAGGCGGCGAAACCGAGGTCCAAGCGGCCCGCGCGGCAGCAGCAGTCGAGGAGGATGCCGTAGGTGCGTATATCGGGAGCCACCTTCCTGGAGCCGGCTCGCGCGATGCGGTTGAAGAGGGAGACGGCGAGCACGAGGCCATCGCGTGCGACGACGGTGAGGAGGCAGTTGACGGCGCGAATCGAGGCGGGCCCTGCTGGCTGGAGCAATTCGTCGAACAGGCGGAGTGCGTCATGGGCGCCAATGTCTCCGGCGCGGAATCGGTCTTGGATAATACGCTCCAACTCCAAGCGGTGGTGCGTCACGCGACGGGACATAACCAGAGTAGGAAGTGGAGGAAAAAAGGAGACGGCACACGGCGACAGCGCCTTTGTGGGAGAATGGGGGTGGGTGGTCGGACTGGGAGGAGAAAGCGCGCGAGGTGGGATATTTTGGGTGGCTACGGTGCCGTAATAATGCAACTTTCTTGATAGCATCTTATAAAGTAGATGATTTATTTTCCTCTATGATAGTTTCAAGATTTATGTAATTTATATTAAAAGAAAAAATAGATAAGTATTTCTCAACTTACATAATTATTGGCACTAAAAAAGAGCCAATCGGCTTCAACACATGTGAACGTAGAGTTCAAAGAAGATTTGAAGCGTGACAGCCGATTTGATCCTATAATCGGCAAAATAGATCAAAATAGCTATTACCGATTTGATCAGGTTAAACCAAAATAGATCGAAATAAATATTACAGCCGATTAAACTCCTTAATCGGCAAGATAAATTTAAACAGCTACTACAGTCGATTAGATGATAGGTATAGATTTGTTTTCTCCAAAAAAGACAAAGCGCAACAAGATTTTTATGAAAAAAAACCTGTTGGCGTAAATTGAAGATGATCAAAATCAGTGAAACGCCACTTTATTGATAAAAAAACGAATTTTAGAGAAAAGAGGTTAAATCTAAGAATCATTTTTAGTCGACAGAAAGTAAATAAAAGTACATACAATGTTCATTGATTGATTGTTAGATATCCTCTTCGTCTTACCTTGTGGTCCTTGTTATAGCGCATAGGTCGATCGTATTTTTCTGTCTCCTTAATCCATAACTCATTTTCAAAACATAGTTTTGACCACTAATTTTTATTATAATATGTTTATACAACCCAATAGAATTATACTATCATGAAAGTATTTTTCGAGACAAAGATACATATATGATTTTCATGTATCCAATTTAAAAATATATTTACAATAAAAGTTTTAAAAGTTTAACTATATTTATATCCAAAACAACAATTATTTACTACCGGAGGGAGTACTATGACTTTGTACTGGCTCGATGCCGACCATATGATGCGAATCCTAGGGGTGGGCATTTTTAAACCGAAAACAAAAAACCGAACCGATCCAAACCAAATTAACTGAAAAATTCAATTTTTTCGATTTTCGATTCAGTTTATGTTTCGACTCTATTCAGTTTTTGGTAATCGGTTCGGTTTTTAAATCTTGAAAACCGAACAAATTGAGAAGCCGAACTATCTATTTGGTCAATCATCCATTCGGTTCCCTATTTTCCCTAGCCGCACTGTCGTCCGTCTCCAGTCCCCACGTGAGCCCACAGAACCCTCGCCTCCCTCCCTCACCCCGTGTGCGCGGCTCGACGACTCCCGCCAACCGCGGTTCAGCGTCCCAACCCCTCCCCCCTCCCTCCCTTGTCTCCCTCTCGCTCGTCTTGAAGGTCTGCTCGGAGCTCAAGGCCCACCTCGGCATCGGCAACTGCGTCCTCGCCGAGTTCGTCATCGACCTCGGCCGTGCGTCTGCCTTCGTCGCTGACTTCGCTGCCAAGCTCGAGGCCAACGGTGCTGAGTTGCTGAACTACTGGGAGATGCGAGGACAAGGAAGAGGGGCAAGGGATCTGGGTGGTGGACGCCAGGTGCTTCGTCTACTTTAACGGTGCACGCGGCCGGGAGAGGCTCGTCCACATCTCCCAGATGCCCGGCTGCGGTCCGGCGTCCCGCCCCCTCCCACCTCCCTCCCTCATCTCCCTCTCGCTCATCTTGAAGGTGTGCTTGGAGCTCAAGGCCCACCTCGACATCGTTGACCGCATCCTCACCGAGTTCATCGTCGACCTCGACCGTGCGTCCGCCTCTGTTGCCGACTTCGCCACCAAGTTCGAGGCCAACGGCGCCGAGTTGCCAGACTATCGGGAGATACGGGGACAAGGAAGAGGGGCTGGGGATCAGGAGGTGGACGTCGGGTGCTTCATCCGCCTTGACGGCGAGCGCGGCCGTGAGGGGCTCATCCATGTCTCCCAGATTGCCGATCGCGAGGGGCTCGTCCATCCCCAAGATCTAAATCAGCCAACACCCATGGGCAGAGGCACAGAGCCTTCCAAATTCGGTTAAACCGAAAACCGAATTAATCAAATTGATTAGGTTCGGTTAATTCGGTTCGGTTTTTAGATGAGTTTGTTTTCGGTTCGATTAGCAAAATCCAAAAACCGAAAAAAACCAAATTAACCAATTGCCCACCCCTAGCTAATCTGTCGGTCGACAAGCGCGGAAATGTGGGGAGGCCCCAGAGCTCACCAATTCCTTCCACTTTTAGGGAAGGAATACTTACAAACCGTGCTTATACGAATAACAGATCAACGGTGCAAAGGTGCCTAAAAGAACACTGAAGACAAGAGACGACTGACCTCAAGAAATAGATGAACACTTCAGAATTATTAAAACTTAATACTCGACTGTTTAAACACCGGAGATAACATAATGGTACGCAGTGCTACAAGCTTACAAAGTAGTATAATGCATCGAAGGCATCAGTTAACACATTGACTAATTCCTGTTTATTTAGTCCAAATAGCGTATAGTACAACTTGAAAATGGGCTCTTGCCACAGTAATGTACAACGGCTGATGGAGTAGAGAAATTTCAATACATCTCAGACAGATTCAGCGGCTGCCATGGTGCTAATTCATGATACAGTTGTCCAACTCAGCAGGAGGGCGCTGTAAGCCAAGGATAAAAAAAAAATTGGAATTAGAATGTTGGGACAGATTGGGATTTTATGTAGATATACAGAGGCAGAAAATTGTTCCCCTGGTCTCAGCTTTGGGTTTTCTCCACCTTTGCCTAAATCTTCTGCTCAATGACCACCTTCTCGATGTTGGGTCTGAACATCCTGTTGAGGGCGTGCATGTTCTCGAGCATTTCGTCGAGGGTGCGGCTATGCTCAAGATTTCTGGTCGGCGCCCATTGGTACAGCATGGTTCTAAAGGCGATCTCAACTCTGTTTGGTGGAGTTTGGTGGACATTGGAAATTCTAGCGTGAATACGCATCGGAGACATATATGATCTATAAAAACAGCTGAAGGTCCCTACCTAGCACGCCACCTGTCGAAGGTTAGAAATCGACATTAAACTTATAACTTTGAGTACCTTCAAGATCAGCAGAATCAAACACGAAATAGGAGGGCACATGATCACTACAGGAATCTGAGTTATTTTCGTCGGCCAAAAGCCGACGAAACTATGGGAAAAGCCGACGAAAATAGCTATTTTCGGGTTTTCGGTATTTTCGTCGCTTTTGGCCGACGGAACAAAAAACGATGAAAATACTGATTAATTTTGTTTGCCTCCGAGCGAAAATAAAATTATTTTCGACGGCTTACGTGGCCGTCGAAATTACTAGTCGATGCACCGGATCTGCACCCGGCGCTGACGTGGCATATGTATTTTCGTCGGCCATGTCCGACGAAAATAATATTTTAAATTTTAAAAAAATACAAAAATACTATTTTCGATATTTTAAATTAAAAAAATATGAAAATGCTATTTTCGTCGGCCTAGGCCGACGAAAATAGTATTTTAAATTTAAAAAAAATATGAAAATGCTATTTTCGGTATTTTAAATTTAAAAAAATATGAAAATGCTATTTTAAATTACCTCTACGACGAAAATAGTATTTTAAATTTTAAAAAATATATGAAAATGCTATTTTCGTGCTACTAACGACGAAAATAATATTTTAAATTAAAAATATTTAAAATGCTATTTTAAGTACTCTACTTAATTTAAAATAATATTTTAAATTTAAAAAAAAATACAAAAATGCTATTTTCGGTATTTTAAATTAATTGAACTATTTGTAATAAAATAGAACCAAATTATGAGGGTGTAAAAAAATTGAATTCGCTAAGTTAACTTGCCAACATCATATACGCCCAGAACCAATTTTTTGTGAATTCTTTGAATCAAAATTGGAAAAAAAATTAAGGTACCATCCAAGAAAAGTAATTAACTATTTGAAACTTGATTCTACTTTATAAAATCAAAATATGAAGACAAGGCACATTTTAGTGAACTACCGGAAAATATATTAAACTTGTCAAGAGAAGAGGATACAATACAATGATAAGCCCAATCACAAGAGAAACAAATTTAAAATCCTTATACAGTACAGCAAGAACCATTGGTTTCCTACAAAGCAGACTGCTCTTTTCATAACCAAAGAAAGTCAAGCAGAAGTTCTATGATCAGATACTTCAAATTGTACTCATAAGACCTACACCCATGCTCCACTAAGTAAGGATCATGATAGCAGAGTTGAGAAAAGGAAGATATGTGGGTGACTGAAATAAAAAGAATGATGTTCTTACAAGTTCCAACAGAAAATAGAAATTTTAAGTTTCAACGAGTACAAACTTTGAGTGAATCCATACCAAGAGAATAGCACCGGTTTTGAACGATCCTAGTGATAGCATCTCGATTCCCTACAAGATAAAAGGTATTAAGGTTCGTCCAATTAAAAATGGAGAGGAAATAACTCATATTTATGAAGGTTTCAACCCGTAATTATTTTAGTAATGCATATTAACCGTGAATCGACAAGTAGCAAGAAGGAAAAACACGAATACGTAAAGCAATTCCCAAGACATTGTTTGCTATCCAATGCTTCTTCGCAAAGAACAACTTGAGATTTGGTAAACTCCACCGAGAGTCTTTGAAATAAGAAATTAAGGAACTTAAAACATCACAAAGACTCAAGCTTGTAAGTAGGCGACTAGCATGATAAAACTCCAATATCATCGAGAGGGGATCCTTTTTGTCTTTTGAATAAGGTAAGACAAATAAGAAGTTAATAACATATCATTACACCCAAGCGGCAAAAGTATTGTAAATCTTCCAAAATGTATCTAGTTCACAAATAAAAATGAGATATCCCATATCCATATGAAATGTTGTCACCAAAATGTACATTTTCATGTCGGTTAAATGTTTAGAAACAATAGGATACTCTTTAACTTCACTTGTTGACATTTCTTGTGCAAATTTGAACTTTTTTTTGGTTATGTATCAATATCATGTTCTCCTAATATAGTAAAGACAATTTCTCGGTTCCTCCAAAATGAATTGGTCTACAAAAACATCATGTCTTGAAAAAAATCAAGTCTATTAGTTATGACACACAATAAGTCAGGATATGAAATTATAAACACTTCATCAGCACATTACTGTTCCAATGTATGGCAAATTGGCAATACTAAAGATGCAACCAAATAATGCCCTATGATAGTAGACTAGTGGTAGAAATATAGCTGTATTAATTTGACATGAGATACAGAATTGAATCAAACAGAGAGCTACAAGCGCCAAGATGATTCTAAAAGAATCCTTTGTCGAAACAGGCGAGAAGGTCTCATTATAATCTATTCCTTCTCTCTGAGTGAAGCCTTTTGCCACAAGCCTTGCTTTGAATCTTTTAAGATTCCCTCTGGAGTCACGCTTAGTTTTGTAGACCCACTTACAGCCTACTGTTTTGGCTCCTTTAGGAATTTCTTCCAAGTCCCATATCTTATTTGCGCTTATGGACTTCATTTCATCTTCCATGGCTGCGAGCCACTTAGATGAATGGGGCCTTCTCATGGCTTCCTCAAAAGAGGTGGGATCACCCTCTATCTCTAACTCTTCACTTACATAGACTTCATAATCAGCAGAAATAGCCGATCTCTCCCTCGTTGCCAGACCTCCTAAGAGGTTCTTGAGCAGCACGTTACTCACTATAGAAGGTCATGTGGCTCTTCAGTGCAGTTGTAATGGGATCTAGGGCTCCATAACAACAGAGCCTCGTGCACGTTAATAGCTGCACTAGGAGAACTAACAGCAGGTGTTGCAACAACTGGAGGTGCAACAACAGCAGGTATCGAGAAAATGGGCTCTTGAATCATCGAAGTTGGGGCAAAGACTCGCTTCTCCTCAAGGCTTATTTCTCGGGGTACCATGCTCCCCCTGATCATTTCTTCTTCTAAGAACACAGCGTGTCTTGTTTCTACAAACTTAGTCTGTCTGTCAGGACAGTAGAAACGGTACCCTTTTGATCTTTCAGGATATCCAATGAAATGGCAACTGACTGTCTTAGCGTCTAACTTTCCAATATTTGGATTGAATACTTTAGCCTCAGCTGGACAGCCCCACACATGTAAATAATTTAGACTGGGCTTCCTTCCAGTCCATAACTCTTATGGTGTTTTAGACACCGACTTACTGGGGACCCGATTAAGAATATGGGCAGCGGTTTTTAATGCCTCCATCCATAGACTAATCGGTAAGGTGGAGTAGCTTATCATACTTCGTACCATATCCATTAATGTGCGATTACGCCTTTCAGCTACTCTATTTTGCTGAGGTTCGCCCGAACATAGAATACTGGGCTACTATGCCATTTTCCTATAGATACCTTGCAAAAGGTCCAGGAACTTGGCCATAAGGGGTATGTCTACCGTAGTACTCCCCTTCACGGTCTGATCTTACTATTTTAATCTTTAGATCATGCTGATTTTCAACTTCAGCCTTAAATATTTTAAATTTATCTAATGCTTCTGATCGTTCTTTAATTGGATAGATATAGCCATAACGCGAAAAATCATCAGTGAATGTTATGAATGAATCAAAACCATCCACTGACTTCACAGGAAAAGGACCACAGATGTCTGTGTGAACAATTTCTAAAATTCCTGTGCTTCGTTTGGCATCCTTCTTAATTTGCTTAACATATTTGCCTTTAATGCAATCAACGCAATGTTCCGAATCTGAGAATTCTAACGGGTGGAGAATTTCTTCTTTGATTAATCTCTCAATCCTCCCCCTCGAAATATGGCCTAAACGACAGTGCCATAATTTTGAAGACGTCTCAGTCTCACTTCTCTTACGCTTCTTACATTCATTCAACGATGAAGAGGCATTCACAACATTCACATCATTACTTTGGGAAACTAAATAAAGCTTGTCTTGCATTAAGGCAAGACCAATATTGATATTATTGAATTGAATCAAACATTTCTTATTCCCAAAATGACATGTATAGCCATCATCATCTAAACAGGATATTGAAATCAAATTCCTCCTCATGGAGGGTACAACTAAAACATTATGCAAATGAAGAATGAAGCCATTATTTAATTTTAAGGGGAGATCTCCGATGGCTTCAACTTCTTCCTCGATGCCATTGGCGACTCTAATGCTTCTTTCTCCTCTTTTCAGGATCCTCTTCGTATGGAATCCCTGCAAAAAATTTGCAACATGAACAGTTGCACCTGAGTCAATCCACCATGTATGAGTGGAAAAATCTAAGTACAGGGATTCATCTATGATTGTAATTTGATACTTACCATTCTTGTTCAGCCATTTAAGGAACTGAACGCAGTCCTTCATGTAGTGTCCTTTCTGATTGCAATGTCTACATGTATCCTTGTCCACCTCTGCTGGACCGTTGCCTTTGCCTTCATAAGGCTTCTGGCCTAAGGTAAATCTCTTATTCTGAGGTTTACCTTTGTTCTTAAAGGAAGGCTTAGACTTGCTCTGAAAATTTCCCTTTTTCTTTTCTGATTGCTTAAAATGATTGATAGAATCAATCCTTTGAGCTCTAAGCCTCTCTTGTTCTTGAGCACACATAGCCATCAATTTTTCTATACTCCATTTTTCATTTATGGAGTTGTAATTTACTGCAAAAGTCTCATATTCCTTGGGTAAGGAATTAATGATAAATTGCACCAAATATCCTTCTGAAATTTCCATTTCCATGGTCTTCAGCTTAGTGGCTATGTTGCTCATCTTCAGAATGTGCTCTCTAATGTTACTTTGCCCATCAAACTTCTCATTTGCAAGTCTTTGCATAAGAGAGTTTGCATACATCTTAGTAGAGCCAGTGAACTGACTCTGAACTTTGCTAAGGTATTCCTTAGCATCAGCACATTCTGGGATGGCACCTCTTATTCCTTCCACAATGGAGTTTTTAATCACCATCATGCACTTACGGTTAGAATTTTCCCACTTCACACGCTCAAGGTCGTATGCCATTCTTATGTTTGCATTATTCTCAGCACCCGGTTGACCATCAGGGATCGGCTGAGACTCAGTGGGACGATCATGCATAATTGCATAATCGATGTCTGAGAGAGCGAGTGCCATCTCAATCTTCTCCCTCCAAGAGGGATAATTCCCCCCATTCAGGGGCTCAATAGCAGAGATCAAACTTAGAACATTTGAAGTGTTCGCAGCTTCATAAGAAAAAACAATTTAATCAGAATACTGAAATAAAATGCATGAATTAATTTAACGTTGGTTCAATTAAAACATGCTCTTAATAAGAAAAAATTGTTCTATTTCTAAATCACTGTTGGGCAGAATTAGAATAGAACAAAACTTAAACTTAATTGTTGTGGCAAATTTTATCATCAACGTTGGTCAGAAGATAAAATTCCCACACTGAGAATAAACTTAATATAATTATTATGGCAAATTTTATCGTCAACGTTGGTCAGAAGATAAAATTCCCATTCTAAAGCAAACTTAACATAATTTTTCTAATTAAATTTTCACGTTGGATCCAATTTAATCAGAAAATTAGCAGCGGAAACTTGTTATAACTCAGTGCTTAAACTAATCTTCACAGCAAAAAATAAACAAAAAACTTTTGCTGTTCATGTTCACTATTGACGGCCAAAAATTGGGTCTTCTTTGCGCCTCTGGTCACCAGGCCAAGTAAACTTGGGCTTGGGCCAGCACATCGCCCTCCCACATGGGCCGAAATCAGCCTAGACAAGCCGCGTTCACACAGCGCCGTCGGATTGCATCGGACGGCTGAGAGGAAACACGCGGCAGAAAAAAAAGGCGAAAAAATCGGACCCTCTTCAAAACCCTAATGCATTTGCTCTTCTAACGCCCGAAAAAATCGGAGCTGGCTTCACCAGCGACGGCGGCTGCCTCCGCCGGGACAGCGGCGCGCATCGTGACGGCGCGGCGGGCTGAGGCGGAGTGCACACGGCATGGCGGAAGACGCGCGCGCGGAGGCTGCACACGACGCGAGCGGAGGCGGCTACAACAAGCATGGCGCTGGTGGAGGAAGCTTCGCCGACGGCACGGCGACGATCTTCCTCGTCATGACGACGCAAGCACGGAGGCCGTAGGGCTTCTCCCTTCTTTTCTTTGATGCGGCTCTACGGGATTTGGGGAAAATCGGGCTAGGGTTTAAAGGATTTTGGGAAAATCCCGATCTAGGGTTCTTATCTGAGAGTAAAAAAAATTCTTCCTCTCCTTCTACTTGCTGTGCACGAGCTAAACCCGAAGGAATACTTCATCTAGGGTTAGGGTTAGGCACTATTAATCACTGCTCTGATACCATTGTAGAAGTTCTTAAGGATCTTAGTGCCTAATCATGAACACCTAGATGCGGTAGCATTAGGGGAATACCTTCGGGGTTTGAAGTCGATGAAGATCCTATCGCGGTCGCACGGAGAAGAAGTAGGGGCGATGAAGAAGAAGAAGGCGACTCCCGTCTTTCTCTCGTGCGCTTCCTTCCCGGTGATTAGCGGCAGTGAGGACGAGATTGTGGCAGCGGCCTTCCTGTTGCTCCGTGCGCGAGTAGATCGGGTGTTCTAGGGTTTGTTGGGAAGTGTGTGCACCGAGGAACGTTGGTTCTTGGGCCGGTCTCACCCCCTTCTATTTATAGCGCACGTGCAACAGGGGGCCACAACCATATTGGTTGGTTGCACCCCCGATCAGGGCGCGAGATCAACCTAACATACAGTTGTCCAACTCAGCGAGGAGCACACAATAAGCCAAGGATCAAAAAAATTGGAATTAGAATGTTGGGACAGATTGGGATTTTATGTAGATATACAGAGGCAAAAAATTGTTCTCCTGGTCTCAGCTTTGGGTTTTCTCCACCTTTGCCTTGATCTTCTGCTCAATGATCGCCTTCTCGGTATCGAGGCAACGAACCATACAGATACGCACAAATAAATGCTCCACCAATCTGCAATGCACATGGCACTAAAACCAGTTACAACTACAACTAGCCCCCCAAAAAAGAGTTTCCATTTGCTATCTTCCCATAATTCACTGCAGAAAGAAAACTAATCGATGATTTCGTAGGGATAGATTTACTCATCTCCAAGACTAATCCTTCTGTAGCGCCAAAAACCAATCCCTCTCTAGCGCCACAAGACCTGGCTCCTATCTCACAGACTGATCGCTCTCCTCTCAAAATTATTAGCCAGATATGAGATGACCAGATACTCAGACAGTTTGTGAGCACAACTCGTTGGTAACAATATCCTGCAAAAATCCTACCTGTGCTCACATCAATGATCAATCAACGCAAAACTGGAAGAGAACAGTACAAGGTTCCCACCTTTTCCTTCTCTACTCCAATTACCCACCTATCGACCTGAACCACACCAAAACTAACACCAGCTCCCACTATATCCGGCGGCGACCCTCGGGCCGGCGGCGGTGGCCGACCCCCGCGGCTTAGTGTTTGCGGAGAATGCAGCCGCGGCGGCCGTCGCTGACATCGTGCTCGCCATCATCAGATCAAGAAAGCAGCAACCACAACCTCCTCTCCACAAACCGGTTTAATGATGTAGGGTTTGTGACTTGCGAATCAAACTTGTGTTCCTCAGCCTATACGGATTTGGCTGGTACATTTTGGTATTAGTTTATACTGGCGTTCCGTTTCAGGTTAATATAATAATATGTATTTATAAGTGTATATATATTTAATTATATAGTTTCAGGTTTAGTGTAATAATATATATTTATAAATATACATATATTTAATTATATTTACAAAAAATCTACTTATAATGTTACTTCAAATTCATAATAATAATATCAAATATAATATATTTCCCATTCTTGAATACATGTCATTTTAGTTTTCAAATTTTGTTCCTAAATACATATCTTTCTACAATTTTGAGACAACATTTAACTTTTTTTTCTTTGCTTACCACTACTATTTATTTTTTCAATAGTATTTATTATTGTGAAATAGAGTAACACACCATCAAAGAGCAATAATAAGTAGCTAATGAAAGATGATGATTTGATTATTTCTACATATGTCTTGGTTTAAGTGTAAAATACTAAAACATCATCTATTCAAGAATGGAGAGAGTATAGTTTAATAGACCATATTATCAATTCTACCGGCATAACTAGTATTGACCGGTACTAAGGCCGGTATGGTACATAGAGCTACTTTGTACCGGTTTAGGTGTTAAAATGGTACATAGCGTCCATATCGATTGGTACGTATGGATATTGATAACTATGTAGCAAATTGCAAGGCTAGTTCAAAGTAAGCTTTGGAAAATTTTCACCAAGAAGTTGCCTTGATGAGAATTTTCAAACATTTCGGTTTTGCTCTAAACACCTTGACTTACGTAGCCTCGAATTCTTGTATAACAATAAGCACTCACTTGGAAAGCAAGAAATTCACGTGAAACGATTCATTTCTTACAGGAATTGAGAACGCATAGAGATCTTAATTGGTGAGTTCAAAATTTGAACACTTCCGTATTGTTGTAAAGGAAAAAAAACCACAAGTCCATTGGTAATTAGCGAATTTTCACTGTTGTAGTCTAAAAAAAATTAGAATTAGCTCATGTCAAATTTGCAAACGCCATGAATGAGAAGCGCGACATTTGAGTTTGCAGCGGACAGGGAGTGCTACAATGCCACAATGCAACACGTGGCATTGCAGTGGTTCCCCAACTCAGTGAAATGCAAAAAAAATTGCAATGCAGTGGTACTGTAGCACGATGTGTTTTTAATGCACTGGGTGGAGGCTAGTTCTAAAAAAATACATTATAATTTTATTAGATTTTATAAATACATTATAATAGAAAAAATCGCACGGCAGCTGGTCTTGAAAAAAATAATTCTACAGGTAGTTCTGAAAAAATCGCACGGCGGCTAGTTTTGCGGGCCCAATTATCGTCAATAATTCTGTTGGTCTAATTACCGTCAATAATTCTATAGACTGTCAATAATATTTTTTCATCGGCAATATTTTTTATTAGATTTATTTATTAAGTTTTATAAATACATTTTAATAAAATACATTATAATTTTATTATGTTTTATAAATACATTATAATAGAAAAAATCACAATTATTGAACCTAATAAAAAATATTACCCACAAAAAAATATTATTGACGGCCCGCAGAATTATTGACGGTAATTAAGCCTGCAAAATATGGATCCTCAAATATATTGTGTTATATTCTGCCCCCGTAGAATATGAGTCCTCAAAATATGTGTGGTAGAACATACGATTTTTGGAACTAACTATCGTACAATTTTTTTCAAAACTACCCGCAGAATTATTTTTTTCAGAACTAGCCATCGTGCAATTTTTTTATTATAATGCATTTATAAACCTAATAAAATTATAATGTGTTTTTTTCCGCAATTAGCCTTCACTAAGCCCATTAAAACCATACTATAGTACCATGGCAATGCAGCGCTATAGTTCCGCTACGTTGCATTTTTTTTTGCATTTCATTGAGTGGGACCGTTGCAATGCCACATGTCACGTCGTGGCATTGCAGCACTCCCCGTCCACTGCAAACCCAAATGACGCACTCTCTGTGCGCGGCGTTTGCAGGTCCTAAGACCAAATTTACAAAAAAAAAGTCTGACAAGGACTAATTCTAAAGTTGTTTTTAAGAGGCTACAACGATGAAAAGTTCTAATTAGCTTCCCTTTGCATCTGTATAAGGTGGTGCCGTGGTGGTCCGTCAAAGTGGAACAAAATATCTACCATAGGCTCCTCCAGACAAAAGAGTACTTCTCTACAATTTCGAGAAATCGAGGGCTCTAAAACAAGACGAAAGAGGACTTCTCTACAATTTCGAGAAATCGAGGGCTCTAAAACAAGCTAGCGCCTCAAAACTTTCCAATGTTGGGTTTGGGCGCACCAGCGAGGAGATCAGAGGGTATGGTGAGCAAGGAATTTTGCCATTGGTCAAAATCCGAAATTTCAGCAAAATTTCGGTATTTTGAATGAAATCCGTTCAAAATTCAAATTCAGTTTTGTTGTTACCGAAATTTTGGCCAAAAATCTGAAATTTCGGCCGAAATTTTCAAAATTTTGGCAAAATTGCACTGATAAAAAAATAGTTCAAACGATGTCGAAACATTTTGAAATTGTTTTTGAAGGTTCCTGACACATTAGAGATATTCTCATAAAATTTTTAGGTGATTATCAGGTCTGTGGAATTTTTGAAAATTCAAACATTTGTACTATCTAGATGAAACGTTGACCGGCAAGTTTGAACCGGATGAAAAATGATACAAACGATGTTAAAAAATTTTGAAATTTTTTGTGCATGATGCTGATGGATTTGCTCGAGCGCACCCATGACTTAGCCAAATTGCCAAATTCTCAGACTTCCCTTCCTTGGCCTCATTGGACGTCGCCGCCACTGTTGCTTTATTGGGCGCGGACGCAGCATGTGTGGGCACTGGATGAAGCTCGAGCACTGGGTGTAGGGCGTGGCTGTAGGTCTACGTCTGTTGTAGGGCATCGACTATGGGCACCAATTGAGGGTGCGGGCCCTAGTCCTTAGTAAAGTCCAAGTACTACGACAGGAGCTTGTCATTGGGCTATTTGGGATCCTCGTCCTTGAAATATATCTTGATGAGGAGAGCTCCACTAGCTAGCCTCTTTAACGGAGCTTGTCGACGCGCATGTGCGCATGTAGAGCTCGACGTCGATGAGTCAGCATTTCATCTTCTCTCATGAGTTAGAGAGCACAGCGGTTGACATCGGTAGGGATGTCACTGGGGAAGAGGCCCTGGTAATATCCTTGAGTTCAGCATTGCAGCGAGTACTCACTTCTTGTAATGATGAACTTGCCGACTTAGTACCCCTTAAGAGGACACGGACCTTGTCGGAGTGGATGGCATCAAACTCCTTGGTGTAATCGGTGTTGACATTAATGAGGATGTTATTTGTACCGCCAGGATGGCCCTTGAGGAGGCCTGGAATCAACAACTGTTCATCATGCCCATGAGGTACAAGATGAGCTTCTTTGACTTGATGTTCATGATTTGATGGAAATGATATTTTTGGATACCAGCCCTCTGTCAGAGAGACAATCCAAAGAAGGTAGAAGGCCGACTATATTCTTGCGGAGATGAATGTCCCCGAACATGAGGCACTTCAGGAGGCCAATATCTCTCATGGCTGGGGATGCAACAGCATTGTCAATAGTCCAACGTTGGAACACTCTCCAAGGCTTAGCCCAATTTTGGCTCGATACTACGCAAGTGCTTCATACGAGGAGCGTTTGTATGAGCCACAAGGCTTGTGGTATCCCTGCGAGGGCACCCATGATTTATCCAACTTTTGGCTTGATGGGCACGTAGGTTCCCAAGAAAGCCAAAATTGGGCTTAGCCAGCACACCAACGCCTAGGAGTTATCCAAATTCTTGATTTGATGTTGCGCGTGTGCTCCACTCGAGTGAAGGTTTTCCCACAGGGACGGATGCCAAATTGGCACATAGTTTTGCTAACTTGGCAATTGTTGTGCTCAAGTATGGCAAATGCTTGAGGTAAGGCCCGAGTTAGTGATGCATGGGTGCTCAAGGCCTGCCACCATGGTTAGGCTTTGAGTATCATGGTGTCTTCATCGGTCATCTCCTTAGTTCACACGCATATGAATTAATGAGTATGCTTGGTGTTGCACAATAGCTTCCTGTTGCAAAGTCCAAAGCCACTCACAACATGAACTCAGTGAGGACCAATATCTAAGCCCTCCGTAAGGGGCATGTTGTGGCCTTCACAAAATATGTGAGCATCAGAGCCATTTGGCCCTGTAGATAGGGGCTTTCCCAAAAAGATTAGGGGTGCACAAGTGTGGTTAGCCTTTGCCAAGCAGCGGAGCGAGGCAAGGGGTGACCCGGAGGTCGTTCGGCACGCGGCCTAGAGGCTACAAGGGGGACTAATCCTTAGCACATCCATTAACTTGGACCCTAGTCCCAAGTTGTCACTAATGCCCTGGGTTCAGCAGGACATTAGCCGCCGTGGTGGGGGCCATGGATGCCCATGCCACTTTGGACCTTTGTTTAGGGAAGACCACGGGGGTCGTGCGCCCTATGCACCGCAAGGGTGAAATCCCATACAAGATAAATGTATAAGGACTGCTATGGTGGAGGCGACGGACGCCCAAACCACCATGGACTTTTGCTAGGGGGACCTACTAACATCTTTACCAGCAAACAATGCATGTGGTCCACTAGCTAGGTCCATAGAACATTCTGCACAGAATAAATTGAAATAGCTTCAGTGAAAAAATTATACATTAGCTAGTGTCAAACACAACATGTCATGCACATAAATGGTAAATGTCATCTTTGAGAGAAAAAAGGTAAAGTGATTTTGATGACTTCAAACAGACAAAATTAATAGATAACTGTAAAATAATAGTGCAGGTTACGTTGGTGTTTAGACTCCATGGTTGCGATTTGTGAAATGGATCTAACACTAAATTAACACACACGAAAAATTTGAGTCCGAAATTGAACATGTAACCTCCCTGTACGTGAACATGTGCTCTAATCGTCCAGATGCATATGAGAGAGAGCGAAAGATGGAGACAGAGAGGACTCCCCAGAACTGTGGTTAGTATTTTGCTTTCAACGGTGCGCCACATGGTGTGAAATATATAATCAAGTGCTAATGATGCTTCAGACCGGCCTACTGCCACTCGACATTGTTGACTGAAAACTGCCCAACGCCCCCAACTATTGCTTGGCACATGTTGGTCTTGGTCCCTGGGACATCGTTAGTTGCTGGTTTTATTGTGTTTTGCAGGTGACCCTTCTCCCCTTTGAATCATGTTAATCAGAGAACTTGTAATGCAATAGTTATTGTATGTGTAGAAAATAAGAAGGGCCAATTTGAAACACGGTAATTTTTCGGTTTTTTTATGGAAATTGAACCGTTTCCTTTAAAATTCCTGACGAATTCCTGTTGAATTAATATGATCCGAATGGCCTATACTGTCCATTCATTGACCTATCTAACACTGATGATTATGAGGGCAACGGTCGGTTATGGAAGCTCAACTTCATATTGTATTTAGACTAAATCAATGTCCGTGCGTTGCTATGAAAAATAAAATTGATAACGAAACATAAAGGTCAAGTAATAAAAGAAAATTATGCTAGAAGATCAAACATCTATTTCTTCCAATTACAAAAGTTTTTATAGTTTCTTCTCCGGTATGAATTAAAACCAAATGTATTGTACGTAGCAATATATATTACCAATCTCAAAAATCAATCAATCATTTTTATCCCTTTTTGCAATTTATATTACCAGCTCGTATTCCTCTTCCTCTCGCTATGCCCGCAGCGTGCACTCTTCGGCGCCGTCGACCTCGTCTTCCTCATCGCCTCGCTCGTTCTCATCATCCATCGCCTTCGCAGGGGCGATACGGAAGATTCCCCCGAGCACGAGGCGCTGCTGCCGAAGCCACCACCATTCCGGACCACTGGCCGCTACGCGGTCACGCTCAGGGCGTCCGCTGTCTTTGCCGCGACGTCCGCCGTCCTCATCGCACTCGTGTTCTTCCTTCTGCCAAGCACGCCATGGCGCGCTGTGGAGTCCGCCTTCCTCGCCGTGCACTTCGTCGCGCATGTCATGGCCACGTGGTCAGTCGCCTCGGAGAAAGGGGCCATCGCCGCTACTCGAGCTTTGCACCTCCGCATCTTCTAGATCGCCACCACCCTCGGCACCATGCTCTTCTCCGCTTCGGCGGTTGTCCGCTGCGCTGACGGTTTGCTGCTCTTCCCAGATGACCCTCTCGCCTTTGCCGACCTACTCGTCTCATGCCTCTGACGTGCCTAGCCATCACTGACTTCACTGGCCATGACGCCGGAATCCATGAAGGTGAATCAGAAAACACACCGCCGCCGGCGCCGCCACGCCGCGGCGTTGCGTCGTTCTCTCTCTCTCACGGTTTAGCTAGATCAACTGCTTATCTCCAAGGGTATGCTAATGACTCTCTCACCGCCGACGACGTCCCACCGGTGTCGCCGCAACGCGGCGTCGGCGTCGTACGCTTTGTTCACGTCCAACTGGCCGACGCTGGGGTCACGACACCCAGTGGGCATCGCGCTCTGGTTGTCCTTCGCCGCGATTATCGATCGTGGCGCTGCCTCGTGCCTCGCGGCCATGTACGTCAGTCCGTCACTTATTGATCAGTTTGTCGAGTTCATTCGCCGTGGCGGCACAATATGGGAGGGAGATCTTGAATGAATTCTCTTGATTGATTCTGTGAAAACTGTACAACATATATAGAGTTTAAAAGTAATGATTGACCGGCTATTAATTACTAGTAAAAATCAGGGATTTTGCTATAATAATCAGCCATATTTAAAGAGAGATGGCTAGCTGTAAATCAGGAAAAAATAATTAGCTATAATGACCGACCATTATTAGAGATATGACGAGGGGGGCTAGCAAAAACGGACCGTTGCCACCAACTACAAATTTATATTAGTAGAGATAAACCATGCCCATTGAATGTGTTTCTGCATACTATATTGGCATAACAGTTTCCAAACTACCAACAAAACAGAATACACCAATACTGGGTGCATTAGCTCTTACAAAATTGACAAATGCTTCCAAACAAGCAGTGCACGTACTTCTTTTCCATTATTATAAATAGTAGTTACAAACCACAATTGCACAAGCCATCTCTCTTCACTTGGATCAGTCATACATCAGTGGAAAATGAAATGAGGCCACCAAATTTAAATTGTAGATCACTTCCAGGAAACACCATCAAGAATAAGATCAGTGTCATAGTCATGGCCGTGGTATCACTGCAATCCCTTTGCTGTCATTTCTCATTTGTCTACTCTTCAAGCTTCATACATTTTTTTTTCTTTTTCGTTTTTTTGAAGGCAACCACACTTCATACAGCTTGCAGTCTGAGCATTCGCTCCATCCAGTCGATGATGTCCACCGCAATCTCGTTGTGCTCAGGCTCGAAGAGCAGATCGAGCAAGAATCCCTGGACCCTGGTACAGCCTCAAATCCCTGTGTCTTGATACAGCCTCAATGTAGAGTTCCTGTGAGTCAATGGGTCCATCACCCGGCCTGCAGTTCCATGGAGGACGATGAACTAGATGGTGACTTTCTTCAGGTTGTGCAGCAGGTAGGAGGAGATGCGCAGGATCTCATGGCCTGTCCGAACCCTTATCAGCCCGGTGTAGACCAATGGATCAGAGTACTTCGCTATCAGAGCAGCAGGGTCGTGAGACACGGGAATGCCTCTTTTGTTAGCTCCCTTGAATTGGAACTTGGTGATACTAGAGAGAATATCGGCGCAACAGCCTGCATTGATTCAGATAAATCTCAGTGATCTCTACTAATCGGCATGTAAACAAAATAAATATCAGTTAAATTTAAAAAAAACAAAATAAATATTAGTTAAATTTTTAAAAAATTGGACTTTGAGGATGAAATGAAAGGCAAAGCTTCTGGAGTCTGGAATAGATTCAGAAATCAGAAAAGTCAGTTCATTTACTGCAGGATAGAAAAATCTTGCTTGCTATGATAAAAAAAGGTTAAGTTTATTTACCTGGATGGTGTTCAATGCCAACCAGTAAAACCTTAAATTTGATTCAGAGTACAGATATCAGTCATACAGTGAAATTAATTTTTTATATAACCCTGTAGTTTTTTACCTGAATATTTCAAGGGAATTAAAACGTGCATACCATGATATATGGCATAATGGTTGTACATCTTGAATAAAATGGAGTTTTTACTTAAGACAAACATCACAAAAATCTTTTTCTCTGGTGCCCATTAACTTGGGCCATCATAGATTGCTTTTTCCTGTTCTTCCAAAACTCATCCTTCTTTTCCTTCCTATGTTTTAAGCCAGACATTCCTTTCATGACTCCTACTACGGCACTCTTATCCTTTATATTTTTTCTTGCACCTTTCACATCCAAGGTATCTAACAACTTTCTATATGACTTAGCATCAGGCACTTGCCCATTTTGAAGCATCTGCTTGTGGTAATAGAATGCTCTCGAAAGTCACGAACACGGGCATACGCGTATATAATTGTAGAATATGTAATGGAGTCTGGTTTTAGTTGCAGAGCAGCCATCTCTTTCAGAAGTTGGGGCAATTTGTAATATTGTCCTCCCCTTGCATAAGCATTCATCAAAATGTTGTACGTCATAACAGTAGGTGGTAAGCCAATCTTTCCAAACTCGCATATTACATCCCTCGCCTAAACATACAGTCCATGTTTAGCCAAGCCATCAAGTACCATGTGGAATGTGACTCTAGTGCCTCCAACCTTATCATTGATCATTGATTTCCATGTCTCCATTAGCTTCTCTGTGTCACCAGCTCTCCTAAATGAGTCAAGCAAAGCTGTATATGTTTCTAAAGAAGGTTTAAGTCCTTCTCTTTTCATATCTACATATGTGATGTGAGCTTTTTCTTGCTGTCCATTAACTGTATATGCACAAAGCAGTGAAGTGTACGAAGAAGATGTTACCTTAATGCCATCTGCCTTCATCCTCAGGAAAGCATCTTCAGCCTTATCACACATTTTCTTCTGCTGCCCGTAGCCACTTATGAGACAATTGTAAGACCTAGCATTTGGTCGTAGTCTGAAATCTTGCATCTCCAGAAGTAATGATTGAACAACTTCTGGCTGCAATCTTCTACTGTAAGCATCCATAAGGATATTATAGGTCACTGTTGTTGGTTTTAAGCCTTTCTCTTTCATCTCAGCAAAGAGCCCCTCAGCTTCTTCAATTTGATTGGATTTGCAGTATGCATTCATTAATGTGTTATATATGTTTGTGTTTGATGCAATTCCTCTCTTCTCCATTTCTAACTGGATGATAAGAGCTTCTTTTTTCAGCCCCTCCTCACAAAAGATCCCAATCAGAGAAGCAGAGCTTCTTTTTGGGAAGATGTCTTGTTCTTCTTCATTACCTTTGACATGATTGAGCATGTCACATGGTCAGGTTGGACATTGTTCTTTTCCATAAGCTCAAATATTTTCCAGGCATCATCATATCTGAAGCAAGTAAAAAAAAAAATGTCCATCACAATGAACAGTACATAACTTGCAAAATGCATAGAAGAAATGTGAGCTCATTAGTATTTTGGTTGTTGTTCATGTTTAGTAATGAATGCAGTTGCGTACTTCAATCTTAAGAGGGAACATTAATAGCAATTGCATCATTGCAAACCTGTGAATAAACAATGTTTGTGCTAGTACACTTGCATCTATCCACAGTTTGATATTGTTTGGATCCCACAATCTTGATAAAGTTCATCGAAATACCAATTAGAAATAGTGAATTAAATCAAATTCACCTGGATCCTCTGTTGGTAGCTAACTAAAACCATCTATTACCTAATCCAATTTTTTTGTGGAAAAATCAAGGAAATAAAATTCACTTGGATCCTCTGTTGGTTGCTGACGCAAGTAGCAACTAACATCATCCCTTGTCTAATCCATTTTTCCACATACAAGTTTCAATAGCACATACTGGATACATAGTTGTCCAATAGTTCCAAACAAGCTTTCATGTCCCACACATTCATCCAAGTGATCTACAGAGCAAGTGTGAGTAAACCTAATACTACACATTTTTGCACCAATTGTATAAACAACTAATAGTCACAATTAATTTTACACAAAACAATTGCATGAAATTAATAATGATCACTCCCTCACACTGTACAAATCAAGACAGTGATCACCTTCCACAGTAGGCAACACTGGCCATTCCCAACCTGAAGTAGCACGAGCCGCCAGCGGGGTGGAAACAACAGCTAGGGCAGGGATTTTGTGCAGACACGGTACAACGATCCCAATTCAATACAGGCATTTTTCCTTCAGAGTTGTTTCTATGCATTTCTTTTTGAAAGTTACATAAATATTAAAGCAGGAAGTAAAGTTCCATATGCTGAAACCAGTTAATAAGATTACCATAAAGCATTCCAGTAGCATTTCAACCTCAAGATCTAAATCATTCTTCTCTATCTATTGAGTAAAATGGATTCAGAAGCTACAGCACTAGCATAGAATCGATTCTCTATTTATTCAATATAACCGCCAGACATTACACCATTGGTCACTGAAGCACTTTCACAATTTCCTCTGCTCTAACTTGTCAAGAGCCTCCCTCCTGTCAAAACAAAAAAGAACGGAAGAGAAAACATTGCAAGGGACTGCCCAGGAAAGGAACTGTAGGTTAAAATAGTCCCTGTACTGAACTCAGAGAAGGTTATGGGTCTTACTGTCCGAATTAAGAGTTTCGATTCTCCTCTTAATAACAGCATAAAGTTCTTCCCGTGAAACATCTCCCTTTCCAACGATAACCCCATCAAGCAACAGTTTGTTCCAGTCATTTCCAGGAGCTACATTGCACGACCTCAATAGTCGATATAATGTATATCAAAAGTTGTAATTAGTAGATGCAAAGGAAACCAATCTCTCTGGTCAATAATATAGACATTTTTTTTAACCATCTCATACATGTACCACTTGGTACAAGCAACCAAACTGTCACCACCGCGACGGAAGAACGGAAGGACCAGTCACCGATGTTGGGGAAGAAGCAAATCAACAGCGTTGGTGGGAAGTCTATCGTTTTGGGCGACTGAGTAAGGGTCATCGAAGGGCGGAGATTAGCAGGAGTAGTAATCACCGAAGCATCCAACGGCAGAGGAGGGCGATGCAGTAATTACGAACTGTAGTAGGAAAGGGTGTTGTCGTTTTCAAGCGGCAACGGGAGTAAATGTGTCCAGGCGGTAAAAGTGAAAGAGTTGAGTTGTAATTCGGGCAAGGGAGTATAAATGGGTTGTTGCGATGAGTTGTAAACAGCTTTTCTGATATCTTGAGAAATACGAAAGCCTCCCTTCTGCCCTCATCCTCTCGTTCCCCTTTCCTGAGTTCTTCTCTGGAGATCTTCTCCAGCGTTTTGCTCTGTGTTTTCTCCCGTTGCAGGTCTGCTCACGCCCTGAAGAACCCTCAGCGGCCACAGGTGGTGACACAAACACACCCTAAGAAAATGGATCCCTTGCATTGTTCAAGAGGAACTCCATTTTCTCTACCCAGAGTACCAAACCTATCCAAAGATAAAAATGATACATACACCATTGCTGAGATTGCCCACCTAAAATTTGTCTAAATAGACAGAGCCAAACGTATGGATATAAAAACAGGAAATAAACAAAAGCACATACAGTCAGATAAATGGTGCCTTGTTTGGAAACATGATAGAGTATTTCTAATGGTTCTTTCAAAATAATAGCACAGGCCCAATGATTAAGTTATCTCTGCAAAAATTTCAAATCCAAAAAAAATCCAGTTGTCCCCCCTAATGATCGATTGTCACAGCTATAACAATTATTATCAACAAAGCGAAATGAACCTCAGGACAAAATCTCAAAAATAATGATGGAAACGAGCATTTTTACATGTTATACCAACAATAACTTGTAGAAGTTGAGTTCCATAACCAAATGAATATCTGATAGGAAATAAATAATTTTGGTATCAACCAAAGACAACAAGCATTTCTACAATGAGACATAGTATAAAAGAGAGGTACAATTAGAACCAAAACAAATCAAAAATCATTTAGACTGTTCTTCAAGAGAAGATATGTCATGTCTCACTGGGGTTAAATGATTTAAAAATTAAAATGATTCAATAGCATTGCTTGATTTAGTGTCGAACTTAATGCATGTAAAACGAACAAAGCAAAACAGTAAACTAGAGAAAAACAGGTATTAGCTTTGAAAGCTCTAGTCACAGATCCTTCCGTAACGAAGCTATCATCTTCAAAAGTACAAACAATAGTGGATCCAACTTGATTTGAGCCATTTTGTGTTCTTCAACCCAGTGGAATATCAATTGCCAAGCCTATCTAAAACGAGACATAAATAAACACTCATAAATTTTTAATAGCTTCTCTGCAATTCAGATGTCACATTGCTCAGAAGGTTGTGAGAGATGACCAAAATGCTATGCAATCTCCACTTCACATACAAAGGAAAGATCTCCCATCAATTATATGTCCAGAAATTCTAGTTAGAAGTGATTAGCAGCAAACGCATTCAATCAACCCTGGATTCCACAAAAGAGTAATATTTTTCAGGGAGAAACTTCAGATGTTGTTGATATTCCCCCTTTGAAACAAGTGAAATAAGCAAGCCAGACGTGGTAGCTTCCAGGGAGAAGTTCTTCTCATCAATTTTCAAGAGGTAAACCCCAGCCCTGGGTATCTCCCCTTTGTGAAGTAACGTTCTGACAATAGCATTCAGCATACGAGAGTCAGCAGCGCAGCCGTTCTTCTCCATAGATAGAAATAGATCATCGGACTCCTGTAGCAACCCTTCTTCTATAAGATTTTGTATCATTAAGCTGTAGGTTACAACATCGGGCACTAATCCTTTGGCCGAGATACCAGCAAACAAATCCTTGGCTTCATCCTTTCTGCCAACTTTAAGCAACGCACCAATCATAATGTTAAAAGTCCTGATCTCGAGCTGAAAATCCTTCAAACATAGATTCTGAAACATTCGGAGTGCGTCATAAATGCAATTATTTTTGCAAAGTCCTAATAGGATTGTGTTGTACGTGCCTATGCCAAGTCTCATTCCAGTGTTGATCATCCTGTGATAGAGTTCCTTTGCAGCAGCAGTCCTTCCAGCTTGAAATAACCCATGCAGCAAAACGGTGTATGTAATAACACCCGGCTTAACTCCTTTGCTCGGCATTTCTCTGAATAGAGTTAATGCATCCTCTATCCTACCATTTTTACAGTAGCCATCAAGCAAAGTGTTATATGCAACAACATTAGGCTTCAAGCCAATTGAGACCATAATAGAAAGTAACTTCATCGCTTCATCCATCTTACCATCTAAGCAATATCCATGTATTAGTGTACTATATGAAAAGGCATCAGGCTTCGCACCTATCTGTACCATCAAGTCGAAGAGATTTTGGGATTCTATAACCCTTCCTTCTTTGCATAGGTTGCCCATTATTGTATTGAAGAACACAGTGTTAGGACTGATGCCTCCATTCATCATTCCAAAAAATAATTCCTCAGCCTGCTCCCATTTGCCACAGGTACACAGACCATGAATAAGGGTCGAGTAAATAATGATGTTGGGAGTCAATCCTTCCCCGATCATCAGAATCATTTGGGACATAGCATCATCCACTCTGCCTATCTTGCAAAGTGCATCTATTACCGTTCCATAGTTGACTATATCAGGGTTCAGTCCTTGCTGCCGCATTTTGTTAAACAGAAGCATTGATTCATTAACCATTTCATGTTTAGCATATGCATGTATCAATATGTTGAATATATGATGATCCAGTGCAATACCATTCCTCACCATCAAATCAAGGAGATCATGCATATCAACAAGAGCTCCTTTGGTGGCATATGCGTGAAGCAGAATGCCGTACGTGGAAACATCTGGTATTTGGCCCCTCTTGTGCATGGAATCAAAAATCTTTCTAGCTTCTGCGCATCTTCCATTCTTGCAAAGATGGTCCATCAGCGAGTTATAAGTAACAACATTTGGTGCAGGACCATCTCTGCACATTTTCTTCAAAATTCTAACCGCCTCTTCCCACTGTCCTGAAGAGCAATATCCATGGATCAGACTATTATATGTGATATTATCCGGCATAACATCATTATCGAACATCTGTTGAAGGACCCCCTCGGCCCTGTCCATTGCTTGAGCCTTGCACAGTCCAGAAATGATCGAGCTGTAAGTCACGACATTCGGTGAAATCTCACGATCCAGCATTTCACGAAATAGGCTGTAAGCTTTCTCCACACGATCCTCTTTTAAGAAGCCATCAATGACGGTGCTATACGACACCACATTAGGTGCGCAGCTGCCTCCGTCATCAGCCATCAAGAGGAGCAGCTCTAGTGCCTCTTGGCTCTTCCCCTCATTGCAGAGCCCCTTGAGAAGAATGCTGTAGGAGAAGACATCAGGCCTGCAGCCGTGCTCGGGCATTCGCCGGAGCACTATGTTAATTGCGTCGCTCGTCCCCTTCTGGGCACAGAGTCCTTTGAGCAGTTGATGGAAGTCGATGGCGTTCACCTTCCATCCCGTCTTAATGACGTGGTTGAAGGCGGCGAAACCGAGGTCCAAGCGGCCCGCGCGGCAGCAGCAGTCGAGGAGGATGCCGTAGGTGCGTATATCGGGAGCCACCTTCCTGGAGCCGGCTCGCGCGATGCGGTTGAAGAGGGAGACGGCGAGGACGAGGCCATCGCGTGCGACGACGGTGAGGAGGCAGTTGACGGCGCGAATCGAGGCGGGCCCTGCTGGTTGGAGCAATTCGTCGAACAGGCGGAGTGCGTCCTGGGCGCCAATGTCTCCGGCGCGGAATCGGTCTTGGATAATACGCTCCAACTCCAAGCGGTGGTGCGTCACGCGACGGGACATAGCCAGAGTAGGACGCGACGGCGACGGCGACGGCGCCTTTGTGGGAGAATGGGGGTGGTGGTCGGACTGGGAGGAGAGAGCGCTTGAGGGGGGATAGTATGGGTGCTGATACGATGTTATAGCTCTTATTTTCTAAATTTATATAAACTAGTTTAGTGCACGTGCGTTGCTATGGAAATTAAAATTTGTAACGAAACATAAACATCAAAGTAATAAAAGAAATTTTTTGCTGCATTTAAAATGATCATTACATTAGCATCCATTTATATTAAATATTTCAAGTAATATAGTCATACACAATAAATAAAGAACACCACTGCATATGAATAAGCATTAAGAAGTAGAAAGAAACATATCAGGAACAGTGGCATAATTAAATGGCAATATATAAATATTTCAAGATTTGTATAAATCTACTTACCACAAAATTTAGGATGATACGATTGACTGTAACAAGATGATTGTAAACTATTAGCTCTAATCCCTATGAATGTTGGTGTGAAAATGTATATCTAACAGATTTGGAAAACATTAATGCGAAAAAAGAATAAATCATACGATCACCACCATATTCAAATACACAAGAGAATACTAAATGGCATAACACTGTTCTTAGAAAGAGTCTGTACAAGAAATACACAATGTAAAATGATGTTATCCACATGGTCTTCTAATAATCATGCCATACAAATACATAAAAGAATACTAAATCGTACAACACAAATCATAACCGTCGATTGAAAGTACTGTAAATAGCTATCTACGCAATTACACGGCTTCTAGGCTATTGTAAATAGCTAGCTGCACAATTGCACGGCTTCTAGGCTAGAACTGTTCCGAAAATATAATTGGTTGATTATTCACATGTTCCGAAAATATAATTGGTTGATTATTCACATGTTTCAGTGACCATTTGTCAATGTCATCTCAGATATCTTTCTTATCTATGGTGATGGGTAATAGTACCAGAAAACAATATAGTAGATATCTCAAACACTAATATACTAACAACCAACAGAGCCATGGAACTATTATCAGGCCATTCACTTCAGATGCCAGTACATTTCAGCTCCATGGATAGAGAGGCCAGGATCCTTAGGTACAAGGAGAAGAGGCAGGCAAGGGGGTTTGAGAAGACCATAAAGTATGCTACGGACCAAGGGGCGCTTCGCCAAAAGATCAGATATACTGCATGTAGTGGATCACATGTTTGCTTCGCCAAAAGATCAGATATACTCCATGGTTCTGATGCAATAAGACGAGGAAATTATGTTGACAAACACATCAGGTGATGAGGTCAGTAATCATATGGTTCAGTGCAAGTGTCCAAGAGCCCTAAGATATTATTAATAATAGTGTACTATTTACAGATTGCTTATTTAATTAACTTAGTATGCAGTTTTGCTCCGTAACTTTACTTGGAAAATTTTAATAGTTATAACTTGTAAACAGACCATATGTCCTGTTTTGCCTAGCTCAAGTTTCGCATGTCATGTCCGCCACTTTCCCTTTATATCTGTCGTTGAGTTGGGGAGAACGTAGGTTGGTTTGGAGCTTTAGGATTGTATTTCGTCTGGCCTACCAAGACGTCCTTGGTAAGTGTTTTGGCCATTGTGCTTAGGGCATGGATTACTGTTATTTAACACCATAAGTTTGTGAGTTTTAATAGATGGGTGTTGGTGAACATGCTAACACGATATTCTGTTGTTTTTCTCCAGCTACGAGCGAATGTTCTTGACACCAACATGTACAGGATGTTCTTAGAAGTCAGCAGTGGGTTCTTGTGTTGTCATGGCAGCTACTGAGCTGAATAAAGCTGAAGGAACTCTTCCGATCTTTCGATTTTTCCTTTCCTTTTCTGTTTCATGCGTTGTATGCTCTACCTCAAAGCGTACCTTTCTCGGCCTTTTGGCTAAGATCAAGTGTAGTATCCGTTCTTATCAGTTTAACAAGATTTACTTTCTTTGCCTATAAAGTGAGGTCATATATTGTTTTATTATCACAATATGTAACGAACTTAAACCTTACCTATTCACATTGATCATAACCATCTTTTCATAATATCCAAAAGGTATTCCTTTTTCAATGTATCAGATTCCTGTCAGAACATTTCAAAAATCTAAGAGAACAGTTTAAAAATCTTGCTTGTTATGATAAAAAAGGTTAAGTTTATTTACCTGAATGGTATTCAATGCCAACCAGTTTAAACACCTTAAAGTTGATTCAGAGTACAGATATCAGTCATACAGTGAAATTAATTTTTTATATAACCCTGTAGTTTCTGACCTGAATATTTCAAGGGAATTAAAACGTGCATACCATGATATATAACATAATGGTTGTACATCTTGAATAAAATGGAGTTTTTACTTAAGACAAACATCACAAAAATCTTTTTCTCTGGTGCCCATTAACTTGGGCCATCATAGATTGCTTTTTTCTGTTCTTCCAAAACTCATCCTTCTTTTCCTTCCTATGTTTTAAGCCAGACAATCCTTTCATGACTCCTACTACGGCACTCTTATCCTCTATGTTTTTTCTTGCACCTTTCACATCCAAGGTATCTAACAACTTTCTATATGACTTAGCATCAGGCACTTGCCCATTTCGAACCATCTGCTTGTGGTAATAGAATGCTCTCGAAAAGTCACGAACACGGGCATACGCATATATAATTGTAGAATATGTAATGGAGTCTGGTTTTAGTTGCAGAGCAGCCATCTCTTTCAGAAGTTGGGGCAATTTGTAATATTGTCCTCCCCTTGCATAAGCATTCATCAAAATGTTGTACGTCATAACAGTAGGTGGTAAGCCAATCTTTCCAAACTCGCATATTACATCCCTTGCCTGAACATACAGCCCATTTTTAGCCAAGCCATCAAGTACCATGTGGAATGTGACTCTAGTGCCTCCAACCTTATCATTGATCATTGATTTCCATGTCTCCATTAGCTTCTCTGTGTCACCAGCTCTCCTAAACGAGTCAAGCAAAGCTGTATATGTTTCTAAAGAAGGTTTAAGTCCTTCTCTTTTCATATCTACATATGTGATGTGAGCTTTTTCATGCTGTCCATTAACTGCATATGCACAAAGCAGTGAAGTGTACGAAGAAGATGTTGCCTTAATGCCATCTGCCTTCATCCTCAGGAAAGCATCTTCAGCCTTATCACACATTTTCTTCTGCTGCCCGTAGCCACTTATGAGACAATTGTAAGACCTAGCATTTGGTCGTAGTCCGAAATCTTGCATCTCCAGAAGTAACGATTGAACAACTTCTGGCTGCAATCTTCTACTGTAAGCATCCATAAGGATATTATAGGTCACTGTTGTTGGTTTTAAGCCTTTCTCTTTCATCTCAGCAAAGAGCCCCTCTGCTTCTTCAATTTGATTGGATTTGCAGTATGCATTCATTAATGTGTTATATATGCTCGTGTTTGATGCAATTCCTCTCTTCTCCATTTCTGACTGGATGATAAGAGCTTCTTTTTTCAGCCCCTCCTCACAAAAGATCCCAATCAGAGAGGCGGAGACGTCCAAGCTCCACTTGACACCTTTTCTGTTCATTCGTTGGAAGAACTCCCATGCATCCTTGGCAGATGTCTTGTTCTTCTTCATTACCTTTGACATGATTGAGAATGTCACATGGTCAGGTTGGACATTGTTCTTATCCATAAGCTCAAATATTTTCCAGGCATCATCATATCTGAAGCATGTAAATAAAATGTCCATCACAATGAATAGTACATAACTTGCAAAATGCATAGAAGAAATGTGAGCACATTAGTATTTGGGTTGTTGTTCATGTTCAGTAATGAATGCAGTTGCGTACTTCAATCTTAAGAGGGAACATTAATAACAATTGCATCATTGCAAACCTGTGACTAAACAATGTTTGTGCTAGTACACTTGCATCTATCCACAGTTTGATATTGTTTGGATCCCACGATCTTGATAAAGTTCATCGAAATACCAATTAGAAATAGTGAATTAAATCAAATTCACCTGGATCCTCTGTTGGTAGCTAACTAAAACCATCTATTACCTAATCCAATTTTTTGTGGAAAAATCAAGGAAATAAAATTCACTTGGATCCTCTGTTGGTTGCTGACGCAAGTAACAACTAACACCATCCCTTGTCTAATCCATTTTTCCATATACAAGTTTCAATAGCACATACTGGATACATAGTTGTCCAATAGTTCCAAACAAGCTTTCATGTCCCACACATTCATCCAAGTGATCTACAGCGCAAGTGTGAGTAAACCTAATAATACACATTTTTGCACCAATTGTATAAATAACTAATAGTCACAATTAATTTTACACAAAACAATTGCATGAAATTAATAATGATCACTCCCTCACACCGTACAGATCAAGACAGTGATCACCTTCCACAGTAGGCAACACTGGCCATTGCAGCGTTGTAAAGGACAGCCTCACAGATTCCCCTCTTCGGCGGCAAACTTCCAACAATCTCCAAGACCTCATCGGCCATCCGGGACCATCCAAGCACCACAACAGCCACTAACCATGTCTGCGATGCCACCGGCATTGGCTGCTGCTCCTGCGCCTGCATCCAACGGAACAGGTGGACGCACCCCCATGCCAGCCCCTCCCTTCCCATTCTCCACATCAGCTTCACGCATTCCTCCTCGCCGAGGGATCTGTGGTTGTACCCAGCCAAGAACTCAGCGAATCCAGGGCCATCGGCCGACGAGCTCCTCACAAAGGCGATAATTTCTTCCATCGCTGTAGTGGTGGTGCTGATGCTGCTTACCTCTTCTTGGCTTCGCAAGAAGAAGCTTGGGTCCCACCATGAGCAGCCTCCACCGTCTTCATCTTCCTCCTGTGATTGCATCAAAGCCAATTCAACTGCAGCTGAACTGACAGAGACAGCACCAGATGATATATTAGTCTCACAGCAGACACGCTTTCCAGCTGTGATTGCATCCTTGAACATCCCATCAATGTTCTTTCCCAAGCCTCCACTGTTTTGCCCACTTCTGACAACTTGTTTAACTTGAGCCAGGATTTGTCCTTCTCCAAGAACCAAAGAGTCAAGCCCAGCTGATACCTCAAATAGATGGTGTATAGCATCACTGTTACGCAGCACGAACAGGTGCTCCCTAAGCTCGGAAGCAGGGATTCCACTTTTCTGCAATAACACAATGATACAGGCATTAGAATTTCTTTGCCAAACTGTGTTCTTGAATGACCCAAAAGAGAAAACCTGGCACAAATACTACGAACGGATCAAACAATTCTTACCTTTGATATCCAGTCTACTACTTCTCTAATGCCATGGATCCACGATAAAGCAACCACATAAATTTCCATTCTATTGCAGGTACTAAGAACAGCAGCCTCTTCAATATGATTCAGGCTGGTGAGTTCTGAAATAGAATGGGGCCATAGTTCCTCTGCAACAGCAAGTTTTTCACGCATCTCCACTGGTGCTGTGTGTACACTGAGGCCTATTACAGCTATGCTACTCCTTTCCTTCATGTACCCTGGTAATGAAAATAAAAAATTGTCAAATATTGAAAAGAGACACATAAATTTTGTACTGAAAGAATGGAATTGAATTTGACTACACATGGCCCTAAAGCTTTCTCAAATTAGTTGCCACACACTTAAATGGAGATATTTCTTCCTCGAAGCAATTTCATGCTTACACTATGAACAGCACGTATGTACACTACGAGTCTTTAGTGATTGCAAATTTGGAATGCTAATTTTTAGCAGCGACAGCCTGAAAATCCACAACAAAACAACAAAGAAAAAAAGAGAACCCAACTTTTTTCCTGCGCCATGTACTTGACCAATATCTGATACCAAAAGCATGCAACAACTACTGCCCATTCTCATCATCTTATGTTATATGTATTTATATGAATATTTGGCATCTGTATCAGATTAAATGCCTCCCTTGTGAAGCCTGCGATACTAATAACACGGTTTTGTTAAGCTATGATTTGGCTACTTATTATGAAAAGTTCTTTAGGTTGAAATAAGAAAGACAACTGTTATTTCATCGCCAACGAACATACAGATATGCACAAATGCTCTGCCAATTTGCGAAGAACATGGCACTAAAATCAGTTACAACTGCAACTAGCCCCCAACAAAGTGTTTTCCATTTGCTATCTTCCCATAAGGCCATAACACACTGCAGAAAGAAAACTAATCAATGATTTCATCAGGATAGATTTCCTCATCTCCAAGACTAATCCTTGTGCAGTGCCGAAAACCAATCCCTCTCTAGTGCCACAACACCTGGCTCCTAGACTCCTATCTCACAGACTGATCGCTCTCCTCTCAAAATTATTAGCCAGATGAGATGACCAGTTACTCAGATAGGTTGTGAACACAACTCGTTGGTAACAATGACCTGCAAAAATCCTACCTGTGCTCACATCAATCAACGCAAAACTGGAAGAGAACAGTACAAGGTTCCCACCTTTTCCTTCGCTACACCAATTACCCACCTATCGACCTGAACCACACCAAAACTAACACCAGCTCCCACTATATCCAAACCAAACCAGTACAACCCACAGCACAGGTTCACAGGAAGCGCACCAACGGCGGCGAATTCGGGAGAAAGAGGAGTGCGGAGCGCAGGAAGGTTAGGTTAGGGAGGCAAGGAACTCACGGTCGGCCGAGATCTTGAACTGCTCGAGCGCGGCGATGCCGGCCGCCTTGGCCGCCGCCTGCGCCTGGGCTTCCACGCCGGCGTTGCATGGCACCACGCAGGACCGCCGCCGGCCACTGGCGGCGACCCTCGGGCAGGCGGCGGCGGCCGAACCCCGCGGCTTAGCGTTTGCGGAGAATGCGCCCGTGGGGGCCGTCGCTGACATCGTGCTCGACATCATCAGATCAAGGAAGCAGCGACCGCAACCTCCTCTCCACAAACTGGTTTAATGGCGGCCAAGAACCGTACATAAATCACAGAGAGAAGGGGGGGAGAAATCGTTATACGTTTCTCTCTCTATCTGGCTGGAGTGACGGGGCGAATCGAGGCGGGCCCTGCTGGCTGGAGCAATTCGTCAAACAGGCGGAGTGCGTCCTGGGCGCCAATGTCGCCGGCACGAAATCGGTCTTCGATAAATATACGCTCCAACTCCAAGCGGTGGTGCGTCAAGCGACGGGACATAGCCAACCTCAAGGAGAGTAGGAAGCAAGAGAAAGTGGAGGAAAAAAGGCGACAGCGCACGGCGACGGTGTCACGCGTCTGCGCCTTTGTGTGCGCCGCTTCCAAGCGTCCTGCAGTGGGAGTGGGAGAATGGGGGTGGTGGCCGGACTGGGAGGAAAGAGCGCTTGAGGAGGCCGGGCCGGCGATGCGGCACAGCCAGCGCGCGGGGAGGAGAAAGCGACCGGGTAGGGCCGGCGGAAGAAGCGAGCGCGAGCCGGCCCGAGGCCGAAGGAGGCGACCCGGGGCACCGGCGCGGCCGGGAAGCAACTTCTGGGTGGGCCGGGACAGAGGAGACGAGCCGGCCAGGGACGCCCGAACACAGCCCGGGGAGGCGCGGTCGCGAGGCCGAGGAGAGGAAGCGGCCCGGGACGGGGCCAGGCCGGGAGAGGCGGCGGCACCCGGCGCCGGCGCCGGAGAACGGGAGAGAGGTTGGATCGGTTGGGGAGAGGAAGGAGTGGGGAAAAGTGAGGAAGAGAAGAGCCAGAGGAGAAGAAGGCCAGGGGGTGAGTTCGGCCGAATGGATAAGGAGGGGAAAAGAAAAGGGATAGGAAAAGGAAAAATAGGTAAATTTTTAAAACGTGTAAACATAGATAATTAATAATCAAAGAAAATAATAACAACATAATGCTGATGCTAGTAATTACATAAAATAGTTGCAATTAAAGAATTATTAGAAAAATAAAATAAAAGAAAGAGAAGAACAAGAAATATATATTTTAGTAAATCAGTTAAAATGTTAATCAATATGTCATCATGCTTGATTCAAAATAACTAAAATATGTTAAATTTGTAATTTTAGTCGGTGAGAACGAAAAATAAAGCACGGCGAAAGAAAATTATATACAGCCTTAAAAAGTGCAATGAAAATTCCATAAATCCTAAAATTTTAAGAAAATGAGGTTGGACATCTTGAAGTATGTAAAAATTTATTGTCAACTAAAATATAGTATTTACATAATTTTAAAAATTAAATCTAATCAAACCGCTGATCTCGAATCGGGTGAAGACGATTATTTTGTCAAAATCCAGACAAGCATTCCTCGACCATACTTAATTAAATATTAGCAAATTATTTCGAATATATGTAATACCACTTATGTATAGAAAAATGTTGTTTAACTTAAATCGGATTGTTTTTAAAAAATGAGTGTTGACGAATTGTCGATTGTGAGTTTTGAAAATGTTGAAAGCGCATTCAATATGCAGCTTCCTGCAAGACGAATATTGCAATTGTGAGAAACATGAGTAACATTTCGTATAGTACAATATAGTCTTAGGGTTCTTATCTTCGTGCCGTTTGTCCGACTGGAATAGTATAGTTTTTTTTTTCCAATAAGTACAGGAGAACTACATGTCTATGCAATTTTGCATCAAGAAGAAAAGCAAATAATCTAGTTGAGCGGTGTATCCTCTCCCATTATGCAGTACGCATGTACTTCTCTGTCTACTTATAAGACATATTTATTTTTAGCATATAGATCAAAAAATATTAAAAATAACTAGATTACCTTTAGTTAATATCACTAATCACTATACTTAATACATGCATGTAGGGAATATAATATAAAGATAAATATTTATTAAGAGTGTAGAGAGAACGTCACACAAATTTTGCATTGGAATATAAAATACACCCTATATTTGTAGGCAAGACTTGATTACACACTTTAATATGTTTTTTTTTCACAGAACCTCTGTATGATGTTTAGTTACCACATAGATAAGACTGAACCAATGTCAGGGCAGGGTTTGAAATCTCGTTTTCGCTCGACATCTCGAAGCTGGCCAGAGAGTGTAATCTCACCGAAATCTCAAAATTTTGGACAAACTCTGGACGAAATAAAAAAAATGAAATCCAGATTTTAAAACCGAAATTTTGGCAGGTTTTTCCAAGATCTCAGCGAGATTTGCCGACATCTTGGCCAAATTGCACCGAGCAAAAAATAGTCCAAACATTGTCAAAAAAAATTTATATTTTTTTGGATATTCCTGACACATCAATTATGTTCTCATGAAAATTTTAGATGATTATCAAATCTGAGGAATTTTAAAAAATTAAACATTAATAATGTCATAATAAAATGCTAGCTAGCAAGTTTGAACCGAATGAAAAATGAAACAAATCACATTAGAAAATTTTGAATTTTTTTTGCATAGTTATGATGCATCAGTAATGTTCTCGTAATATTTTCAAATGATTATCAAGCTTCATAAATTTTTAAAAATTCAAAAAGTGTGACCATCCTCATAAAAATCTTACTGGCAAATTTCAACCAAATGAAAAATGGTACAAACCATGTTAGAAAATTTTTTTGGACGGTCCCGGTGTATCAATAATGTTTTTATAAAATGTTCATATGATGATAAAGCTTTAGGAAGTTCTAAAAATTCTGACAATACTACACCCCGATAAAAACCTAATGATCAATACATAGATTTGCTTTAGCAAACCAAAAGGGTTTAAACTTTTTTAAAATTTTGCATAAAGGTTCTAAGAAAATTCTTAAGATCTCACAAAAATTTTGAATAAAAATATTGAATCATGATCGCACTCAAGTGAATTTATAAGATTCTTACAAATGCATTGTACCATTTATGTTCTTTTTGTTGTTTATTTTTGAAATATAACAAATGAAGTTCAATCCATACATAGATTTGATTGAGCAAACAAAAAATGGTTGAATTTTTAAAAAAATCTTACAAAATGGAATTGAGGCAATTTTTAAGCTCTCATAAAAATTTTGGATTATGATCACACTCGAGAAAATTTATACAATTCTGACAAGGTATTGTCCAAATTATGTTCATTCTATTTTTTATTTTTTAAAGATAACAAATGAAGTTCAATTATTTTGAAAATTTTTATGTATGATCCTACACTTCTCAATATGGTATTATGCATTTTTAACATGATGATAAAGCATGTACAATTTTATAAAAATCCAAAAGTGTTTCTATAGTTTTAAAAAATATCTTAAAATTTTGGTTTTTCAACAAATTTTCATAGAAGATGACTTTCTTAAGGGTTATTGGACCAAATCCGGTCAAATATAGTCAAAAAATCAAAATCCTATAAAAAAAACATGAGATCTCGGTGAGATTTGGCAAAATCTAGTCGAGATTTCCGAGATTACTGTAGCAACTTAAAATTTTTTGAACTATTTTACTCCGATCGGTATTTCAAAATTCATCCACATCCAGAAACTGAGATCTCGCGAAATTTCAGCAATATTTTAAACTTTGTGTCAGGGTACAGCGTCACTTCCATTCCCACATAATGGTAGATGATCACTTCTAGTGAAAAATGAATACTAATAGAGCAAATTGACTTTGTCGTTAAAAACATTTTTGAGAAATAAAACCACCTCTATATGCTATGGACCTCTCAAGTCTCAACTACACACCAGATCAGGGTTTACAAAAAACATTTTTGAAAAAATCGCTCGAAAATAGGAAATATCGAATCGAAAATCGCTAAAAAAATCATCAAGAACCGAAGAGTTACGAAATCAAAAGTTTTGTAAAAAATTTTAAAAAAATCGAAAACCGGTCAGTTTTCACCAAAAACGGGCCGACTAATTGAATATTCCTTAGAGCCGATTTTTGAGCAATTTTTGCTTGATTTTAGCGAAAATCAAGCAGTTTTCACCGATTTTTTATTGGTTTATGTCGCATAAATTTTTTCAAATTTTTTTATTTTTTTGAATTAGATTGGTTTACTGATCAGTTTTGGATCTCGAATCGGTTCAGCAAGGTTGAAAACCCTGATTTTTGACAGTTTTGAGAACCCTACATCGGATTAAGAATACATAAATTAATTAGAAACATTCTCAAAAGGAAAAGGAAAAATCAAGAGAGGCCGCTCACTACACGGTTATACGCTGTAACGCTACACATTGAGTCAAGAATACTGTAGTTGAACCTTCATCGTATTTTCTTTGCCATTTGGCGTCTTCTTAGTGCTGCATACAACTGTGTTTTTGCCTATTTTAGTTAGACGACGCTTAATTCGTCAAAGCTGGGATCTTTTGCACAAAGTGACCCATTCGACGTGTGCATGATGCATCCATTTCTAGGCAAAACTGGAAGTCAGAACGCTGCAAAAAGCTATACAAGTCAAGAACGTCAACGCTGCAAAAAGCTATACAAGTCAAGAACGTCCGAGATATCATGCCGCAGAAGATCCCTAATCGTCAAGAAGCTTTTTCCATGGAGTGAGGTTTGGTTTTGACTAGAATTTTTTGCTCTTTCTTTGATTCCTCTTTCGTCTGTTAACATCTAGCTTTTCACCTTTGTTGCCCGGGAACCTTAATACGTATCGGAGATACGGTGATACCGTGATACGATATTTTTTTTTAAAAAAACACCGATACGACGATATGTGTATATGATGATGATGATGATAATAATGAATTCTTGTAAGAAAATGACAAATGAGAAACTGCGAATACCTCAATATTGACGTAGCCAAGTACTTTCTTCTCTAGTTCTTCCTCATGGTTGATTGCCTTATATAAATGTTAGCACCTAAATTTGGTAAGGCATAACCAATTTCTTAGGTCAAAAATGAAATTAGATATTTCTAGCTGATATCGGTTAAAAAGGGAAAAGATAAGTTACAATTGGAATTATGGCTGATACGGAGTTTAATATGGAGAGTCTTAGCCAATATCGGCTCAAAAAGTAATTTATCTTCCAGAAGTTGAGGCCGATACGCATTATGGATCTTGAGTCGAAGAAGGATACGGTCAACCTAGGTGATATTGTTGACAACAAGATTTGGCAGATGTAGCCAATTTAGGAAGATAAGGTTAAACATGGATAGTCTTAGCCAACATCGGCTTGGAGAGACTTTATATTTTGGAAGTTGAAGCCGATACGAATCATGTGTTTGCAAGAATTTGAGGAGGATTCGATTGACCTAAGTGCTATGTAAGGGGTCCAGAGCTAAGAAGAAAAGGTGCCCAAAGCCAATCCATCAACTCGCATCTACTTTTTATTTACTTTCTGTCAACTAGGAGTAGCTTTTGTAACTTAGAATCTTCTCTATTATTCGATTTTGATAAATAAAGTTGTGCATCGTCAATTGTTGATCTCCATCGATTACGTCAAACAGGTTTGATTTTCTCCGATCTTATTGTGTATCGCCTTTTTCGGGAAAGTCTAATCGGTTAATTAGACTTACCATTACCCTTGATTTGATCACCTTCTTAGTTGATTAGATCTAAGCCGATTGTTCCGCTAGATCGGCTTTGAGCAGATTTTTGGTTTATCTTATCGATTATCAAATCGGTTGGCACGCCTTGCTCGTTGAACCTGATGTTCACCCAGTATGTTGTGGCCAATTAACGCTTCTTCAAGTTTTTGGCATCAACAATAAGTTTATAAAACCAATATAATGAAGTAACGAAGCTGTTGCCATGTGCTCCACCACCTTGATGTAGTAAGAATGTATACCTTGATGTAGTTTGAACAAGCAAATGGACCTTGATGCAGTAAGAAAATGTACCTTGATATCGGAATCGGTGGATCGGGGGAATGCTGGTCAATGTACAAAGAAGGATCAAAGCGGCGACGACGTGGGCGGCGTGAGAGGGCAATGGCGTCAATTGGAGAGGCGGGCCGACGGCAGCGTGGGGGATCAGGGGAGGGGAGCGGCAGGCCAACGGCTGTGTGGGTGGATCGGGGGAGGGAAGCTGTGGGTCGGTTGCGGTAGCATGGGCAGCGGCTGAGGGCGGTAGCACTAGTAGCGGTGCGGGGTGGCGACGTGAGGGGTCACCCGATCGGGACTCAAGGACTTAGCTTTGAGATGTGTTGTATCGGGACTATGTTGAGAAAGGTATTATGTAGGGTTACCTATATCAAAAAATTATCCGAGAAGTATCGAGTTTTTTCGCTTTTTTTTAAACACAAAAATTAATTGATACGTATCGGGGAGTATCTGATACATATCTATATCCAATACGTATCTGAATGGCCAAACATCTCACATCTGTCCTTCTACTGGTACAGACTCCTACACCCCATTCAAGTTTTAAAGCTTATTTTTTTAATAGTCTTGTCCATAAATATAAAATGTATTTTATATTTTTATAAAATTAGTGTGAAGTTCTCTCTATACCCCTAATAAATATCCATCTTTATTTTATATTCTCTATATGCATATATTGAATAGAGTGCTTAGTGGTAATAATTAGAGATAATCTAGTTTTTCATTGTCTTCTTGGTCTATGTGTCACAAAGAAATACTTGGACGGAGGGAGTATTCCATAATAATATCATGCATGGGTGTTGGACCCAAATCTTCATTGAAGAGTATCCTCTCCACGTGCAAGGTCCCCAAGTTAGTGAGATTGACTGGCCCCTTTGCATAAACAATAAAGGAAGTAATTACATAAGTTTGAGAAAACTCACAAAGCTACAACTGAAAAGTTAGTGCAGCCGACTCGAATCGTCGTAGACAATGTCCTAAAAAACGATATTACCGCTGCAATGCCAAAGTGAGGCAATCCACCAGGAAGCTCAAAGATTTAGCTGAAGCTGCACAAAGCACTAGAACCAACTTTCTGGCCTAGGGAGATGTCTTTGCCGATCAACAAAAACAACCGACCTCAAAGGACTGGCTTCACTCACAAGAGGTGGCACGATGTTGCCCAAATCCACCACCATAGAGCCTCAAGAATGGACCAATAAGCACAGCCGGTGCACAAACACAGCAGAAGAGAGGATCCCCCACACCTTGCCTTCAACCAAGAAACCTCAAATCAATGGTCTAGGGTTTCACACAACCACCTCAGATTGAACACAATAGCAGCCTCCACAAAATGAGAGTGAAATATGAGACAACGGATTATAAGAGAGGAATGGAAAGGCAAGATCCAAGCTAGAGCTCAATCAAAGTGAGTGAATTTGAAATTGGCTAAAAGGGGAAATGGATATGTTCTTCATTGTGTCTAGCCAAGAGGAGCACCACTATGTTTAAAAGGAGCTCGGGGAACAGAGGAGAGGAGCAACGACCGCCAGAGAGACTGCGCCATGCTACCACTTGCAGTGCGGCTGAGCCGGGGGTTTTAGTCACCACCGCCTCTCCATTTCCCCTATGGCTATGTACTGCTCGAGATAGGGTACCGAGGTGCCTTATCTTGGCAGCCTAAGCTGGATTGGCCCAAAGGGCCATGATGGCCCAATTGGCCCACTATATCTATACACGGTAGCACTATTCTGTGCTAGCGCGTAGTACTACCTATTCTATGCACGAGCCATAAACCCCCTCACGCCGGTCGTAACCCAATTGTAACTCAACATCATGCAAAACCAAGGCATAAACGCATTCAAACCATTCACGTAATCCAATCAGTAACGTCTCCCATGCAACAAACAGTAAATGACTAATAAATACTACTTCTTATTTGTGCATGAATCTTTAATTTTTTTATTTGCCCATAACTTTTAAATAAGGATGATTTTGGTCTTCAAATTTTATAGGGTTGTAGAATCTCACCTCCCCCTTTTATGGTATTTTTTTGAGAATTTTTAAAAACTTGTACATATGGTTTTCATGAATAAGAATTTAGTTCTATTTATCGGACCTGTAGTAAAATATTTGAAAAATTCTCAAAAAATTATCACATGTAGGAAAGGTGAGCTTCTACAAACATTTAAAATTTGAAGACCAAAATCAATCGTATTTGAAAGACATAAAAATAACAAAGTGTTAAACAATAGGATATCATGTCTTTTGCTGTCAAGAAAATAACATTTTACTATAAAAAATTCTCAAAAAATTACACACGTATAAGAGGTGAGATTCTACAACCCTGTAAAATTTAAAGACCAAACTCAATTGCATTTGAAAGATATGAAAATGATAAAATTCCAAACAACAGGATATACTGTCTTTTACTGTCAAGAAAACCATATTATACGGCCTATTACTCAATGTTGTATAAAGTAGTCTTATAGTGTAAAATATATAGAAATCATATGTACAAATTTTCATAAAATCTCAAAATTACCATATATAGGGGAGGTGAGCTTCTACAACATTGCAAATTATGAATACCAAATTCAATCGCATTTCAAAGATATGAATTGACAAAGCACTAAACAGTGAAAATCACTAATTAGTAAAATTTATCTATTTTATATCTTTCAATTGATATTGATTTTGGTCATCAATTTACAGGGTTGTATACTCTCAATTCCCCTATGTATGGTAATTTTTTTAAAATTTTCAAAAATTTGTAATTATGGTTTTCACGAATAATAATTTAGTTCTTTTTGTTAAACCTGTAGTAAAATATTTGAAAAATTCTCAAAAAAATTACCACACTTAGGGAAGGTAAGCTTCTACAATCTTGTAAAATTTGAAGATCAAACTAAATTGCATTTAAAAGATACAAAATTGATAAAGTGCTAAATAGTAGGATATATTGTCTTTTACTGTCAAGAAAATAACATTTTTTCATGAAAAATTCTCAAAAAATTACTACACGTAGAGGAGATGAGATTCTATAACCTTGTAAAATATGAAGACTATACTCAATCGCATTTGAAAGATATAAAAATAACAAAGTGTCAAACAGTAGGATATATTGTCTTTTACTGTCAAGAAAATAACATTTTACTGCCTATTACTCAATGTGTTACTATATCGTATATAAAGCAGCCTTATAGTATAAAATATCTGAAAATTATATGTACAAGTTTTCAAAAAATTACCATATGCAGAGAAGGTAAGCTTCTACAACCGTATAAAATTTAAAGACCATACTCAATCCTATTTAAAAGATATGAAAATGACAAAGTACCAAATAGCAGGATATATTATCTTTTACTTTCAAAAAACTACATTTTATTTCCTATTACTCAATGTGTTACTATATCATGTATAAAGCAGACTTATAGTGTAAAATCTATAAAAATTATATGTACAAGTTTTCAAAAAATATAAAAAATTATTATATGTAGGGAAGGTGAGCTTCTACAACCCTGCAAATTTGAAGACCACACTCATTTGCATTTGAAAGATATGAAATTGACAAAGCACTAAACAGTGAAAAATCACTAGCCAGCCAAATTTGTATTTTTCATATCTTTTAGCTGTTATTTAGGGCCTGTTTGGTAGAGCTCCAGATCCCAGCTTCATCTGAGATCTGAAACTTGTAGGCTAAAATAAAGTGAATTAAGTTTATATTTTTGGTCTAAAATATAAACAAGATGATCCATCTAAACACTTTTAATGTACTCACAGCTCCAGCTTCACGAATCTATGGAGCTAGAAATACCCAGCTCCACCAGATCCACGGATCTGGTGGAGCTGGAGCCTTACCAAACACACCCTTATTTTGGTCTTCAAATTTTACAGTGTTATATAATCTCACCTTCCCTACGTATGGTATTTTTCTAAGAATTTTTGAAAACCTATATATATGGTTTTCATAAATAAGAATTTAGTTCTCTTTGTCGGACTTGCAGTAATATATTTGAAAAATTCTTAAAAAATTACTACACATAGGGGAGGTAAGCTTCTACGGCCGTTAAAATTTGAAAACCAAAATTAATCACGTTTAAAAGATATAAAATTGACAAATGCTAATAGGATATGTTTCTTTTACTGTCAAGAAAATAATATTTTATTGTCTATTACTCAATGAACTGTTGTGTAACATTTTGTTTCAATATGATAACATCTGGTGTAATCACTTGTAACATGTCATTTGTGTGAATAGTAAAACACAACATACCCAGTGTTTTCTAAAGTTCATGAAAAACTCATGTATATGTTTTTAAAAATTCTCAAAAAATTACCACACGTAGAGGATGTAAGATTCTACCATCCTAAAAAATTTGAAGACCAAAATCATTCTCACTTGAAAGTTATGGCTAAATCAAAAAAAATTATATATAAACAAGAAGTAGCATTTATTAGTCATTTACTAGTTGGGATACGGTTTTATATATATATATATATATATATATATATATATATATATATATATATATATATATATATATATATATATACACACACAGTAGTAGCTTATTCTACTCCAAGAATAGAATAAATGTGTAACTATTCTATGCTCTAGCCAGAGAAGCGTGTGTCCTGTGTGCTAACCACTAATAAATGTGTCTCGTAGAAACCAAGTAGTAAATTACAAATACATTTTACTATAGAATAACTAATGAATTTACTAGTAAAGCAGTTACGTGGTCAAATTTTGTTTGGTAGTATGTACACCAATCTTTTTTTTATTTTAGCCATATCATTTTATTAGTAGCTCCGATTTACAAATGGTTTTCACTAGTAGCTTACTAACGATAAGAGAAACAGAATGATATAAGTCTCGATATTAAACAATTTTGCTGACTGTTAATAGAAATTACTATATCTGCAACATGAAACTACTTTCATATCATTCAAATGAGATTGATTTTGGTCTTCAAATTTTTATTTCACCTCCCCGACTTATTATAATTTTTTGAGAATTTTTGAAAACTTGCATATGTAATTTTCATGAATTTTACGCGATAACAGTAGTTTCACAGGATATGTTGTCTTTTACTATCCAGAAAATAATATGTTACTAGCTATTACATAAGATGTTACTAGACCGAAATAAAGTGAACTATTAGAACAAGAATCTTGGCTGTCTTCTGCTTCTGGAAACGTTGAACAACAAAAATTCAAAGAAGGCAATAATAGGTGGTCGTACGTTCGGCGAGGAGAATAAGCATGTAGTCAAGATTTCCAGATGCAATGGTACATGTATAATACAACATCTGATATCATTACTTTCAACTTTCAAGGGATGGTAACACAGACTTTTTTTTTTTTTGAATTCTGATTAGGAGCTCTGGAATTCAGTATAGAAAAAAAATAACAGCCGAGCTACAAGTGCACACACGCCCACACACGCACACTGCCCCCGGCTCGAACGCATCCGAGCGAGTACGACGATTCAAACCCGGGTAGGCTACATACGCCCTTGCGTAGCTAGCCAAGCGAGCGCCATGCAGACCTATTTGTTAACTCACAACCATTACTGTCTATGGATGGATAGCAGCAGATGGATGGAAATCATGGGAAGAGAGAGATCAAAGAAGTTCGAGCAAACCTGTAAGGATTCGGCGGCCAGGGTAGCAGCGAACTGTACACGCGCGTGCACCATGGTGAGAACTGGCCAAGGCGTATTTTGTTACCTTATGATTCTTTGAGTTACTACTTCGGTCGTGCATGTGCGATGTAGCATACAAAAAATTACTAGGTAGTAAATCCTATCGTCCGAGTTTGTAAAATCATCAACGACTGTCAGCAAAAAAACGTACAAAAATGATCATAGTGTTAAAAGGTAATAAAATATGTAGATGATAGTACAGCATAAAGTGCTTAGTAAAATCATGTTGTGTGTCACACACGGAAAAAATGATTGAATACACGCAAGTAAAAATGAGATGGCTATTAAAGTTACGGTTTTTTCACTGTAGTATAAGGTAAGAAGCATGATAGAAAAATCATGCATGTGCGATAGTAGCATACAAAAAAATTACAAGGTAGTAAACTCTAATGTCTGAGTTTGTAAAATCATCAACGAACATCGGTAAAAAACGCACAAAAGTGATCATGGTATTAAAGGGTAGTGTGCCCGAGTCCATTGCCACCAGCATATAATGTAGCGGGGTCCAAAAACATATCTCTACCCATGCTAACATTATACGTATCACTTTAATCGAGAGAATAATGCTAATTTGGCTATATAAACAGGTATTGTCGAACTATCAGAACAAGAATCTAGCTCTGTTTGTCGGTCCTGTAATAAAATATTATATAGACGATCGTAAATGTTGATGTAATAGATGATAAAATAAATTGAATGTTTGTTTGTAAAAATGTTAAACGCATGTTCAGTACTAAAATCATGCATAGATCAGTCATTTGATAGTAAATCACAATTATCGTGTAAAGTTCATAAAAACTATATGTAGATATTCTGAAAAATTTTCAAAAAATTACCATACGTAGGGGATATGAGTTTCTTCAACCATGAAAAATTTGAAGACCAAACTAACTTAGTTGAAGGATATGGAAAGGATAAATTTACTATTCATCACTGATTAGCGTTTATCACTTTCATATCTTTCAAATGAGATTGATTTTGGTCTTCAAATTTTACATGTATGTAGAATCTCACATTCCTTTCTTATGATAATTTTTTGAGAATTTTTAAAAATGTGTACATACGATTTTCATAAATTTTACATGTTGAGTTTACACAGGATATATTACCTTTTACTATTTTATACACTAACGTTTACTACCTTGTTTCCTACATTTTACTATAAAGAACTAATGAAGTTATTACTGTATCGAAACTATGGCCAACCAAATAATAAATGTGTTCTCTAGTTTGTACATCAATCAATTTTTTCTTTATTTTAACCATAACTTTTTATTCACAAATCTGATTCACGAACAAATTTCATCGGTAGATTACTCACAGCGAGAGGAACAGTACAATATATGTTTTGGTAATAAACTTCACATATATTAAATTTTATTGCTAAATGAACAACAATTTACTATTTATTAGCGAGACTTATATCATTCTGTTCATCTCGTCGTGAGTAATCTACTAATGAAAACCGTTCGTAAATCAGAGTTAGGAATAAAAAGTTATGGTCAAAATAAAGTACAAACAGATACATGTACAAAATATGAAACACAATTATTAGTAGGTTTGACTTCGTTACTGATTTATAGTAATTTTGTTTCGTTGTTTTATAATAAAATGTAGTAAATAAGATAGTAATGCATGGCTCGGTCAAAACTGAAGGGCATTTATTAGTTGGTTTTTGGCACGTTAGATTTAGTAGTACATAAGATAGTAATGCATGGCTCGATCAAACTAAATCAGTTCGATGCGCTATTTAGTGCGTTGCATGTCTCAGTCGGACTGGCTTAAATGGTTGGGGAGTAAAATAGGAGCATACACATATATATAGGCACACAGGACAACGTCATTCTATGAGTGTGCACTGTGTTGCCTAATCTACGTGCGAGCCATATCGCTATGATGCTTCGGCCAGAGAATCGTGTTCAAATTAACCATCTAAAAGTGCATCTAGGCCCCTTAATGATTTTGGTGATTAATGACAACAAGATTAAGTGACTAATGAGCCTTGTGAGGATTATGAACAGATGAATACGCTCATGGGAAAAGTCGCTTAAGGAAAGAGGTCCCTCAAATTCGAGAAGAAAAGGTGTTGGTTAAACTCAACGGGTGTATATGTTTTTAAATTTTATTTGAGTTTAAGGACGGCCGTACTATTAAGAGGGATTGGCAAGAAATAGTTTTAAAATGATCCAATGTGCTCAAAGATGAATCCTAGTCTAAGTATGGGTCAATGTGTGAAGTCCTAGGGGCTTAGTGTTCAAATTGGTTCGAGTATCCAACATTTGTTCGAATGTCCGAACTGGACCCTCTGTTGCTCTGGCAAAATTGGGTTCGAATGTCCGAACCTCGATTCGAGTATCCGAGTGACCTCTCTGTTGGTCCAGTTCTATTTGGTTTGAATGTCCGAACACCGGTTCGAGTATCCGAACGACCCTCCTGCTAGGGCTAAGTCTTATTGGTTCGGACTATCCAAGTATGGTTCGACCGTCCAACAAAGGCGCTCGTTCTGTTCTAGTTCAAATTGGTTCTGACTATCCAGAAGGACGTTTGACCGTCCGAACTGAGTGTTCCATTGCCTTAGTTCTATTGGTTCGGACTATCCGAACATGGGTTCGGACTATCCGAACAGTGTCGGGCTGAAGTGAAAAACGGCTAGTTTTGGGGGGCTTTAAATACCTCCCCAACTCCCACCTACCAACTAACAAGTGCATTCAATTCATTTTGAGTCAGGCTCCTCTCACTCTTGAGCTCTAGTGTTCTTCCCTCTTGATCTCTTGATTAGCAAATCTTTTGGGGGAAATCTAGTTGAGAGTTTGAAGGCTCTAGAGTTTGTGATTAATCTTGAGCACTTGGGTCATCTTCAAGCGAATTTCTTGCCGGATCTTTTACTCTTGGAGGTTGAGGACTCCTAGACGGCTAGGAGTTGCTTGGTGAGCCCCCAAGCTCGTGTGGGACGCCACGGAAGTTTGTGAAGGTTGAATCCACCTCCCAAGGGAAGGATTCAAAGAAAAGTAGGTGAGTGCTTGGTGCAACACCTAGAGGATTAGGGTTGAAAGAGACCCGGCTTTGTGCCGCCTCAACGGAGACGAGGATCCTCAAGGATCCGAACCGGAGAAAAATCGCTGATCTCTCTTGTTTGTAAGTTTTGAACTTGTCCCTTTTGTGCTTAGCCTAATCTTTTGGGGATTCAAGGGTTTGGAGGCTTCATGCAATAGATATTGGGTGGATCTCATAATCTGAAGTTGCCCTAGCTTAGAAACTTTATTTGGTAGTAATCTAGCCTCTCAAATAACTCAGATCTACTTTTTAGGGTTTTCTATAAAAGCAGTTGAGTATCCGAAAAGACATTCGGACTATCCGAACCACTCGGACAATCCGAAGGTATTTTCGGACTATCCGAATAGTAAATTTCCGTTGCGCATTTAAATTTGAAATAACGCCTATTCACCCCCCTCTAGGCGACATATCGGTCCTTTCAATTGGTATCAGAGCCAAATCTCCTTAGTTTAGCTTAACCGCTTGGAGAATCAATATGTCGCAAACAGGAGATAAGAATACCGAAGTCCATGACCAAGATAAGGACACCGGTGTTGGGGTTGCAATTCCATATGATTATCGTTCCCTTGGTGTCTCAAGCTCTTCCTCATATGTCTCCGTGCCCTCCGGTCGAGCGCCTCATTTTGATGGCACTCACTATGCGGCATGGAAATATAAGATGAAGATGCACTTGAGATCGCTTCACCCTTCTATTTAGAAGATTGTGCAAACAGTTTCAAGCCCGTTGATCCGACAACCTTACTCTCTTAGAAGACAAAGATCAACATTTCAATGACTTGGCCGTCAATGCCTTGTTTAATGCTCTAAGTGATTCCGAGTTTAATCGAGTCGATGGACTTGAAGAAGCAAAAGCTATTTGGGATGTGCTCATGGTCACCATGAAGGAGTTTCGAGTGTTCGAGAATCAAAGATAGAGCTCATTATTGGTGAGCTGCGGTTCACTCTTGAAGAAGGAGAATCCTACACCAAAATGTTTGACCGCTTGATGGTGCTTGTTAATCAAGCCAAGGGTCTTGGGTGTACCGATCTTTCTGACAAGGCCGTGGTGAAGATTATACTTCGCGTGATCACTCCTACCAACCGCAACCTTGTTCAGTTGATCCGAGACCGGCCCAACTTCGACAATTTAACACCCCATGATGTCATTGGCCGGCTCATGATGGACGAGATGATGGTAAAGGAAGCTGAGGTTGTTGAAGAACTCAAGTCTGGCAAAAAGAAAGGCATTGCCCTCAAGGCTGTCAAGGTAGTGCGACAAGCAGAAGAGAGTTCAAGTGAAGAGTCCTGTGGTCCGCTGACAAATGAAGATATGGCCCTATTTGTGCGAAGGTTCAACAAGTTCTTCAAGAAGAAGAATTTCAAACAAGAAGGTCAATCAAAGAAATATGGAAGAAAATCAAAGGGGAGACACTCCACAAGAAGATGCTATGAATGCGGCGAAACCGGCCATTTCATTGCTGAGTGCCCACATAAGGAGGATAAAGATGAGAAGCCGCACAAGAAAGACAAGTATCGGGGCAAGGACAAGGAAAAGGAGAAGAGCAAGAAGTACAAAGGCAAGGGCCGTGCCTACATTGGAAAGGAGTGGAACTCCGACACCGACTCCAACTCCGACTCCGACTCCGAGTCAAATTCCGATGAGGAAGGAGGAATTGCCTCCGTCGCCATCGCCGTGCCTACCACCTCAACAAAGTCGAAGAGCCTCTTCGACAACTTGAGCGATGACGACGACAACACTCGATGTGCCTTATGGCAAAGGGGCACAAGGTATCATCAAAAGACTCTACTCCTCCATTGCTAATGAATGTCTAGATGAGCACGATAGTGATAGTGATGATGATGATATTAACACTGTGCTTAAATCCATGAAGAATTTCGACATTCACAAATTAAACTTGCTCTTAAAAGACATTGAAAAATTAGAGGAAGTTGTTGAACAAAAGGAAGCTATTCTTGAGGCTCAAGAGGATTTACTCATCCTCGAAAAGGAGAAAAATCGTGAGCTAGAGAAGAGCTTATCTTTTGAAAGAGAGAAGAATGAGGAATTGGTTAAGAACTTAAATGTAACAAAATCCGAGGTGACTAGTCTTGAGATCACCTACGCTTCACTCGAAGAGGAACTTGCGAAGTCGAAAGATGCTTGCAAGGCTCTTGAGTTGAAGCTTGTTGATCTCAAGAATAGCCCTCCGATTACCTCATCTATTAGTTCTAATTCTTTTTCACCCTCTACTAGCAATGGTTGTGCTAGATGCTTCAATATAGATGTTAATACTTGTGCCACTAACCTTGAGACATTGCAAGTATTAGCATATGAGAATGAGAAGCTCAAGGGATTGCTTGAAGATGGACTTCAAAAGTCCTACAAGGCAAGTAAGGGACTAGAGGAATTCCTAGGTAAGCGCCAAGGTAATACTATGAAGTATGGGCTTGATATACTCCTCCCAAAGGAAAAAGAGTAATATTGTGATTGCTCCGTTGACTAAGCCTATCCAATTTGTTAAGAGCAAGGAAAACTCTAAGTACAAAACTCATTCTACTTTCTTTGCCTCATATGTACTTAAGAGAACTAACCATGGTCGTGTAGTTGCATGTCCCATTGGGGTAGACCCAAAGATTCATCTAATGTGCGATCTATTTGGGTTCCCAAATCACTTGTTACTAACGTGCGTGGACCTAAACAAGTTTGGGTACCAAAGAGCAAAAACTAAATTTCATTTTGTAGGCCTACATCTCCGGTGGATCAAGTTGGATTTTGGATAGCGGATGTACGCATCATATGACCGGAGAAAGGCGATGTTCGCACATTTGGAGGCTAATGGATCGAATAGTGAAAGCATCATTTTTGGCGATAATGGAAAAGGTGAAGTGGTAGGTTTAGGTAAAATCCTAATTACCAATGATTTTCATATAAATAATGTTTTGCTTGTTGAATCACTAAACTACAATTTATTGTCCGTTGCGCAATTATGTGAAGCGGGCTACAATTGTGATTTAGTGATAAGGGTGTGGATGTCATTAAGAGGATGATGGTTCAATAGTCGTTAAGGGTCGTTTAAAGGAAATCTCTATCTCATCGACTTCAATACGGATAGAGTGAACCTTGAAACGTGCTTAATGGCTAAGTCTAGCATGGGTTGGCTATGGCATCGCGGCTTGCCCATGTTGGTATGAGGAACCTTCACAAACTCATAAAGGGCAATCACATCCTTGGGCTAACGAATATTGTCTTTGAGAAAGATAGGGTGTGTAGCGCGTGTCAAGCGGGGAAGCAAGTTGGAGCTACTCATCCCATGAAGAATGTGATGACCACCTCGAGACCCTTGGAGATGCTACACATGGACTTGTTCTACCAATCGCCTACATAAGCATTGGTGGAAACAAGTATGGTTTAGTTATTGTTGATGATTTTTCTCGCTTTACTTGGATGTTTTTCTTGCATGACAAAAGCGAAGCCCAAGTAAGCTTGAAGAAATTCATGAGAAGGGCTCAAAATGAGTTCGAAGTGAAGATCAAGAGAATTCGGAGTGACAACGGCACCGAATTCAAGAATACCGTGTTGAGGAGTATCTCGATGAAGAAGGCATCAAACACGGAGTTCTCGGCTCCTTATTCTCCTCAACAGAATGGGGTGGCCGAGAGGAAGAATCGAACTCTCATCGAGATGGCGCGACGATGCTTGATTTAATACAAGGTCTCCGAGCATATTCGGACGGAGGCCATCAACACCGCGTGCCACAGCTCCAACCGCTATATCTCCACAAGTTGTTGAAAAGACGTCAGACGAGCTACTTAGGGAAGAAACCCAATGTATCCTATTTCCGAGTCTTCGGAGCAAATGCTACATCCTCAACAAGAAAGCTAAGTCGCCTAAATTTGCTCCTAAAGTAGATGAAGGTTTCTTACTTGGATATGGATCAAATGCCTATGCATACCGAGTTTTCAACAACACCACCGGTGTGGTTGAAATTTCGCGTGATGTGACATTTGATGAAACTAATGGTTCTCAAGTAGAACAAGTTGATCGTGCTGTGATTGACAGGGAAGAACCCCCGTGCGACGCAATCAAGAAACTGGCAATTGGAGAAGTAAGGCCACTTGAGGAAGATGTAATGCCAAGTGCTTCAACTCAAGAAGTTCATGACGCGACGATGGACACTCCGGATGATACTCCTTCGTCTTCAATGCGAGCTCAAGACGGCTCGAATGCCACTCAAGACGATGAGGGTCCCATCCAAAGAACCAACGCAACTGTACCTCATCCAAGAGTCCATCAGAGTGTACAAAGAGATCACCCGGTCGACAACATACTGGGAGACATTAACAAGGGAGTATCTACTAGATCTCGTGTCGCTAATTTTTGTGAATTTTACTCCTTTGTGTCTTCTCTTGAACCGCTTAAGGTAGATGAAGCGCTCCAAGATCCGGATTGGGTGATGGCCATGCAAGAAGAATTAAACAATTTCGAACGGAATCAAGTGTGGAAGCTTGTCGAAAGGCCCAAACAAAATGTTATCGGAACCAAATGGGTATTTCGGAACAAGCAAGACGAGAACGGGATAGTGACGAGGAATAAAGCCCGGCTGGTTGCTCAAGGCTTCACGCAAATCGAAGGTTTGGATTTCGATGAAACATATGCTCCCGTAGCTAGGCTTGAATCTATTAGAATACTACTTGCCTTTGCTACTCACCATGATTTTAAGTTGTATCAAATGGACGTGAAAAGCGCTTTCTTGAATGGACCACTCTTCGAGATGGTCTATGTTGAGCAACCACCCGACTTCGAAGACCTGAACCATCCGGACCACGTCTACTTCCTACACAAGGCTCTCTACGGACTTAAGCAAGCTCCGAGAGCGTGGTTCGAGTGCCTTCGCGATTTTCTCCTCGGTCAAGGTTTTGTAGTCGGAAAGGCCGACCCCACTCTCTTTACCAAACACATTGATAATGATTTGTTTGTATGTCAAATATATGTTGATGACATTATATTCGGATCTACTAATGAACACCTGTGCAAGGAATTTAGCAGGATTATGACCAAGCGATTTGAGATGTCCATGATGGGCGAGTTGAAGTTCTTCCTCGGTTTTCAAGTCAAGCAACTTAAGGAAGGAACCTTCATATGCCAAACCAAGTACATCAAGGACATGCTCAAGAAGTTCGGTATGGAGAACGCCAAGCCAATCAAGACTCCAATGCAAGCCAACGGGCATCTAGACCTCGACAAAGAAGGTAAACCGGTCGTCCAAAAGGTATATCGCTCGATGATCGGTTCCCTACTTTATCTTTGTGCATCTAGGCCCGATATTATGTTAGTGTGTGCATGTGTGCACGGTTTCAAGCCGCTCCTAAAGAATGTCACATGGTGGCCGTAAAGAGAATCTTGAGATATTTAGTGCACACTCCTCATTTTGGGCTTTGGTATCCTAAAGGTTCATCTTTTGAGTTAGTTGGCTATTCCGATGCGGATTATGCCGGATGTAAGGTGGATAGGAAAAGTACTTGGGACATGTCAATTTTAGGTAGATCCCTTGTCTCTTGGTCATCTAAGAAACAAAACTCCGTAGCCTTATCCATGTACCGGTTTAATACATAGTCACGGAGTTGTTGTGCGCAATTGCTTTGGATGAGACAAACACTAAATGATTATGGCCTAACCTATAACCATGTGCCACTTTTGTGTGACAATGAGAGTGCCATAAAAATTGCCAACAATCCAGTCCAACACTCCCGTACAAAGCATATCGATATCCGCCATCATTTCCTAAGAGATCATTCCACAAAAGGCGATATTGAAATTCAACATGTGAGCACAACCGACCAATTAGCCGACATATTTACCAAGCCACTTGATGAGAAAAGATTTTGTGAGTTGAGAAGTGGACTAAATATTCTAGACTCTCGCAATTTGGCTTGAAACATGCTCACGTTGATTGGTGATTGAAAAATGTCTTAGAAAACCTTATTCTCTTTATTTCTCTTATCTTATTGTGTTTGATGGTTTTTGATCTTCAGATCGTGTCAATCATCTTGTGATCACAGTTTGAATTATTGTATGGCTTGCTGATCACGTGATGACTTGACTCACTAGGTCCTCTCATCTATTTCTCGCCCGAGTCATTTCGCCATTATTCTCATGCCATCTCGAGAAAACCGTTCGGATCGTCTCAAATTCCATTCGGACTATCGAATCTAGTTGACTATCCGAACTTACGTTCGATCGTCGAAGTGGGGTCTCGGGTTTCTTAATCCAGCCGAGTCCCTTCTTCCTTTTTTTTCCTTCTTTTCTTTCCCCATCTTGGTTTCTCTCTCTTCTAGCCCTCTCCTCGTGGATCTAGGGTTTTGACCTGTTCTTGCGGATTAAGGGCTCCAAGACCTTCTTCTAGGGCAAGGGACTCATCTCCTTCTCCTTGGTGCCCTAGATTTGTCTTTGGAACCCTTCTTCATCTCCAAAAGGTTGGTTCTTCTTCTTCCAAATGCCGGTTATTCTCGTCTTTATCTTGTGAATCTTTGGACTCTAGATCGTTCTAGACCTTGCTAGGATGGTCCTCTGTGATTAGCTCTTAGATTTCTTGAATTATTGTCTAGATTGAGGAATTTAGGGTTTGTGAACTGTCACCTCGGAATGTCCGAAGTTTCCTTTCGGAATGTCCGAAGAACTTCGGACTATCCGAATGAAAACCTCGGACTATCCGAAGAAATCTTCGGACTATCCGAAGATAATTTCGGACTATCCGAAGATTGTGACTTCGTTTGAATTCTCTATTGCTTATCTAGGTCATAATTAGAGTCTAATCTTGTTTCCACCCTTGAATACCTTTAGGATGGATCCTTCTCAGGGTGGCAATCCCCATTCTGGCATGTCGGACATTGATGTGGCTCGCTCAAAGAAGGCTAGGCATGATGTCCCCGCCGGTGGCTCCTCGGCGGCCCCTGCTGTTCCTCCTGTTGATTCCCCTCCGGAATCTCCTTCCGCTCAGTCAGTCGGAAGACAGAAGCGCCAAGCCATTCGCAAAAGGAAGAAAACTGGTCATAAGGGTGCTCCGAGTCAAGGTGGTGGTGAACAAGGGGACGAGGGTCAGGGAGGCAGTGGTACTGAGGATCCTAGGGCTGCTATGCCTAGGTTGAGGGCAGCTAAGTGCAGCTCGGTAGCAGGGAAGGTCTTGCTGATTGGACCTTTGGAGATTCACCCGCCTGGTCGTGCTACTCCAATGGGTGTGACTCCAAAGAAGAAGATCGACTACTGTGTTGGGCAAGGGAGAGGCAAAGAAGTCCGTCAGCACAGGAGTCAGGATCCCCTGTTATATTTGCAAGAAGACTATGTGGATAAGCGGTTCTGGAATCACTTCCAACAGGATTTCTACAACTCTGTGATTGCTGAGAAGAAGAATCCAGTGGCATTGATGCAGTACATCGACTGGGACTACATGGCACAGCAGGAGGACACAGTATTCAATGAGGTGATTGCTGCTTGTGAGCGCCACAATCTGAGAGAAATCATGTCCTTCAGGTGCAAATGGAACAATGAAGTTGTGGCACAGTTCTATGCGACCACAGTATGTCCATTACACAGATCTTTGAGAGCACCATGTGGTTCATGGTTGATGAGCTATACTATTCTGTGACCAAGGCTCAGTTTGCTGACTGCATTGGATTCAACACTGAGGGCTGGGACAATCTGGACAAGTTGCATGTGTTTGACTCCTCCAGTATCAATGATCTGACTCCTCTGTATGATGAATCTCAGAACTTCAAGCTGGGCACCACAAAAGGTTTGAAGCCATTCTATGCTATCCTGTACAAGTTGCTGAGGAAGACCCTGTGGCCCAAGGAGGGAGACGCCACCAACATCAGTTCCTACTCTAGGAACCTGCTTTTGCGGATTGGTGAGGGTTCTAGGCCATTTGATGTGTTTGACTTTATTTGGCAAGAGATTCGCCTCAACTCAATCAGCCCGCGTAGCAGTTGTGGATTCGCTCCATATGTGATGTGTATGGTTGAGAGTATCTCAGGCTTGTGGTTTGCTAAGGATGTGGAGCATGTGCCGCATCAGTGTCCAGTGTGATCAAGGCTCCACCTCCTCCGATTCGGGCAGCCCCTCCTCCTTCAGCCCTCTACCAGTGCTGTGCCACTTTGTGAGGCCCGCTCAGTGATCCTTCTTCTCCCAAAGGGCTCCATCAAGAACATGCTTCGTGCTATCTTTTGCCTTGGGATCAAGAACCACAAGAAGATCAAACAGATGAATGAGAAGATCACCGACACTCGCCGTCAGCTCAATGTCATAAAAGGGAAGCTAAATCTGTCTTGCTCTTCAGAGTCCGAGTCAGAGTCTAATTCAATGACAGATTGATTCGGCGACCAGCGACTCTTCGACCTTCCGCCACTTGGCACCCATCGGTGACGATGAGGGCGACTCTCAAGATATGTGCTTGGCCAGAGAACGACAAAGAAATGGCGGCAGCGATGATGGCGAGGAGTGACCCTTTGGTGCCTTGATGCCAAAGGGGAGTGAGGAGATTAGATTCGTTATTGCTTGGTTGTTTGCTTAGTTTGCTTCGTGTTATTAAACTTGTGTTTTTGGTCGTTGCTTCAGCTGAACTATTGTTGCGTATACTGGTTTGCTTGTTGGATGCTTGATATTAATAGCTTAATTCTATGTCTCTTTGGCAATGCATTTGTGTGATATCATGTCATATTTATTTATGCAAATTATCTCATCATATATCTTGTTATATTCTCTCTAAAAGCAAATTTAGGGGAGCTCTAAAATTTCCGTAAATATGTGCGTTTGACATTCCACTCAAATTAGTTCAATGCACACATTTAGGAGGAGCTTCTCCGTGTATTTGGTTCTCCAAATACTCTCTCATTTCAATTTTATCTAAATCTAATCGTGTTGTCATCAACTCACCAAAAAGGGGGAGATTGAAAGTGCATCTAGGCCCCTTAATGATTTTGGTGATTAATGACAACAAGATTAAGTGACTAATGAGCCTTGTGAGGATTATGAACAGATGAATACGCTCATGGGAAAAGTCGCTTAAGGAAAGAGGTCCCTCAAATTCGAGAAGAAAAGGCGTCGGTTAAACTCAACGGGTGTATATGTTTTTAAATTTTATTTGAGTTTAAGGACGGCCGTACTATTAAGAGGGATGTGGCAAGAAATAGTTTTAAAATGATCCAATGTGCTCAAAGATGAATCCTAGTCTAAGTATGGGTCAATGTGTGAAGTCCTAGGGGCTTAGTGTTCAAATTGGTTCGGAGTATCCGAACATTTGTTCGAATGTCCGAACCGACCCCCTGTTGCTCTCGCAAAATTCAGTTGAATGTCCGAACCTCGCCGAGTATCCGATGACCTCTCTGTTGGTCCAGTTCTATTTGGTTCGGAATGTCCGAACACTGGTTCGGAGTATCCGAACACTGGTTCGGATTATCCGAACGACCCTCCTTGTTAGGGCTAAGTCTTATTGGTTCGGACTATCCAAGTATGGTTCGACCGTCCCAACAAAGGCGTTCTGTTGCCCTAGTTCAAATTGGTTCGGACTATCCGAAGGGACGTTCGGACTGTCCGAACTGAGTGTTCCATTGCCTTAGTTCTATTGGTTCGGACTATCCGAACATGGGTTCGGACTATCCGAACAGTGTCGGGCTGAAGTGAAAAACGGCTAGTTTTGGGGGGCTTTAAATACCTCCCCAACTCCCACCTACCAACTAACAAGTGCATTCAATTCATTTTGAGCTGTGCTCCCTCTCACTCTTGAGCTCTAGTGTTCTTCCCTCTTGATCTCTTGATTAGCAAATCTTTTGGGGGAAATCTAGTTGAGAGTTTGAAGGCTCTAGAGTTTGTGATTAATCTTGAGCACTTGGGTCATCTTCAAGCTTAATTTCTTGCCTGGGATCTTTTACTCTTGAGGTTGAGGACTCCTAGACGGCTAGGAGTTGCCGGTGAGCCCCAAGCTCGTGTGGGACGCCACGGAAGTTTGTGAAGGTTGAATCCACCTCCGCAAGGAAGGATTCAAAGAAAAGTAGGTGAGTGCTTGGTGCAACACCTAGAGGATTAGGGTTGAAAGAGACCCGGCTTTGTGCCGCCTCAGCGAGGAGACGAGGATCCTCAAGGATCCGAACTTCGGAGAAAAATCGCTGCATCTCTCTTGTTTGTAAGTTTTGAACTTGTCCCCTTTTGTGCTTAGCCTAATCTTTTGGGGATTCAAGGGTTTGGAGGCTTCATGCAATAGATATTGGGTGGATCTCATAATCTGGAAGTTGCCCTAGCTTAGAAACTTTATTTGGTAGTAATCTAGCCTCTCAAATAACTCAGATCTACTTTTTAGGGTTTTCTTGCGAAAAGCAGTTCGGAGTATCCGAAAAGACATTCGGACTATCCGAACCACTCGGACAGTCCGAAGGTATTTTCGGACTATCCGAATAGTAAATTTCCGTTGCGCATTTAAATTTGAAATAACGCCTATTCACCCCCCCTCTAGGCGACATATCGGTCCTTTCACCATCATGTGTAGACCTGTGTACGGACTAAACTAATCGCCAGTAAAACAATGGATGAAGTTACTACCAAATAAGTACAACAACGAATGAAGTTACTACCAAATCAATAACGTGTCCACCCCATAAATAAATGTGTTTTCTAGTTTGTATATGAATATATTTTTTTCTTTATTTTAGCCATATATTTTTGTTGGTTGCTCCGATTCACAAACAAATTTCACCATTAGATTACTGACCGTTAAGAAATTTACTATTGTATGGTAGTAATTTCATGTTATAAATGTAGTAACTCCTAGTTATATATAGTAATTTCTGTTGACAGTAGGTAAAATTACTATTTATTAGTGATACTTATATAATTCTGTTGTTCTCGTCATTAGTAAGCTACTGGTAAAAACCATTTACAAATCGAAGCTTTCAATAAAAAGATATGGCTAAAATAAAGAGAACATATTCGTGTACAGGTTACAAAACGCAAGTTTGACCACGTAACTGATGCAGTCTATTGAATCAAATATTATTATTGTTAGGTATGTATTATATACTCTGTTGAATCAATATTACTATGTCAGTACATATAGTTACGATGTTATATATATAATAATCGAGGCTAGACCGACGCGACCGATAATCCAACCCATCCACTAATGCCCAATGACTAGTAAATCTGTAACCGTAGTTTGTACATAAATCTTGTTTTATTTTATTTAGCTATATCTTTTCACTGGCAGCTCCATTTTATGATTGGTTTTCACTAGTAGCTTGCTGACGATGAGAGCAACATAATATACAAGCCTCGCCACTAAATGCCATATGAAATTTATATTGACATCTGTCGTTGCAAACTTATAATAACACAGCTCAAATTTTAATATAGAGTTTAAGTAACAGTACTATCTCCATATATTATTTTTACAGCTCAATACTGACACTCAGCGTTTCAACGAAATGATTCGATCTATTTTACTATTGTCTGTTCGCCATATTACTACCTCCAATATTTAAATTTACTTGTTAAGATCGTGCTACCGATGCAATGATTCTACATGTTTTATTATAGCTTGCGTGCTACATTACTAACTCCCATACGTAAATTTACTACCTAGTAGAAACAGTCAACTTGTCTATACTGTATCATTACGGTTTGATAGTTGTTAGACGCTTATATACTGCATGAAAAAAAATTGTGGTTGACAAAGTTCGTTAATTACGGTTAAATATAACTGGATGGTGCGAATTTCGTCATGCTAATTAAGCCCGACGAGGTTCAGTCGGATTGCGAACCTAGCTAGCGTGTAGAATAACCCGCGTCGGGCTGCGAACATGTGTAGAATAGCCTATTCTACACTCAGGTACAGAATAGTATGTATGTATGTACGTACGAACGTACACTTTTCTGAAATTTGGGGAAAACTCAATTTCCTCCAACACATTGTAGTACTTAGAACAACAAAAGTTACGAATTCTATGCTGTAATTGCATTTTTCTCTGGCTATCCTACCTTAAAGTACAGGAAAACTCTGGTAGAGAGAAAAATTGCTCTTGTCCGTTGTCATGCTCCGCATTAAAAAAAACAATCAAAAAAGGTAGGAGACAAACCGGCATCAACTTCCCATTGCAACCCGAACAATCTTGGCACATGGTGCTGATGATATGAACGTAGTTGACTCTGTGAAACCGTGCGTGACATAAGCCCTGAGCTAAACAAAAGGCTTCTTCAGGTTGGTCAAGCCCTGTCTACGTACCCTTGACAGCATACCAGAAAACTATTCCTGAATTGTTTCCTCATTGAGCAATGATTAATGTATTCTGGAAGCTCATTGAAATGAATAGAATATCTGAGCTTCTAGATTACACGCCTATATGTTGTACAGCAAACATGTACATTATCATAGAACCGCTTATTTTCTACTAGGCAAACAGATAATGTGCTTAACTTCTGCAATAAATTATCTTCTGCCTTCTATAAACAATCAAAGGGGACATACAGGTGCAAATCATCTTTATTGTGTAAACTCTGTGCAAACTATATGGAAAAGGAGAATAACAAGAATGACTTACCTGTATATGCATGGCATTACAAACTACGTTAAGTTGTTTTAGGATAGTCACAAGTCTCGGCACGAGAGCTTACGCTTCCCGGTATGCCGACGCTGCCCGATCCAACAACACATCACATGACGGAGCCACACCCGCCGGTGAGGAACACGAACGCTGCCGCACGCTGCCCACTAGCCAACAGCGCTGATCCGACGAAAGCCTGCAGTCAACGTTCAATTCTCCCCTTAAAACCTATACTGCATTGCCATTACCAACCGTGCAATATAATCTTCATGAACTTTACAATTTGTACGGAGAGATTAAACTAAACAACAATTTAATTTGAAGCTAGATTTAGTTGGGATGCACCCGGCCCGGGCAGCAGTGCAACACCTGGGCGACGCGCGAGGCCCCAGTAGCAAGCTACTGTAGATGGATCCTCCCCACAAAAAATAAATTTAATATCAAAGTAGACGCTTGGCCTACATATCAGATATTAAACTAATAAGAATAGATACTACACTTGATCTTAGCCAAAAGGCCGAGAAAGATATGCTTTGCTCCGGTGCCCTAGGTCGCCTTGTATACAGAGCCTCTGCTTGCCGCTCGATCTTGCTGGCGATGTGGGACTAAACAAAGGCACAGCACGTGCTGCGCGGAAGATTGGGCCAGAAGTTTAATAGACGAAGCCCAACACAGATGGGCTGATCCCACTCACTAATCTGCCAAAATGCAATAGAGCGTCCGAGCCTGATGCATGACGGATTCACGAATGCCGTTTGCTCTAGCCTCCCCGTTCCAAGTATTTTTTTTCCTCTACACCTCTAAAAAGATTACTTCATCTATAATTCTAAAAAAATCATCTTTTTCTAGCTGCAAAAAATTATTCCCCTCTAGAACTGCACCATGAATATGCAGGACGCTGCATTACGCAGGCCCCACCAGTTCGAATGGCGGGTACAACCGTGCACGTGGAATCGACAAGCCAACATCAACGTCCCATGTGATTCGAGCCCTTTGAACACATGACTCTGACTTGAAACAGTCGGTCCTGCACGACAAGAGTCACAGGTTCACAGATCACGGGTCACGTCTGAGACAGAGCAGACAGGCATATCACACGAATCGGATGCAACGCAACAACCGCATGATTTACCTGCTGGTAAGAGGATTTGCAACTTAAGCAGGACCATAGAAAACTGCATAAGCAGGTTAGGAGTTCTTTAAAGAGCAGCTATATTATTCACCCACAAGTACCAGCAATAGCGTACGCTTTAACAGGAGGGGACGCACACCCCAGATGTCTAGAACTCCAGTACCGACTTAGCGATGATACGCACCAGCACCTCCAGGTCCACTGTGCTGGTGCAAATTACATATCGAATTACACGAATTATTGCTGCAAGGAAGGAGTACTGGGTTGTACTAACTTTCTTTCGCACCTGCTACATCGGCTGCGGTGGCCGCCTTTTCTTTCACTTCCTCGGAGGTCGCCTCCCTGGGCTTGGCTTCAGTTGCCGGCGCATTCTCGGACTCCGCCTCGGTGGCAGCAGCGGTTTCGTTATTCCCAGGGGATGTGCTTGTGTTGCCGTCTTCAACAGGGACCGTAACCTTGACGGTGCCGACCTTCACGTACTTGCTCATGAACTTGTATTCCCAGTCCTGCAGTGAGTCGAGCTCGAATGGCCCAAGGCCAGAGATGTCGCTGGTCAAATCCTGGGGCTCAAAGGACATCTTGGCTAGAGCTCTGCTGGCATCTTTACCAGTGAATAGCGCATAAGGTCCACCAGGTCCATAGAACATTCTGCATGGAGCGGCTAAAATGTGAGAAATGAAATTAGAAATATAATTATAGTTACATATATTGAACTACTCCCTCCGTTCCAAAATATAGGGCGTATTAGAATTTAAAAAAGTCTTTTGAAGTAAACTTTGACCATTAATTTCTGTTATAATATATTATGAATTGTTATGAAACCAATAATAATTGAAAGATAAATGAAATATGAATCAATTGATACATCTTTTGTAAATTAAACATGCACATAATTTAACTAATTCTTGGTCAAAATTTATATAGTTTGACTTTTCTGAATTCTAATATGCCCTATATTTTGGAACGGAGGGAGTATATGGGAGCTTCGCAGACGCAAACACATTCCTAACACAACTGGGGGAAAACAACACAGATATCATTGAATATATAATGAGCATGCATCGTGTAAAGCACACCCTCACCTAAAAGGCCACAACTTTACATGTGTTTTGAATTGGAAGCAGTGCACTGCAGAAATGATTATCATTGGGAAAGTACACATACAATGCAAGTTAAAGCCTCCTTATAATAGATCCAAGAACTCTTATATTAGTATCATCATCTTCCCACAAAATATGCATGCTCCACCAGCAACTGCATCTTTGCATACCAAAGGATAAAGAAGAGAAGCCACATATCTTATTTCATTATTGAAGCTACTACAAAAATAATATATAAAAAAAATCAAAGACCAACAAACAACTTTCCCAATTTTTTCCAGAATTCAAGTGTAGAGTACCTAGCGTCTAAAGAAAGGGGCCTTCCTTTTGACCTTCCTGACCTTCGATTAAGTCAGAACGACTCAGCAAGCATCAAGATAACAATATTATTATATTTCACTTTTTATATTTTTAACAAACAATTGTAATGTTAAGAAGAGAATCAGGTACTCTCTTTTTTTTTTAAAAAAAAGGAGGCACCCATTTTACGACCCAACTTTCTTCTAGCATATAACTCTTCTAGTATCTGACCTCAGAACGATAATTAGACCCCCTCTCTAGAATATTCGCAAGTACAAATTAAGGAACCAACAAGAACAAAAGAACAGAACACAACTTATGTAGAGAACAAGGCCATAGTTCTTCAAACACAAATAATAAAGATGCAATTAGATAAGCCTAGAGTCCAGAGTATGAGTATCAATCCATATTTTTCCTTTTCCTGATTATGAACATTGAACTTCAATACCCAATTATTATAAAAACATCCTACCACCTGCCATTTTTTCACTGAAGTGGCTGGTTTTTCCTGGCATCATTCCTGCTGGTATGCAGTCAACTGATGCTAAAAAGATTCTTATCAAGTATAGAAATTATCACGATATAACAAGCTTAATTAATTACTAAACACTTGCAACGAAAAAGGTAAAGTAACCATATAAAACATTAGACACCCCACCCCACTACCCGCCACGCTCGGCTGGCGGTGCCCTTCCTGTTCCCAGCCCCAGCGTCCTGCCTACCAACCAGTGCTATGGTTGGAGAGCTTGGTGAACCCAAAAACCTAGCCCTAACTCCATTGCTCACCACCATTGCCAAAGAAGAATACCTCACCAGTTTGTCATTTCTTGCTCGATTTTGTCGCTTCCCTCGAACTCTAAACGGTTGTATCTGATTTTAGACATTTTCTCTCGATTTCTAACTGATTTATTACCGGTTTTCGTCGTTCTTCCTGATTTGACAACCGTGCAATCTAAGTATTTGGAGGGGCATGCACCAGATATCATTCTCCAAAAATAAATCCACTGAGTCATCCAACCATGATACCCGACAAATTCTACATACGCACCCCTTTTGACCTCAACAAGCTGAACCCGATAATGACAGATAAAAGCTACCAAACCCTTCAAACACCGCACCATCTACTCCTAGCGTACACCATCAAACAACAGTACAGTACAAGTTATTTTCATCTCCCCTATCCCCTAATCGATGGAGAACACCAAATACGATGAGAAACTGAACGAACTTCTCACACAAATCCCAGCAAATTTATCTCCTGGAGTACTCCCAGCATCCACAAGGACAGGCTTTACGGTTACATCTACGAAAAGTTAAGACGATTACTAACTACATGATAATCGGACAACCACATCCCAAAATAGAAGCATCAGAGCAGCGATTGTAAAGGAAAAGGTAGGGTTTCGGGGTAAGGAAGAGACCTGCTCTGTGTGACATCATATATCTGGCCCTTGATGGCCATGAGGAGGGGCTTCTTAGGGTCGGACCCGTCGTACTGTCGGAGCTCCTCCTCGGTGACCTCTCCCAGCTGCAAGGGCGGCGGGAGCGGCTCCGCCTCGGGCTCCTCGCGCGGGCGCGGCGGGGGCGGGGGCGGCGCGGCGAAGAGCCCCAACACGACGTGGTACAGAGCGGCGGCGACCGCCACGGCGGTGAAGAAGGCCGCCGGGGACAGCCCCGTGTACGCCTCGATCGCCTGCTTCAGCGTCTCCCACAGCTCCGCGACAGCCACCGCCATCGCCGCTTGCTTGCCCCCTCCGGTCCGACTCGCCGGCGAAGGCTAGGCTCTCTCCTCTTCCGAGGGGTTTGAACTCTGCGGGCCGGGGGTATTCTGGTCTTTTCGCAGATTTCGAGCTCGAGCGAAAAAGGTTGTGGGTGAATATCTTCGAGTTTATATCGGTGTATTCGGTTGTTTGTAGCAAGGAGCATGTATATAAGATAGTTTAAGGAAAAAGTTATTTATATATTTGGTTATGTATATAGAATTATGCTTTCAGATGGGATATAAATTTAAAGAATATTTTCTATGAATATTACATTATTCTATTTACATAAAATAATAGAACCTAATGATACAAAATTATTCCATCCCGTCTAACCTATCACACCAACCGAACACACCCAGACGTAGAAAGGTATTTTATTCTTTTTTTATTGGGGCCTGAAGGGTTAGCTAATGTTGGCTGACGAGTGGGCCAAGGATTTTTAGGGTCAATTAGTCAGGGACAGTAGCGGAGCTCTCGAGGCAGAATCTTCCGTACGCGGATCACTTTGGAATGCAGACCCAGGTATAAGTGGAATTGGGATCCGCTATGCTTAGCACAAAGTTCAAAAAGCCGCCGTAATCTCGATATGTTGGCTGAGATTTTCGATACCAACTGAGGATGGGATCTAAAATCTTAGTCAGGTAAAAACATAGAAAAAAATAAATTGCTATAGTAATCTCAGAAATATTGATGAGATTTTGTTAAATCTCAAGCTTTCTGACCAATTTTTGACTTTTGATGGCTTGTTTGGACCCGATTTGATCCAATAAACCTTAAGCTTCGTGAAAATTTGTTGAAAAACCGAATTTTTGAGATATTTTAAAATTTCGATACAAATATTGTCAAATTTTTATAAAATTTTACAAACTTGATCATGATCTAAAAATTTTATGGTACTATCTTTAATAGTGTAGAATCGTACACAAAAAAATTCAAAATAATTGAACTTCAATTGTTATCTTTAAAAAATCAAAAACAGAATGAACATAATTGGAATAGTAATCTTATCAGAATTTTATAAATTTTCTCGAGTGCGATCATGATATAATTTTTTTATGAGAGCTTAATAATTACCTCAGTACCATTCTCTAAATTTTTTTAAAAATTAACTTTTTTTGTTTGCTCAATCAAATCTATGTAAGCATCGAACTTCATTTGTTATATTTTAAAAATAAAAAACACAAAGAACATAAATAGTATAATGTCATTGTAAGAATTTTATAAATTCACTAGAGTGTGATCGTAATTCAAAATTTTTATGAGATCTTAAGTATTTCCTTAGAACCTTTTTGTAAAATTTTTAACATTTTTTTATTGCCAAAGCAAATATATGTATTGATCATTAGGCTTTTATTAGGATATAGCACTGTCAGAATTATTAAAACTTCTTGAAGCTTGATCATTATATGAAAATTTTATAGAAACATTAATGATATATCAGAACCATCCACAAAAAAATTGAAAATTTTCTAACGTGGTTTGAACTATTTTTTATTTGGTTGAATTTTGCTTGTAAAGCTTTTATCAGGACAGTAGCACTATCCAAAGTTTTAAAATTTCATAAAGCTTGATCATTATCTGAAATTTTATAGGAATATTATTGATTCATCGTAACCATGCATAAAAAATTTCAAAATTTTCTAAATTGGTTTGTTCCATTTTTCATTCATTTCAAACTTGTCGTCATTGTTTTATCAGAATATTAGCAATTTTTGAATTTTTAAAAATTACTCAGACTTGATAATCATCTGAAATTTTTATGGGAACATCATTGATGTGTCAGGAGCCTCCACAAAAAAAAATTCAAAATCTTTTGACGCTGTTTGAACTATTTTTTCGCTCGGTGCAAATTCCCCGAAATCTCAGCAAATCTATTTCAGCCAACATTTTTGTTTTCTTGGTGCAAAAAAACCGGATTTGAATTTTTGAAAAAAAATAGATTTGAATTTTTGTTTTATATTTCATCCCAGATTTGTCCAAAATTTCGAGATCTCGATGAGATTTCGGATCTCAGCCACCGAAAACAAGATTTCAAACCTTGCTTAGCACACCTGAATTCCCGACGATTTTTGTTGTCTTTTAAACATTGTATGGATGACTATTACTAGTTGAATACATCGACGATTAAACCTAAATTTGATACAATCCTTGTAAGAACGTAATTAGTGCGCTATGTACGACCGCTTCTGGCGTCATCATCTTCATATTTCTCCCTATCGTCATATATCCGACTCTTATTGCCTTCCCAGCACCGCTCTTCTATGATTAGGCGATGCCTTCATCGCCTCACTGCACCTTCTCCAGGCTACTCCCCACACGCCGGCCTCAAAACCTAGCTCACCAGTCTCTATATCGCCGTGCCACTCAATGTCCTCCAAATTCATGGCCACAGCAACCGTGAAACATGGCGAACATGCTACCAGTAGCGAAGCGGCCAAGTGTTTGCTTTTTAAAATATAAATCATCTAATGCATTATTACTGTTTACATAAACAAAAAAGTGTTGCTAAACTCTTCTTCCGAACTAGTCATTGTTTTGCACGGGGGCACAAAAGCTTGAAGACTATTGTGCTGCTGATGGAATAAAAGATAACTTTGAGGTGCACAAGATGCTCAATCCTTCGGTACAGAAATATTTGTGGCTCTAGTACTCCCAATACTATTCAGAATGTTATACCTTTTCTGGTCTCTACTATGTAAAGTAAGAGTTTCTTTTCATATTATTTCATCAAAATTATCTATTTTTGTCACTGCTTTTTAATTACCTACTTTTGTCACTGCTCTTTAATTACCCACCTTTACTATTATTAGTGCTCTTTGCAAATAAACTTTTTATTACAAGTTGAGCTTTCGTTACCGCATTGGTTCTTCAGCGCGAACCAAACCATCCAAACAAGAGCAACCCCGATGAAACACTTCTAAGATGCAATTCCCTAATATTACTAAGGCCTGAATATTCAGGTACCGTGCCAAACATATATACATGGCACATTCACTTGTGTTCCCTCATGAAGACTATTCTCGAGGCATGCAAGTGACAAATTCAGAAGTTAAAATCAACAATTGTTGTCAGAGGATTCGTAGCTTTTCTAAATAGAATTATCATCTATTTCTCCAGGCTCCAGCTGAAATGCTGACGCCTTGCTTTCGTAATTAGTTCTACAGCTTGACCAAACAATGGCCATATGCTCCTTTTACCAAATAGTCGCTTCAGCTATAAATAGTTGTTATTTTTGATATAGGCGTAATTGAACTTTTAAAATTTTGACAATCAATATCTTTTTAAATATTTAAATTGGATGCATGAAAACCATGTGTAGATTTGTCTCGAAAAATACTTTCATAATATTATAATTTTATTGAGTTTTATAAATATATTATAACATAAATAAGTAATCAAAACTGCATTTTAGAGACCGCGTCGATGTTCATAAAGACAACCGTTTGTGACCGGAGTGAGCATCATCGAGCCTTTTTCAATGTCTTAAAGAACAGCATCAGTAAAGAGTGAGACCGATGCCGTATAAATGCACTTGAGCTGATTTATAATGATGGCTACTTTGCAAAAACACACACTAATTCATAGATGACGTTGCACACGAAGATTGGTTTCAAGAATCTGCTGCTATCTCGTTTCAGTGTAATATATCACAGGAATAATCAACAATTTCATTGACGCAACCTCAAGACAATAAGTAGAAGTAGAGACAAGGAGCAAGACACAACCTGCAAATGGACATTAGTTCAAAAACAAAACAATTCGGAAGAAAACTCTACCAAAATTCGAAGGCCCCCCAAGTACCGGCTTGGAGCACAACAGTCTCAATGGAATTTCACAGGCAAAGGAACATCCGTGGAGCTCCTTTGTTCCAACCCCGGGCTTATGTTTCACGGCAGCCCACCAGGCTAGAAATATCCAAACCAGCGCATAAAGCAACACGATGAATCGATGTCCAATGCAACATCATTTCAAAGCATACGGTTCGGAGTTTTAAATTCTAGTCACCATAGAGATGATCACAACACCTTCAGACAAGACAGACTATTCATGCATTTACAACACAAGCTAACCGCACCACCATGCATGCACATTATTATCATTATTTCTCTAGGGTTATGGGTTATGGCTTCTCGGTGCTTACTATGATTGATGAATGACTGGTCAACAAGTTTCTACAATAAGGTGGAGGTAGGTTTCACTGCCGGATCAGCATCTAATCCACAGATGTCAACCTCTCGCACTCTGCATCAAACACCTTCCCGTAATCTTGCAGATCAAGTGAACCCACCTCATCCCGGCGCCAAAACCAATCCTCATACCTATACCACCGCATGATACCGTCATCCATCATCATCCGCTGGCATGCAAGGCATGATCTACTCTGGCAGTAGTGGAACTCCCGCAGCCGAGAAGCTCTCTCAAGAGTCTGGTCATCCAGCTCATGAATCACCTGCCTCCGCCCATTTGCCGAGCTCTCAAACAGCAGGCAGTGGGAAATATTCAGAACCTCAAGATATTCCATGGAGTTCAATAAACACAGCAAGGCATCCATGGTCACTTTTGAGCAACGAAGGCTTAAGACTTTCAGCTTTGGAAGGTTGGTGGTAATCGCTAAAGCGAAATGGAAATCAAATGAGCCCATGACCTTGAGTTCTGCAAAGTTCTTGCAGTTCCTGGCTATCTCTTCCATAATGTATGGAGGATGCCCAATGGTAGGCATAGTCAAGGACTCCAGCTCTTCCCACCTTTGAATAGCTTGGCATATTCCCATTTTGGTAATGCGGTTCCATGCTGGCATAACCAAACGTTTTAGGTGAGGAGACCTGTTAAACATCGCACACAAGTGCAGAACAATTTAATATTAGCCTTGTTCAATGCAAAACGACATACCATGGAACTTGTGTGTCCAAGAGTTTTGTCAAGGTCTGAGAATAATTATACCAAAAAACCAGAGTCCATTCAACTTAAAAAGTCCTCAAATAACCTTATCTAGACCTCTACTAGTTTGAACAACTATAAAATGGCAGCTATGCTGGTATCGAAAGCTGATAGTGCAAGACAGAATGGTTAACAATAATAATACTTAATCTGGTTACCACTTCAATGTATAAGCTTGATTCAACTATAGAGCTCATCTAACCCATAGCTACAATACATTTATACAGAAAGCCATAAGTTGTAACTTGCAAGTCAATTAATGTGCCAAAAACCCAGCTGTCAGATTTAATGAGATCATACATCCATATGAAGGAATATAGAAACAGAACATCCATAAAACATAAGATTAAGCTAACAAAGAGTAGTTACCTGTCTGAGATGTAATGTAGGTGCTCATCCTTCATGAACAAATTGTAATGGAATATCATGCAATTAACATTTCTCTGACTAATTGCCATAGCCACCCGTAGTATTCTTGTAAGCCTCTTGTCAGATCTATCATCAACCCAAATATATGGAGATGCTCTTGTTTGAATAAAATTGGATTTTAGCAGCCCAAAGTCAAGAATGCCCCATATAAGTGGATCTGAACAGGCCAAACGCCACAAATGGCAAACTTGAGATACTGGCGACAACTCAACCAAGTTTAACTCCTTGAATATCTTCACGAGGACATCAGTGTCCATGTCCTCCCATCTTTTTCCCATCCATTTGTTATCTCCCATTACTAACAAATCCTGCAAACCAACAAAAACACATCAATTCGTGAAAATCAAACTATCTCACAGGGCTGCTGCCATTTACAAGGTGGTAGTAAAAATACATGCGCCCAACCATGAGAGTGCCTATAAACGCATATAAATGAGAACACTTGTGATACAATGAAACAATGAAAGTTCACAAAACCAATATAAGAGGAAACCAGTTCAACCACCACAAATTCTACTTCTAAGATCAATGTGATAACCAGTGAGCTGAAATATGGAGATCCTCTACATCAATAATAATATGGTAGGTAGTCAAAACATCATAAATAAATGGCACACATTGTATCTTCAAATATTGAATCCCTTTTAAATCTATGGATTACAATTTTCTAAAATGATGATAATATTTCTATGAAAAAGGCTCAAATTATTTTCAAGAAAACTCGGATAATAAGGTGCTAACAGCCAGGTGTTAGCATTTCAACCAAACCAAGCGCATACCCAAGCCACTGCCACAACCAATTGTTTTAATCCCAGGAATGAGGCAAGTAGCACTGCCACAAACCAAAAGAAAGTTAACCTATAACCTATCTTGCTGATAACAAAAATAACATATCAAGCCCTAACATGCCATGAATCTCAAAAAAAGGAAGTCCTAATTCCTAAAAGACCACCTACAGAGCTATCAGCCAACAAGAGAAAATGTGCTACTAACGCACCTAAGTAAACAACAATCAAATTTGACAGCATAAACTAAAGGTTACATGCAAAACTCTAGGAGTTGCCTATTGAAGAAAGGTAGGGACAATGGAATAAGCAGGAAATGCAACTCAACTAAACCTCTAATGCAATCACAGCACAGAGAAGATGTACAAACTAAAAATCTTTTCACAGAAAAGGGGAAGCGATTTTTTCGAAGAAAACTTGGATCTATCATCGGTGATAATGTGAATTCGTAAGTTGAAATCACTGGAACTAAACCCAACGAAAATACAAATGTGCCAGAAATGTAGGCTTCTCTTACAATGATCCACAGAACAACTAACGACATTTTTTCACGCCTAAACACACCAATACACCAACATATGTGCACAATCTCGGCTTAAAATACGGTCCCCTCGCAAAGCTATCCACAAAACTACGAAATCAACCACTAAAACTTAATGAGCCATGCTTTCCCACAAACGCACACAAAGAGGAACTACAATAAGGGCAGTAAGGAAGGCATTAGAGTCTTTTCTTCTCCCTTGATACCACGAACCCTAAGACCACCAAACCGACACACGAAACTCCAGATAGAAACATGAATCTTGAACAATTTTCTACCCCCTCCATCGTTTCCATACTCCCAGCGCAAGCCATCACCACCGCCCGACCACTCACACACACACAAACATCTACAGGCGTCAAATACCATATGGCTGCCTACGAATTACACGAGCAACAGCAGCAAATTCGCGGCAAATCGGACAGCACAACACCCGGAGGCCGAATCTCGCAGGAACGTTCGATTCAATCCCTCGCGGCACGGATTAGGTGAACGCAAAACGAATCGATGCTACGACACACCAAGGGAGAAGAAATATTACCCGGCTGGATCTCCGGGAGGAGGACGACAAGGACGAGGATGGCGACGACTAACAAAGCGGCCCCGACCGCGGGGCCGAAGGAGAAGATCGAGATTGGCGGCCAACTACGGAATTGCTCAGGCGGAGGCGGCCGGAGACGAGCGGCGGCTTAGGGGTCGGGAATTGGGGACGAAGGGAAGGGGGAGGAAGCGGAGCGTGCGGGTATTGGCCGCGGGGGTTTAAAACGGATCGGGTTTGAGTCGTTGTGTGGGCACTGGGCACGCCGTGAACCGTGGCCTTCTGGCTTGTCTACGTAAGCTGAAATTCAAAAAGCACGTACGAAATGAACGCTAGATTCTAGCGAGCCTGTATAGATGAGCTAGATTATGATAATTAGATTTTAAAATTAGATTATTTATTTCTTATTTTTTTTTAAACTAGAATCTAGAATTAAAAGTTAAAATAAATAGACCCTAAATTACATAGGATTATAAGACGGGAAATAAAAACGTTAATTCTATTGGTACAAAGTACTCCATCCGTTCAGAAATATGAAAAAGCATATTTTAACTTTCAATAAGGATTAAGATTAGATCGAAATTAAGAAAGGTATGAGTGACTATGATTTAGGTACTATTGTATTGTAAGCGGATGAGCTCGTAGCTTATTTGGCGTGGCTCGCTCGTTGAGCGACTGTCACTTGCCGTGTTCGAGTGGCGCTTGACGCAGCGTCTTGCGAGGCGAGTCGCGTCGTGCGTGAGTGTGTGTGTGGGTGCGTGTGTGCGTGTGGGGTGTTTTCGCATGTAGCTCGCCTGGTGTTTCTCCTTCTATACTGAATGCCAGAGCTCCTGGTCAATTTCAAAAAAAAAGGGGGAAATTCGTTTTGAGCCATTGGAAATATGCATGTTTCGGAATCTGCCATTATACTTCGTCGACTCGCATAGGGGCCAACTTTATTCTCGCGACTTTGAAATATGCCATTTTATACATCCTCCTCCGCCTCGGGCCCACCTGCAGGTCACCAATCTTTCGTATTCCCCACTCTGCCCCCGCCCCCTGCCGTTCATCCCCAGCCGACTCTTCCTCGCGACAAAATTCCCCACCCCCATTGAAGAACCCTAAGCCCGGACGCCTCCTTCCCTTTCTGATTTCTTCGTTTCCCTTCCGATTTCCCCCAACCCGAGTGGCAAAGTGGCGGAGGGAGGCGAGTGAGTGGTGGAGCAAGCGACCTCGACAATGAGGCGAGTGGCGGAGAACAAACGACCTCGGCAATGAGCGAGTGGTGAAGGCCTGCGACAGCAGAGGCGATCGAGAGGCAAGGCAAGGCGTGGCCGGGAGATGGAGGTTCTCGAAGCAAGTGGTCTTGGTTCCTCTTTTCCCAAACAAGTGAGTTGTCCAAATCTCTCTCTCCTTTCATGTTGTGCTAACGGTGAGAGTGCACATACCAGTATGAACATGTTGTTGTTGTGTTTTGCGGTTAGAATCTAATTAGTCCCATTTGCGGGTAGGTCTTGGTTCACGATAGAGCTTAAGGTTCAAGGATTTGTGAGCAAAGAGTCAAAGCAGAGGAAAAGCTATCTGTGTTTTACTCGAAATTGGGTAGTGGATTAGGAGAGCTGTTCAATGGATTTCCTTATGAAAAGCTTAAGTGCTGAATTGAAATGGAGTGTGAACGATCGCTAAGGTTTGGTACTTTGACAAAATAATGGGTGAGGATGTTAGCTTAGTCGATGTGATCGACTTGTAGGTTTGTTTGAAATGTACCAACCCGAGAAACATTTTGAGTTAATTATAGCAGTGTTTGACAAAAAGGTTGTGGAGGAAAATGAGTGTTCCATAGAGCCTCTGTGTGTTGTGCCTCCTCCATGCGGTCCTAGAGAGAAAAGCCAGGAAGCAACTACATCTAAACCTGCAAATCAAAATGCAGCTACAACTGAGGCTGACGTGTTTGACATTGAAGAGGAGTATGTTGGTGTGAATGATGAGCACTTATATGGTGCTCCTCCATGTGCACATCAAACTGACTTTGACTTTGAACCACAAACACATGGATCTGCTGAATTTGGACAATCTTCTCGGTACCGGCACCTTCTTTGGCGATGGGGTTGCACCAGAAGAGGCAGAGGTGACTGATGTAGACCCTCAGGAAGTAAATGTGTTGCTTGATCCTGATGAGCCAGATATTAGGAAGGGGGCTTTATTTCCTGATATTGTATTGTTCAGAAAAGCTATTAGGCACTATGCCATTAAGAGGGGTTTGAATTTTCGGTTTAAGGACCGATAAAACAAGATTCATTGCTATTTTGCTCATATGAGGGATGTCCTTGGCGTATTCATGCTTCCAGTGCAGGATGAACGCTGTCTGAGTTAGAATGATGTATAACTTCAATTATGCATGTTAATTTTGCATGTTAATGTTCATATGTTGATGCTTCCCCATGTATCTTTGTGCAGATAAAGGTGCTTCCTTTTGATCACAATTGTCCAACAAGAAAGTTGATGGATGGGAAGATGGCAACTCAAGAATGGATTGCTGATAGGATTGCTGCTTGGGTTAAGACCAACCCACAGAAGGGAGCAAAGGATGCAAAAGAGAAGTTGGAAGAACAGTATGAGATTAAACTGAAATATTCCAAGGCTTGGGCAGGCATGAGGCTAGCTCTAGAGCAAATTCATGGCAAGTATGAAGAAAGCTTCCAGTTCCTCTTCAACTGGAAGGCAGAGGTTGAGAAAAGGGATCCTGGATCCCTCATTGACATTGACTGAAGAAAGAAGGTAACAACATGTATTTCAAGAGAATTTTTGTTTGCTTGATTGCATGTAGAGATGGTTTCTTGGTGGTTGTAGACCATACCTAGGTGTAGATTCTTGACTCTCTTTGGAAAGTACACAGTCGAGTTGGCCTCGACTACTAGTGTTGATGGGCACAATTGGCTCTTCTATGTAGCATATGCTATTTTTGCATCTCAAACAGAGGACAAGCTGGGTCAGTTCATGCGACTTTTGCGAGAGTCATGAGGTTGTCCCGAGGGTTTAGTGATATCCACAGATGCTTGTAAGGGTCTAGAAAAGGTGTTGATGTGGCTTTCCACGAAGTTGAACATAGAGAGTGTATGAGGCATCTTTATGCAAATTTCATGAAGAAGTTTCGTGGACCAATCTTCACACAACACTTGTATCCATGACAAGGCATTACAGAAGAAAAGTTTAGATGGCACATGGGACAGATCTTTCAAGCCCACCCAGATGCCATAGAATGGCTAGAGAAACATCATCAGAGGATTTGGTGCAGTGTGGATTTTCGAAGAGAGTAAGTGTGACTACGACCAATAATGTCTCCGAGAGTTTCAATAATCAAATAAAGGGATACAAGGCCCTCCATCTCCATGAGCTAGTCGACACGAGTTAGAGAGTTAATTATGGAAAAGATGGCTCTAAGGAGAATGTTAGCAAAGCGGATGGAAGATGGCATACTTCCAAATGTGATGAAGGAGTTGAATAAAGCAAGTCGAGATTAAGAATTGTGAAAATTGCAAGGAGTGATGATGACTTGGCAGAGGTAACATTGGTGGATCCAGATAATGTGACAAGAAGGCACACTGTACACTTGGCCAACCAAAAGTGCTCATGTAGGCGTGGGAGTGTGAGCAAGCCTGCAGACCATGCATTGGGTTGGATTTGTGCTAACAGAGGTGTCAAAATTGAAGACTTTGTCCATTGCTATTACTCTGTGCGAAGTTCAGAGGTCGCTTATGATCAGACCATTCCAACCATGCCTGATAGATCTCAGTGGCCTGTGGTGGATCTTGGCTTCAAGGTTCATCCACCAAAATTGAAAAGAGCTGCAGGAAGGCCAAGAGCACAAAGAATGAAGGGGTTTCTAGAACCTGGTGCTAGAAGCGTCAAGTGTCGAAGATGTGGAGCATTTGGGCACTTTCAAAAGACTTGCAAGCTTGCGAAGCACAAGATGAGGGAGCACAAGTGGTACCGATCAAGGAGAACCAAAGAAGAGGTAAAAAACTAATTAAACTTCTCATACTTCATTTATTATCTTTATTAATTGGGAAAATTTGATTCTTCATTAAATGTGTAACATGGTTATAGGAAGAGAGATGCACCCTCATCTTGTGCTGGTACCAGTCAAGGAGAACCAAAGAAGATGTATAAGAAGAAGACTACACCCAAGAAGAAGATGACACTAAAAAAGAAGAAGGCTCAAGCAGCATGTAGTGCACCTCCTGCGAGAGTCATTAGAAAACTCTCTGATTTTCTTTGAGACATTACTGTAATGTTATGTTGGTGAGAACACTAGATGCTATGTGAGAACACTAGAAAGCTCTCTGATGTAATGTTTTTTGTTGGAGCTCTCGATGTAATGTTTGCACTCTAATGTGCTATGAAAATACTATCTGTTGAAATTCTCTTGTAATGTCTTTGTTCACATTTTGCTTAGTAGCCTAGCTTCAGATCATACATGAGTCCCGAATTTCATACATCAAGAATTGCTATTAACATGAAGTCAGAATTTCATGGTACGCCATGTTATGAGACATCCAGAAAAACATGAATCCAGAATTTCATACATGAAAAAATTATTGTTAACATGAGGCCATTGAGACAACATCAGGTTCAAATTTTATCTGATTACAAGAAGACCTAACACAACACCTACACATACAACAACTACACCTACACATAACATCTGGTTCTTCAATTGGCTAATTTGAAGCTTCATCTCCCATATTTGTTCCTTAGCCTCACCAATTTGTTGCTTCGCCTCCCATATTTTTGCTCTAGATGAAAAATTTTCTACTTCCTTCTCCATCCACAAAACATCCGCAACCCGGGTTTCATCCAGTTTCTCCAACCGCATAAATAGCCCTTGTACTCATTCTCCCACATGAAGAATCCACATGTTTTATCATTCTACATAAATCGAAACCACAATTAGTCCAACCGAAAATAAGCACAAATTGCACAAATACAACTATCTCACCGGGATATTGTTGATACACTTGTAGAATACTGCACCAAACGAATTTGGTTGCTTGCTCCGTAGCCTAACCATAGGGATCCCACACGCCGGGCAATCAACCATTCGTACCTCCTTCGCATTTTCTTGGCGGCGCCGACTCGAGCGACTTCATTGGACTTCGCCTCATTGCCATGGAGCTAGGGCTCGCCCCGCCACTTGCCCGCCGTCGAGGTCGCCTCCTTGCCGCCTCCTCCACTACTTTGCTTAGGGTTCTTCAATGGGGTGGGAATTTTATAGTCGGTGGGGATGAGCAGCCGGGCGAGGCAGAGAGGGGAATCTGAAGATTGGTGACTGCAGGTGGGCTCGAGGCGGAGGAGGACGTATAAAATGGCATATTTCAAACTCATGAGAATAAAGTTGGCCCTATGCGAGTCGTGAAGTATAATGGCAGATTCCGAAACGTGCATATTTGCAATGGCTCAAAACGAATTTTCCCAAAAAAAACTATTGTATTGTAAGATGTGAGATAATATTTTGTATAAGGTAGATCATGAATAAATGCATATAGTTGAGAGAGAATAAATAAAGGTATAATAGGAAAAACTTATTAAATACACATATAAATCTTATACTTCTAAACAAGATGATTCAAACTATAGTTCTTATATTTTTTAACGGAGCGAGCAGCAGATTGGACGATTAATGCTACATCCAGCTGGATCATATTTCAATGTATTTTGGTTGAATTTGCTATTTATGCTCTGTTTGATTGGGCTCTTTTTCTAATTTAAAAGCAAAAATAATCAAAACCTAAATAAATGGGTAGTCTTTTATCTGGATTTTTCAAAAACCATAAAACTTTATATTACTGAAAGCTACAAGCTACATTATATGCTTTTTGTTTATTGGGGGTTGGATTTAAACTAATACAACTGAAGTAACAATAAAATTACCTACATCTACCACGTATAAAAGTGAATTGTGTTTAAGCCAAAAGACTACCATTAAGCTATAAACTAAAAAGTTTAAGTCTAAATAAAGAGAGCTTCAGACAGTAGTCACAACTTTGCGGAGCAGGTGAGGAAAGACTTTATTCTAAATGGGAGCTCTCGAGCTTGCAAAAGCACGGAGGGTTGTGGCAAGGCAAGGTGATATACGACGATGGTGAGGTGTATCTAGGACTCTTCATACCACACTTATCAATACTGTATCGAAGACTGTACTGGTTTAGCTCTTGGAATAATGCATTTCGGTACCGATCCATATCGGCGTACCGTTTTAGGTTTAATATAATAATATATATTGTTAAGTATACACATGGCTAATTATATATACACCAAATTTTACTTATAATATTACTTCAAATACATAGTAGTTCTATCGGTATGATTGGTATTAATCGGTATCAAAGCCAGTACGGTTACTATTGATCGGTATTAAAGACGATATAACCGGTATTGAGCTGGTATGACCAATATCAAAGCCGGGACGATACATAGAGCTACTTGATACCGGTTTAGGGGCTAAAATGGTACATACCGGTTGATACCGTACCAATATTGATAATTATGCTTCATACATCTACTGCTTCGTTATCTTATCTAATTTTATCGTTGACACCAAGATAGGAAAATACTCACGGAGAGAAGTGTTGGATAGTAAATTGATCACCGTAGTTCAATCCTAATGCCAATCAAGAATATTAAGAATACATGAAAAACAATCATAGAATAGTTTAACGCAAGATATAGAGAGTTTCAACTCTCTCTTTATTAGTTATAGATTGATTCTTTTGTTGCTATAACAAGATGCTACATTATACCAAAACTCCTGGAGACTAATTGCGAAATTCACCCGCCAAAAACCAAAAATCGGAACATATCTCACCCACAGCCCCGGTTATATCCTTCGTAAAAAGAAAGTCCGGTTATATCCTCGACGAAAAGATGGCAGAGGCCAAAAAACTCGCGTCGCGTGAACAACTCTCTGCGCTTAGCTTACCCTGACAGACCGCTGCCAGAGACCCGCCGATCCGAACGTACGAACGAGCGAGAGCGCGGCTTTTTCCAAGACGCCGATCGTTCGCCCGCCCAGGTGGGGGCATTAGGCATACGCCCCGCTGCCGCAACTTTTTCCGTCTTTTTTCCACGGGAGGAGAGGAGACAGACAGACGGCAGCCTCACACCTCATGCAGTGACCTCACCGGTCTCTCTCTCTAAAACGTCAGCGCGTTGCCGTCTCTCTGCCTCTGTCTTCTTCTGGCTCTCGTGTCTCCCCCGGTCTACTTTTCTTTCCTGGGCCTCTGCCAGCGAGCTGCTTTTGCGTCACGCGTTTGTGTTTAGATTATCTCTAAACAATTTCCCTTCATTCCTTTCTTTTCTCTCATTCTCTTCATTCCTATCATCTCCAGCAGCATCCCCTCGAAAGGTTTTGTATAGGGATTAGAGAGATAATCCTTTTCTGAAGAGATTCTCTTTCCAAATCCCTTCCGAATGGAACCGTGAGGGGAATTCGTTGAAGTGCTTGGGATCTGTCTGCGAAGGAATTTGGAGGCTAAAAGGATACCGCTGGAGATAGTCTTAGCCGTGTGGATTTGGCGGGGATGTTTAGACGAAGCACAGGTACTGATAATTGATGCAGATTTTCTTATGGGGTAATTAAAGAGGGAACTGTTGACTTGCCACTTTACTTGGGTCAACGTATGCTGCTGTAAAAATATTGTTGATCGAATAGTTATGCCCTGTGTGAAGAGCATAAACTGGACTAGTCCCGTGACGCACGTACAAATTTCTTCGTAATTTTTTTTTTTTGTGAAATTTATGTAAACTGCTGCGTTGCAAACAAACCACCGAAAGCTACAGAGTGCTCAGTTCCTCTTCCTCCGTGTTCCATTTGAAGCACGCGCTACCACCGCTATTTTACATGTCAGATTCTAGAATGAACGGTCGAGTCATACGTGAAAGCTCATCGGCTGTCGACTGTCGTGACTTGCGTGGCCTGCCGTCTCTCTCATAATAGAGACCAATTAAGTTTAGCCTCTTGAGATGAAAGCTAAGCTTGGATGAGTTTGGCCAACACATGTTACATCCACACGTTTCACAAACCACACCCGACGACCACAGTTCACAGTTTGGATCTGCCGGTGCGCGCGGCTCTTTTCTCTCGTTGCTGACTTTGGTTGCTTCTGCTTCGTCCTATGTCGCGTCAAACATGGGCACGATATGACACTGGACAAGAGAGGGGGGACGCATGTTCGACACTTGGGTTGTTTCTTCTTCCGTTTTGATTCGTCTGTCCTGCACTCCTGTGTGTCCTTCAGAAACATAGGCATGATTTGACATTGGGGAAGAGAAAGGAGCGGCAATGTCTTGCGTTTCTTTTTCCCTTCCGTCGTTCGGTTTCTACCATGAAACCCGACCATTACAAGTTTATAAGCAGCTTTCTATACCTGACTATTACAACGACATATACAATGGCATGACATCGGAGAGATAAAAGAGAGATACTGTCACATTAAAATTACCTACATATCACAGTATTCAATTTATTAAATTTATGTGCAAATTTTCCTCTCATTCATGAAACGTTGGCACAGGTACTGAGATACATAATTCAGGATCGCGGGAGAAGATGGAGGGATGCAGAGACCGACAAGGCGTGTCTTGAGGAGAACAAAAAATATGGTCAGCAACACAGGGACTAACATCAAGATGGGAACGTGTATATGCGTGCGTGCATCACGTGTAAGTTCTTCTTCTAAATGCTCCTGGTCCTCTACGACTTCCGGCACCTGCTCCGGCGACGCTTCTTCCTTGGTTACCTCTGTCTCTTGATCTACCTTTGCAGGCACCGCAGCCTTGGGTTCGTCATTCTTCTTCGGCACCGAGGCGGGCTTGAGCAAGTTGTTGTAGCTGCCCGTCTCCTTGAACAGCTGCCAGAAATGATTCTCGCAGTAGAGGATCCCGTTGAGGGCGGTGTAGGAGGCGGTCCCCAGGAGGCAGCAGCCGTGAGCGCACTTGAAGCAGGTCTTGTGATAGGGCTCACCCCCTTAAGGTCATCTGCAAAGGAATTGAAATGATCAGACTTCAGACATGCAATCGGAAAGCAAGGAAAGATGAACTCTTAAAAAAACATAAATAGACGCATGTGTATACTGTCAAAAGTTTAATCATGAAATCTGGTTAAGTTTGACATGATGCATTCGTACATGCATGTGCATTCTACTTTATTTTTGTTTGTCAAAAGTTGAAAGATGAACATTTGGCTCCATTGCCTTGATGCGTAAGTCTCCACTGCTTTGTCAACAGACAAAATGATACTGCAAAACTGAGATAGTATGATCGTTGGGAAAGGAGATTTTGTACCTTCTCCAATGGGTAACACAGTCTTCCTGCAGGCAGCACACTTGTTCTTGTTATGAATACCACTTGTATTCAACATCCGGACAATGGGCTGGCATATATACATGTACAAGAGGGTATAGAAGGAAAGCCTATATAAGTCAATCTCTATACAAGGCAACTAGCAATCTCATATATAAGGTAACAAAGATACGGTCTAACACCCCCTCCAAACTCATGGTGGATCAACAACACTGAGTTTGGAGAGATAAAAGCTGTGCTGAGCTCTAGTCTGTGTGTTCGTAAAGAAATCTGCTAACTGGAGCTTTGAAGATACATACTGAAGAGCCACAACCTGATCATATACCTTTGTCCGTATGTAGGAGCATCAATGCCAATATGCTTGGTGAGCTCATGCTTCACTGAATCTCGATCAATACTAATAGCACCTGTACTGTCAGATAAAAGAGGAGTCGGTGTAGAAACAGAAACACCAAAATCCTCAAGTAGCCACCGTAGCCAAGTAACCTCCGCTGTCAAAAGAGCCATAGCTCGCAACTCAGCCTCAGCACTGGAACGAGAAACTGTTGTCTGCTTCTTATTCTTCCAAGTAATGAGAGAACCACCAAGAAAAACACAATAAGCAGAAAGAGACTGGCGATCTGAAGGATCACTAGCCCAGATAGCATCGGAGTATACCTGAAGCTGGAGCGAGGAAAGAAAAGACGGCGAGAGATAGTTCCACGAAGATATCGTAGAATAAGAAAAAGATGACTATAGTGAAGCTGGGTGGGAGCAGAAACGAACTGACTCAAGATATGAACTGGATATGAAATGTCAGGATGAGTAACATCAAGATAAACAAAACTCCCAACAAGATGGCGATAGCGAGTAGGATCCTCAAGAGGTTCACCATCAGTAGATCGAAGGTGAACATTGAGCTCCATAGGAGTCTCAGCAGTGCGCTGATCAGTGAGAGAAGCACGATCAAGAAGATCTTAAATATATTTCTCTTAGGATAAAAAGTAACCCTCAGGTGTAGATGAGACTTTAATCCCAAGAAAGTAGCAAAGAGGATCCAGATCAGATAGGAGAAACTGCTCACTGAGACTTGCCTTCACAAAGGCAATATACTGAGAGTCATCGCCAGTAATGGTCATGTCATTAACATAGAGAAGAGTTCATCCACGAGATGAAGTGTGAACGAAGAGCACAGGATCATGAGCACTAGCAGAAAAGCCAGTAGCAGTGACCACAGAAGAAAAACGCTCAAACCAGGCACAAAGGGCTTGCTTGATCCCATAAAGAGAGCGACGAAGGCGACAAACCATGCCCTTAGGAACAGAATATCCTGGTGGTGACTGCATAAAAACCTCCTCACATAGCTCACCATTAAGAAAGGCATTCTTGACATCAAGCTGGGAGATAGACCACCGACGAACAGAAGTCACAGCAAGAAGAGTGCGAACAGTGGTCATATGAGCCATCGGAGCAAAAGTCTCATCATAATAACGACCATACTCCTACTGAAAACCACATGCTACGAGACGAGTCTTGTAGTGCTCAAGAGAACCATCAGAGCAAGTTTTAACCTTATAGACCCACTTGCATGTAATGGAACGAACATGTGAAGGAAGGTGCACAAGATCCCATGTGCCAGTGCACTCAAAGGCAGTAATCTCCTCTGCTATCACATGCTGCCATTCCTAATGGAAAACAACATCACGATAAGAAGTTGGCTCTGCAAGAACAGCACCAGCAAAACCAAGGCGCTCAAGAGGCCGAATAGACTGACGATCACGAAGAGCGTAGCAAGGAGGAGGCACGGAAGAAGATGACTCAACAGGAAAAGAAGAGACATAAAAAAAATCCTCAAATTGTGGACGATGAGTGTAGTAGAGGGGATAAAAAGGAACGATGTTAGAAAAAACAGCTGGAGGAGGCACAGGAGGTGAAGACTCCTATTGAGAGGCTGGCGAAGAAGGAGACGCCAATCGTGAAGAAGGAAAAGTGACAACAGGAGTATCAAGAAAGGTCAGAAATAAAAGTGGCTCGATAAGAGATGCTGGAGTGGAAGAAGAACGAGGGTAGAAAGGACGAGACTCATCAAAAGTAACATCCCAAGAGATCCGCATCCGTCGGCCAACAGTATCCTAAAGCGATAGCCCTTATGCTCAGCACTATAGCCCAGAAAAACACACTCAACAGACTGGGCAGTCAACTTGGTGTGTTTACGAGGTGCTAGAAGGACGTAGCATACATACCCAAAAAGGTGAAGACTAGAGTAATCAGAAGGCATACCACAAAGGCATTCCACCGGAATCCCACCTTTAAGAGCAGAAGAAGGTTGAATATTAATCAAGTGGCAGTGAAAACAGCCTCAGCCCAGAAGTGAGGGGGAATAGCAGAAGCAAGTAAAAGAGCACGAGCTGTCTCAAGAAGATGACGATGCTTGCGCTCAGCCACACCATTCTGAGCATGAGCACTAGGGCAAGAAAACTGAGGACGAGCGTCTTGCGTAGCAAAAAAAAGCACGAAGGGCTCCTGATAGGTACTCCCCTGTCGAGTTAGCACGAAAAACTCAAATGGAAGAGTCAAACTGAGTACGGATCATAGTGGCAAAATTCTTATAGATAGATAAAGCCTCACTACGAGAGGACATAAAGTAGATCCAAGTGTGGCGAGAGAAATCATCTATAAAAAGAATTATGACCTTCTTTAGAAACAAAAGGAGCTGGACCCCAAACATCAAAATGAACAAGATCAAAAGGACGTTAGAATACAGACTCACTGGAAGGATAGGGGAGTTGTAGCTGTTTACCAAGCTTACAACCCGCACAATCTAAAGAGGTATCACTAGACAGATCCTAAAAGGCCACAACGAACAAACAAAGACAAAAGTGACCCATAAAGATGCCCTAAACGGTGATGCCATTGAGCAAATGACCCGGTAGAAGATGCAACTGAGACGGAAGCAGTGGAGGAGACTGAGAGACTGGCAGGGGCAGCAGAAGGAAGACAAAGCTAGTCAAGCTCCCAGAGGTGCTGAAAGTCACGTCGACGAGGGCCAGTACCAACCAGAGACCCTGTCCGACAATCCTGAACACAACAAGAGTCAGAATCAAGGATAACACGACAGCCATGGTCAGTGAGCTGACCAGCAGATATAAGCTGCATACTAGTTTGGTAACATGAGAAACAACAGGAACATGAAAAGTGGAAGACAAAAGAGTGCCTCATCCTGCAACAGGAAGAGATGTATCATCTGCGGTCTACACAGTGATAGGAGTAGCAAGAGGACTAATGGAATGGAGACTCGTAAGATTAGATGTCATATAAAAAAAAGCTCCAGAGTCAAGAATCCATGGTGTGATACCTGAGGAGGACGAAGGTGGTCTCTCACTGAAAGACTGAGTAGCAGAACCAGCAGAACCTGATGGTGCAGAGGCAGCCATGCGACGTAGCAGCGTAAGAATCTCCTGAGTGGAGTCAGAACCAGTAGAGGTCTACTGAGGGGAGACACCCAGAAGTCCAGTACTCTTAGAATAGCATCTACCTCGACGAGCAAGATCCTTCTTCTGGTAGCAGAACTGCTCCACATGTCCATTCTTATTGCAGTAGGTGCAGTGAAGCCCTCCACTACCAGTAGCCGACACTGGAGTAGGCACCACTGGTGGAGTAGCACGAGACACTGCCAGGATTGAAGGAAATACCAGTAGACCTGCACCACGAAGACGAGTCTCCTCAGTACGAATAGCTGCAAGGGACTCCAACAAGGTCACACAAGGATGATGAGCAAGCAGCTGAGCACGAATCTGCTCTAATTCAGCCCACAAGCGTGTCAGGAAGTCGTAGATGCGACGAAGCTCCAAGTGAGAGTGCTGAGCTGGCAGCACTGACAGGTGCGGCAAATCTCCAGTCCAAGAGAATCAAGCTGACGCCACACCAAGGACAGCTGAGCACAGAACTCATCCACGGTAGAATCACTTTACTGTAACGACTGCTCCTGTCGTACAACAACAAGGTATAAAGAATCGCCAGAAGGCTCATAGCAATCGCGAAGATGCGCCCACATCAAATGTGTCGAAGATAAACCAACAATATCACCAGTGAGGTGCACCTTCATGCTAACAACCAAAATAGCAGAGGCACGAGCATCTTCATCAATCCATGTCTTGTATGCAACAAATTGAGTCTGAAAAGATTCCACAGCATCGAAATAGTCATCGGACGCCTTCTGTTGAGCAGTATCATCAGCCTCCTTAGGAATAACAGGCATGGTAGGGGGAGCAGGACGAGGCGAGCAAGATAGCTCGCTGGTAAGAAACTCCAAAGACGCTGACCACGCATGTGAAGGCGCATATAAAGAACCCAGTCTCGATAATTGAGACCATCGAAGATAACCGGGCAACGAGAAACAGAAACAGTTTCCAAAGAACTAGAAGACGAAGACATTTTTTTACCGAACTCAAAGCATTTTCACTGGACTTAAACTGGTTTAAAGTCTGATCGCACCTAAGAATAACCGAGCGGAGGGATACAAGAAGAGGAGGCTTGCGGCTGGGTCGGCGACGACGTCTCAGGTGGCGGTGGCTAGGTCGGCGATGGCGTCATGGGCGGCAGCGGACGGGCCGGTGACTGCTTCACGAGCGGCGGCCGGGTCGACGACGATGTCACGAGCGGTGGACAAGGCTATGGGACTACCGGCAAGAACAACAGGCGACGGGAAGTTGATGGTGTCGCAGGCGTCGAGCTGCTGGGAGGCAGCCGGAGGAACACCAGGAGCCGAAGGCAGCAGCCGGTGCAGAAAATGAAGCAACGGCGTGGTCAGAGGTGGTCCCAGATCCAGGGAGCGCGGAAGACACAGGAGGACGAAGGCCGGCGCAACGCGCGATGAAGCCGACGGGGAGGGAGAAGCGGCGCCAGACAAGCGTCGGGCAGAAGAAGAGGCAATGAGAACAGCCGCCAGGGCAAAAAAAAAAATGCAAGTGCAACCACGGTGAGGACCCTAGCCCTAAAACCTTTGCTCTGATACCATATTATGAATAGGACTTGTATTCAACATAAGGCCAATAGGTATAGAAGGAAAGACTATACAAGGCAAACAATCTCTATACAAGACAACTAGCAATCTCATATATAAGATAACAAGGATACTGTCGAATAGTTCTGAGTTCCACAGAACAGAGATGATAGCTTGTTGGGGACCTTAGACTGTTTATCATACAAAAACAGATTGTATGAGCTGCAATCCATGACAAATTTAAAAATGCACGATATTGCTGTTGTACTCCACGAAATATTTGAATCAACAGCACAGATAACCAATCATACTGGGGGATTTTTTTGGAGATCATAATGCCTATTTGTTTCATATTATTTTCACTACCAAAATATGAACTCTGGCCCAGAGGACGGCTAAACAAACTTTCAAAGCAATTGGAAAGATGGTGATAGTGCAATACCTGGTCATTGTTTGCCTTCACACCTGAACAGCAAGAAAAGAAGTACAGCAATAAGATTCCTATTGTGATTTCATAACAATAACAGGGGGAGAGATGCAATTCAAGCGTATCTGTTGGGAAGTTCTTGGCGAAGCTGCCTCTCACCTTGAAAAGCTGCTCAAAATGGGTCTTGCAATAAAGAACCCCAATCCATGGAGGTGTAGTTGCACATCTAGAAATAGCACAATTAAACATCAGCTCATGCACAACATAAAATTCAGAACATCATAGAGGGTGTGAGAAACTGATGCTTTGCATCATGGATCTCAAATGTCAAGAAGAGAGCATACTGAAAGAATACCTTTGCAGTGGCTGCATCTGAAGCAAGACTTGTGGTAGGGAATGCTACCCGCAGTAAGGAGATCAATAAAACGGATAGTCTTGTCACAAGCCTTGCACTTGTCTTGTGTACCAGAGAATGTCATCCTGATATTCTAAGTGGTAATGCCTAGCAAAATATGTTGTTCAGTTGCTGATAAGAGTTGGCTGGCACATCCTTTCTAATGATACCAATATAACTTGTCTTCAGCTTTCAATCCGCAATCGGGTAGATGCAGACGAAGGCCAAGGAGAGGGTGGGCACAAGAAACAATGGAAGGCTTTAAAATGCAATGCGCGAAACCTGATGTGGGGAGGCAGAAGGTTGGGGGAGAAATGGAAGAGGCTACCTCCAACTCCAAGCCAGAGGAAAATGTCAGAAAGGTGAGATTAGAACATCATATATCCTAACTTCGGAGACTACTCCTCGCATGATTCTAGTTTGCAGTTATTTGTTTGGGCCCTATACAGTGTTCAACTATATATAGGCCCTATTTGTTTGGGCTTTTTCACCGGCTTAAAAGCTAAAAAGCTAAAGCCTAAATAAACAAGTAGCTTTTTATCTGGGCTTTTCAAAAGCCATAAATCTCCATATAATTAAAAGCCAAAAGCCACTAAAGAGAGGTTTTTTTTGGCTTATTGATGTTTGGTTTTAGACCAATAATACTAAAGTTAGATAAAATTACCCACCTCTATCACGTACAAAAGCAATTAGCTTTGAAGCTGTTTAAGCCAAAAAACTGGCTTTAAGCTATAAGCCAAAAAGTCTAAGTCTAAACAAACAGGTCCATAGTATAGTGTCCAAGAATAACTAATGACTAATAATAGTCCAAGACGTTTGCATAAGTAATAGGAAACTAAAGCTGGTGTAATCTGTTGGTCAATCTTTTTATTTTTTTTTGGAGAAAGAAGTTGGTCAGTCTATTCTTAGTTCACCCAGAAAAAACACAAAGAAACATGTGCATTGTTAATAAATCCATTAAACACACGTAACATGTTCATGTGCACACATATATGAATATTAAAGAGTAAATAACATTCACTTCATTGTACAGTGAGTAAACGTAACGAGCATGTCATTGGCCTTTTTGAGAAGTGTGACCATGAACACGAATACTTTTCAGCAATAAAGAAGAATGACAAATAAGCTTATGATCTGAATAGAAGTTAGTTTTCTAATAACTATAGACTGTAAACTGGAAGAACAGGAGAAAAGGTCGTGTGGCACAGGATTCACATTATCCACCTACCTTTGGTCTCTCACCTGAAGTGTGGAATCTTCCTTTGCTCAGGGACACCGGCAAACAGGATTACTTTTGATCTGGCTTAAGTGCCAAGAATTCATTCTGCAAAAGAGAGTGTACTCATGTCAGTCGTGCTTCTGTGCAAAGTATAATTATCATGGATACACAGGAAAAATGCCAGCATTGACAATTTTCCACTTTATTTTCATCTTCTAGCAGGGGATGCAAATGCAAAAGGTATTTGCAATTTACCCCAACAAGTTTTATAGAATGGAGAACTTGCAAAAACACTGCTATTCCAGATATCATATTATTCACTGTTTGTACATTCCAAAATTGGGTGGCATTCTAATAAAAAAAAGAGGCTACAGTGGAACACATTTCCCAGAAAGAAAGAAACACAAAAATGGAGAAATACAACAAGTTTGCTGTTGGTTAGCATCAGAACCAAAATGCCATTCAACTCTTCCATTCTTCCGACCAGGTGGTTGTACTGTAGATCCCAAAAAATTAATGTAGGTTCCAGCTTATGGTTTCTTTCTTTCTGTCTCTTTTTTTTTTCTTTTTTTTTTTTTGGTGGAAACCAAGCAGCTTTGGTTTCATAAGCAGCCACTTCAATCTGAATCATGTATCATTCCAAACGAAGTTACTTCTTGAGCAATCTCAAGACATCACCTACGAGATGCAGTGAGCCAGTAACAAGGACCTGGTTCATAGAGCAAATGCAACTGTATCAGTGTCAAGTGGGCAAGCAGCTGCAAGAGAAGAAATACAACATAATGACAGGTTCCTACAGCATGGAATAGAAGAATCAACGAACATAAAACACACACACACACATAACAAAAATGCTAGATGTTCCGTATCATGGAATAGCAGAACCAAAGAACAAACAAACATGCACGGGTCACAGACATGCATGCACATTGAAAGGATCAGAGAATACATGACAAAAAGAATGATGATGTATTTAACAAATCAATGATGGTTACTACAACATATATGTGATAAACTGACAATTAATTCTGCGATGTCCATGAGACAGTAGCTAGTTATGAATTGATGAAATATTCCAGTCACACATATTAGTTAGTATATGGTACTGCTCTGGAACATTTCAGATAACATTGTTCAAAGTATAGCCTAAGCTTTTACCTGAAATGAAGTAGATTGGTTTTGTTGAGAAGCTTCCCTTAGCCACTTAATTGCCAATGGAAGAGATTCAAAAACTGAACTAGTCCCACTTGAGTTCGCACCATTTAGACCTGCACCATTCCCATTCAAGTCCATATATCATCTTCAACACCATGGATTTGTCTTTCAAAAGTAAACACATGCAGACAATAGAACACAGTTTCGATGATAAATTGCAATTAAGCTTACAACAGCCTTTATTGTTATGAAGCAGGCTTTCCCACACCCTCTGAACTGACAATTGCCATGACAAATCAATTTGCTCACGGTCTGAAGGTGGTGATGAATGGGAACCAAGCTTGTTGTATTGCGATTGGTTTGGCACAAATAAGGCCTGATCAAAGTGCAGCCCTGAGCAAAACGAGTGCTAATCATTACAGAAGAGCAACAAAAGCATCCAATCAACTAAGAACACAAATATATTTATCTTGAAAAGTGAGCAAAAAAAAAAGAACTATGCCAGTAACTTCACACACTTCTCAACTTGCAGGTAGTTCAACCATTCAAGGGAAGCATAAGACAAATTTTCCACATGACATGCAAATAAACAATTCGAGTACAATCTTGGTTTTCCAAACATGGCTACAAAAAGAAATCAACATATGGTTCAAAATCTTCAACACAGCAACAAGGAGATTGATTGGCATACCATTTTGAGCACATGTATCTAAAAGACGTGGAAGCAATCTCTGAGGATCTCTTACAGACATACAATTGAACAGGAGAATCTGCACCTCATAAGAAAGAAAGAACAACAATTGAAAAAAGTAGAGAAAGAAACTGAGCATATTCAAACATTGATTTAAAAGAAAGGTTGCCACTGCCAGGCATGCCTTCTTAGAATTGCTGCCACTATGAGGCTGCTCCAGGTAGCCTATTTGTATTCCATCCTTCTTTGTAACATGGGAAAACCACCTTGCGCACTTTTCCATACTTTCTGGGCTATGTGCCCCATCCAAATAGAAAACTAAGGAACGATTGCTATCCTTATATTCTGAGTTCAACTGTGGATCTGGAACAATCTGTGCTCGGCCTTGCAAATAAGCACTTGACAGCCCTTTGATGAACTGATCTGGCAAGGTAACCTGCATTCAGTGGAAGCATGATAATCAATCCTAACAATTTTTTGGGAGCAAAATAAATAGGTACCAGTTTGGAATACGTACAAAATGTTTGTCATGTATTCTGTCCAAATGCCCTTGCCTTTCAAGCCAGGTATTAGTCAATGCAACTGCAAGGCCTGCATTCATGTATTGGTGCTCACCATGCAGTCCAAGAGGTTGATCTTCTAATTGCTGTGGATACAAAGGCTGGACTACTCGAAGAGAAACCTTCAATGAATTTAAGTTGCTTATATTAAAAACTGTAATGAACTGTAATCATGGTCATGGACACACGAGAGTGTAAGGGATGGTAGCAACCAAAAAATGTGTAGCACGGAATATAACATACACCCAATTCAGAAGCTCTGTGCTTCAGTACAGACATTGCCTCTTCTGGCTGTGGAACTGTATAGGCTGGAACTCCTTTCTGCATTGAGGAACAAGTTCAGTCAGAAATGAAACAACAGTCAAATGTAACTACGAAAGTGTTAAGTCAAGAAGATCTGAGCAATGCAAACATGGTACACTTATTCTAAGTCTTAATAAGCATATTAAAAAAAACAAGCAAAAAACCTTGAGTATTCCGGCCTTCTCCCCAGCAATTTCTCCAAGTGTATTTCCTGCTCATGGGCCATTAACAAACATTGGCAGCGTGAAACAAGTTTACGATGGATGCAAGGTATTTCTTCTTTCAGTTTCATGACTAACCAAGAATTTCCATGTGATCATATCCAAGGGAAGATATTCCACAAACTACAGGTGCTTTGACCTGCAAAAGTTTCAGTTTTCATATCAGTTACAGTCTTCAGTTTTTGTTCAAGTCACGATATTGGCAGGGATCTCGATGGGCTAGAATGGAAAGAAACATGCTTAACATGCACTCCAAACATATTCTACATAGCGTACAGCTGAACCTAGATGGCTAGATGAACAAACTACAGTAGCACTAAACTAAATCCCAGCCCAACCTTTTTGCAGATAAAGTTTTTTTTTCGAGAACACGCAAAAGATTTGTGTATTTTCATTATGATAGAGAACAAAGTTTACAACAAACAAAGTCAATTAACCATACAGACCATGACCTAACCAAAAAAACAAAAATGAAATCAAAGGCTTATTCTCGGCCCAATTTTGCGCGATCTAACTACCCTACCTATCTTACAATCACTACTGAGCAAACAGAAATCTAGACATTTTGCTCCTGCTGTGCACCATTGAATGCATTCCTCCTGTATATGAGCCACCTCTTGCAAACAAAGTCCACTTGCAAATATTGAGCATTCAAATCATACGGTCAAAATGGCATTGACATGATTTGTGCTGGTGTATGAGCTTTTTTGGTTGGCGATTATGTAATACAAATACTTTATACTACTGTCCAATATTTGACTATAAAATGATGGATAGAAATATCACACACCACATTCGTTGCATCATATTTCCCTCCCAAACCAACCTCGAGCACAGCTACGTCCACCTGCTTTAAAAAAAAGTTATGAGCACGTTGCTAGGAAAGCATCATAACTACAATTCGTAACCTTGAGAAGTATACAATAAACTCATCTACCTAAAAACGATAATGTTTCTAAATAAACTTAGCAGATAACTAATCCTTTCACAGGTCAAAATAATGTTCATAAGTCATAGACTTCAAGTGCATAGGCTGCACATAGTTTGAGTGAAGATGGTGAGATATATTACAGAGGTGCCAGCCTTCTAGATTCAATAAAGCTATAACATAAGATATGCTTTTTATTTGAGAAAAGTACAAATTTAGTCTAATTAAATGAGACAGTGTCCACGAATATCTGTCCTTTAAATGGGCAAAGTCTTCAAAATACATAAGAAGAGAAAGCTGCAATATGGTTACAAAGATTCATTACAAGATTGGAAAAGGTTAAATAAGAGAAAGTATTTGCAAAGTGTTAACCTGCTCATCTGAAAAGATCTTGAATGCTAGCAGCGTAAGGAACCTAAAGTAGGCTGGCATTGGAATATCATCGCCAGTCTTGTTCTAGAAGGCACAACAAATTCACAACACTAATGAGTATCTAAAAGAAAATCATAGAGCCAATAGAAAGAAATGATGCAGATTCCACTAGTGCTTCTTTTGTAGTGTCACTTCAGTACGATACAACCCACACTGCCTTCACATGAAACAAACAGTTGGATTCTTACCTTCAGTTTATTCCAACACCACCAGAAATACCTTACAAACTTTTCTTCCGAAATGTCCAGCCTATGAACTCACCACAAAATAGGAAATTAATTAAGCACAAGGGAACATCATCATGGCAATAATTAAATAAACTGAAGTACTTCGACAATAGATATTCCCTCAAGTCTAATTATAACAAGCAAAAGATATCAAAATAAAAAACAAATAAAGGTAACAAGGTAGCAAACAAGAAAGAATACCCATCAAGCTGAAATCGTTCACGGACATCCATCAAGTGCGGCGAGGTGAACAGCCCAGTGCGGAAACCACATGATCGAAGGATTGACTCAGCAAATGTGCAGGTTGAACCCTATAGGATAGAAAAGGGCAAGAGCTTTCAGCACATTCTCTACTATGAATTTTCCTTTGCAAAGTATGCCATACAGTTCTCTTAGTACACTGTGCACCAAATCCATCTAAAGGCTGCTTTAATCTTTCATTGTTTACATTGGTCAGGCGTCACTCAGTGATGAAACATAACTAACAAAAACTCACATTCCAAAATGGCTGGCGCTAAATTTAATTAGTAATCAAGGTAGGAAAAATTCTCATTTCTCAAGCGAGGGCAGTTCCACCAAGCATGCAGGTTTCTAAAGTAAACTGTGTATGCCACACTCGTAACAATCCCCATTTCAATGTACCATATGGAAACACAGGCCAAATGCAAACAATGCAGCTAGCAATCCCCATTTCAGTGTCGCTGGTTTTTGTCAAAACTATTGTTGTGCATGGCTACCTAATAAATATGTTACTGAAACCGCACACCTAAACCCATCCAAATCGTCGCAAAATCGGCTTAACCCAACAACGAGATCCCTCAAGCCGTGCTCGGGTGCGCTCACCTTCCCTTTGGTCCCCGCGACGTGAACCACCTTCAACCGCGCTATGGGCTCCTCCAGCTCCAGTATCTAACAGAACAACCAAACCACGATCAGAACCAGCAACCGAACCACAAAGCAATCGAATAGCGACCGTCGCAGCACCACCTGCAGGTACTTGGCCATGAGCTCCCATTGGTTGCCGCGGTTGCCGGTGTCCGCGCGCACCTTCTGCGTGATCAGCGACGAGAGGCACCCCAGCACCTCCTCGTACTCCGCCGACCCCGCCGCCACACCTGCTCTCCCAACCCCCCCACACACACCATCGCATCACCAATCATCCACAACAGAGGTTCCCGTACGTAACAAAAAGGATTGGCCCGTCTCGCATACCTGCCTGCGCGGCGCCGGCCATGGCGCGGGGAAGGAGGAAGGGGAGGTGGGGCGGGCGGGCGGGGCTGGGGGCGAGCGGGTGGGGAGGGGAGCGGAGGAGGAGGAGGCGGCGGAGGTGGGCGAGGCAAGGGGGCGGCATGGCGACGGTCGAGGCGGGTACTAGTAGCGTGGTGGTGGTGGCGATCAGGGAGGGCGAGAGCTTCGGTGGTGGTGGTCGTAGGCACGCGCCGCCGCTCGCGCGCATCGTTCGTTCGCCAATCGTGTGATGCGGAGCGCTCGGCTCGTTTTATGGTCGTCTTGTGTTCCTAGCCGTGTGCATCAGAGCTGGGCCTCGTTTCTCTACTTTTTACTGGGCTTTGCGGGGTTAACGTGGCAGCTGGCCCAACTTTTGTGAGTAGCAAGCGCTTAATTTTTCGGCTACGAATGGTCTCGTACTCTCGTTTGGTGGAACCGATTTGAAATATTGTGGTATTTGGGTGCCTTTTTCTCTCTCTCTAAACTAAGTCGTAAACGAAGATACTGCTGCTTCCAAATAGCATAGTACTACATAGGAAATATGGGAGGATAATCCGTTGGACAACAAGTTACGTTTAGCTTGGCCTGATTTTTCAAACAAGTACTGCATTTTTCGCAACTACGTATTCACCGTAGCTTTGGAAAAGGAGCACCGCACCACTCAACAACCGCAAACTAGCACCAAGGCCATCCGCAACGTGCTGTTTTTGCCGGTTCGCTGGAAGAGAGAGAGGAGACAGAATCCATTCGATACACCGGAGCAATCGGTTTCAACGTGATTATTGTGGGACCTAACCCTCATCTCGAATCGATGCCAAGGAATAAAATAATCTCTGTCGTTACCGTTGCCGCGTGCCGCTGCTGCAGCTCATCGTCAGGGCTGCCGCACCTGGCTCTCTGTGTCGCAGGTCGCCGCCGCAGGTCTCTACTCCCGGTGTTCGGGTGGTCGCAGCCGGTGAATCAACGTGGGGGTGGAGAGGGAGGAGCACCGATATGGAGGAGCGGGTGGTGTAGCAAGAGGGAGGGGAGTGTGGCGCTGAGCATCATCGGTGGCAGTTAAAAGTTAGAACTCAAGTTGGGGGTGAAGAGGGAGGAGCACGGAGATGAATGCTTAGGTGGCATGTTATTGAACTGAACCGATTCAATACATTAGAGATGCTCTAAGAATGTCAAGTCAGGCTGGTGAGGGCTTGCAAGCGCTCATGTGTGTCACTGTGTCATATACATATACATATATATTTTTAATATATGTACATACATATAGCATCTATGCCCCTAGTATCATGTATTTATTTGTTTTGATGGTTAATGATGTTTGTTTTTAAAGACAAATTATGTTATAAGGTTTTTAGATGAGTTAGTGCTTGACATTGATATATTGGGAGTTCGTAGTATTCTTAAATCCCAAAAGGTGTAAACAATGATAAAGCATGAACATTAAGGATCTTATGATTAGAAATAATCCGATGAGTCGAATTTGGATTATTTTAGTGATAGGTTTTGTTTTTACTTCGATCGTATTATTAAGGGGTGTTCAAGAATAATAGTTTGCGCTTGGGTAGCTAGTTGTGATGCACACTAGGTCTTTCTAGCTCATATCTAGTTAGACAAAAACCAAGAAACCAAGTAAGAGTACCAAATTTAGAATGTGCACAGAATCATAGACTTTGTTAGAAAATTTAGACTTGAGTTGGATAATCTAACTAGGTTGGATTACCAGTTGGATTAATTCAACAGAGAGCATGCCTAGTCAAATTCAATGAGAGTCGGATGATTTGAGTGCTTGAGAGCATAGGTTGGATCAATTTCACAGAGGGTATGTTTTTAAGGTACAATAAGAGTTGTATGATCCGAGTGGAAGTCAGATCAATTCTATAGAGAAGTGCTCAAAAGGGACCCAAATAATCAGAGTGGGTTGGACTATGATGATCCGAGTGGGTCAGAGCATGACCTGGATGAGTTTTCACAAAGGTGATTTTTAAAAGTTCCACTAATCCATTCCGAGCCAGGCTGATGATCTGAGTGAATTGGATAATCCAAGTGTGTGCAACGCCTATATTTTTTTACCATTAGAAGTATTTAAGCTGGATAATCTGAGTGTATTGAATGATCGGATTCGAAGGACTATTTTGAAATATATGTCTAGGGTTAGTTTCTAAGGAGAGGAAGACCCTTTGGGGGTTCAAGTTATCTCTGCTGTGACTCCATTTGAGAGTTTATCCTATTGAGGAGTTCAATGACACTTTGAAACTTGGATTGAAGATCTTAAGTACTTGACAAAGTAGATAAAGCTTAGATTGTGCATCATCCCTAGGTTCTTGACTTTGCTGGATTCAAATGAACTCTTTAGCTTTATTACTGTTGGAGATTGGCATCACCTAGATGGTTTGGAGGCGTCGTCTCAGTGAGTTCTTTGGAGGAGCTTGTGAAAGTCACTGGGAGACTTGTAAAGATTTGGAGTCCACCTATCTAGATTGGAGAATGACTACCACAACAAGCAGGAGAGATTGCCGAAGACCTCGGTAAAAAATCGGCTATGTTACTTGTCACTTTTACGTTTTCGCACTTACTTCATTGTATTTCATTTCTTAGCTCACTAGAATTGTGTAAGATCAGAACTGGGTTGCAAAACTTAACAATAAACCTTTGGCGTTTAGGTTGGGCATTTAAAGATTAAATTTGTAATTTAGCTTTTGTGAAAAAGAATCCTAATTCACCTCCTTCTCTTAAGCATTCGATCCACTTCAGCATACTCATAGTACACCTAGTTTGGAGTGCCTTACCAGCTGGAATGCAAAAATAGTTGGCTAATTTGGGGGCTATTTAGTTGATGGCTCAAATGAGTTAAACCGAAATTTAGTATAGTCAAAACCTGGACAAAGCCAAATATTGGCAAAAAGAATGTTGTTTGAATCATAGACAAGTCAAATTTTAGCGTTACCAAAATTTTAGCGAGCGATTTTCCCATCTTTAGATTGCCCATGTGTGATATTGGATTTCATTGGTATTGCCAAATTTTCGTGGGCATTACCAAATTTTGATAGCAAATCAAACAATAGCCAATTTTCTTTTATGTTACTAATATTTGGTTTAATTTGCAAGGGTAGCAATTTAGCAAACCAAAGAGAACCTTAATGTCTAGTTAGTTCACTGTGCCCTGTACATTGTATATGAGACATCTGAAGCTAAGGTGAGAATTTTCCAACATGAAGAAATTACATTCGTACAGAATTTCTATCGAATTTAGCTGAAACTGCAAACTGGTTCTATACTAAACATTTTTTACACCACCAACAAAACCTTTCCCAGACAGCGAAAGAAGACTTCTTTCAAATGGTGGTTACTGTGTTAGTACTTTTTCTACTGTGCATGACTATGGGACCCTGTCTGAAATGGATGAACTAATAATGGCAAGTGGCGTCTGAAATTGGTTGAACTAATAATGGCAGGTGGCATGTTGTTTACCCACAATTTTCCCTTGTGATATGAGACGATCCAGTAATAGCAACTTGACAATTTTATCCATGGCTTAGCTTGCCCTGTTTTCACTTGTTACTTAGTATTCTGTAAGTTGCATGCGTGTAGACACTAGTTTAAGTTTATGGATACTGCCATACTGGTACTCCTTTCATGGTAGGTCTCTCAAGTGGAGTTGTCCTTATGAAGCTCCCAAGGTCAGACGATCCTCGCCCATCCCCTTTTGCATCGTGATTCCTGAAATCTCTTCTATTTTTCTAGATGACAAATCCATAAAAACTTTGGGGGCAACCATACCTGGCTGTATCGTCGTTCTATTTTTTCTTCTGAAAATTTTGTCATTCTTTTAATGTGGCCCAGAATTACTTGCTAGGAATCTCCAAAACACTAGTTACTGTGCTACCCTGCGGGGTAAGGACACGATATACTCATATACAGATTTGATACTGAAGATGATTGAATTTTCAAATTCAGTATAGTTTTAGCGTAATCTGCAGTGCATTCCAGTGATTGCCAACCGGTAAGATGGCCATTTTCAGTGCAAATGCACGGCCCTATCTGCTCGAGAAGAGCATACCAATTACAAGCTATCATTACCGATTCTTGCCTGGAAATTTGACAGATCATGTGATGGTCAATCCATATTGTAATGAATAATTGATTGTGCTTGAGCTTGGGGCGCTCATGTTTGAATTTATGTTTGATTTAAAGTAATTTGAGATGTTGTCAGTCAAGGGTGGTATTACCGACCCATGTGAGCGATAATATCAGGTTGCCGCACTACCGGCCCTTAATTGACGGTAGTTATTTTCAAGTACGATTTTTCTCTAGGTTAAGCTGATGCGGTACTACCGATATTATAAGAGCAGTAATACCGAGGTGTGGTACTACCGACCCTAGGTAGTCAGTAGTTATTTTCCATAGAGTGCTATTTGAGTACAGCCAGGGCGGTACTACTTGCCCCAGGTCGATGGTAGTAACGAGGCGGTACTATAGGCCCTAGGGGCGGTAGTACCAGTTTTCTAGCGAATTTCTGGTTATGGTTATGATTATGTGATGATTATTGCATATATTTGTGAACAGTGTTACGTGACGGATTGGTTGTCTATGTTGGTTGTAGAACTTTGGAGCTAGATCATCCTGATATGGAGAAGACTTGAACTAGGCTAGGAGAGTTGAGGTTCAAACAGTCAGAGTAATGCCGAAGATGACTGAGGGTAGGGAATTGCTGCAAGCCAGGAAGATAAGGAGCTGAAACGTGAGCTATTGGTGATGGACATGGCGGGCAACGGTAAGGTGGATCGGGACAATGTTTAGGGCGAAGCCAAGGTCTAGAACGTTCAAGGAAACCGGTGCTGTCATGGTCAAGCGGATAAGAACATGTAATGCATCAAATGGCTTGAGCCCGTTTGCAAGCGAGGACAGTTCGGGAGAGTTTGGACGCATGAGAGGCTTGGTGGAAGTCATTGGGGCCACAAGGAAGGTAACGAAGCATAGGCAATGCTTCGAGATAAAGGAAAGATCGGTCATAGGGCAGATTGGTAATTTGACTATTATTGGTGATGAAGGCGGTTTGGAAAACTGCGGTGCTGGCCTAAGAGGTTTGGTCAATCCAAGGAGGGCATGGCGTGAATTATGGCTTATGGAGTCATTTAGAGTGTAATGCGACCTCGGTGAAATAATTTTTTTTAAAAGTTTAAGTTTTGCTACAGTGATTTTGGTAAATTTTACTGAGATTTCAACTTATTGAACCGAGATGATGGCTTTTTTATTAGTTTTCATGTTTGTATGACCGAATTTTGCATCAAATTTTTTATGACGAATTATAATGCCCTTTGTGAGGAATTTATGTGAAAATTTTGCAAAAAAATACATATACAAATTATGTAACCCTAAACCCTAAGTTGGAAGCCTTAAATTGTATTTCGACCAAAACCCTAAACCCTAACTTGGATTTCGGCATTAAATGGTGTATTTCGGCTTCAAATTGTATTTTGGCCTAAACCCTAAACCCTAATTTGGATTTCAGCCTTAAATGATGTATTTCGGTCTAAACCCTAAACCTTAACTTCCTTTTGGTCTAAACCCTAAACTATAACTTGGATTTTGGCCTTAAATTGTAATGCCTTTTCTTAGGAATACATATGAAAATTTTGCAAAAAAAATACATATACAAATTATGTAACCCTGACCCTAAACCCTAAATTTTATGTGCAAATACTTAGTATATTGCATTCAAACTAATAGGAAATGTAGATAAATGATGGCATGATTTTTTCATATCTTTTTCCAATTTTTTCTAGCCTTGGGAAACCATTTCAATGGAGGTTGAAAGTGACCCAAATTTTGGTAATTTTGGTCGAGATTTCGGTTTAGGGTTCCTAAAAAATATCGAATTTAAAATTTAGTTTTTAAATTTTGGTCAAATTTCGATTGAAATTTTGAATTTCAACCATCTCCTAGATATGATCCAAAAATAGAATTTAAAAACTTGTCCCATGGCCGCCTCATTGGGGGAGCCCAGGGTTCGTACGACGCGTTTCCCATTGGCGCGTCCCTATTAGATTGTCTGGCTCAGGGTTCACAAAATCGAAAATTTGATTTTAGAATGATTTTTTATTTCAAAAAAATAGCGAAAACCGGTCAAAAATTGATAGAAACTGAAGAAGTTTGAATTCAAAATTTTAGAACTCGGTGGTCAAACAACAGCGAGAAACAAAAATCAAATGATTTTACCAATTTTCAAGTGATTTTCATCGATTTTGTTCGATTTTCGATCGTTTTTCTATTGTTGAGTGTTTTTTTATTTTCGAGCAATTTTATTCGATTTTTAGCGTAATGAAGAAAAATTAAAATAATCAAGAAAAATGATTAAAATTTTAAAAAATTTGTAAAAAATTCCAATTGATCTATAAAATAGCTGAGGAAATTTCAATAATTTTTAAATCCTTTATTGTTTCGGAAAATAAAAAACATCAATTAATGAAAAAGAACAAAGACACTGTCAAATTTTTTACAAGCTTTATAATGCTTTGTAATTTTAATTGAATCATAATTAGTTCCCAAGGATCATGTAGTTAAATTTTTATAAATACTAGACTTTATTTATTGCTCCTAGAAAATTAAAAACAAGAGAGCATATACAAAGATGGTAATTTTTAAAAAAAATGCATAGGTGTGATTATCATCCGAAAATTTTCAGTAATGATTATAATTTCCTCGGGACATCAGACAAAACTTTTTAGAAATATTAGATTTCATTTATTGCCCATAGAAAATTAAAAATAGAAGAGCATGTATTATAACAATAGCACTGTCATAATTTTAAAAAATACACATGTTTGATAATGATATGAAAATTTTACAAAATCATTAGAATTGCCTCAGAACCTCACACAAAAAAAATTCTAATTTTTTTTAATTTGAAAATAAATTCAATCAATTTATCTAGCGATTCCAAAAGCCAAACCGATTCGATACGCTCCATTTTTGTGATTTTCAATCGATTTTCATGTATTATGTGAACCATTGTCTGGATCCGATCGCGTTAGTGTCTCAGTGTACGCCGGTACGCGTTTGATTTGATGGGACTACGGCGTGATGTGCCGTGGCCGGCAGCATCATTTTCCCGAGCCATAACTACTCGTGAGCTGCCTTTTGCGCTGACTATTCTGATCTCTTCCTAGGTACTTGCTACCACTAGTTCGATCAAGTTACGGGATCCTTCCTCATGGTCACACCAGTTCATACGTTCGTGTTCCTCGTGGGTTGTTAGTTGTCGTTAGTATTGACTTGACCACGCGCGCGCGCGCACAGTCACACACACACACACACTTGATTCGCGACTGCTCCCTAATTTCCACTCAACGAACACATCTAAGCGTGCGTTCGTGTATATATACGCGTCCTAGTGCACCTCCCTTTTGCCACGCTGAACCTAGCAGCAGCACCAGCAAGCGCACGTACGCGCTCGCCGCCTCCGCCTCGTTGTGCATTAGCTGAGATAGTAGGAATGGCGTTGAGGTTCACGGTGCGCAGGCGGCCGGCGGTGCTGGTGGCGCCAGCGGGGCCGACGCCGCGCGAGCTGAAGCGACTCTCGGACATGGACGACCAGGACGGGCTGCGGTTCCACATCCCCGTCATCCAGTTCTACCGGCGCAGCGCATCGTCCATCAACCGCGTCCGGGACCCGGCGCCGGTCATCCGGGAGGCCGTCGCCAGGGCGCTCGTGCACTACTACCCGTTCGCCGGGCGGCTCAGGGAGCTCAAGGGGCGCAAGCTCGCCGTCGACTGCACCGGCGAGGGCGTGCTGTTCACCGAGGCCGACGCCAACGTCCGCCTCGACGACTTCGGCGACGCCCTGCAGCCGCCCTTCCCGTGCCTCGAGGAGCTCATCTTCGACGTCCCCGGCTCGTCCGCCGTCCTCGACTCCCCCCTCCTCCTCTTCCAGGTACGTCCTTACTACAAAATGCTTTTCTTTTTCTTGAATGCTAACGCAGACGTACGTATATGCGAGTAGAGACTTCAGAGGTGGGCTACGTGCTGGCACAGGTTTATCGTGCTTCGTGTCTAAATCATGTCAAGCTACGACAGTCCGTCATGCTCGCCGTGCCAGCCCGGCTTACCTTTGGCGAGTCCAAATACGGTCTATTTATATTTCGTGCCTGCTTTGTGCCGTACCGGTTTAGATCCGACCCATTTGCACTATTGTAACGAGAGGAAAGGAGCCGGATATGTATAGAGTTGAGGCAGTGTGCGCAAATATTATAAGAAAAAGAATTAAAATTTATTTATTCTTAAATAGTTATATAGAGCAAGAAGATGTGCTGAACACGAGCAATAGAGGGGGTAATAGGTGAGAAAGAAAGTGAGTGAGACAGACGAAAAAGATTGAGAGAGACGGATGAGAGATAGATTGAGAGATGGGCTCTCCCTTTTTACTTGTCTATCTTAGATGTCGACGGTGGAGGTGACGTTCATGCTATTTGATGCATCTATAGCGCTCATGTTATATAAGTCGATGACTTTTATACTGAGTTTTTTCCTTATACTTTGGGCCATCGGATCCGTTACAGCCCATTCTACAGTATCATGTCGGGCTGTGCCGCTCATCATACTCAGTTATTGAGCTTGACACGATCCATGTTACAATGTCGTAACCTAAAAGAGTCTGCCCGAGTGCTCACCTTATTGTGACGTACTAGAAGCGTGTGCGATGCATGCGTGATTAATTGTTGTACGTGTGTGCGCGCGTGCAGGTGACGCGGCTGGCATGCGGAGGCTTCATCTGGCGGTGCGGTGAACCACACAATGGCGACGCGAGGTTTAGTGCGTTCACGGCACCGTGGCGGAGCTGGTGCGGCGCGCGGCGCCGGCAGTGCGGCCGTGTGGGAGCCGAAGTTGTTGGAGGCTTGGGACCCGCCGCTGCCGTGCCAGCGCACCGCGAAATCTGACGAGGTGCCGGACACCAAGGGCACCATCGTGCCGCTCGACGACATGGCGCACCGCTCCTTCTTCTTCGGGCCACGGGAGGTCGCCGCCGTCCGGTCCCACCTCACGTCGGGCCTCCGGAAGCGTGCCACCATGTTCGAGGTCCTCACGGGGTGCCTATGGAAGTGCCGCACGGTGGCGCTGGCCCCCGACGCCGAGGAGGAGATGCGGATGATCTGCATTGTCAGCGCCCGCGGCGGCAAGAGCGGCGCCGGCATCCCCAGCGGCTACTACGGTAACGCGTTCGCGTTTCCGGTGGCCGTCTCAGCCGCCGGCGAGCTGTGCGCGAACCCCCTGAACTACGCCGTGGAACTGGTGAAGAAGGCCAAGGGGGAGGTGGACGTGGAGTACATGCGGTCGGTGGCCGACCTCATGGTGCAGCGCGGGCGGCCGCACTTCACGGTGGTGCGCGCGTACGTGGTGTCGGACGTGACCAAGGCCGGGTTCGGCGACCTCGACTTCGGGTGGGGAAGGCCGGTGTACGGCGGGCCGGCGAAGGGCGGCGTCGGCGCCATCCCCGGAGTGGCCAGCTTCCTCATCCCGTTCAGGAACGCCAGGGGCGAGGACGGCATTGTCGTGCCCATGTGCCTGCCCGGCCCCGCCATGGACAAGTTTGTGGAGAAGATGAACAAGCTGCTGCACCCGGCCGCCGCCGACGTCGCCGCGGCCGCGCGGCAGCAACCCGACATGTTCTCCATGATCAAATCTGCCCTCTGAAACACCCGCCCGCGTGCTGTCCCCATCGGCCCGCCCGTACGTGCCGACCAACCGAGAAACCTAACGTCGTTTCGTCCCGTGCTATCCACCGTTTTATAGCGTGCATGATTAGCCAGTAGAATGCATCCGCACTCCGCAGTTGTGTGCGTGGTATGTGGAGCTCAGTTGGTTTTGTACTATGCGTTGTGCGATAAACAGTGAAGGCTCGTCGGTTGCTTGGCGGCACTGCACTGCAGCCGACGTGCATGGGTTGTAGTACATACTTGTATTTGTATGCGTTTGAGTAACTCGAGATCTCCAGTATGTTGCCACACTTTTTTGACAGGAAGCGAAGTACTGTACGTACATATACTAGTTCAATGCCCGTGCGTTGCTACGAAAAATAAAATTGATAACGAAACATAAAAGCTAAGCAATAAAATAAAATTTTGCTACAAAATCAAACATATATTTATCCTGATTACAAAAGTTTCTACAGTTTCTCCTTCGACATGAATAAAAGCCAAATATATTGTACATAATACATAAGGTATTTATGACATTAGAACATATTTAGAAATGATATTCTTAATATGCATTCCTCTGTTCCAAAAGTTCTTTAATTGGTAGATGTGCTCTGGTCTCTGCTGAAAACAAATCCCACAATAAGCACTCCATCAGTTAAAAAACCATTTACATTGTCTGCAGTTCTTATTTACAATAATATTCATGTATCCATGTGAAAGTACATCATCCAAAAAATATTATATTCATCTTAAACAAATACAATGGGGGAAATGAGACATGAGAGTGTTCCTTAATGTAAAGCCCAATTTTTTTTTGAGAGAAGGAAGAATCAATTATTGATGTAGCTGACAAAACCACCTCTTTATTGTTGGTGCATGGATCAATGGAGAGTATCTCTCCAGATTTTTCAAGTTTTTCACTGTCTTTCTTATTTTGAAAAATCTCCATCATAGAAACTTGCTTCTGAATGACCTATTGGCTGTTGCTTCTTGAATTGTGCAGCTTTCTTTTCACGGCGCTTCCGTCCTTTCTCAGCTTTCTCTTGCTGTCTCTTTTATTGTTTCCTCATCTCAGCTTCTTCCTTTTCACGATGCTTTTGTTCTTTCAGTGCTTCCTCTTCATGCCTTCTTTGTTGTTTCTTCATTTCACCTTCTTCCTTTTCATGTCGCTTCTGTTCTCTCAGCGCCTCATCTTGTTTCTTTTGTTGTTTCCTCAGTTCAGCTTCTTCTTTCTCTTGGCGTTTTATTTCCTTCTCAATTTGTTTTTACATTTTCTGGGTTTCCTTTACCTAGAATTCAATAATATAAAATTAGTGAAAAAAAACAGACAAGCAATTGCCTTGCTACCATCATGATATCACACCATGGTCTCCCCAAGAACAAATTGAGCCATGCTAGCAAACAATATATCCAATGAATTGTAGTTCTACTTCAAACATCAAGACAGTAGGCCAATTGTAATATGCTCATTTATGTGAGATGTCATATATGTCTTGGACGAAAGTCAGCTATAGTAACACATTATCTAGATACATCAATAAGTGCTTTCTAAAGAATAGACACTGGAATACTACTAATCCATTACAACAATAGCTCAATTGTGTGCATGTATGAAGAGTTAACATAATTTTTTTGACAAGCTAGTCAAGTCAATGAAAGTTGGAAGATGTTGTGACTTCATGTAATCTCTACCTTTATAACATCAATAGAAAGATACCGAATTATAGTTGTTAAAATACTCCAGATTCTCAATTTAAATTGACAGAAGAAAACTCCAATAATTGTTTAAAAAACAATGCTATCATAAAAAAAACTAACATTAGCAGGAAAGTTTCCATTTCGCAACTCAACAGAGCCATTCATAACCTCACTTCTGCTCCTCCTCCTCCGGTGGCGCCGCCACCTCCTCTTCCTGGTCCAAATCAATCATCACCTTCGATCTCACAGACCTCCTAGTCGTTCTCTTTGCCGTCGACATTACTTCCTTCACCGGCGCCGTGCCCTTTTGAACCGCGGTCATCTGGCTCCTCCGCAGAGTGGCTGGGGTAGGGATCGGCCCAGGCGTGGCGGCTAGTGCTGCGCAGCACGACGTTGGGGGTCCTCACGATCTCCTTGACGAGATATCACTTCATCTCGTCCTCGCCCTCCTCGACGTCCATCCGAGTGGCCTCCAGTGACTTCACCGACATGCGCGCGCCCACGGGGGATCGGGCTCCCGTGCTACTGCTGGTCCTCCCCAACCGCCGCCGCCGCCTTGAGCACAGACTTCATCGCCGACTTACCCGGTGTCAGGAGGTAGAACGTGGTGCCGATCTCGTCGATCCCATCCACCTAATCTGCAACCAACACCCACACACATCAACAACCATCCCAAACCCAAATCGTCCTAAGAACGCGCGCAAGATTGAATCCCACACCGAGGTCTCGCGCGGCGGTGGGGAGGTAGCCGACGCCGCGGGAGATGATAAGGCGTTGGTGTTCTTCGTGATGATGGCGTTATTGTTACTCGTGTCAACGAAGGAGTCACCAAACACCAGAATAGCCGGCACTCACGGCCTCCCGCCGCTGCGCCTTGCGCTCGGACGCCGTCGTTGAGGTCCTTACCATACGGCCTAAAGTCGGCCTTGGCGAGCGTGATGACGGCATTGTTGTTACCCGTGTCGAAGGAGTTGCTGAACACCAGAATAGCTGGCACCCGCGACCTCCTGCCGCTGCACCTTGCGCTCACCGCCACCATAATTGCAGATCAGGAGGTAGCCGGCACCCGTGGCCTCCCGCCGCTGTGCCTTGCGCTCGGACGCCGCCGTTGAGGTCCTTGCCATATGGCCTGAAGTCGGCCTTGGCGAGTGTGATGACGGCGTTGTTGTTACCCATGTCGACGAAGGAGTTGCCGAACACCAGAATAGCCGGCACCTGCGGCCTCCCGCCGCTGTGCCTTGCGCTTGCCGCCACCACAATTGCAGATCGGGAGGAATGAGGAGTCGGGAGAATCGTGGTTTGCGCCACAAGCTATCGCGAGGAACGGAAGCGAAAAAGAATAGAGCGTTTTTTCCGTCGGTCGGTTCGGTTTTTTTCCGATTTAGAGGTGAGTTGGTGGTGGAGAACGGACGTATCACCACCAACTCAAAATTAGAAGTAGTAGAGAAAGTTACTGCATGAAATAAAAGAACTTCAAATGATATAAGAATTTTTTTTAAGTAGCTGAAATATCTTGTCTCACCTCAATGTCAAAACAGAACTATTCTTTTCTAAAGTTTACAGCTACCCTGATTTCAAAAAGTTCAAATAATCAGACTGCATGAAAATTAAGCAATCACACAGTGCATGTGATTTTAAACATCACATAATAGCTTGAGGTAGGTAGTTGATACATAAGGCGAAGGTAGGTTCAATAGAAACAGCTAATATAAGCCCAACATAGTACTCTTATTAGCTCTCACATCAATCACAAATTTAACCAATGAGCATAACTTGCTACATCTTTATACGCTGAAGCTACAAATCTGGAAAACAATTAGTTAATAATTAAATAGAAGTTATAACTATGTAGCAAACAGAGAGCTAACTGGTGTTACTATGAAGTATGGAACTTAATGTGTTTTAGTGAAAGGGAAAATCATCTTCAAAATGAGGAAATTGTGCTTTGCCCTGGACATTTCAATGCAAATTGCAGAAAACGACATGTTTGCAAATATTTGAACTTAAACCCATGTTTCTGCAACTCAGGTTGATATACCTGGGGTAAAATGCAGTTTCTATTTTCACAAAAAAATAATCACTTTAAAAAGAGGTAACTTACCCTTCATCCCGGGTACGAACTGTAATGGTAGGATATTGTCGAGGTTTGTTACCGATAATAATTAAAAGGGGGCTAAGCACTGGATCGGGAACTCGATGGTAGCACAAGACACGGGAAATTATATAGGTTCGGGCTCTCACGGTGGAGATAATACCCTAGTCCTGTGCTCTGGAATTATGAGTGGCTAACTTATTTGCTGATGATGTTCTGTTCTGATGGTTCCCCGCCCCTCCCTTTATATAACAGAGAAGGGCGGTTACAATAAGGAATCCCACTCGGATACGAGATGGAAACTGCGCTTTCGTATCTATCATGAATCTATATTAGTTTGGTTTACAATCATCTCTTGCCTAATACGACTCGGTTTCCTTAGCTAGGATTCGTCCTGACTCTTCACACCTCGCTCAGCCCAACATACCTTGGCCTTCCGTAGTCGGCCTGGTCCTAGCTTCGCCTGGTTGGGCCTCGCAGGTCTACCTTGTGGGCCTCCGGGGTATATATTCCCCACAGATATAGTGGGCCCTTAATATCTTTTGGAAAAGCTCCAACCAGAGATCTATTTTTCCTGCAAGATGCTAAATGTAATTAGATTACATTGAAGCATAATATTCCAAACTAAAGTAAATAAGGTTAAGGGCTTCAGGTGTAGAACAAGAAAAAACCATATGGTATACTTCAAGCTGAGCATAGAAGAGACCGATATGCCAATAGCAGATGGTCAGAGATACAAATCCAAAACGACTGTTTTTTAAAATCCAAGGTTCAGTATACAACAGCTGCAGCGCTGTTTTTTTTTTTGTAAATTGAGAAGTTCTACGATGAATGCACCAACACACTATACTTCAAACAAAAAGTATGCATATCGGTGGTAGCTTTCAAGTCACCTGCTGTGTAATCCGATTTGTTCAACAAGTATGGCATCCCAACACTAACAGGGTGATGTTCGAAACCTATTTTACTGGCATGATGAAAAAAGAGCAACAAGGCATGTCAAACATATCAAAATTTAAACAGACATTGGGGTATGTAACAACTGATGATTGACATGTGCAAGCAAAGATGTGAAAAAATTCAGCTAGTTCTTTTGCCACCTCTTTATAATGCTACACACAACACAAGGTACACTTAATTCCTAGTTTGTTTCACCATGATACCATCAACAAATTAGGGAGGAGGCTAGATTGCAGTGGTCCAAAACCAAATTTCTCCGTAAATATGCAAGAACTGGCTACCAGGATAAAATTAAGGAGCACATTGGAGTGGAAGCCTTTCAGATTACCTCGGACCAGCTGTACGGATTGAGCAACAGCAAGGGTACCTCTCCCGGTGTGCTCCCACGATCAAAATCGAAGCGGCCTACTCATGGACAACCATCACAAAATCACAATTTAACTCTGCAATTCTAGCACCAAACATGTATGGACTGAGCTACAGCTTGGGCAGCACAAAATCACTATCTAGCTCTGCAATTCTAGCAGGAAGCATCCTTGTCTATGGGAGCAAGAAGAGCAGGGCTAAACCATGAAAGGTCCAATAAATGTTTTAAGCCAAGCAAAGTAGCAATCAGTTGACACACAAACTACCACAATTCCTACAAGAAATGTAATATGCAAGAACACCTGCAGCTCCTGTGGAAGAAATACTCATCTACACAGATCGCAAAGCTGAGAAGGCAAGGTAGCTTACCTTATTAATCTTTAACCATTTGGCGATACAAGCTAGTGAAATATTTAACCTGTGTGGATCATTAAGAAACCGAATATCCTGAAAGAGCAAAGAAAATGGTATGTCGCATCAATTTACACGACCAGGCACATAACAGTTTGCTCACCAGGCATGAACAGAACACATACAAACATCACTGTTCAGTTATTGCAGAATACATATCAAACACATTCGGCACAACAAAAATAAATGCATAGATGCCTCATACAATAATATACTAACAGTCTTGGCAGTGTCAAGTGTAAACTTCTATTGAGTTTCCAAAACATAAGTAGAACTTTTACAGAATGGTATGCAAATGGCTATTTACTGATTGGCTGCGACCACTTGACAAGACAATAATTAAACTAATAGGCATTTAAAACATGCGGTATCGACACATTTTACAAAATAATTTTAAAGGAAGCGGAAAACTATTTTAACATACACTACATCTGCAATGCACTCCGCATAAATTACCATAGTGCAAACCAAATATTGTCAAGAAAATTATTGGGCAAATCCAATAAAATAGCAAAGAACCATACCTGGTGCTCATTGCTTCTAACACAAGACAGGATAATGTAATCCTTCTCTCTTCCCTGAAAGGAGTCAACACTTGCTAACTGAAATAAGTACAAATAATATAGCAATGCAATTTCCAACATGAGGCGCTTAGCATTATAATATACACATTTTATGGTTAACCTCAATTTCCTTGTAAAGTTGTTGACGAAGAGAACCATTCCTCGACATATAATTTACAATATATGCCCTTTGTGCTTCATAAGGTATTAAGGCGTGATAACTCCAACCTGCACATTAGGCAATATATGAATACACATCCAATTTCCACAGAATGTGTTCTTTTTCTGAAGGGGCTAATGCAAAATTTAAGATGAAAGGTAATGAACTAATCATTAGTAGATACCTGGCTTAGTACAACACCACTTCTTAAAAACGTAGTCACAATTTTTTCTACATTTGCAGCTTCAGTTCTATTGAGGTAAGATGTCCCGCTAGCACTGATCTCTTCTTGTCCCATCTACAGAAAATCAGTATGAATCAGTCTAAATAAGCAGCAAGGGTTTTCGCATGTATGAAAGATGGCAGCTTGGTTATTGTTCAAGAAGGTACCTGTACGTAGAAGAACATAGGCCGATTCGAAACAGGCCAAGAAAAATCAATTCCAGATAAGTGTCTCTCATTTACAGTTACTCCGTTTTGTAGTGTGCCTGCATAGAAGCAGTTGGAAGGAAACTCTAAAAGATAAGGATGCATTCTATATTGGATCTGTAAATCAGGGATGATTAGATAGAATCATTAGCTTTCTCCTAAAAGAATTTTAGCAGTTAACCGCTGCAATATCATGGTTTACAACTTGGATATAACTTGGTGGAAATTGCTCATCCTAAAAAAAATCAGTTATAAGCTTTACGTTAATCCTTAAATGCATATCCACTAAATTTGATTATCCAAATTAACAGAGCAAAAAGAGCAGTTTACATAAACTTTCAGAACATCATAGTAAAGCACACAATAACCTGTGATTCAAATGACCTTTTACAAAAACTAATTGTCATTTTCTTTTGCACAAAAAAAAACATAAAGATTTTTTTTAGCAAAACGGAATGCACAAGATAATATCTTAGGTGCCTTCTACACTACTTGCAAATACATAGATGTGCTCTATGTAAAAAAAAATCCTCAGGAACAAAATGTTTGTCTAAGGAACAGACTACAAGAGTAAATATCATTATAAAAGCATATCTTGAGAAACACCAACATAACTATAATAATGTTATTTAAGAGAGAAATTCAGGCTTTCACAGTTTTGACATCAATGATGTGGGATGAAGTACGGAAAGCACAGTAACACCACAGCAATACTGTTGAGAAACAAAATACCAGTGGCAACCGATACCTGCAGCCTGAATGGCTTGACTCCACGGATAACAAGACGTTCAAAGAGTGATTGCGCTAATCCTGCACGAGCTGCCTTTTTGCACATGATGACTGGACCCAGTTGGCAATGATCTCCAACAAGAACAACCTAAATAAATTGTAAAAGTATAAATAAAAACAATCAAACTATCCTAACTCAATTCAGTAATTACTTGTCACTTGCTCATCCTCGAAGAAAACAGTCACAACCACCGAATACATAAAGCAACAAACCTGGCACTCAATTTCCATTTCGTAATAATCAAAATCAACTGATGTAGCAGGCAGGGCAACCAATAAATGCTTAAACTACTGACAGCTGATGCCAGTAAAAATAGGTTAAATCCAAAATCTAGCCAATAATATAACATATAGAGCTAGCAATCTAAATCTTTCTAAAGGATATCTCTACCTAAGCTAAAAATTTACGGGAATAACATGAATAGAACCTTGCATCTTTTAGCCGTGCCACCTGTTGATAACTATATCAAATGCCTTCGTTAGGCTCGATCTTACAAAAAAAAATCGAATATAGCATACCTCGCTAATCAATCAGCACAACACTAAATTTCAGTTGTAAAGCTTCTCGTACCATATCATCTTCCACAGATCTGCTTAACAAAAGAAAAAAAACTATAAGAAACTAAGCGAGTTTGTAATCTGCAGAAGCAAACTCCTGATTATTACCATCGAATGAGTCAGTGGTTGCTACCATAGGCGGTGGCGGAGACAGCGAAGGAGCCAATGACCAGGGGCAGTAGCGTCGGCGCCAGGTGGAGGGGAGCAGAAGGGAGGAACAGGCGAAGGCGGAGAAGAAAGGGAACCAAAACTAACCAAGATGGGATTGAACAACCGTAACACACGAACAATCAAGATGAACAGAAAAACCGTAGAATCAACCAGGGAATGGTAGAACGCCGACACGAGCGATGGAAAAAAACACCAATGAAGAGCCGACAGAAAGCGAAACAATCCAAACAATAATGAGCATCAGGAATAATCAAAACGAACCAAAAAAACCATAAGAAATCGGCTGAAGAAAACACGAACCAAGAGCGGACGGAAAGCTAAACAATCCAAACAACAATAAGCATGAGGAACAATCAAAACCTGGGGAACGGCGGGCCAGCGGCACTAATTGACGAAAAAATACGGATCGAGAAAGAACCCGAATCGAGAGGCGATGAAAGCAAAAGAAAGAGCGTCCGGATCTTGCCACATTGAAGGGCGCAGCGCGGAAGGCTCCAAAAGTGTCAGGCCGCGATTGGAGAAAAACGCGTGGGAACGGAGCCCTTTCCTCTCCCTCGCGCTCGACGCAACTCTCCCCCGCCGAGGGGTCGAGGACGCCATCTGCAGCGTGCAGAGGAGGAGAGGACGGGGCGGCGAGGCGACGGTGGCGCCGCCGGCCGCGGAAGGTCGGGTACGCGGATGCGGTGGTCGACGGCCTCCGAGAAAAGGGGGAAAAAGATCACCTTTGGTTCGTGATGCGCCGCCGTGCTGGCACCGCTCTCTCCCCGACCACGAGAGAGATCAGATGTTTAGATTAAATCGATGAAGATCAAGGGAGAGATCGAATTTCTCTTGCCTTTTTTCCTTTTTTTTCCTCTCGTGAATTTGCGAAGCTGTTGTTGGATGGGGGCAGGGAATAAAACTTGGACGCCGCAGGGGGCGGAGTGAGGATTGCGGGCGCCAGGGAGCGGGGCGACGGGATCAGGAGGGGGTAGAGGCGTGGGCGTGGGCTGCATCGGGAGAACGGACCACCACCAACTGCAAATTAGAAGTAGTAGAGATATCCCATTGCTTAACCGGAAAACATGTCCGCATTTTTTTTTGGGTTGGGGTGCCGTTTTGCTAATAATATAAGGGCATATACAATGCGTGTGCACGGCTACTTAAAGAAAGAGTGTTGGCACATCACAAGCACATGTACAAAACTCTTTCTCCCAATGCAAGCGAACTTATACAGGTGCTTAAGGCTGTGTTTGTTTAAATTTGGTCTTTGGAGGAGAAATTCTTTGAGTGAAAGAAGCTATTTGGCTCTTTGAATTTGGATGAGGATGGCAATTTTTCGTAAATAATAGTTAAGTTGTAAGGGTACCAGGGAAGTGGGATTTTCAGAAGCTCCAGCCAGCCCGAAAAGCATCGTTTTCCTTACTTCTCTCACATAGTGCAAATTGGGTTGGAACTTCTTCTCTCCGTTTGGCTGGAAAAATACTGTTTGTTTTGGTTTATGGCTTATAGAGATCTAGAAGCCAAATAAGCTTAAGCTCAAGCCTAAACAAACACAGCCTAAATGGTTCAACTACTTGTTAGCACCGATCGATGCAGCGACAAGAAAATGGGTGGTTACATGCGTAGAACACCGATGAGGCATGGCATCGATGCCAAAACAAGCATCACTTCCTCGTTATAAGCGCCTGCACCATCCTATGACGAGATTCTTCGCCTGCCACCATTCGCGGGTATACCCTGTGAGAGAGATTTTAGCTGACAGGTATGAGTATGGATGAGTATTATCCGTACCCGTCACATTCGATTGCCATCCCTAGTTAGGAGATCACGTACAACAAAAATAGTCTGAGGCTGGTACAGCTCTAGCTCGAGCAGGGTATTCCTAACTCCACTAGATTCATAGAGCTGGAGCTGTGGATACATTAAGGGGCTGTTTGGCAGAGCTCCAGCTCCATTTTTTCAGCTCTGCTCCACAACTCCACTGTAGAGCAGCTCCACTGTAGAACTAGAGTTGGAGTTGTGGTGTTTGGCTATGAGATTAGCTCCAGATTCTAGAATGATAGTGAATAGTCAATATTACCCTCAAAGAAAGGCGTTGCCATTGGTTGTGGCCGGTTCATCCTTGCAGCAATGAAAAAAAGATGTTCGAAGCTTGGCATCAGAAGCTTGCTATTCCTCGTGGGGCCCATCTCTGCATGGTGTAGCGTTTGCAAGTGTGAGATGTGCTAGCTTTTTTATTTTGGCTAGATCTTCCCTGTAATGGTCACTAGGTGATTCAATTGTTGCACTGTATCGGTAGGGTCCGTTTGGCTAATCCATGGGTGGGTTTGTTCCAGTATGGCTTGTTGTCATGTTCCTTTTATCTTTGATTTGTTTTCATGTAGTTTTCATTGTATGGAATTTGCATGAACAGTTTGTAGATTGTGCTATACTGCAAAGGTGCAGAAATAGTTTGCTCTGAAAAAAGATTTATTCATGCAAAGGTGCAGAAACAGTTTGTTCTATACCATTACAAAAAGAAATTGATCCACACTATAAGATTAATTCCATGAAATAAATAAGTGAAATGGTTCCATCAAAGAACATATAGGAAAAAATAGGATTAATTCCATGAGAGCGCAATAGCAGTTGCTAATTCATCTCGAAATGCATCCATAGTCACAACATTTGGTTGAGTAGTTGTCCCATCTGACGCTTGATAAGGAACTGCATATTTGTTGTATCTTTCTGGTATGGTAGGTATGTAGTTAGGATCTCGATCAACTTTTTCGAAGTCCCAGTCTCCTGTCTGCCTCAACAACAACTTATTCCATGTTGTAAATTCAACTTTCAACTTATCCCACTTGTTCTTAAGTTGAGTCTTGTTGAGTTCTATGCCTGTTCTTTCTTTAAACCTTTTTCTAATCTCTATGTAACCAACAGAGTTCAAGTGCGTGTTTGGTCGGTTTCCAATCTCCACTTGTTCAGCAAACAACTCACAAATGATTCTAGTGTTCAAATCATTCCACTCAACAGCCATCTGGACAAATTATCATCATATTGCGAAATATTATCAGTTTCAAGTGGACATATTCCAGTTTCAGAGTTTAGGCTTGAGTGGTAAATGGAATACTGAATACAATTGTTTAGCACCTCTTGACCTTATTTTTATTTTCTATCCAGAAGCATGCAATGAACATTTTTCCATGTATAAATATCTAAACATGTACATTTTTCCATGACCTTACACATCAGTGAGAAATGAAAATACCTCAGTGCTTCCAAATTTTTATACACAGACGGAAATGCTGTGAAGTGTCCATGCTCTGTCCATTTTAAGGAACACATATTTTGGCCAATCACGTTTTCAAAAGTCCAATTCACAGCTCAGACATCCAATTCACATATTTTGGCATGGTGTCTCCATTCTGAGCATACATGTTTTCACAGAACAGTAGTATCCTAGCCCAGTTGTGAATAGCATAGTTGTGAATAGCCAAACATTGCTTCTATTGTCTAAAATTCACACAGAACAGTAGTTACATTAATTTTGTATGTGCTCAGTGCCAATCAGAAATTAGTAGTTACTTGCCCAGAAGGATAAGTAAAAACAATTCTAACATTATTTTGCATGAAGCACTCTTCGCATTTGCAATGCTCTGGGCAAACAACTCATTGAGCTTCTTCAAATCCATTCCCCAAAGAGAAAATCTAACAAAGCAATGCAACCCAGTCATGGTGTTTCTTGCCGTTAGTAGCAAGTTAAGCAAACTACATGTAGCAAGTTAAGCAAACAATTTCTGCATCACTTGATATGAAGTCTGTTTTCCAGGTTCAAGCTGTCCTGTTACATGTTCAAGGTGCTAGCATGCGGTTCTACAGAAACAATACACATTCATCTCAAATTCATCTCAAAATAATCTCTTTCATCTGGTTCTACACAAACAATACACATTCATCTGAAGTTCATCTTTGATTAGCGGATTCACCTTGGCACGCTGTGATGGGAAGCAGGAGTGGAGGGAGAGGAGGGTCGCCGGCGCTTCGCTGGGAGTAGGGGATGCACCGGCCGCGCTGGGAGGAGGGTCGTCGGCGCCGGTGCTTCGCTGGGAGGGAGAGTCGAGGAGGGCGCCGGAGCTTCGCTGGGAGGGAGACGCGAGGAGGCCGCGGTGGCTGCGCTGGGAGGAGGCGCAGGGGCGGTGGCTGGGAGGGAGGGGGCGAAGCCCTAGGGCTCTCTTGTGAGGGGAGAGGCGAGGAGGGGCGGCGGCCGAGCGAGCACAAGCAGGGTGGGCGGCCGGGAGGAGGCGCAGGGCGGCGGTGGGAGGAGGGGGAAGCCCTAGGGCTCTTGTTGTGAGGGGCGATCTGGCCGGTTCGGGTGGGAAGAGGGAGGGGGTATTACCCCTGTGGCAAAGGTGGGTAATTTCATCTCAACTCCATGCCTATTCTGAAAAAACCCATCCGTGGAGCACCTTTTTCCTTGCTCTAAAAAATTGTACTGGAACTCTTGCTGCTCCACGGAGTTGCCTGCTCCATTGTTTTGTGGAGTTGGGGTGTTTGGCAGTGCTCCACTCAGATCCGGGGTGGAGTTAGGAGTTGGAGCTCTGCCAAACAGGCCCTAAGAGTGTTTAAATATGTCATCTTATTTATATTTTAGACTAAAAATATAAACTTAATTTATTATATTTTAACCTATAAGTTTCATATCTCAAGTAAAACTAGAATATGGGGCTCTGCGAATCTCAACGTGGGCGCCCACGGGACACGCTATGACGCTAACATCGGCCGAGAGGTTAGAAAGCCGAGTACTCTAGGCTTTAAATTGGAATGACGACTAATTTACCTCTTAAACCTTGGAGATATGTCTAATTTCCCCCTTTTAACTATAAAACTATCTAGATAGCCACTAAACTATGTAAACCCATTTAAATAATCCCTAAGACGATTTTGCCACCGTGGCAGGTGACACGATTAACGATGTGGTAATGAATCAGCAAACAAAATAAAAAATTCCTTAATCCAAGGGTTTCGCACTCTCGTATGCCAGTTTTTTTTTATATAATTTGATGAGCCATTACCCCACACTACTAGAAATCCGGACTTTTGCCACGAAACTTTTTACAACATCATAAATTATGTTGCATTAGAGTGGTGTTATTGCCTCGATTTGGAAAATTGTGGCGATACGTCCAATATATTACCACGAATTACTGTGCGTTGCGATATTGTTAACTGTCGTGGCAAAAGGTTGGTCATATTGCAACAAAAAATAAAATCGTTGCATTAAAAAAGATTTTATTGCCACGGGTAAATTTTGTTGTTATAATATTTTATTTCGTGGCAATTTTTAATTTTATAGCCACGATTTCTTTTTACGTGGCAATAAGTCTATATATGGGTCATGACATGTATCAAACGAATCCTGTTGATTCAGCTCAACCCATGCAGCCCATGTTCTTCTTCTCCTGAGTTCCTGTCCCTATTCTACGCCTGCAATGCACGGGCCGCTTGCCCCGCCTAAGACCCTATCATGTATAAGTTATTTGCCACAGTGGAAAATTCAAGGGATTATTCAGATGATTTTGTATAAGTTAGGGGCTATTTGGATGTTTGGATGGTTTTGTAGTTAAGGGGTAGATCGGCCGCACCCCAAAACTCATAGGGTAAATTAGACTTATTCCAAATGAATTTTGGCAAAAAACAATGTTTTGAGCCTCCTCCCAGCAACCACAAAAAACAAATGATAGTTAAAAAAGACAAACGACATTTTCCCCAAGTTTGGTGAATAAGTCCTTTGCTTCAATGGTTAGAAGATATCAAGATAATCCTGCTCATTTCTCTGCTGGTTGACAATGAAATGACCAAGCACGAGTGCACGACGAACATTGTATCCTTACGACATTGACAATGGACGCAACCCGCCATGATGAGCGCACTTATGAAGCTAATTAATAGCAGCACTATAATCAGAACCAGCAGAAATACTATCACATCTGATCTTTAATTTCCACGTGACAATACATGTGTGTATCTCTTTCATTAATTTCGGATTGCATGTATTTGGTTCGTCGAACGAACGCAAAGGATCAAAACGAAATCTTCACTTGATTTCCATCACCTCATACATAAACACCCTCGGACCAGCTTTCCAGAATGCCAGTAGCCATTGATCACTAGGGAAGCAAGAAGGCACGGCCATGGCGCGCAGCCCTCTCCTTCCCCTCCTCTCCATCACCGTCCTCTTCTGGGCGGCCGGAACGGCGGCCATGAGCTCACCGCCGAGAAGGCTGCTTCAGGCCCCCGGCGGCGTGTGGACGCCGGTGCCGGACGCCGGCGACCCCCACATCCAGGAGCTGGGGAACTGGGCGGTGGGCAAGCACAACAACTTCCAGAGCGACCACCTCGTGTTCCAGCAGGTCTCCAGGGCCGAGAGCCAGGAGGTCATCGGCACGGACTACCGCCTCCACATCAAGGCGGCCGAGTCCGCCGGCGGCGACCCCTCCAAAGGCACGTCGTTCGTCGCCGTCGTTTGGGAGTCCACCGGGGCGGGGATGCGGAAGCTCATCACGTTCGTGGGCGAATGATCCACTGCAACGTAGTCCACATATATACTGTCATGTAAGCTGAGGTTGGACGTGGAAATAATACAGGAAGACGATGTCTTTTTTCATCTTCATCCTCGTGGAATACATGCTTGTGGATTCTTTCTCTTTTTTTTTTTCTAGTGGAACTTCTGGGTCATGCTAAGATGTTTCATGGCAAGAATTAGGCCCAGAATTTCGACCAGAATATACTCTAATATAAAGCGCCTGGATTGGCGCTCAACCAGCGGGCCACGTGTCGCCCCCTGGCGAGGCCCCTCTGAAAAATCCGAAAATTACGATTAGGTCCTTTTAGAAAAATAAAAAATCGCGTTTAGGTCCTTCCGACCGTTTTTTAGGTAAAATAGCCACGAGAAATATCGAAATTACGTCTAGGTCCCTACACACGGTTTATAACTGAATTGAAAATCGCGTTTAGGTCCTTTCGCCGATTTTTTTTTGTAGATTGGACCCGAAAAAATTCGAATTTTTTACGTAAAATAGCCCCGAGAAATATCGAAATTGCGTCCAGGTCCCTGCACACGGTTTATAGCTGAATTGGAAATCGCGTTTAGGTCATTTCGCTGATTTTTTTTAGATTCGACCTGAAAAAATTTGAAATGGCGTTTAGGTCCCGCAACACAGTTTTTTAAAAAAACAACCAGATTTTTCCCTCGCGGCGCGACATCGTGCGCAACCCAACCAGATTTTTTCCTCACGGCACGGCATCGCGTGCAATCCAACCTAGTGGAATATTTATCACTTAAGAAATATAGAAATAGAAGAAAAAGCACAGCGTGACAGTCACCACGATGCCGATTGCCAAGCCGAGTTGACACGAAATCCACTTCAACAAACTATCTTCTTCTTCTAAGGTCTTCTTTGTTGACAAGGAATGGCTCGCCCCAAAACCCCCTCCACCCATGAAGCCCTCGCTGCAGTGCGCTTAGGCCGCGGCGGTCACCCCCTCCATGAAGCCATCGCCGCAGATCGCTCCGTCCACGGTGACCACCTCCCCCTATGCAGGAAGAACCAGAGGACCCTCTATCAGCTCAGGCCCGGAACATATCTCTGACTCCTCACAATCCCCCGTCACCTCAGGTCATTCCTCTTCTCGTCTACGGCAAATCTCCTAGGGTGATAGTTTCCGGCACCTACACCACACCTCCGGCCCTGACCAAATCTGGCCATGACGGCATCCCCTCCGGCCATGAGGGCCCTCCAGGACCGACATCCACCCTAGATCCGCAGTCATCTGAAAATAGCCTCCATGCCCTCGAGAGTCTAGATTGGGATCTCTCTAATGATGATGATGATGCCTGCGAATCCCTGTCTGCCTCCCTGCTGCAAGCTACCCCTGCAGCGTCGCACACGCTAACGCCCACATTCGGCTGTGAGGACATTATTTCCTCTAACCCGGCCTGGGTGGCGGACGGGACAGCTACTACGACGACGGAGGGTGCAGACGACCTTTAGGAGGCAAAAGATAATGTGGATCTCTCAAGTCTCACCCATGTATTGAAGAAGCCGTTGCCAGTCTCCATCACGCCATCATCGTCCAAAATCTTCATAGCTCCTCTAGCTACACCTACCCGACATTTAAGGAAAAATATCCTGTGCAATCACCCCTCCCGGTGAAACCACCGTGCAACTGAACTAAAAAAAGTTTCAAAAAATTCTGAAAAAAATCATGGATGTACATCTCAACTTACCCCACCTACATATAAAATTTCATGATCAAATTCATCTTATACTAGCAGCTACAAAAAAGACAAATTTCGCATGAACAGTGATTTTTACTGTTCATCACTATTCATTTTTGCTGCTTGTTTTTTTTGTACCCGCTAGGATAGGATGAATTTGATCATGAAATTTTATACGTAGGTGGGGTAAGTTGAGATGTACATCCATGATTTTTTTCAGAATTTTTTGAAACTTTTTTTAGTTCAGTTGCACGGTGGTTTCACGGAGGGGGGTTGCACCGGATATGTTGCCGACATTTAATTGTGCCCAACTCCTCCAGCAAACCTGCCCTGGAAGCCTTTACTTCCCGGCCTGCTCTGCCATCAAGGTTCGAGGTCTTAAACCATTAGCAGCCCAGGAGATTTGATTCTTCCAATTCAATGGTTGTTACAAAAGCTCAGAACATTGCACTAGCTAGAACCGATTGGCATTTCGTCAAGCCAAAATTCTGGTGGAGGAGGCGCCTAGCCCTAGCTTTGGGCTAGCAGCCTTTTCGCCCCGCCCAGCGCCCAGTCCTTGCTTCATTTAAGGAGACAAACTAATCGTGCTATAAAGCCACTCTTCCAACTCTAAGGCTCAGTTTGTTTAGGCTTGAGTTTAAGCTTATTTGGCTTCTACACCTCTATAAGCCACAAACCAAAACAAACAGTATTTTTCCAGCTAGATGGAAAGAAGAAGCTTCTAGCCCAATTTGCACTACGCGAGAGAAGCAAAGAAAACGATGCTTCTCGGGGTGGTTGGAGCTTCTAAAAATTCCACTTCCCTAGTACTCTTACAACTTAACTATTATTTACGAAAAATTGCCATCCTCATCCAGCTCCAGCAGCTTTTTCCAGCTTCAACAGTTTCTTCCAGCTCCAGCCAAATAAGCTCAAGCTCCAGCCTAAACAAACTCAGCCTAAAAGGCAGATGCTTCCGTTGCCTGGCTACAGACCACAAAATCAACAAGTGCAGGGATCCGGTTAGGTGCCTCATCTGCAAGTGTTCTAGGCACCTTGCCAATCGTTGCCCTCGGCTTGCGCTACCAGCCCAGCATGTCTCTCCACCAGCGGTTCTCCACCCCGTCATGGCATCCGTCCATGGCTGCCCGCAAACCGCCTAGTGCGGATGTTCTGCGGACGACACAACGACTACAACGTAGGGGTGGCTCAATCAATTTTTCTGTCCAATGTGCTACTGAAATCTAAAAACTGTAGAACACCTTTTCATAGATTGCACCTAGGTTCGACACTTGTGGACATCCATTGCCCGATGGGTCCGATTGCCATCTCTTATGCCAGACCAATGGGAAACAACTGCCAGCCTGGAAATTTGGAACCTACATCAAGCAAACTGCCAAATAAGATTCTGGAAAGGTGTCAAAACACTGATCATCCTAACATGTTGGCAATGGTGAAAAGAGCGCAACAACAGAGTTTGTCGAAACAAATAGAAACCCCATGATGACATCTTTCAAGCCATCAAAGATGATGTCGCAAACAAGATTATGGCAGGAGCAGCTAGCCCAAAAAAAACTGATGGAGTGTCATATTTCATTTTTCTCTCTTTCTTGTGTCCTCTCCCCTGCATCCTTAAATCTGGTGCAATCTCCTGCACCTTATACTCGTCTACTCCTTTCTATCTAATATAATTCACAGCTTCACTGTCTTTCAAAAAAACAAACTATCTTCTTCCATATTAGACCTAGGCAATAGACTGGATTGGCCCTAGGCACGATCACCAAGTATGGTCTAAAACACGGCACGAATGATGGATCGTGCCGGACTTGAGAAATCAGCATGGTATGATTGACTAGATTGTGTTTGGATCTACTCGGCATGCAAGCATTTCGTAAAAAACATCCTATCTGCAGTTCAGCCCACCATCAATTACCTTACACCAGTAGCCTAGCCCATCATCAAATAATACCTCTCCCCTTGCCTCCTTTCATGACCCATCTAGCGTAGTCGCCATCCTTCGTACCCCTGTCCCTCTCTCGTCTCTTCTCCCACTTCTCTCGTCCTCCTCTACCTCTGCTTCCTCCCCGTACTGCCACCTCCCTTCGTCGTGCTATGCCATCCCCTCACCGTCCCCTACTACCTCAGTGTCAAATCTAGCGAACTTCGATCACGCCGCCATCGGATATGGCCTTATGGCACCGCACCATTAGCTTCGTCGACCTTCTCAAGGAAGAAGATGTGGCGACTGGAGAGGAAGAAGATAGCGAAGGTGCCGAATTAATCTCAATAATCCTCGCCGCCTCGATCCCAGGTTCAGTGGTCTTTTTCTCCAATGAATAAATAAAATTTAGTTCTTTTCCCCAAAATAATTGTGTGCACCATATCCTCGCCGGTGGTTGACCTTTGCTCCTCATCCTTGGTGATGCTCACGGTGACGAACCAACGGTGGCGACATCCATGATTCCACACGTCCAAACAGGATAAGGATTGAGCCGACATAGTACGACGATGGCGCAGTATGCCCTAGGTCATGTCTAGGCCTCGCCGGAGATGAACCGAATCGGCACAACATGCCATACCATGTGCATGGCACAACCTAACTCCCACCTCTAATCCATACCAAACAACTGAAAGTTTGATGGCAGAAAAAGAACGACGGAAAGCACACACCGCTAGCATAGATTTGGTGTGAATCAGCACACGAACAGTTCTAGTGGAGTAGCTTCGCGAAGTCTAGTCTAGGGATGGCAATTAGACACGTGGGTTTAGGTATCCGTGGGTTTTGCACCCGATCGGGTCGCGTTTGGGTTTTAATTTTTACCCGCGGGTTCTTCGGGTTGGGTACTTGAAATGGGTTCGGGTCAGGTTCTAATTTTCACACGCGGGCACCCATCGGGTTCCGGGTACCTGCCGGGTTCGGCTCGGGTTTTTGGGTTCGGATTTCTTGTCGGGTCGGTTTTTGTAAAACCCACACCCGAACTAACCTATTGCCACTCATACTACACAAACTCGTCGGGTACCCGTCGGGTTCAGGTATAGTTTTTTTACCTGATAGGATATTCGGGTTCGGATTGAGTTTTTCAATTCGGGTTTTGAGTCGGATCGGGTTTTGTAAAACTCGCACTCGACCCGACCCGTTGCCATCCCTAGTCTAGTCACCCAAAATCTACTGGGCCAGAATGATAAGTTTGATGAGGCATCCGGTTCGTGTCGAATGCCCTCGCTGCCGATTCTCCGCGTTCTCATTTGTGCGCTGTGTGAAAATCCGTAGGGCCGCCCAGCATGTGTTCTTCTTTTGCGAGGAACCAGCTTGTGTTTTGGCAAGCAACGTCGGGTGACGCGCGCCTAAGAATTATTAGCTTCTAAGGATAGGCTTAGAGATTCTGAGTTGAGCTAAGACGATTCTCGATCTACACTAAGGTGAAGCAATACTGCACCAACGCATACAATGTATCGTAAAAGAGCTCCATGATAAATCTATAAGGCTTACGTAGGTTAAGCTTGTCTCCAACAATAGGTGACATAGGTTAAGATAGACTACCTAACCAAGAAGCTTAGCTAGCTAGTAATGTTAGATCTGAAACTATTTTCTTGTAAATTTTACGTGTTTAAACACAACGGAGTTAACCCTATATGTAATATGTCGAGAACACAGGTACATACACTGTAAGCTTCGACGCTAGGACTCTACCCTCCTTTGCAACAACAGAGATCTAAACTTGTGTGCATCAAGCGAATCCATCCACTATTGTGAATCAAATCTGCTGTCGTATTCGTTCAACTGAGAATAGGTGATGGTAACCCACTATTGGATAAAAAAATAATCCAGACGAAGGTATTATTTAGGGTGTTGGTGGTTGGCAAATGTCAAAATTACAGTCCTTACTATAAGAGCATCTCCAACAATACTCTCCAAATCTCACTCTCGAAAAGCCAGATTTGGAGAAATCTCCAAAAAATACCTCTCCATATCTCCCCTCTCTCCAACAACACTCTCCATATCACACTTTCTATTTTCTCTCCTATATTCTAATCATATTCCACATAACAGTCATAACAACAACTATTTTTTTTACCGGTAAATTCAAATGGCTATATTTGAATGCGGGAATTTAAAAATTGGAATTTATTGTGATGACCACATTGTAACGTTTATCTTTGAACGGGTAAATTCGAACGGTTATATTTGAACTCGGGGATTTTAAATTCGACTATGATGTACCAGTTTATGCACTTCAACTATGAATGCGATTTTCCGGTTTCAAGTCACTTGCCGACATTCAATTATATTGAATTTGTATTGACATGCCACCGTTTTTTTACCAGTAAATTCAAACAGCTAAATTTGAATGCGAGAAATTTAAATCCGAAATAGTGCATACATATATTTTAGCATAGCATGGTTTAGTAGCACAAAAGGTTCCAACAAATTAGTTCATACATCATAACTAGTGCTCAATCGAACCTATTACATCTTCGAGCGATGATATCATTCTGCAAGGACAGGTAGTATTGTTGTTGTGGCCCACTCAAGCGACTAATGTCAACGCTCATAATTCTCTCTTCTTCGACCATTCACATGAGATTTCCTCTATGCGATTAATTGTCCAAGTATGTACTTCATTGAGTTTCTTCGATTCTTTATCCATCTATATGCAAGTAAATAGAACACTAAGACATAGCATAGTAGTGTAATGCAAACAGGAAATATACAAGACTAGATGAGGCAGAATTTAGGAGCTATACACCAGTCATCCATGCTAATGTGTACTAGACAATTAAAGTATGCAATACTGGAAAGGGTGTGTCTATATGACTATGCTATGATTGAACATGACCTTGCAACTGTGTTAAGCTTTACTGCATTCTTATGTTTTGCATTGACATTCACTAATCACTAGGAGCAAGATCGGTAAACTTAGTAAAGGAATATTGAGCTATGTACTAAGATGAATGCCACATGGTTATAAATTTTTAAAGGGTATCGAGTTGTCACCCCAGAATATTAGTGAGTTCATGAATCTGGTTGGTGCCAAATCAACTCTAAAAAAGAATAGTTTCGGTTTCTGGTTGGTGCCAAATCATTGACTTGCAGAAGCCAGAGTTCATAAGCAACCATGCTTGCAAACCAATATGACTTGACAGACAAAAGGCAACTTTGTCATCCAATTTGACTGTAAATACACATAATAGTTATCTTGTTGGTAGTCTGACTCTGAGCTTGAACTCAGTGATTTCTCAACCAAGGAAATATACCTCAAACTGTTTTAAGGAGCTTCACAAGACCGCTTTCTGAATCAAAGCATTAGCCTAGCCATGAAGAAATGGATTGTATGATCTTCTGGGTTGCCCTTTCTTTGAGAAGCTCCAGGTCCTAAAATAGGAACTTCTTCCAGCTATAGTTTACACATAGTGGGGGGAACTTTATCAAGGATTCGTATTTCTCTGCAACCAAATGTTCCAACATCCAAGAGTAGCCAGCTACACTAGATACATGTTTAGGAGTAATTCTATGATATCATAAATTTGTAGTTACTAATATATTGCAACCATGTCATAACAAAGGGGAGACTCGTGATTAAGAGAAGAAACAAAAGTTCAAATTGTGGTTAGCAGTTGTATCTGCAGTAAGCTTTCACCAGCTGATTCCTCTCAGATCTGGAATCTAATGTTCTGACTCAGTGGATATTAGACAGATGACAACAACTGACTCAAGTATCAGCTAGTCTACAGAGCAGCCAGAAAACTACAGTTTGAACACTTAAACAAATGGAAGCATGGCACAACTCCTCGAAGATTATGCCCAGGGCTTTGGAATACACTGTTAGTACCGAGATCATAAAAAGAAGTAAGCATTGCAGTCAAAAAGTTCTTCATTCAGCTCTCAGCATACACAATGAATCGATGATACCTAAAGTGCATCTAACAGGAATGATTCTAATAGTCTAAAACGCTCCAACTCGTACATTAATTCTGAAAAAAATGCGATAGCTGGTTCACAAATGGAATGATCGTGTCTCCAACATCTTCAAGAAGAACCGAATATTGTAATAGCAACAGCATTTGTAGGTGAGATAACCTTTAATTGAAGAGGCGACAGATGAAGAGGCGGTGAGGGATCTGAGGTGTAGCCTGCTACTTCGCAGACCTCACAGCTTTGAGTCGAGCTGATCCTGCGCTAGATTGAGCCGGGGATGGAGCGCTCGAAGTTAGCGATCTCCAAATCAAAGAAGCCAACAATCCTACGAATCAAAGAGGAAACTTGAAGAAACGCGTACCAATTTCTAGCCAATCTTCGTCGAATTCCTCAGATCTACCCAGGCCAACCAACACATCCAGATCTCCAAAGATCCACTCCAACAACTTCGAAAATAATCCTACCAGACTGGAATAAATCATGGCTCGTTCGAAAACAATAAGAAACCCGGAGGGAAGAGCAAGACGAACCTTATTTGAGTCGACTGAGAGGAAGATAGCGCCCCCTGTAGCTCTTCTTCTCGGTGCTGCTGGCTTCTACGAAGAAAGGCCAAAGGTCAACAGGCGAGGCGACGAGAGGAGGCCGCAAAGACACGAGCGGAGAAAACAGCGAGAAGAAGGGGCCGTGTCCCTGTGGCCACCATAGCCGCGCCACGCCGCTAATCCGTTCGCCACTCCCCGCTGCAGTGCTACTCGCCCTTGCCGCCGGCGTCGCCCACCATCTGGCACGTCGGGGATTGGTAGCGTCGTGGGGGGAGAGGAGGCCACTACGCGAGCGGACAAACCAGCAAGGCAGCGAGGAGAACGGTCGGTATTCCTACAGTCGCGAGAAGAAAACTGTGGGTACGTCTCTCGCAAGATAGCGAGCAGAGAGAGAATCGTCAAATATCTCTCTTCGCTCGGTAAATTTGGGAGCGGTATGGTGTCAGCAGTTCTCAGGGCAGGAAGGCAGAGGGTGAAGTCTCTTCAGGAGAGAAGGCAGAGGAGCGGGATGCAACTGGGAGGAGTTCAAGCTGGGTCGATACAAGCCTAGTCCAACGGAGGATGCGAGCCCATAAACCCAACACGCGCTGCTTTGGGCCGGAATGGGTAAACCTGTGATGGCGTGATGTAAATCGTTGAGAGAATACGTAAAACACAGCATGTATATAAACGAGTGAAACATTCCCCAAAAGAACCAGGCGGCGGCTATAGGCATGAGGTTATCTTGTTCGTGTTCTGGAGGCGATATCTTGGCGGCGGAGAATTGTAATCCATCTTGAGAGTTTACTGGAGAGATTGTTGATAAACCTCATTGCTGCTATTGAGAAACCTCACATCTGGTATCAGAGCTAGTCTCTGGCATCCTGGCTGCGGAGCATTCCCACTTCACCCGCTTGCAAGCCCGGATTGGAGCCATGGCGCCGCCTCGACCAGACGATCCTCTTGCTACCATCTTAGCCAAGCTGGAGGAGAGTAGCCAAAAAGAGGAGGAGACGAGGTCGATGGTCGCCGACGTCCAACAGTACATAAGGCGCGTCGACGAATCCCTGCGGAAATTGACGGATGAACATGCGCAACTCGAAGCCTGGAAGCCGAAGGTGGAGAATCGGGTAAATGACCTACACACTTCGATTACCGATTTGAAGCAACAGATCGGCAAAGTGCTGGCACAATTTCCTTTCGATTCAACCAATGCCAAAAGAGATTTGGGAATGTCTTCTTCCGCCCAACTGGAAGAATCGACCAGGGCGGCGGCGTTCGGGCCAAACGGCCACCGCGATACTCACCGCAACCGGAGTGTGGGCGCTGGGGCTAGCGATGCCCTGGGGCCTCCTCCGGTCACAGGTAACATATTCCAGACCCCAATCCAGCATTCTACAATTCAACCGAGTCAGACATCTGCATCAACTTTTACATCCATGGCTCAAAGTTTGGGAGCAAATCTTCCTCATATTAATTTACCCATTTTTGACGGCACAAATCCAAAACTATGGAAAAAACGGTGTGAAAACTTTTTCATGTTTTATTCAGTTCCGGAGGAAATGTGGGTGCTTCTGGCTACTCTTAATTTTGAAGGGGCAGCCATATTTTGGATGCAATCGATGGATCACAAAGTTTTTAATATGAATTGGGAAGAGTTAGGTTTATCCTTGGCAAATCGGTTTGGTAGAGATCAACATGGGTCTCTGGTGCGCAAATTTTTTCATATCCACCAAACTGGTACTGTGACAGAGTATGTTGAACATTTTGATGAATTAGTGCATCAACTGCTAGCGTATGACAACACATTACATTCTGAATTTCTCACTGCTCGGTTTATTGACGGTCTTAAGGATGATATCCGTTCTGTGGTGGTGATTCAACGTCCTAAAGACCTTGATATTGCTAGTGCCCTTGCGCTTTTGCAGGAGGATGTTCTGGCGATTCCTCCCAGACGTGATGGTCATTGTATGGATAACTCTGTGCCTGGGCGCTCTTTCACTAGACCATTGGCGATGCCACTTCCGACACCACCTTCAATACCAAGCCACCAGTCATGGCTGAAACTGAATACAAGAAGTCTACCCCTTTGCCCCGAACTCGACCGATGGATGATCGTATGTCAGCTCTTATGGCGTATCGCAAAGCAAAAGGGTTGTGTTACAAGTGTGGTGACCGCTGGGGACATAATCATCGGTGCGCAGCTACGGTGCCTTTGCATGTGGTTGAGGAAATTTGGGCTTTGTCCAGAGAACAGAATGCTGAAGAAATATTGGGTGTTCCGGACTCTAAGTCAGAAGGCTCTACTCAGGAAGTAACTGAAGAACATTTGTTGGCTGTCTCTTGTGAAGCACTCTCGGGAGTCGAAGGGTGCAGAACTATCCGTTTGGTTGGGTCAGTCCAACGTCAGGCAGTGCTTATGTTAGTGGATTCAGGGAGCTCTGGTAGTTATATTGGCAATCACTTGTTACCTTTTATGCCTGCAGTTCATACCCTGCCTACCCCAATTCGAGTCAGAGTAGCGGATGGTCGGATAATGGTCTGTAAGTGTTTTATTCCACAGTGTATTTGGCTATGTCAGGGCATAACTTTCACCTCAGACTTGAAAGTATTACCTTTGAGTGGCTACGATATCATACTGGGAATGGATTGGCTTGAAGCACACAGTCCAATGGAAATTCACTGGGGCTGAAAACCTTGTCATTTGCTTACAAAAATCAGCAAGTTCGGTTGCAAGGGGTGATTTCCACCATCAGCAGTTGTCCTCTTATTCAGGGAGTGCAGTTGGGAGCCCTTCTCAAACAAGAGGCAGTGCAGTGCGAGTATTAGCCATTGCCGAAGTTCAGGAAGGTCTTCCGAGCTTGGTAGATCATCCAGACATCAACAAATTATTGCAGGAATTTGGTCATCTGTTTCACAAACCAACTGGCTTACCTCCTCGTCGAGATTTTGATCATACTATTCCCTTGTTACCGGGAGTTCAACTGTTTCGCTTGCGTCCATACCGCTACACTCGCAACAGAAAGATGAGATAGAAAAGCAGGTGCAAGAAATGCTTTCAAATGGAGTTATCCAGTACAGTTCCAGTCCATTTGCATCACCGGCTTTATTAGTCAAGAAAAAAGATGGGGAGTGGCGCTTATGTGTTGATTATCGACGCTTGAACGCCCATACCGTGAAGAACAAATATCCCATGCCGATCCTGGAGGAACTTTTGGATGAACTTGCCGAGCAACAGTGTTCTCTAAACTGGATCACAGATCCGGTTACCACCAAATTCGCATTAGACAAGGTGAGGAATATAAGACAGCCTTCCAAACTCATAATGGTCACTATGAATACAAAGTTATGTCGTTTGGTCTCACAGGAGCTCCCGCTACATTTCAAGGATTCATGAACTTTGTCTTAGCTCCGCTACTGCGCAAATGTGTGGTCATGTTTATCGATGATGTGCTGGTTTACAGTTCTAATTGGGAAGACCATATTCATCATCTACGTCAAGTGTTTCTATTATTGAGTAAACACCAACTGCACTTGAAACTTTCGAAATGCTGTTTTGCACAGAAACAATTGGAGTTTCTTGGACACATTATAAGTGCGGATGGTGTGGCTACGGACCCGGCCAAAATTCAGGTAATTCAGCATTGGCCAACTCCAACCTGTGTCAAGGACATTCGGAGATTTTTGGGTATGACCGGTTATTACCGGAGGTTTGTACAAGGTTTCGGGGTAATCAGCAAACCATTAACCACCTTGCTGCGAAAAGGGCAACAGTTTTCTGGACGACTGAAACTCACAATTCCTTTACCGCCCACAAGCAAGCGTTGATTTCTGCTCCTGTCTTAGCTTTACCAAACTTTTCTCAAACATTTGTTATTGAATCCGATGCTAGTGATAAAGGAATTGGTGCAGTGTTACAACAAAATGGTCATCCCGTTGCATTTATTAGCAAGGCTCTGGGACCTAGAACTCAAGGTTTGTCTACATATGAAAAAGAGTTTCTTGCCATTTTGTTTGCTGTCGAACAATGGAGACCATATTTACAACATGCGCCCTTTGTGATTAAAACCGATCACCAGAGTCTGACACATCTTCTAGATCAGCGGGTCACTTCTCCTCTTCAACAGAAGGCCATTACTAAGCTTCTGGGTCTTCAGTTCACCATTCAGTACAAAAAAGAACAGGATAATCGAGTGGCTGATGCTCTCTCTCGCCGATCAAATCTGTTGAGTGATCCGCCTGAAACTTGTGTGGCAATGACTGCCGTCTCTTCCAGCAAACCAGTCTGGCTGTAGGGTCGAGGATGCGCCTAGAGGGGGGGGGTGAATAGGCGTTTATAAAAATCGATCGCTCACTAAACAATCGCTCTAATTCAACCCCTATGTCAAAACCTAATAAAAGATATATGCGAAAGCGTTAAACTAGGTTTTGACAATTAAAGCCTAAATCAACTAGTCTCACTAGTGCACTAACTAATTTATGTCTCTAAACAAGAATTGCTATATTGAATAAAACAATTTACACTAAGCAATTCTAATGCATTCAAGCAATTGATCAATATACAATAATTAAAGTGCTTGAATATAAATGAGACAAGAGACAACCGATATTTTCCGTGGTGTTCGGAGACTTGCCGGTCTCCCCTAGTCCACGTTGAGGCTAGCCCGACCACTCGGACCGGCTCCCGCTCGAGCACCCGCCTCTTTCCACTAGTCGTGGTTTTTCACGCTCGCGCGTAGGCTCAACCCGAACCTTCACAAACTTGCCGGGGCTTCTCACACCTTGAGAGCTCCCGCGCACGACGCCTACGCCGTCTAGGAGTCGGCAACCTCCAAGAGCAACAAGCCGCTCCTCCGCTTGAACTTCACCGAGCACAACGAATGCGCTCCCGGTGATCACCAAGTGCAACACATGCACAAGGACCTCACTCAAGTGCAACACATGCACAAGAGCCTCTCAAACCCACTCCTAATTGCAACACATGCAATTAGTTCACTCTTTAGCTCAAGAACCAAATGTGAGTGTGCAACACATGCAACACCTCACCCAAAAACTCAAACACAGCAACAACTCACCCAGCCCAAGCCCCTCAAGGGGGTATTTATAGCCCCCCACAAGAAAACTAGCCGTTTGGGGGTAAACGGGCAAAATCAGCCTTTTGCGGTACTACCGCCCTCTAAGGGCAGAGTACTGCCTGAGCTCTCAATCTGTCGGCATTAACGGTCATCGGCCGTACTACCGCCCTTTGAGGGCGGTAGTACCGACTTTCTTGGTACTACCGCTCCAACCTAGCAGTAGTCTTGGGACCCGACTCGGAAAATCACGCTGCTGGAATAAAGCTACCGACGCAAATACATGCGGTAGTTCTAAGCGCAGTACTACCGCCCCATAAGCGGTAGTCTTAATGCCAGTGATACCGCACAATGCTCCTCGAGACGGTAGGCGTTTTGAAGAAAACCCGATTTTCAACACCAAAATCATTTCTCCAAAACCAAACTTATTCTTTGAGCCACAAAGATGATCAACACATGATCATACACACGTGCAAAACACATTTGCACCAACTTAGCTCATGCTCAAAGATTCTCAACCAAATTTGAAAACACATTTCACAAATCAACACCGAACTTATGCGATCAATCCTCTAGCCATGTAAGGATCAACACATGATCCCGACACTTTGCAAAACACATTTGCAAATGCCAACACATGCTCTAGGATCAACACGCATAGATCCAACGCTCATTTGCAAAACACATTTGCTTTGCAAAACACATTTGCACATCAATAAAACCAATCTTGCGAAAAACACATTTCGCACAACAGAACCAACTCCAAATGGCGAAAACACATTTCGCAATAACTCAAGAACTATTTGCAAAGCGTATTAAGCAAATCAAACTCGAGTTTATGAGATTAATCCCCTAGCCATGTGAAGGTCAACACAAGACCGGTCAACTTGCCAACACCGTTGCAAGCCCCACTCACATGCTCTCGGGATTCCGGACTCATAAACCTCGGTTTATTCGACAACTGAACTTGCAAATAATACTTCAAACATATTTCATGCTTGAGCACTACTCTTTGCAACACATGCAAAAGTCTAGCTCCAAGCAACATTAAATCAAGATGCATGAACTCTCTAATTGCAACACATGTAATTCTCTAGTTCAATGCAACACCAAATCCAAACTTCACACCAAAACCAAATCATACGTATGAGCTCTTTACTCGCAACACATGCAAACCTCTAGCTCCATACAAATACACAATCATAAAATCATGCTTGAGCTCTCTCCTTTTGCAACACATGCAAAACTTAGCTCCAAGCAACCACACGGTTTTTGAAAGATTGTTTTCGAACCAAAGCATGAAGCTTCAACTAATGCAACACATGCAAAAGTGAACTTCACACAAAAACTAACGCGTTGGCTTATCCTATTTGCAACACATGCAAATCAAAGCACAATGCGAAAACCAAATGCATATGCTCTTCCTCTTTGCAACACATGCAAATCGGAGCATAAACCAAACAACCAAGCATAACTTTTAACCCATTCGCAACACATGCCAAATGGTTAAACTTCATGCAAAAACCAAATCCAAATGGTTGAGTTTGAGTGAGCGCGATTGAGATCACCAACACATGATGAAGCTCAAGCAAAGAGGCAACCCTCTTAATAGCACGGCGATAAAAACCTTAGACTCAAAGACTATAAAGTCATTAGCCTATCTAATTATACCTTCGCCGCCGCGCGCAAGCAACCCCTTTGGGGTCTTTAAGATCATCACTTGATACTCCCGGGATCATCACTCTTCTTTTCTTGGGATCCATCCTTGGCGTCCATCAACTCATGATGCCGTCCAAGTCCCGTTCTCATCCATCTTTGGACCTAACTCAAACATAACTCATGAAACTTGTTAGTCCAAGATGCATGGTTGTCTCAATTATCTCTTGCACTCCATTAACACATAATGGATGCCTTTAGATCAATTGAGCACAACCTAAATCAATTGAAATGATTGTAAATGTGTCTTAAGTATAATAATGCAACACATACTTAATTATACTTAAGAACTATCCATTTGTCCTTAATTAATCACAAAACACCATCAACACATGATGAAGTGTTCTTTAATGATTAACAAGACAAATGAACTCAATTTAAACTATCATTTAAATTGACTCTTCAAGTTAGAGTGTGAACTCCCCCTAAATATGTGCATCCATGTAATATATGGATTGGGAAACATGATGCACATTTTTGTGGTTATTTCAATGGGAATGTTCATACTTTAACTTGAATCCAAAGTATGCAATTAATACTAGAATGAATATGCAAACATACCTTGGGTTTTCCATTTTTCAATGCGATGAGACTAATCAAAGATATGCTAAATAAATAAGTTAGTCTCAATATAAGATTTGTCATTAATAACAATATCGCATTAGGGGATAAACTCAATATTGGATTTGTCATTAACACAAGATTAGATTTGTCATTAACACCAAAACCATAACTAATGAAGGTTGAACTTACAATCTCCCCCTTTTTGGTGATTAATGACAAATCCAAGCTTAATGAGCACATTTGGGTTAAAACTAACATGTTGAGAGAATTTAAGCTAATTGAACACATATGCATATTAATTCTCCCCCTTAATCATATTAAGCTTACTTTTTAAACCAAATGACATTAAGCTTCCTAATTCTCCCCCTTTTGGCATTAAGCACCAAAAATGGAAAACTAAAAGATTAACTTGAAATACATTCTTCCTCCTATTTGGCATTTAAACATTTATCATTAATAAGATTTATCATTATCTCCCCCTTTTGGCATTTATCTTAAGAAATAATTCTCCCTTTGTATTTCATTATTCTCCCCCTTTTTACTTTAATCATTCTCTCCTATTTGGCATTTAACAATTTCTTTTAGGGGTTATATCTAATGAAGGTCATACAAGAATTTAAAAGGATACTAATGACCTTGGCAATGAATTAGATTTTAGATACCAATTGAAAGGGATAGGCAATAAAATCCCAAATGAAAAGGATATACAAGGAATAAAACAAGTTTTTCATTCGAAATATGGCCTGATACCAAAAGAAGAAAAACTCGAAAAGAGACCATATTCGGGATTTTGGATACCACTTTGAAGGAAGAATAAGCGCTTGCAATTATGGATACCACTTGTAAAGATAAGCATGAAAAACGAAGTAAGGGATATACAAAGCAAATGACCCATGTGATACCCTTTTTCAAATAACTCACTCCTCATTTTATTAGGCTTTGCAAAATTTCAATATGATTCTTTTGAAGAATCCAATAATTGCCTAACCGGGGAAAACGAGGAACCCAAAAGAATTACCACTTGAGAAATTAGATACCACTTTAAATCTATCTCAAGGGCTTTAGAAATGAACATTTTCAATTGTTCATGAAGAACAATACTCAACAAGAGATTTTCCTCTTTTATGTATTTCAATCCATAAAGATTCTCACACAGAGAAATCTTAAGCGGTTGAACTTACAATTGTAGCTTGAGAGGAAACATCTTAATCAAGAATGTGGGTATCGCAATAATGCTACAAAGAGGCAATGAAATACCACTTGTAGGAAATAATTGAATTTAATGATACCACTTAAAAAGGAAATCAAATAATCAAGGATATCACTAGAAGAGATGAACAATAAGATCCATGATACCACTTGGAGAAAAGAATCTCAATTATACCACTTGTAAGCATATGGATGAATAAATACTCAATTGATACCACTTAGGATCAATTCACGAAGAATTGATACCACTTGAAAGAATTTTCGATAACATCGATGAGTATCAGAGCAATATTCTCAGAGCAATAAGTACTTACGGGTATCGAAAGAAGAAAAGCTCAAAATAGATTAATGAAATCCAAAAAGATTTAGTATCAGAGCAAAACAAAGACATGATATCACTTGGAAGCAATTAAGTGCCCAAAACTTGATATAAATAAACTCCTCAAGATATTCAATGAATGAATCATGGAGTTATTTGCATTTGAATTGCACAAGTTTTGTCTTTTCAAAAGATCAAGTGAAAAACACGCTTTAAGATTAATTAAGGTGCTCATAACTGATACCACTTGGAAATCTTTTCAAATGATTTGTAAAACTTTTGAAATTTTGCTCAAAAGAACTTTGGGATCATATGAAGATTTTACAAAAAGAATTTTTGAAAAAGCACTTTCCAATCAAAAGATATCCCAAAGCAAATCTCGAGAAAATTCTGAAAATTCAGAACAAATTCTGTCATGGCGGTACTCTTGCAACACATGGCGGTAGTACCGCAAATCGATACTCGCATGCAGGCGGTAGTACCGCCCTTGACAGACCGAGACTCGGATTTTTGCAAATTTTTATCAAAAAAAGATTCAAATGAAATCCAATGGATTTGAAATTTTGCAGAGATGAACTTTGGACTAATTAGAAGGTTTTGCCAAAAGAATTTTCTCAAAAGCAATTTTATTTTCAAAGTTATGGCAAATTGCGTTTTGAGGCATAAAAGGAAGTCGATTTTCACGAAAAGCCTCAAAATGCAATTCAATTTGAATTTCATGCAATTTTGATTTTCATGGCTTAGATTGGTGTATCAAGAGTGTGTATAGCCAAGATTTAGAATGAAATCCAACTTGAATGCCAACAATTTAGCATAGTGCTAGAATAGGCTATTTTGGATTAAATCAAATTGTTTGGAGCCAAATTAGATTTCAATATAGAGTTTTTTTTATTTTGGAAGCTTGTAAAACATTTGAAATACGTAATAGAATACTTTTACAAGTCTTTTCACAATTTTGGGCCTTTTAAATATGAATTTTGACTTTAGACCTAAATAGTCCATTTGAAGAAGTAATTAAAAGCCAAGTCACATTCAACAACATAAAAATTCAAATTTAGCATGGGGTAAGATATAAGATTTGAATTTTGTGTATGAGTCTAAAAATATCATTTTGAATCGAAATTCTACACAAGAATTGATCCAAAAGGAGAAACTCACTGAGTGCAATAATATGACCATTATGGGGCAAGTATAGTTTTTCGGCGAGTTTCAAAATCAAATAACTTTTGATAAGTTGGTCTTTTGAAAATCTTTTGAACACGAAAGTTGTTAAGAATGACCAACTCTAGGAGTTTTGTTTTGGAAATACTTTCAAAATCTTTTTACTTTTATTTCTATGAAAATTATAAGTTTAAATCAAAATCAAGATACTAGTAACTAGATTTTGGAATCAAAACTCATTTTCTTTTCAAAATAATTTTTGTAAAGCCAAAACCTTTGAAAATCATTTCAAAACCATTTGTATAGATTTTTCAACTAGTTTTTCACAAGTTTGCTAATAGTATACAAAATTTTGACTTTTGGCTAAGAGGTTGACTTTTGAGAATATATATATGTGCACTTATATTAATATGGGCACACATAGGGATGTGATACACATGAATATGAATTAACACTCCCCCTAAATGTGCCACTATTAAACTTGCTCAAGATTTGCAATAAGAGAATAGATAAGAGGCGAGAGCAAGTGGCCATAACAAGTAATCTAAATTGATTTTTCATTAATACTAATGCATCCAAACCTACACAAGGCTAGAAGCTAAATAGTAATCAATTTAAATACTTGTTACCGAGATGGCATTGGCTCATGATGGACTTGTTGTTCTTCATGCTTGACACCACTTGTAGATTAATAAAATCCTTCTCCTCTTGAATGGCAAGCGTCCAATCCATCTCTTATCACCTAAAAATCATTTTAGGCGACTTTTAGTACCCAATCCTTGTTGGGTCCGACAACGTTAGTCACAATAGATTTAGGAACCCAAATGGTCCTAATTTTAACATTATTGAATTGACTAACGTAACTAGGAATAGTTTTGCGATTATTATTCCTCCTAAGCAATTTGTTTGGATTTAAGTGTGAGGACTTAGGAGGGCAATTGTATTTTGCAAAACTACTTCTAGTTTGATCTCTTCTAAGCATATGATTATTGAAATTATGCATCGGCTTAGAGGATCTAGTATTTCTAGCAAATGTTTTGCTATTATTTTTCCTAAGCATATGATCATCATGATTTTTCTTATTCTTAGGAAATTTAGCATTTTGAGCAAACACATTTCTAGAATTACTCTTCCTATGCAAATGAATATTATCATTCTTAGCCGACATAGGGGACTTGACAAGCTTGGCAAACACATTGCCATTCTTGTCCTTCCTAAGCAAATAATTTTCATTAATGAGAATAGGCTTAGGAGTGATACCTTTGGGACAATCCTTACCGAAGTGTCCCTTTTCTCGGCAATTGAAGCATGTCACGTTATTTGGCCCTCTCTTGACCGGTTTGACTTGCTCCTTGCCGGTTTGCCTCATGGTTGATGCTTGTGGCTTGTCATCCACTTGATTTGGGCACACGGAGGCGAGGTGGCCCTTCTTGTTGCAATTGAAGCACTTGATTGTCTTCGTGCGACGCGCGTTGTACCTTATCTTGCTATTCTCCCTCTTGGAGTTGTAGCCGAGTCCTCGCTTGTCTTGAAGCGCCCTTGGCTTGCTCAAGATTTCGTCGAGGAGGGCTTTTCCTTTAACGCACCTCTTCAAGTCATTTTCCAATTTAATGACTTGGGCCTTGAGCTCATTGTTTTCCTCTACAAGGTTAGTCTCACAAGACATAGAGGAAGTAATAGCGATAGAATTTGAATTAGAGCTACAAGGCAACTCATTTAAATCATCACATGAGGTGGACATATCAATTTTTGATGAAATAATTGAATTGGCATTTAAACATGGCATTTCATCAATTAAATCACATGTGATTCCTATGTCCACCTTAGACTTATAAATTTCTTTGAGAAGGAGGGATTCATGATTTTCTTTAAGCATATTATAATCACTTTGAAGTGATTCATGTTCAAGCTTTAAAATCTTATATTTTGTTTTCTCCTTCCCAAGATAATTATTGAGCTCCTCTAACATATCCATTAAATCATCATAAGAGGGCTCATCTTCGGCGTCGCTTACCTCATTTTTACCTTTTGCCATGAAGCAACGAATTTTTGATGGGAGTGAAAATTAAATGCCGCTGAGGCGGAGGTTGAGGTTGATGGAGTTGTCGGTTCATCACTTGATGTAGATGTTGAAAGGTCATCAACCGACGTCTCCTCCTCATTGCAATCCTCAATTGTTGTGGATGATTCAAATTTATCTTGAAGCTTGATCCACATTTCATGAGCGCTCTTGAGATTGCAAATGAGATTGAATATCTCTACGCTCACAACGCTAAATAAAACGTTAGTAGCTTGAGCGTCGAGATGTAGACATTTCTCCTCTCCTTTAGTTGGAGCAATATCATTTATCGGAGAAGAAATGTCGACATCTACGATCCACCAAATTTGTGGGCTCATGGATTTAAAATGATCGATCATAAATAATTTCCATTGAGCATAATTAAATTCATTTAGCATGAGTGGATCGTGTGAGTGCACTAAACCTCTAGTTGCCATCCTTTTTACTCTCTAAGCGGTTAAGCCTAAAATGAGAGTGACCGTGGCTCTGATACCACTTGTAGGGTCGAGGATGCGCCTAGAGGGGGGGTGAATAGGCGTTTATAAAAATCGATCGCTCACTAAACAATCGCTCTAATTCAACCCCTATGTCAAAACCTAATAAAAGATATATGCGGAAGCGTTAAACTAGGTTTTGACAATTAAAGCCTAAATCAACTAGTCTCACTAGTGCACTAACTAATTTATGTCTCTAAACAAGAATTGCTATATTGAATAAAACAATTTACACTAAGCAATTCTAATGCATTCAAGCAATTGATCAATATACAATAATTAAAGTGCTTGAATATAAATGAGACAAGAGACAACCGATATTTTCCGTGGTGTTCGGAGACTTGCGGTCTCCCTAGTCCACGTTGAGGCTAGCCCGACCACTCGGACCGGCTCCGCTCGAGCACCGCCTCTTTCCACTAGTCGTGGTTTTCACGCTCGCGTAGGCTCAACCCGAACCTTCACAAACTTGCCGGGCTTTCACACCTTGAGAGCTCCGCGACGACGCCACGCTGTCTAGGAGTCGGCAACCTCCAAGAGCAACAAGCCGCTCCTCGCTTGAACTTCACCGAGCACAACGATCGCTCCCGGTGATCACCAAGTGCAACACATGCACAAGGACCTCACTCAAGTGCAACACATGCACAAGAGCCTCTCAAACCCACTCCTAATTGCAACACATGCAATTAGTTCACTCTTTAGCTCAAGAACCAAATGTGAGTGTGCAACACATGCAACACCTCACCCAAAAACTCAAACACAGCAACAACTCACCCAGCCCAAGCCCCCAAGGGGTATTTATAGCCCCCCACAAGAAAACTAGCCGTTTGGGGGTGAAACGGGCAAAATCAGTTTTTATGGTACTACCGCCTCTAAGGGCAGTAGTCACCAGAGCCCCAATGATTCGCATTAACGGTCATCGGCCGTACTACCGCCTCTCGAGGGCGGTAGTACCGACTTTCTGATTATCTGGCTCCAACCTAAGAGTAGTCTTGGGACCCGACTCGAGAAAATCACGACTGCTTGGAATAAAGCTACCGACGCAGTACATGCGGTAGTTCCGGCCAAGCGCGGTACTACCGCCCCCATAAGCGGTAGTGCCGGCCCAGCGGTACTACCGCACAATGCTCCTCAGACAGCCGGCGTTTTGAAGAAAACCTGATTTTCAACACCAAAATCATTTCTCCAAAAACCAAACTTATTCTTTGAGCCACAAAGATGATCAACACATGATCATACACACGTGCAAAACACATTTGCACCAACTTAGCTCATGCTCAAAGATTCTCAACCAAATTTGCGAAAACACATTTCACAAATCAACACCGAACTTATGCGATCAATCCTCTAGCCATGTAAGGATCAACACATGATCCCGACACTTTGCAAAACACATTTGCAAATGCCAACACATGCTCTAGGATCAACACGCATAGATCCAACGCTCATTTGCAAAACACATTTGCTTTGCAAAACACATTTGCACATCAATAAAACCAATCTTGCGAAAAACACATTTCGCACAACCGCAACCAACTCCAAATGACGAAAACACATTTCGCCAATAACTCAAGAACTATTTGCAAAACGTATTAAACAAATCAAACTCGAGTTTATGAGATTAATCCCCCTAGCCATGTGAAGGTCAACACAAGACCCGGTCAACTTGCCAACACCCGTTGCAAGCCCCACTCACATGCTCTCGGGATTCCGGACTCATAAACCTCAGTTTATTCGCACAACGAACTTGCAAATAATACTTCAAACATATTTCATGCTTGAGCACTACTCTTTGCAACACATGCAAAAGTCTAGCTCCAAGCAACATTAAATCAAGATGCATGAACTCTCTAATTGCAACACATGTAATTCTCTAGTTCAATGCAACACCAAATCCAAACTTCACACCAAAACCAAATCATACGTATGAGCTCTTTACTCGCAACACATGCAAACCTCTAGCTCCATACAAATACACAATCATAAAATCATGCTTGAGCTCTCTCCTTTTGCAACACATGCAAAACTTAGCTCCAAGCAACCACACGGTTTTTGAAAGATTGTTTTCGAACCAAAGCATGAAGCTTCAACTAATGCAACACATGCAAAAGTGAACTTCACACAAAAACTAAGCGTTGGCTTATCCTATTTGCAACACATGCAAATCAAAGCACAATCGAAAACCAAATGCATATGCTCTTCCTCTTTGCAACACATGCAAATCGGAGCATAAACCAAACAACCAAGCATAACTTTTAACCCATTCGCAACACATGCCAAATGGTTAAACTTCATGCAAAAACCAAATCCAAATGGTTGAGCTTGAGTGAACGCGGATTGAGATCACCAACACATGATGAAGCTCAAGCAAAGAGGCAACCCCTCTTAATAGCACGGCGATAAAAACCTTAGACTCAAAGACTATAAAGTCATTAGCCTATCTAATTATACCTTCGCCGCCGCGCGCAAGCAACCCCTTTGGGGTCTTTAAGATCATCACTTGATACTCCCCCGGGATCATCACTCTTCTTTTCTTCGGGATCCATCCTTGACGTCCATCAACTCATGATGCCGTCCAAGTCCCGTTCTCATCCATCTTTGGACCTAACTCAAACATAACTCATGAAACTTGTTAGTCCAAGATGCATGGTTGTCTCAATTATCTCTTGCACTCCATTAACACATAATGGATGCCTTTAGATCAATTGAGCACAACCTAAATCAATTGAAATGATTGTAAATGTGTCTTAAGTATAATAATGCAACACATGCTTAATTATACTTAAGAACTATCCATTTGTCCTTAATTAATCACAAAACACCATCAACACATGATGAAGTGTTCTTTAATGATTAACAAGACAAATGAACTCAATTTAAAATATCATTTAAATTGACTCTTCAAGTTAGAGTGTGAACTCCCCCTAAATATGTGCATCCATGTAATATATGGATTGGGAAACATGATGCACATTTTTGTGGTTATTTCAATGGGAATGTTCATACTTTAACTTGAATCCAAAGTATGCAATTAATACTAGAATGAATATGCAAACATACCTTGGGTTTTCCATTTTTCAATGCGATGAGACTAATCAAAGATATGCTAAATAAATAAGTTAGTCTCAATATAAGATTTGTCATTAATAACAATATCGCATTAGGGGATAAACTCAATATTGGATTTGTCATTAACACAAGATTAGATTTGTCATTAACACCAAAACCATAACTAATGAAGGTTGAACTTACACTGGCTCGAACAAGTATCGCAGGGATATCTTTCTGATCCTGCATCGGCAAAAATCTTAATGCAATTGTTGGCTGGACAAGCTGTTCCCCAGTTCTATCTTCAACAGGGAATACTTCGGTACAAAGAAAGAGCGTGGATTGGTAACAATTCAGAACTTCAACTCAAATTAATGAGAGCTTTACACGACAGTGCTCTGGGAGGTCATTCTGGGTTTCCAGTTACATATCGCCGCATCAAGACAATGTTTGCCTGGCCTTCTATGAAGAAAATGGTGCATCAATTTGTCACTACCTGCGATGTCTGCCAACAGAGCAAGCCGGATAGAGCTAAGTATCCTGGCCTTCTTACACCTCTTCCTGTTCTTGAACATGCTTGGCAAACGGTCACCTTAGATTTCATTGAGGGTTTACCTAAAGTTCAGTCTTACAATTGCATATTTGTGATAGTGGATAAATTTTCTAAGTTCGCCCATTTTATTCCCTTGGCACATCCCTTTACAGCCCTTGTGGTTGCCCACGCGCTATAGTGTCTGACCGTGATAGAATTTTTACTAGCTTATTTTGGCAAGAGTTGTTCAAACTATCCGGTACAGCACTTCATATGAGCAGCGCTTATCATCCTCAGACCGACGGGCAAACAGAGCGAGTTAACCAATGTTTAGAAGCCTATCTTCGATGCTTTGTGCATGCCTGTCCCAAACAGTGGATTAAATGGATCTACTTGGCGGAGTTTTGGTACAACAGTAGCTATCATTCTGCGCTGAACATGTCTCCCTTTGAGGCCTTGTATGGTCATGCGCCTAACCATTTTGGCATTGATACTGCTAACGTGTGTACGACCTCAGATTTGCAGGAATGGTTATCACAGCGTAAACAGATGAATGAGTTAGTCAAGCTCCATCTTCATCGTGCTCAACAGCGCATGAAGCATCAAGCGGACAAAAAACGTTCCAAAAGAACATTCTCGGTTGGAGATATGGTCTATGTGAAGTTCCAACCATATGCTCAAGCATCTGTGGCTTCTCGGGCTAATTACAAGCTAGCGTTTCGCTACTTTGGGCCATGTCCTATCATTCGCAAGATTAATGATGTTGCTTATGAACTTCAACTGCCAGCGACAAGTTTTGTGCATCCGTCTTTCATGTGTCTCTTCTCAAACCAGCCAAAGGCGTGCCCAATCAGGTCAGTGCTCATATCCCTGACCTCGATTATCAATTGCAAGTTCCTTTGCATGTTTTGGATCGCCGGTTATGCCGTCGAGCTGGCAAAGTAATACCTCAAGTTTTGGTGCATTGGTCTCGTTGGCCGGCGTCCTTGGTTACTTGGGAGGATGAACATATGTTGAAGACTCAATTTCCGATAGCTCCAGCTTGGGGTCAAGCTGGCTTTCAAGGAGGGACGGATGTCAGCAGTTCTCAGGGCAGGAAGGCAGAGGGTGAAGTCTCTTCAGGAGAGAAGGCAGAGGAGCGGGATGCAACTAGGAGGAGTTCAAGCTGGGTCGATACAAGCCTAGTCCAACGGAGGATGCGAGCCCATAAACCCAACACGCGCTGCTTTGGGCCGGAATGGGTAAACCTGTGATGGCGTGATGTAAATCGTTGAGAGAATACGTAAAACACAGCATGTATATAAACGAGTGAAACATTCCCCAAAAGAACCAGGCGGCGGCTATAGGCGTGAGGTTATCTTGTTCGTGTTCTGGAGGCGATATCTTGGCGGCGGAGAATTGTAATCCATCTTGAGAGTCTACTGGAGAGATTGTTGATAAACCTCATTGCTGCTATTGAGAAACCTCACATATGGCGACTCTGTTGGAGCGTTGTTTTTCCTGTGAATCGGTATTGTTTGGACTTTGGAGATAGGGAACGGGGAAAAGAAGTCTCTTGGGGATGCTCTAACCGAACCGGAACCGTTTCCGTATTCGTCGCCGCCTCGCCGGTTGGACCCCGACAACGCCTTCACCAGCAGGGCCGCGTCCCGGTCCGCGTCCGCTGCTCCGTGCGCGACCCTCACCGTGCCGGCACGCCCCTCCCCGGACCCCGCACCGCAACCAAGCGTGGCTGCGCGTCGCCCTTTACACCCACCCAACTCCCGCCGCGACCGGGACATCCTGTCCTCACCGCGAGTGCCCGCACCGCGCGGCGACGCCTCCTTCAAATCTCGCTCTCTTCTCTCCTCCAGGAGCTCGGTCCCGTCCCGCATCCCCCAGACCATTGGACCAACGCCTCAGCTGATCTCGCATGATGTGGCGTCCGGCGGCGGCGGCGGCCCGGAGGTCGGCGCAGATCCGGCGTGTCCTGTCGTCGTCCGCCCCCTCGGCCGGCGCCGGCGCAGCCGTGCCCGGCCCCTGCATCGTGCACAAGCGCGGCACCGACATCCTCCACGACCCCTTGTACAACAAGGTACCCACCCGCCCGATCTCGCGATTCGCTCGCACGCGCGCGCCAGTTCCGATGCTATTTTTCATCTTCGATTTCGTTGGCGCAGGACACGGCGTTCCCCCTGACGGAGCGAGACCGCCTCGGCCTCCGCGGCCTGCTCCCGCCGCGCGTCATGTCCTTCGAGCAGCAGTACGAGCGCTTCAGTGAGTCGTCCGTCCTTTGTCTAGTTTGCCTGTGAGCCTAATCGCCCACGAGATCACGCAATCTGCGAGTAATTGCTGAAGTGATGCGCGTGCGCTTGCTGTGATGCAGTAAACTCGTACCGGTCGCTGGAGCTCAACACGCGGGGCGAGCCCGACTCCATCGTCGCGCTGGCCAAGTGGAGGATCCTGAACAGGCTGCACGACCGGAATGAGACATTGTACTATAGGGTGAGCTTCCACTGTTAGAATATGTTAGAATACAATGGTGTTTGATTGGCCTGAGTTCTGACTTCTGAGTGACTGACTATCTGATGTGTTTATGTGGTGGTGTGGTCTGTTTCGGCCAGGTGCTAATTGACAACATCAAGGATTTCGCGCCGATAATATACACTCCGACCGTCGGCTTGGTCTGTGAAAACTACAGCGGGCTGTTCAGACGCCCCCGTGGGATGTACTTCAGTGCAAAGGATAAGGGGGAGATGATGTCGATGATTTACAACTGGCCCGCAGAGAAGGTACCTTCACTGTTTCAAAAGAATTGATTTTTTTTTCACCAATGTCATTACTACGGCAAAGAAAGCTGAGATTATTCCAGATAGCAATTTGATCAATGAGATATGCAATCAAATGAGTGCGACATCTGCTTACCCGTCTAGAAAAGCCAGTTCTGTTGTGACATACTTATACGCATGGAATTACTCCACAATGCTAATGATTTTCCAGAGCCATACTGCATGCTGGGTATGTTTTCATATCCTCTTCAGCCAATGCCAAGAAGCAATTGCATAGTAATTTACGTTTAAATCTATTGTCAGTTTCCATATGTATTCTGTAACATATAGTATCCTTCATGCTTGATAGTAGGTACTGTATAATTCTGTCCCAAACCGTAGTATGCAGTAGAATTGCTTTCAGTTCTGCTTGTATTGAATTTCTTCATCTGATTGATTGTTGCTTATTTCAGGTTGACATGATAGTTGTGACTGATGGGAGTCGTATTCTAGGTTTAGGTGATCTTGGAGTTCAGGGCATAGGTATACCTATTGGTAAACTTGATGTTTATGTTGCAGCTGCTGGTATCAACCCACAAAAGGTTTGTAATGTGCTACTTCCTGTTTGGAACATAAAAGCAATAACCGCAAATAAATCATTTTCAGATATTTATATCATAGGAAATGTGCAACTAGAGCAAATAAATTACATTCATAAACTGCTGGTTCTTTATGGCATTTACCCCTTTTCATACCTTTTTCCCACTCTCCAAATGCATCAATGCTTGTAGGTTCTTCCGATAATGCTTGATGTGGGAACAAATAATGAAAGGCTTCTTCAGGACAAGCTATGTGCGTAAGATACATTAAACCTAACTTCTGAAACATTTCGTAGAAGATGCCTTTTAGCAACTTTCCTTGCAAGCACATTTGAGGATTCTTTGATTAACATGAAATTCTAATGCTGCTTCTTTTGCAAAGAGATAGAAACTCTTTTACTGTTTTGGGGTAAATTCCTGCATTATAGCATAGCTTATTGTGTGAGTATTCCTCAGATTTGGGACTTAGGCAACCTAGGTTGGAAGGAGAGGAATACTTGTCCGTTGTAGATGAATTCATGGAAGCTGTTCATGCACGTTGGCCTAAAGCAGTTGTGCAGGTATGTCTGCTTCATGATCATGTTTTACTTGCTAACTCAATGATGCTCAATTGCCAAAGTGGGAAAATCACAGTTTGAAGACTTCCAAATGAAATGGGCCTTTGAAACTCTTCAGAGGTATCGGAACCGATTCTGCATGTTCAATGATGACGTACAGGTACTTTGATTTGCAGACTTGTTATTCTGTAATTTATTAGCACAGTTTCTTTTCTTTTAATTTTTATATCATCGTATGTTGGGCTCTCCCTATTCAATAGGGAACAGCAGGAGTTGCTCTAGCTGGCCTACTTGGAGCTGTCAGAGCGCAGGGTCGACCCCTCACGGACTTTACTAAGCAGAAGATAGTTGTGGTGGGAGCTGGAAGGTATATGATACGTTTAACACACTTGTACAATTTCCGCAGACGATTCCATATAACATGTTGCTTGTCAAAGTCTGTTTCGTCCTTGTCCATTCTAATTCCTCTTCAGAATCCAGTGCTGGGATAGGTGTGCTTAACATGGCTAAGCAGTCAATGTTAAGGATGCCAGGGATCAATAAAGGCAGGGGAGTAGGACACAATCAGTTCTGGGTTCTGGACAAGGATGTAAGTTTACTTTATGCATGTAAATACAACTTTTTTTGTTTTTTTACCAGCTATCGTCTGCCTTATGTGTTAAATTGCCATTTTTGGGGAAGCTCTGTAAATGTCATGATTTCTAAGTGAACAATAGTTTGGTTACTTATGTGCCATTCTTATGCTGTACCCATACAGGGCCTTATTACCAAGGCCAGAAAGGGTCTGGATCCTGTGGTTGCTCGTTTTGCCAGAGGTTTTGGTCCTGAAGAGGTCCAAGATCTCCATGAGGGGGCTAGTCTTGTTGAAGTGGTATGAAATATTGGTATCCTTTGATCATTCTTTCGGCTGCTGGAGCTTAAAGAATGTTATTATAAGAGAAAACTTTCAATTGCTTCTGTATTTGCACTAATTCAGCTTATCATCAGGTCAACAAAGTGAAGCCTCATGTGCTTTTAGGACTATCTGGAGTTGGGGGCATATTTAACGAGGAGGTAAGCATCAACATTGCATAAACTGCTACCTCAAGACTCTACAACTTATGGCAGAATGTTCTTTCCCCTATTTTACCTGCCCTGACCTATCAACCCTCGTACCAGGGGCTTGTCAGTAGCAGTAAATAATCCATTTCAAGTTTAGTGAAGAACTGTGATCTCAGCCCTTTCCCACATCGAATACTTGGCAGTGCCAATAAACTTGATACATTACATACAAATACATTCTCATCATGCCAGTGATTGACTGCACCCAGCCATGCTTCATGAACCCCTTGAGGTAGAACTTGTGTGCCAAGAAGTTCCAGTTAACCTTATAAAGACTTTTGCCACTGTTACATTTACGAATCATATATCTGCTGTTTAGCCTACGTCGTCATGATTCATGAATGCCATATGAATAATGACAGCTTCAAATATGTGTCTCCTGTAAGGTCTCAAAATTCCTCTCCTTTGTGAATTTCATAACGCTAAGTTGGCTAGAATCGTATTGGGAAGTGCTAAATTATACTCCAAGTTATTATATTCATATGTCCTAATCTATCACTTTCAACAAATTGAGTTTTAACTTATGACGCTCCAGGTTCTCACGGCTATGAAAGAATCTGATTCCCCTCGCCCTGCAATTTTTGCAATGTCCAACCCAACTACTAAAGGTTTTCTCCTAATATTTACTTTTAATATACTTAAAAACAATATGCTAACAGTGGTCTTTTCTTGTTACAGCTGAATGTACGCCTGAGGATGTATTTAAGTATGTTGGAGAAAATGCAGTATTTGCTAGTGGAAGCCCTTTCAGTAATGTTACATTAAGTGGGTCCTGTTTAATCTCTTTTGTATTTTTCGCTAGCTGTAAATTATTTTAGAAGACCGCTAATGCTACAATCTGGATGTCCCAGGCAACGGTAGAAAAGGGTATGCTAATCAAGCAAACAACATGTATCTGTTTCCTGGGTATGATACATTTCTGCCTTTCCTTGACAAGTCTTTGTTTTTTGTGTTCTGCTGATGGAAATTTGTAAGAAATTCAGGATTGGTTTAGGAGCCCTTCTTTCAGGTGCTCGGCATATTTCAGATGGTATGCTCCAAGCTGCAGCTGAGTGGTAAGTCTCATTTGATAGGATCATATCATTGGCCTATCTGAAGACATGTCCCTGCTTGTTGCCTTGTTGAAGTTCCATTTGTGTAAGATGTCAATCGCACTTCCTGACTTCCAAGTACTAATGTCCAACAACATTTCAAACACAGTGCTAAAGCCTGCCACAAAGTTTTTCACAAAATGGAGCGATGATTATTGATTTTCGACTTACATGGCACAATTTTTGTAGTTAATGTGTCTTGCATGACTCATGTTCTTTCTTTTTTCTGGATAAAATTGAGCTAAGCATTTAACTTAATAATTGCTGGTGCAGTCTTGCGTCATACATCACAGACGATGCGATTCGAAAAGGAATCCTCTTTCCTTCAATCTCAAGGTCAGCTCGTGCAGTTGCAACCATGATACCTTATCAAAACCATTCTACTACTGCTAACTACCCACCGTATGTTGCAGTATCAGGCATATCACCGCACATGTTGGTGCTGCAGTTGTCCGTGCCGCTGTTGCTGAAGATCTTGCCGAGGGGCACTGCGATGTGGATCCTAGGGAGCTCAGGAGCATGTCAGAGGTACTGCATACAAAATAGTCTCATATTCCTAAAGTTGAATCACTGGAGTAGTTGTCTGAAATAAGTTTTTTCATGTGTTCACAGTCGGATACAGTAGACTACGTGGCTCGGAAGATGTGGTACCCTATTTACAGCCCACTTGTGAACGACAAATAAAGTTCTGACGAAGCAGAATTCTCAGGCTGCACGAAGCAGATGTGCCTGAGGTTTCACTTGAAATGTATCAGACACACATATTTGTTCTGACTACTTTTTTCGCTATTTCGATTTAGCTGCTCTACTGAAAAGTATTTCAGCACATATTGATGCACACGTGTAGCCATTTATTTGCCTTGCCAGGTTCCAATCAAACATTGCTCAATTTTGAGACCCTTTTGGCATTTTAGCTATATCTCATGCTTTAAGATTTTTAATAAATGTCAGAAATTGGCGTTCTGCATTGTCATTGTTAAACTCCACGATTTTGCAAATTTTCGTGACTGTTCAGGTTGCATTTTCAGAATAGAGGCAACATTCTTTTTCAGAAATGCTCTCAAGACAATTGCAACAAAGAATATCATTATCATCCCACAGAAGAAAAGTCCTGGCATTTCATTTCATCAATGGAACTTGATGGAACAATGTTACTACAAGGGATGGCAAAGCTAACTCTTGCTGTGGCATCGGATGGCTGAGCGATTCATCTCTCAAGTATTACTGTCATCTTCCTGCAGGAACTTTAGAATCGCTGCCTCCGGTGTTTCGACGTGCGCAACACCCAACGAAGTACACAGATGACTAGCCGACAAGAATGTAAGCATGTCAAAATAACAGATAAAGATGGGACAATTTATCTTGCGGAGAAAGAGCAGATATGCTATCAGTATATTGTGTTGTATTTGATGCCAGGGCTTACCAAAATGACAAACAATATCACGTTGAAGATGGCAACCACTCGCCACTCTGTCTTCATGTATTGCGCAACCCCAGCTCTGAAGCAAAAAACTTCATGTAAGCACTGACATCTTAAAATGGTTCGATATTTCAAAGCTAGGAATGAGAGTTCAAGTAGCTTACTTGCAAGAATCGCAATCGTAGCACCTAACAGAGCGAGCATTTTTGTACAATTTGCAGTCGACGTTTGTGCTCACTGGATGATAGCTCAAATCGAAATAGGAGGCATTCAGAGATGGGTAACCGCATCTGACAATGTTTAGAGAAATGTGATAACCGTGTCTATAAGATAATAATGACCAGTTGCTGGTTTAAAATATACTGAAAGGTTCAGGTGCATACTCTGCCGGTGGGCGGCAACAACCAGACTCAATGGGAGTAAGATCTGCAAACCTGTATTGTTTCAGAGTCTGCATGGAGTCAAAGAGTAAACCAAGATCACCACAAAAGAAATGGTTGCAAATGGAGAAACTTCAAGACAGTAAACCAGGTAAAAGAAGTGAAGAAGAGGAGGGACCTTGTATCTTTTTGACAAGCTATTGCAATCATCTGACTTCACAAGGCAACTTCTCAGGCGAGTCCATTTTTCAGTGTCATTGAGCTAGATTTTGAAAAAGAAAAAAAGAAAGGAGAGTTATGCCAACACAAAGGAACAAAAATTTATTGCATACTAAGAAAAATGAACGGCAACGAATTTTCCAAACAAAGAACTAGGACATGCCTGTTTGATAAACCAAGAGCTATAATCCTGCAGACGATACTCTTTATATCTGCATAGAACATGAGAAATGACAACCGTATGCATGCAATAAGTGCTAATGCAGAAAAGACGTTCCGTTCACAATTTATGTTGACAAGCAGGCAGCATCAAACAGTATTTGACTCCATAGATACCAACAAATCTGTAAGGATCTACATGGCCATACAGTGTAACTTTTCATGTGGTGGGTGCTATCTACTTCAAATTGGCAATTCGGCATTCTTTACACATTCTTTTTTTTTTGGTTTGGGGGCATATTCTTCGATCATTCTGTAAGCATTACTAGTCACATACCTGGCCCCAGGAACAGAATGCCCAGTTCCGGTATTTGTTATGATAAACCTGCAACAGTACATGCCAAGATAGAGTTAACCAAACCTGTGACCACTAGCATAAGATATGAAGTCAATTGATAATTAACCCCTAACGGTACTAAACTTTAATTCCATCAACTAATCAATGTACACTCCAGTAATTTTCATATAAAAAAGTACACCATGATTGCCACCAACTGAAAGAGGTCCAGACTCCAGTGTTATCGCAAATGAATCAAAGGAACTTACGCAAGCACTGTGAACACCATGATTGCCACCAAGACCACGAATAGCATTATTAGATACTAGAAACCCACAGGTCAAGGCAACAATTAACTCCAAAAGTACCAAGAAAACAGCCAAGACTAATGGCAGTTTAGCACTCATGTTGCTGCAACTTTATGCATCAAATGCCACAAGAAAGGATACTGTCCAAAGCAAGCAAGAAATGTTCTTCCAAGCACCAAGGAATCCCACAAGCGATCTGGACCATTAACACTGAACCGGGTTAAGGTGGGCGCAAACAATAATAATTCACTAAATAAACACCATGGGAATACAATTTGATGCATACATGAGAAAAATTACTCCTCCAAGAGCTATGATAGGGATCGTCAAGGATCGTCTGCATTCGTCGTTGTGGGTGCTCATCCAAAACCCAAAACCCATCACCAATATTGCCAGTATCTGTTCAACAAAGAGCAATTTAAGAGCGCCATAAAATGCAATGACCTGGAAAAAGGCAATCTTTCTTTCCCAATGGTCCGGCATTATACTGCTTGGAGCCTGTATGCGTTAACATTAAATACGAAATTAACAGTTCTAAAAAAAGAAATTAAGAATGGCCAAGAACCCATAGATTTAGGATAAGGATGAAAATATTTAACAATTAACAGAGGAAAAATGTACTGGGCAGAGCCACCAGATGGAAGAGGAAGAAATCAAGAACTCAAAAATCTTAGAGCAGATGTGAGGCAAACAAGAGAAAGAAAGGTGTAATTCTAATTCAGCAATCAACCAAGCACTTCCTCCCCCAAATCAAATCGACAAACTAAAAATGTGTTGCGTCCAAACAAGCCGAATCCAATGCCAAGAACGCTAAGCTTGCGCCAGTTCAAAATAGCAAGCAAAGGTGGGCCATTGGGAAGCAAGAATCATCGGAGAAAAAGGGTACGGGAAAGGAAGCTGGCTGACCATAGTGAGGAAGTTGATCCACCTGATGACGAAGGTGCTGGTGCCGGTGCTGCCCATCCTCGGACCTCGGTCCTAGCTGACTAGCTCCCAAATCGACCAGAAGCGACGTCCTCAATCACCGGAGCCTGCACGGGAGGCCAGGCAGAAAGGCAGAACGAGACGAGATCTGAGCAGCCGGCGGAGATGGCGGCCGGAGCTCAAGAGCGGATGGAGACGGGACTGCGTGCGTATGTGGGGATTTGTATCGGTGCAGGTGTGTGTGTGTGGGCTTAAAGACAACGGTTGCAGTTAAGCTTTGGCACGGGCAGACACGACATGGCTCCCGAGGGAGCAAAACCGTAACAAAAGCGCACACATGCTTGTGGGTGGCGTGTGACGACGACGACGTGTGGGCCCGGGTGGTGCGTGGGTCCAGTGGCGGAGCCAGGAATAATATATAAGGGGAGCCAAACAACCCCAATATATATAGTATAGTAGAAATTTCAATAATTATAGTATCAACCATATCTGCTGAAATATAGCAAAAAATTTTCACTAAATTTACATGCATATAAATTAAAATCCAACAAAAATCTAATGGTAAAAATGATGGTTAAAATAACTAACATGTTTCATTTCAATGCTACTCAATGGTCCGAATTGCATCAAAGTCATCAATAAGTTTATCCGTTGTCCACGAATATTTTGAACATCTAATTTATGATCTGATAAAACATAGCCTAATTCTTCTTTAAAAGTGGCAGAGGATGTATCATGAACATAAACAAGATCAAGAAAACATTCTCGAATGAAACCACCTTTCTCAACAAACCGAACAACGAGTGCCATTTGTTCTCTTCTTGACTCATCTCTTGATTCATCAACAATCAAGCAAAACTTAGTATCACCAATTTCACTATGAATAGTTTGTTTGCACATTACAAGCTATAAGATCCAATATTTGTTTTTGAATTTGATGTGAAGTGTATTTAGCATTCAGAGAGCATTACTTAGTACAACAATCTTTACTTTCTCATCATATGAAGCTAGTAGTTTTCCCATCTCAAAAAATTACCTTGGTTCTTTGAATTGACAGACTCAAGAAAATTACTGTTCACAAGAAAATTGTTTCATCGACATTGGCCCCTTGGCTCCATACTGCGTGGGTCCGAATGCCGTAGCGTGTGAAGCAGTTCGCCAGTGGGACGCTTAGAGATGGCAACGGTGAGTTGGGTGCGAGTTTTACAAAATTTGAGCAATTCGAATTAGAAAACTTGATTCAAACTTAAATGTTTTATCGAGTAAAAAGCTATACTTAAATCCAAACCCGACGGGTTTATGTGGTACGAGTGGCAATAGGTCGGGTCGGATGTGGGTTTTGCAAAATCCGACCCGACAAGAAACCCGAACCAAAAAACCTGAACCGAATCCGACGGGTATTCGAAACCTGACCTCAAACCCGGCGGGTATCCAGAACCCGACGGGTACCCGATGGGTATATGCGGTATTTTAGGTATCTGATGGGTACCTGCGGGTAAAAATTAAAATCCGAACCCGACTCGCACCCATCTCGGGTACTCGACCCGAAAGAACCCGTAGGTAAAAATTACAACCCGAACCCGACCCGATCGGGTACAAAACTCACGGGCACCCAAACCCACAGGTTTAATTGCCATCCCTAGGGTCGTATTACGGGGGTAGGCTCAACTCAGTCCCAATAAGTAATAATGCTTCCATATTTTTCTTTTTAACGGTTGTACAACTATTAAAATATAAATGAAGAGTAAATGATGATTACTTACTTTTTTTTGTTTGCTTTAAAATGTGTGTAATTTGTAGTGGAAGAGAAAGTATGGAAGCATCGCTTTAATTAATAATTTATTATATACTAACTTTTATTAATAAGAAAAATTTAAGTTTGAGTTGGGCTTGAGCAAACTCGATAAAAGTTAATATGTAAGTAATATTTAACAAATGAATTTACTGAGGCTAAGCTTGTTGAAGCTCGCGAGTTTAGTATTAAACCCAAGCTCCACTCGTTTAAAGTTTAAATTGAGCTCAAATTAAATCTAGAGTAAACCAAATTTAAACAACTCGCCAGCCTCATGTTTTTTCAGACCTAGCGGCGGTGAGCCGGTGAGTGAAGTGTGGGTGTGGTCCGGCCGTCTCGAATGAAAATTGAAAAGGCGCCTTTCTGGTCGGTTTTAATGGCAGCCACGGTTCGGCTCGGGCATTTTGCCGTTTTCCGTGAGCTGCGTTCGGGCCGAGAGCTAGGACGAATCCAATCCTTCTTGTCGAAACGGTGGATGGTTCTGCCGGAACCTGACCCGGCGGTGTTGGACTGCTCCACGGTGACCGGTGGGCGGAGGGAATGACCGCTCGGGCTCGGTCGCACGGCCTTTTTTGTGGGCTGATGGGTGAGGCTGCGCTTAACAATATTGTCACGCAAGACTGACAACGTGGATTTGAACTTACGTCTCCGTGACATGTACAGAATTACTGACTGGGACTGGTCGCCAAAGCTGATGTTGCTTTTGTGAATTACGAGTGACCTCCATATGTCACTACGCGCCTTTGGTGTGCTCGAGATGTTTCGATTAATTTAAGGTGGATTTTTCATGTTTTAATTGTTTAGGGACCAATCTTATAGTTGATTACAGCAAGTAGTTGTATGTTGACAAATGCAAAGTTACTTTAATTTCTAGCTCAAGAGGAGGTAATATGATAATCCCACTCTGCTGGGAAATCATCAAGCATGATATTCTCGCAGCACTATACTCTTTCCAATTTGGCTCTGATTCAGACTTCGCCGATTTAAACACAGCTTTCATCGCCCTCCTCCCCAAGAAAGAGGGTGCGTCCTCTGCAGCAGACTATCGCCCAATTAGTCTAATCCACTCTATTTCCAAGATTCTGTCTAAGCTGCTAGCCTTGCGATTTGCCGCATGCATTGACAAACTGATCTCTCCTTCTCAGAGTGCTTTCATCAAAGGGCGGAGCATCCATGAGAACTATCTGGCTTTTCGCCGTCGTGGTCTGTGCCAGGGCGACCCTCTGTCGCCCTACCTATTTATAATGGCTATAGACCTATTGCATTTCTTACTCAAAAAGGCCACTGATGACGGGGTGCTTTCGCCCTTGAAAGGCGGTGCTGAAGCACTTCGACTATCGCTTTACGCGGATGATGTCGTCATTTTCCTGAACCCAGTCAGGGAGGAGCTACAGGCAGTCCTTCACATCCTACGTAGTTTCGGTCAAGCCTCTAGGCTGCGGGTCAACATGCACAAGAGCTCTGTAACTCCAATACAGTGCAACGGGCTGGACCTTCAGACCATCCTACAACCTTTTCACAGTGTCACTTCCAACTTCTCGATCAAATACCTGGGAATGCCGCTTACGCTGGGCCACCTCTGCCAGGTTCATCTCCAACCAATCAAGGACAAGGTGGCCCGACGACTTGCGCTTTGGCAAACAAACCACCTCACCATAGGGGGACAACTCACCTTGGTCAAATCAGTTCTGACCTTCATCCCAATATATGCATTGATAGTGCTAAATGTGCCCAAGAAGTTCATAGTGGACATTGACAATATAAGGAGAAAATTTCTATGGGTAGGGAGCACTAAAATGCATGGTGGCAAATGCAAGGTGCGATGGGAAATTGCCTGTCGGTCATTCGGGTTGGGGGGACTCGGGGTACTGGATCTTAGAAAATTCACACGAGCCCTAAGGCTGCACTGGTTGTGGTTTAGGTACTCAAGTGGGCAAAGGCCGTGCATTGGGTGGTCCATCGTGTGCGATCAGGTTGACCAACAATTGTTCATGGCGGCCACCACAATCACTTTTGGAAATGGGCGACTGGCATCCTTCTGGACGACTAGATGGCTCCAAGGTGCGGCGCCATGCCAGGTCGCACCGCGCCTCTACAAGCACTCCAGGAGAAAATCAAGATCGGTTTCCAATGCATTACAAAACAATAACTGGATTCGATATGTCTATCATCAACTCACATCGTAGTTACTTTGGGAATATGTCAACCTATGGACAAAGATACAAGCTGTGACACTTCGTCCAGATCTAGACGACTCCATACAGTGGACGCAGACCAATAGTGGCATCTACTTAGCAAAATATGCGTATCACATTCTATGGACAAAGATACAAGCTGCTGACACTTCGCTCCGAGATCGAATCTAGCCTGGCGACTCCATAAACAAATGAATAAAACAATAAAACCAAAAGCAAAAAAAAGCGAGGAGAAAATGGTAGGAGCGGTCTCGGGGTATTTTGGAATTTTGGACTTGATATGGGAAACGGAGATCATTTTTGGACTCACATTTGCTCGAACGGATCAAGAATATGTATTTTGGCTATTTTAGATCAACGGCGGGCAGCGATGACGAAGAGAGAGGGCGTGACAGGGCCACATCACGAGAGTGGGATTTCATGTTGAGGCGGGCCGCTTGCGGCGACTGCAGAGGAAGGGCTGACGGGTGGGGACCACTGTCGGCGGAAGAAGGACAAGCGACAAAGCGGAGAGTTGCGGAGATGAAGAAGGAGACAGCGGAAATAAGCAACGAGCTCGGAAGGAGAAGGGATTGGCGGCCAAGCAGAGGGCTCACTGGCGAATTCAAAGGTGGCGGCGGTTGGGAGAAAGCGTGGAAGGCAGGCGTCACGGCAGGAAGTGGGGAAAGAGAAGGTGTAGCGAGGAGAGGCTAGGGAGAGGAATGGGTAAGGGAAGGAAGAAGTGAGTCTTCGGACTCGGAGCAATGAAAATGGGGAAAGATTGGGGCTATTTATAGCCGAAGCGAGGGTGTGGCGGCGGGGAGAGAGAGCGGCGGCCGAAATTTAATGGCGATAGCCTTGCAGCGAAAGCCTACAGCATATGAGCAGTGGAGGAGGTGACTGGATAGCGGGCATGCGCGTCGAGCGAAGGACGAGCAGGAAGCGGTTAAGCGAAGGATAGCAGAGACGGCGGTGGCGAAGCTTGACCGCTCGGGAGGAAAAAAAGAACAGCGTCATGGTGGCCAGCGGAGTGGGTGGCGTCGGTGGTGAAAGCGGCGAAGCGGTGGTCGGCGGCGTTGAACTTCGGCGCGGAGGAAGGCTGCGGTGTGGAGAGAGGTGGCGTAAGAGCTTTTCAGCAACGATGGCGCCACAGACGATCTGGCGAAAGAAGCGGGGTGGTTGTGGAGGAGATGGCGCATGATCACGGTGTTGAAATTTGGCGATGAGGACGACAGAGACGGTGTCTTGTGACTTTGGGCCGGACGGAGTGAGAGAAGCGGCGAAGCCAGGCAAGGATGAAGATGAGGAGAAGAAGAAATTTGGCGCTTGAGGTAAATTTGAGGATTTTCGGGCCGGCGTGGGGAAAAAGAAAAAGCCGGCCGAAGGAGATGTGGGCTGGAGGGAAAAGAAAAGCAGTAGGGGAAAGAATTCGGGCTGGAGGGAGAAAATGGGCCAAGCCATAAAGGGAAAGGTTTCCAGGAAGGGAATATGGCTAGGATGGGAGAGGAGTCCCAAAAGGGAAAGAAAGCAAAACCGGCCGAAGGAAAGTAGGGCTCGGGCCAGAGGGAAAATCAATCGGGCCGGGGAAGATTTGGGCCGAAAGTTGAAAAAGGGGAAAGGGAGCCAAGGCCGAAAATGGAAATTGGGCCAGAGAAAATGGATCAGGCCTAGAAAAGGGAAATGGGCCAAGGGCGAAAAATGCGCGAGGAAGGGGACGGAGGTGCCGGGGAAAGAAAAAGAAGGGCGGGTCGAGCGGCGTGGGAAAGAATTGGGTTGCGTGAAAACGAATCGGGCTGGGGAGAAAAGATGGCAGGCCGGAGAAAATTAAATGAGCCAAGGCGGGGAAAGAAAGCGGTAGGAAAAATAAATCGGACCAGGAGAAAATGGAGCGGTGGGAGAAGAATTTGATCCGACGAAGGAAAAATCATCGGATCGAGGGAAGAAAATGGACTAAGTGAGGAAGGAAAAATTTGATTGGGAACAAATTTGGGCCAAAGGCGAAGGAATTTAGGTCGAATTGAGAAAAAGGCAATTTGGTAGAAAATGGGGATAGCCAAAAGAGGAAGGTGCTAAAGGAAACTTTCCGAAAGGGAAAGAAGCAAAGAAGGCCAAAAGAAATTCAAACAAATTCGAAAAATTCAAATAAATTCAAATAAAATAAACAGTTCTATGGATGCACCCGTACATTTTTTCTCACATCCACCTGGTCTATATGGGGTCCGTTTAGATGCAAGATCTTCTTCTGGCTCACGCAGCACAATTGCCAATGGACGGCATAGCGTCTGCAGCTCAGAGGATGGCCTAACCAATATTTCTGCCAAATGTGCTGTCGGAGCCTTGAGATGGGTTTCCACCTCTTCGTAGACTGTAACCAAGTAAGACGAATGTGGTATTCTATTGCGCACTGGACGGGGGTAATGTCCCTCCAGCCAAGCCGGTGGAAGCAATGTGCAGACCTTCAATAGTGGTGTCTTCATCTCATACCCGCCTGGGCAAACTTGCGGAAAGGCGTTAAGTCTCTTATAATCTTAACATGCTGGCAATGGTAGAAAGAGCGTAACAATAGGATTTTCCGAACGGCTTGGGCAACCCATGAGTAAATCCTCCAATTGATCAAAAAACGCATCCAATCAAAACGACCATTCGACTCAGCGCTGCGACCTCGCCCGGTGGCTACGGTTTGAAGTAGGCATCCAATCGGGTCTGTAAGGGAGCAACGCAGGTCGGTCGGCGTCCTTTCCGCTCAAAATGTGAATGGGTGCTCTCGCTTTCCAACGTCATTCATGTTCATACGGGTCGGCGTCCCGACCAACTACTCGGCTCCCCTAGCGGGTAACTGTGCGACCCAAGCAGCTGCGACCCTCGCCACATGCGGCTCGGTCTCGAGTAGTGCTTTACAAGGGGTTACCTACGCAGTGCGAGCCACAAGTCGGTCGGGCAGCTCTTCTCCGCGTGAGGCTTGAATGAGCGCACTCCGACCTCGGGGTCTTTTAGCCCTTCTTGGCGCTCCCTTGAATCGAAAACACCTCGCCGAAAATAACATCATTCGTAATCCCGTGGAGGATGTTCTGCGGGGATAACGATCGCTCGGGCATGAGGCTCGGCTTGGAGTCAGGCATCCAATGCATCAAGCTTGCTGCGTGCGAGAACGCATCTTGGGGAAATCTGCAGCGGCACCCTTAGCAATCTGATCCTTGTCTTCCTTTTTCCTTTTTGACGACTGGGTCCGACTTCGGGATCGAGTAACGAAAAGGCTCTCATGGGTCGCCCCGATGGGTCAGACGCCCATGCGGGATAACGTCCCGCTCGAAATGGTTCTCCTCTGAAACCACGAGGCCCACTCGAACCACCCTTATCGGCTAAATCACGAGCACGGCGTTCGAGCCTACGTATGGCAAACGCGCGTTTGCTCACCCCCTCCAGGTCCCACACCTGCGGACGGGGCGTATTCGTGGGAAACGCGGCCGCCTCCCTGCTCGAAACATGGGACGGACGCCTTTATCACTCCCCGACGAACGGGCGCTTCCTCGCACGGATAAACCCCCGACCAGCTCTCCGACCTGCTCGGGGGCTCGGGGGCTCCATCCACCGGATCTTTCAGCTGCTTACCCGAACAGCCGAAACCAACTGTTTGGTCGAGCAGCTTGACAAGAGCGCCTTGCCCGACCAACACACTTGCAGGAGCCTGCATGGTCTTCGTCGGGAGTTCGAACCCGATAGCCGGAGCAACCTCTACACTCCGGGTAAACCAGGACCGGCTCTCCAGACACGCTTTCGGGGCTTGAGGACTCCATCCTGGGATGCGCTTCAGCTGGCGCCTTGAGCAAGACTAACTAAACCAGGGTGGGTCGGTGGCGACGCTAAAAAATCCGGCCACCTCGAAGCGCTACGCTTGCCCAGCATCCACCGACCGAAGCAAACCCCCGACCGGCTTCCCAATCCGCCCGGGGGCTCGGGGCTATTGAGCGGATGCCACACACTGGTATCCCAATGCCCAAGAAAGGTGTATGGGCAGCAAGCGTACTGGCTTGGGGCCCAAGGTCTCCGACCAAGCCGACCGGGGGCGGTCCGACCAAACGCATAGTAGGCGGGCTCCCCAGACTACTGGCGATAGCGGCTTCGGAGATGCCCGACCGGCAGGTCGAGACAGACGGAGATCTTCGATCAAACCCAAACCTCTTCGTCAACAAGCCAACGTCAAATCATCGAGCGGCGCGGACCGGCCACCAACCTTTTTCTTTTCCTTTCTCTAAAACTTGTACCCTGGTCGCCTTAGCAGCTCTTAGGGTGCCTCCTCTACACCTTGCCATGTGTACCTTGTACTCTGGGTTTCCCCCTTCTTTAATTTAATCACGGCTCGCTGTTTCAAAAAAAAAATCTAATTTTAGAGAGAAGGTAACCCAACCAATCCCATCAATCTCTCCCCCTCTTAGCTTATAAATAACAACTTAAATTAGTCTATCTATCTATATCCCGCCAACTCGTAGCATCTCATCCCCAATCAAACAACTTCGATCATCTCATTTCATCTTATCCATTCTCGTCACACCAACCAAACACTGTCTTAGTTGGAAGCTGAAAATCCCAACGACAAGGTCAATAACACATTCCAAGTGAAACGAAATGATTCCACTCAATGACAATTGCGTGAAAATAAAAAACAGATTCTCAAATTGAACGGTCTATACCGCATCTGTCATTGTTTCTAGGCAAGTGATGCCAATCATCGACATTAGTGGTGACCAAACAACATTCTCAATAATTGGATTCTCTCGTAGCAGAAAAATTGCTGATTCGATTCTTGCATAAGCAAGTCCACCAATAGTCATAGGTTTTTGATCCAAAACCTAGGTCGAAGAAGAAGACGAGACTGAATTCTGAACTAAGATTGAGCTTGAAATTCAGGTGGTGCTGGAATCCAAGATCGATCAGTGATGAATCTCGGAGGAATTTCAGGTTAAGGCATTTAATTTACAATCGTTCACACATTGTTTATGCAAGCAAAACTCTTTATTAATAAGTTTGCTTCTGTCACTTTTTTAGCTAGTACAAAGGTACATTGCATGATTTGATACATACGAAAAGAGAAACAACACTGATGACCTACTGGAGGTCCTAAGTATGGCACTTTTGCAATGGTTCTCTACTTCTGTTTCCTTTTCATTAAGTACTTTTGATCCGGTATATATCTTCATTATGTGCAGTCATTAATCTGTGTGTGTCACAGCCCACATGACATGTAAAAGCGACATAAATTTAGTTATGTTTGAAAACCATACTTGCGTTGCATCACATAATACTCCCCCTTGTTGTATGTAGAGTACATTCACAAGCCATTAGTTGTTTACTAGCAAATTAGCAATCCTTACTGTATGTTCTCCTTGTTGAAGTTGATCCAAAATATAATTTTGCCCACAGAAAAGGTGAACTTCATACAAAAGCCCAATAACCATTGTATAAGAGCGTTGAACTGGGAGAAATGCAGGGGAAAGAGATGCACCGAAGCACAACCTGTAAGATCCAATCGGACGGTCGATGCGCGGGCGCCCCCACTACCGGCGGCGCCGGCGGTTTGGCCACCGCCGTGCGTGCTACCGTGTGTCAGGTGTTTGGTGCGTGTTTCTCCCGGAGTACTACTCCACCTTGCGCGCGATCAGCATTTATGCCTGAGATTCAGAGAAAAAAAATAATGGTGCAGGTTTTTTTTTTTTTAAAAAAAAAAAAGCTTTGGGAGATGAATGAAGGCGATCAATACATTAAAAGGTCACGATCACCAAAAAAAAAAAGGAACATGTACGCCACTAGGAAAATAGAACTGGAAGGAAAGCGTCTGAAAAGATTCGTTGAATATGAGATTCTGAAGAATCCAAAGCTGCAAACAACTCCTAGTTACTGGCTTACCGCACAGTGTAAGTGTGGGTGGATGCTAGTGTAGGCATTAACCCGTGAGTCATAAGAAATGGTAACGAACTAGAGAGCAATTGAGCGCAGGTGAGCCGTGCCCTTTGATCATTGTTAGAACCGAACGGCCATTCTTCGGCTCAGAATCACTGCAAGAAAATATTTGTTCCTAGCAACTACCTCCGGCCGGGGCTGAAGCACGGCGCGTTCTCTCAAGAGGAAGAGCAAGCGGCCGTCAACCTGCACGCACTGCTGGGCAACAAGTACGAACCGTCGTCGCACGCACCGAGACACGCTTGCATCAAGCTTTCTTGCAATCGATCCTGATGCGTGGATCGCATGTCTGCATAGGCAGTGCTTATTTTCGATGTATGTAGAGAAGAACTAAGTCAAAACGACATACCCTATTCAGGCCATGTTTAGATCGTCTAGGACTAACTGTTAGTTGGCTAAAAATTAGCTCTACTATTAGCCAGCTAAAAATTAGCCCACCTTTAGTCTTTCTGTTTGGATGGGCTAATTGTTAGCTCACTCTCACTAGCTAATGGGCTAATTGTTAGCTCAGAGGTTGGCTAAAAATTAACCCACCTGTTTAGATGGACTAGGACTAATTTTTAGCCACCTAATAATTAACCCAAGAATCCAAACATGCCCTCAGTCATAGTGGAGATCGTCCGGCTATGCTGTGCAGCTGTATTGTGATTCCTTGGGAAAGACATAGGATGACATAGGATCTTCTAGCACGATGTTGGTAGGTTGCTAGAAATAGACTTCTTAGCCGTTGGCTATGTTCTGATTCAGGAATGGTTTTTCAGGGACACACGTACCCCAATTCTATTTCATCATTCACGAGCGAATCCGAAATTGACATTCGGGAGACCCCTACTGGGATACTTATTTGTTCCTAGTAACTGGTAAGGGCAGCCCCAATACATATAGTTTTTATAATTTTCATATCATCTAAACACTACATGTAGAAACTATGCTCCCAATGGATAGTTTCTTCAAAATAAACTATCATCCAATCTCCTCTTTTCTCTTATTTTCTCACCCAATCCTCTTTTTCCCTTTCTTGGTACTTGTATAGAAATGGTTTCCTGTATGAAAAATGGTTTCCTTCTCTTTCATCATTAACTATACCTCTACATCACTATTTTGCTTACATAGCAATCTAATTAATGCTATGGAAACTATCCTAGTCATCCCATTGGGATTGCCCTAAGGGAAGAGGATGTCGTTTTCATATGAAACCAAGATCATTTGCAGATCTTCTTGTTGGAGATATGTCCTAGAGTCAATCATATATATGATTATATTTTCTTGTATTTATGATTTATGATTTTATTCTTTTAATAATATCATTATTATTTATTAGCAAGTATGTTATTTGTTTGTGAAACTCTATATACGACACTAAGATGATTATTTTAAAGTGATCCCTAGTCGATAAACATATGAGGATATATGAATAGACTAGCATATGTATTGGTTGATGACCATGTTGTATGGGTCATAGATATGGAGATATCAAACCAATAACATGGAGTTGGATCGATTCATCATGAGACATTACGAGAACGTTGTATTCTTACTGGTTATTATTTGATCTCATATACAATGTGTATGCTATATTCTTAGATTTAGGGTTGACGCATATACTTGAGATATGTAACGATTTACTTAGGGATTGCCAAACGCTACTCCATAACTAGGTAGCTATAAAGGTAACTTTTGGGTTTGTCATGAAACATGTTACGAGACATGGTCAATCAAGATGGGATTTTCCCCTCCATATAACGGGGAGGCATCTCGAGTGGTCGGATTCCAGAAATGCATGGCCATGCTACTCGCCGTTAAAGTGTTAACAGTAGCAGGGATTCTGACTCACATTATCGAGAAAGAGTGGTCGAGCTATCTAAACAAAAATGGCACATTCTTGTCTTGAGTTTGATCGATATCGCGAGGCAAAAGGGAAATGCATATAACTAAGTATTATTAAGGTCAGATGTGATCTTTATATATACACGGGAGTCGGCATGTCCTGCTAGGGACCACTACCGATTAATGGTTAAGTAAGAGTACTTGGGCCATATCTAAGTATACGTGAACCTATAGGATCGTACGCTTAAGGGATTGGGATTTAATTTGGATGGTGATCCAAGTTCTGATGGGCTTCGAGTTCCTAATGGACCTCTGATGTAGAGGCTCATCATAGGAAGTCTATATAAAAGGAGTGGGTTGTGACTTTAGTGTTTAGAGACACCATAAGAATTCGGAATTTTCGAAACCCTAACTACAACACTTCCTTCGCCTAAAATCGTGCAGCCGACACTAGCACTCTAGCACGTGGCGTCTAACTGCAACACTTCCTTCGCCTAAAATCGTGCAGCCGACACTAGCACTCTAGCACGTGGCGTCCCTACCCCATACGTGTGGATACCTTAGAGGCGTTGCTACGAAGCTTCAACGCTAGGATGGTCTGCAACCTGTGACGGTGACGAGGAGTTGTTAGAGGAGACGCAAGGGTAGTACGATTACAATCGCACCAATACGCTACATCGACTCTACTTTCGCTATGGATCTATCCGTCTAGTGGTAATTCTGTGATCTATAAATTACAGTAGTCCTTTAGTTGTACTGTAGAAAATTTTGATTTTTTGCTAGAGTAGCATATCCATTCTCCTTCACTTCTTGTGTCATGGAATGCACATATCATCCTGCATGCCACACTGAACTGTATTATTATCTTTAACGACATGCCAAATGATGATGATGATGATGATGATGATAAGCAGGCTGGTCTCAGATAGCATGGCACCTAGGATTAACGATACCGATTCAGCCCTGAAAATCGCCAGCGCCTCGACGCTGAAAATCGTCAAAAATTGTTAGAAATCGAAAGAATGCCGGAGTCAAATACTTTGAAATCAGTGGTAAAAAAAATTGAAAATCGACCGATTTTGACGATTTTCAAACGATTTTCGATGATTTTTCTTCGAAATTTCGATCTTTCCGACCACCTATGAAATGGTCTCTTGAGGCTTATTACAGAGAGTTCTTTTAAGAACCGTCTATGGTACGATCATAGACGGTTCTTTATTAGAAACATTTATAGTAACATATCACAAACCGTTCTAATAAAGAACCATCTATGATATGACTTTTTAGAAGAGGATATACAAAGACAGTAATACTTTCAGAATTTAGAAAAATATATAGACTTGAACATCATCTAAAGATTTTACATAATCACTATCATTGCCTCAGGATCTCGCACAAAAAATTTCATAAATATTATATTTCATTTATTACCCCTAGAAAATCAAAAACAGAAGGGCATATATTCTGATAGTAGCACTGTAAGAATTTAAAAAATACACAGATCTAATAATCATCTAAAAATTTTATATAATCATTAGCATTGCCTCAGGATCTCATATAAAATTTTTTAGAAATATTAAACTTCATTTATTGCCCCTATAAAATAAAAAACAGAAGAGCACATATTATGACAGTAGCACTATCATACTTTTTAAAAAATACATAGGTCTGATAATAATCTAAAAATTTTACAGTATCATTAACATTGCCTTAGGACTTCACAAAAAAATTCAAAACATTTTAATAATTTTTCATAATTTTTTAAAATTTTCTATTTTAAAAAAATTTAAATTTAAATTCTATCGGTTTACCGAGCGGTTTCAAAAGCCAAACCAGCCCAATACACTCAAAAATCATGATTTTTAAACAAATTTTGTCGATTTTGTGAACCTCAATAGCACCTGCCGGGTTTGGCTCGATACACTCAAAAATCATGATTTTTAAACAATTTTTTGTCGATTTTGTGAACCACGACGGCACCTGCCGGGCCGGGCAGACAACAAGGTGAAGAACCACTGAAACTCGTACCTCAGGAACAGCGTCGCTTCCTCGTCGTTGAAGGCTCCAACCACAGATGCCAACGTCAACGAAATGAAGTTGAACCGGAGGGTAGTTGTCGTTACACGGGACGACGGGAGTGTCATGTTTGATCTGTCAAACTCGAACATTGAAGACAGTGTTAGTATATGAAATAGATCCCAGCGAAGACTACCAAATAATTCGTAGTAGCAACTGAAGATTTTTATGAAACCTCGTATAAAAGATAGGATTCAAAAGAGTTTCAGGGGCACGTGAAGAGAAGAAGGCCGGGACACTGATTCCAGTGAATAGTGCCTTTATCTTTTTCCCTTTTTTATTTCAAATTTCTTTTCACAGAATTTTGTCTTTTCTTTGTTTCACAATGTAGATTGAATTTAGATTTAAAATTTCATAGTATGCTAGTAGGGGTGGAAATCAAGCCAAGCCCTCATTTTTTTAGCTTTTTTTGAAATTAACCCATTTCAATATTTAACCGATGAACAAATGTAATCAAAACAATTTTAAACCAAGCCAACAAACTCCACCAACAAGCTTTTTTTTCTAACCCTCTATGCTAGCTTATATTGTACCCTATCTATATGATTTTTTTGAATTATTTTATAACCATTTGAACCTTTTTTAAGGAACAGGAGCGCTTGTAGCATGAAATACAGTGGTAGCACTGTATATCTTCTCATCATTCATCCCGGTATATATCATCGCATGTGGTCCGATGTCTCACAAAATTGCAGTCGGTACGTGCAATGACAGTGATGGAAATAACCGTAATTCACTGCAATGCGCGGAGGCTGCCCACGCAATGGAACTGTGTTTTAACTTTGTAGTTTAAACATCAGTTCTTAGATTGTGAGCTTGTAATTGGTTAAGCAGAAGCATGTACAACTGTGACCATGGCAAGATAAACAAAAAGGGCAATCGAAATCAACACGAAAAGAATCAAGCTAAGGAAATATGGCTATTAGTCCTCCCAACAGAAGGAAAAAAGAAAGAAAGAAAGAAGGAACTAAAATATGACAATTGACAGCACAGACTCAAGCAACAGTATTCTAACATGAGTGACAACCAAAACTGACTAGCAAATAAATATAATGGGAATTTTAAGAAGATACATGCAGTAAGGGAAAAAAATGTTTGGTTTGACTGCAGTTCTGAACCACAGAGCAGCCAAATGTGCAAGTCCACGGTTAAAATGATTAGTATCAGTGCCGGCAGAAAACATTCCCTCTACGACTAATGGAAATACAAAGCTTCGATGCATCATCAAGGCACCAAAATAAAACCCTGCATGTACCGTAGAAAAACATCAAATCTGATCTGAAAAAATATACGATTCTCTTTAGAGGGTGGCACTTAAGCATTGCAGAACTTACTTGATGAGGTGGTATGTACATCTGATGTACTTGCCTGACAATGATCTCGTAAAAAATGCTTAACACAGTTAAATCTATCATTCGCAATATACAGCCAAGTCAATCTGTGGAGGTATTGGTTTTATTTCTGTCCCAAGTTCTTGCTCAATCCTATACCTACAAACAAAGATAAACAGTTCAGAATCTTGGTACAAGAGTAAAGAACAGCTTGCTCTTATTTAAAAATATCCTGACAATGTAATGAGCCACTTTAGCTAAGCATACTTACAAGTTGAAACGGTCCTCGTAAGTGATTAAATTCACCGCCAAACCAAGGTGTCCGAATCTCCCCGAACGACCAACCTAGGAAAATGACAATTAATAGGGAACTTTTAGAAGTGAAGCAAAGTTACAAAATATACAAAGCTACGAGGAGTTCAATTGGTTCACAGAACACAGAAGGCAGCAATAAAAGGCCATGATAGTTTGAAAAATTTATGAACCAGCCATACCGAAATAAACCACTAATGCTAGTCGAGATAATCATACAAGTACAGATCATCAGACATATATGTTTAGTCCTTATATTATGTACAGGTGTACATGAATATAAAATTTATAGTACCGGATGCAATCTGCACTATGCTATATCAGTATCACTAAAGCAATTCTGGCATTTCCAGAAAAAAAAAACTAACTTATTTATGGAGATGAAGCTGCACAACAGCCCATAAGAATAGCAAATCTGAATTAGCCTTCAACTGTTCTACTTAGAACGATAAAAGTTAAAAGCTATATCAATGGTTTTACAGATTGCTGATTATGGGAAAATATTTTCCTTTTTTTAACGAAGAAATCATTTTCTTTTGGAATGAGAGGACGCAGCTTACCCTGTGCAAATATGTCTCAGAGGTCTTGGGGAAGTCAAAATTAATGACAACATTAACAGCTTGGATGTCAATTCCTCTGGTAAACAGATCTGCAAAAAGACATGTCGCAATAATTGCTTAACGGAAAAGACCTTCATACCATGTCGTGACAACGTGCCAATAAGTGATACATTTACCATGTACATTGAGAATTATAGGATTGAAGAATTGCAGCACAAGCTAGATCTAAGATGATCTGAATAAAGTAGTAGAAAAAAAAAGTACAGATGTGTGGCAGATCAGGTGACAGAATTGAATTAGCCATTGGCCTCAATGAGTTATTTTCCAGCACTTTGTCTGTGGGTGGGTAATTTATACAGCTTTGTTTAACAGTATTTATTGAGGGTTATTATCATTTAATCATACGAGTGAGTGCAACTGTGCAAGTCTTACTTAATATAGTCAATAGTAGTACAAAGATGTGGACAAAACTCTGTCAAGCGTCAAGCACCTAGAGAGGCAGAATGTCCAGCCCAACCCAAATTCTAAGGCAGGCAAATATCTGAAAATTATACTTGCAGCTCATGTATTATGCCATGGCCACTTTATCAGGTTAAAAAAAATTCAATTCACAGGTTGCATGCTTTGGAAGCTACTGTTGACCCCGATTTGACCATGCAAAGTATATTAGCAGCTAAACAAGGGCATGGAATAATTAATTAACAATACAAAGTCACACTTAAAAAGTAAGTATCAAATAGAGTTCAGATATTTCTGTTTGGTAAGCAAAAAAAAAAGGATAGTACAGAATTCAAGAAAGGCTAATAAGGAGATCTCATATCAGAAAAGAAGAGAGTAAAACGAGACCTTCCAAGCCAACAGACATTTTAGAATACTTGCTAAAATAGCAGAAAAAATATTCAACAAGGTAAAGATGGAGAACCTGTGCACACAAGATTTCTGCAAGCACCATTGCGAAAATCATGAAACACTCGGTTTCGATGGTCTTGCAACATTTTAGCATGAATGTAGAAGCACGAATAACCGAGCTCGGTGATTTTCTTAGCGAGTAGCTCAACTCTATTAGCAGAGTTGCAGAATATAATAGACTGATTAATTTGAAGCTGGCCAGAACGCAAATAAAGGGACAATGTGTCAGAACTCAGATTATGCTTAAAGATGGTGAAAAGAAACGGAGTATTTGGTATGCTGTACCTTTGAGAAAAGTGTGTTCAAACAATGAATTTTCTGTCTTTCTTCCACAAAAGCATAGTATTGAGTGATTCCTTTCAGTGTCAGTTCATCCATAAGATTAATAATATAAGGTCTAGGCAGATATTTCTCTTTAAATTCCTTGACAGTTACAGGAAAGGTTGCTGAAAACATCAATAGTTGCCGATGAGCTGGAAGGAAACGAATGAGTTGCTCCACAGAAGGCTGAAACTCGGGAGCTAATAGCTTGTCTGCCTGGATTCACAACAAAAGAAGTCATAATGTTTCAGAAGAAATGAGTATTTGACTTGTTCTTGCATGTTTTGCAATGAAAAAATATTTGCAAACGACATTATCACAAGATCTGTACCAAATCATCCTAGAAAGCAACAACAGTACAACTTGAAAAATGTAATAATACATAGTTAAATCATCTGAAAAATCAAACCATGCACACATTGGTTCACAGGCAAGCATGCAACCCAACCACCAATCAGCAAACAATAAAACTACATAATTCCCGGACGTTTTTAGACCAGCGTATTGATAAATGCACGTGAATAAGATTTAAAACCAGGATTCAAGCACATAATCAGAAGGGAAAGTTACATACCTGAACTGAAACAAAAAAAAAGAAGACACAGGCAAGAATTCTATTTTAATTCCAAGACAGATCTACAATACCAAGGATGCTAAAGCGCCATGATTTAATGTCAATTAAGTGATGGGAAGAAACAATATGAAATTGCAGGTAACATAGTCTAACAAAACCAACATGTTGGACTAAGGTGTGATGGAGCAATACATAGATAAACAAAACCAGGATCCGATTGTGTGTTTTTCTCATGATACCTCATCCATAATGAGCATTGAACAATCTTTCAGCATGCAAACGCCCTTCCTGGTAAGATCCAGTATCCGGCCAGGTGTGCCAACAAGTAAATGAACAGGTTGGTACAAACGCATAATGTCATCCCTCAAGCTGGTTCCTCCAGTACTAACCATAACTTGAATATTCAGATACTTCCCAAGATCTTTACAAACTTGTGAAGTCTGCAGAGCTAGTTCCCTTGTTGGTACCAATATAACAACTGAAGAACAAATCCATAAAGACAATAGGGTTAAGTTAAACAATATGTAAAGTTCCTAAATATAAAATATACAGACAGGAAACATAACAATAAACTAAATTAACAGTAGATGCTAAACTGGCAAGTGGCAACACACAAGCATCAGCGCATCACCCTTAACAAAGGCTTTGAGAAGGCTAAAGAAGTGGTCAGCTAAGAAAGTAAATGGTTGTTGCATTATTTAAAATTCGAGTCCGTCAATCAACCAGAGAATGCTAGATCACAAATAATTTCCCCATCCACAAAAACTAAGAGTCATATCTGCTCTCATTAGCTAACATTTTTTTGTCACCATTTCCCTGTAAACATACAAGCAGCATACTAAAATTTTGAAGTTCATATGGATTTAACTTACATAAACTAAAAGATTGTGCTCACAGGAGGGGTGCATTTCGGCATATCAGATGTGTTGACACGAATGCCAGAAATAAAAATAATTCTAAAAATAATTCTATCTCTCTATCACATTGACAATAGGGACTAGGGAGCAATGGATACACATTGGAAATTGAACAACAGTAACCTAGAGTACTTTTGGACCAATTATGCTGCTCAAATGTTGGGAGCAGCAATGGAAGAAATAAGACCTATGCAATGATTTCTTCTAAATCAGACCGTATGAGTGAAGACTGAAGAGTTCACCTTGTATGGCATTTTTGTCTGGATCAATTTTTTCTAATGCTGGAATGCAAAACGCAGCAGTCTTCCCAGTGCCATTTTTGGCTCTTGCAAGAATATCACTTCCAGTAAGAGCAATTGGAATGCTTTCTTCTTGAACAGGAGATGGCCTTTCAAATCCCTTTTCATATATTCCCATAAGTAGCTCGCGTTTCAAAAAATAATCTTCAAACTCATTGCCTTTTGTTGCAGTAACATCCTGAGTAAAACATCAAACATATTGTATAAAAACAACATCAGTAGTCCCACAAGTTAGCAAAGCGCTGCCATTCAACACTTATCACAAGATCTTGCTCTAACATAAAAAGGCAATAATATCATTTTTTTTAAAAAAACTTCACCTCTGTCTTATAACGTGTATCTGGAGCCGGTATATTCAACTGTGCCTTCCAATCTTCAGAGCTGAAACAACCAAAGGAAGATCTTATTAAAGATGCCAGATCCATATATATAGCGTGACAAATGAATCATTCCGGCCGACAAATGCCAGATCCAGATTCGATGCTGCAGAGAAGTAGAGAACAACAGCAATAGTGCAACAAAATGGCAACGTGGCGCACTATTGCGGACAAAGTGCATGAGACCACGAGGCAATCAAGGGGAGTAGGGCACACAACCGTAGTGCAATATACATATTGCATACAGGGGCGGAGCTGGGCCTCGGGCCACCTAGGCCCAGGCCCGAGGCCTAGCTCAAAAACCGGAGGAGTGGCTTTGGCTGGAGAGGCAGACAAGTGGCCAGGCCATTCAGCTTTGAAATGAATCTCGTCATGCAAGAGATTTCCATAGCAGATCACCGTGGAAATGGTGGCCTGGGCCCGAGGCTCAGGGCCCAGCTGGCTCCGCCCCTAATTACATACAACCCAGCGGCCTAGTCACTTCTTCGGTTCAGTATATATACAGCAACAATTAAGCCTCTTCCAGCCATATAAATTAGGCAGAGCACTGTTACAGAGCTCGGTAGTGAAATTGCGCTTCTCTCATCTCACAGCAACATGATAAACCACAGAATTGATACATTCCCCCACAATCACACCCGCTCGACCAACTCATGCGCCTGTAATGCACTGCTTTCTAACAACAAAACAGAAACCCTAGCAGAAGGCACTAAGCTGCGTTCGGAGAAAGGGCTCGCAGAAGCGGTGTGCAAAGCGGTCCGTACCTCGTGTCAACGGTGTCAAGCTCCGCCGCAGCCTGGTCCCGCCGCAGCCACTGCTGCTGCTGATGGTGATGCGAGGGCGAGTTCCTCTGCGCGTGCTGCTGCGGCTGGTAGTGGCGGTGATGCGGCTGCGGGCTCCGGCCGTAGTAGTTGTGGTTTCCGCCACCACCTCCTCCGCCGCCGCCGCCGACTGAGCCGTAGCCGGGCGGGTACCGGACCCTGGGGTGATGCATGGCGGGATCTAGGGTTTTGGAGATGGGGGCTTTGAGGCGCGATGGATCTAGGGTTCCGATGGTTTCCCCGTTTGGGGTTTCGTTTTTAGGCTTTGGAGTTTGGGAGATGTGGATCTTGGCATTCGGGAGGAGGCGGGTAACTTTTTGAAACCAAGGGGGAATTTTGAAGTAGGTAGTTGAGACGAGACCATCTCTTACCTAGATCTGTATTTTTCTTTTTTTTTACGAATATAGTTTTCTTACCTATATATCTATAAATTTGACACTCTCTTCTACTGTAAAAGGTGTGACAGGTAACACTTGTTTCCTACTGCGTTCGGAGAGCGCAGAAGCTCACCGACACCTCGGGAGCTCAATCGAACATAAGAGCAGTATAGTCCACCATGGCAGGATAGCTTCTGCACTACCTGGACTTGGTAACAAGCCCCTGCCACGCTTGTCTGCTCGCTCCCACGCTTGCTCACCCTATCGCACCTTCCGCGGTGGAGGAGAGGGTCAAAATTATAATTGCATGTGCAGGGACTAAATTTGAAAAAAAAAGAGGAGTACATGAGGCTAGATTAGCGATAGGCTACTTGTTTTTTTTTCTTATTGTGGGAGTAGGAAGTATGATTTTTCTCTTGTGGTACGATGATCCTTTTCTTTTTGGCATATATAATTCGAATTTGCCACTTGTATGTAAGCTCAATGTTTTCCTGTTTCAAACCTTAGCAAAACCGACAATGTAATGTTTTGGCTTTCTAAACTAATAATTTAAACTTGACGTCAAAGTTGTACCTGAAAATGACCTAGTCTGGTTGCGTTATCACTTACATGAGCCTTCGAAACGTTTGATTTTTTAATTTGTGTGCCAAGCATGATTTTTTTTAATTTGCGTGCCAAGACATCCTTGATCTTGTCGGCCAACCTAAAATGATAGTTTTACGGTGTCTTGGTCCAATTTAAGGGTCTGTTTGGCAGGGATTTAGTTTCTCCAGATTCTGAGAATCTGGTGAAGCTGAAAATTTTAGCTTCACCAGATTCGTGAAGCTGAAGTTGTAAGTACATTAAAAGTGTTTAGATAAATCATCTTGTTTACATTTTAGATCAAAAATATAAACTTAATTCACTTTATTTTAGCCTACAAATTTCAGATTTCAGGAGAAGTTGGAATCTGGAGCTCTACCAAACAGGCCCTAATGGTTGGCTCTAATCTGTTCAGAATAGAGTAAAATAATGTTCCGGCTATCACCGGTAGGTCACGATATTTTGGGGCCAGGTATAAAGCTTATATGGAGGCCCCATCCCATCCACCTATATCATATATATATATATATATATATATATCTCAAAATATAAAAAATATTTAACTTCAAAAGCCCTCTCAGCTAGGGTTTTTTGTTTTGGTTTGGTACAAATATCGTCTCCCACCGAAACAGCCGAAATTTCGATCAAATTTGGCCAAATTCAAACGAAAAACAAAAAAATTCAAACAAAAAACAACAAAATCCGAAATTTCGCCCTTTCGCTCTGGACCAAAATTTTTGAAATTTCGCCGAAATAAACATCCCTGCTCTCAGCTTCTAGGGTTTCTTCTTGGCAATTACTTTCATCAAATTATTTCTTCCTCATGGCACGACGCTTTACTGGAAACGATGCCTCTACACCCATGTCATTTGCAATACCTTTGGCAATGTTCAGACAAGAAGAAAACCCATCATTTCTGTACTTCTCAAAGTATTCCATTATACCTTGTATTTGCTTCAAAATAGAGTCAATGCACATGACTGACGATTGCAGCTTTTTACTCACTTTGTTTATAACAAATAAAACATCATGCCAGATAACCATACCAAGCAGAAACTCAAAGCTGCCAAGTGCATCAAATAAATTTTTTACATCACTTTTGTCCATGGTGTACTTACATACCTAGGGGGCCCCATGAATTTAGGGCCAGGCGGACGCCCACCCCCCCTCCAGGGCCGGCCCTGGCTATCACATAATTCTCTTTGTGGTTTGAAAATAGCCGTTTGCTGACATGCATGGGTTACTAGAATAGGGACAAAGTGACATCTCACAGCGCAACTGGATTTGTAAAGCAATTGTATCAAATGTCATCCAAACTCAAAGCCATCTTTATAAATACACAAGTGATGTACTTTTTCGCATCAAAACTAAACAAACGAATAAACATAAGCTAACCCCAGCTTAATTACACAGCCACTGCACAGCCACACACACCCTTTACAACGACGACCGTCACAAAGTAACCATTAGAAAACTTCTTATCGTAGTATACAAAACCAAAACATATGCTGAGAACTACTTGAAAGGCAGAAATTTCACAGGAATTCTAACTAGAATCATAAAAAGAAAATGGCAGTTCCAAGCTGGGCCTTCTTGATTTACGAGCAACGGACACCAAACCGCAACTGCATGCTACACAATCGTACATAGAAAACAGCTTTAGCAGGACCATCGTATCTCGAAAGGCAGCCGCCGCGGCTATCCTCTGCTGAAGAACCCGAAGAGCTTCTTGGGCTCCTCCCCCTTGGCGCGGTACCTGGCGGCCGTCTCCTCCGCCTTGACGATGTCCTCGCCGCGCTTCGCCTCCGCCGCCGCCCGCTTCTCCTCCGCCGCCTTGTGCACCATCGCCACGCTGTTCTTCAGCTTCTCCGCGTGCTCCGCCTTCTTCCTCTCCAGTTGCTCCTGCACGTATATGCCCACATGCGTGCTGTTATGTCACCAATGCAACGTCGCTGTATCAGTCACCGTGATTAGCTGGGCGACTTACGTGCGTCTTCTTGAGCTCGGCTTCCATTTGAGCGACCTTGGAGTTCTCCCACGAGGTGATGTTCGCTAGCCTCTTGGCCGCCCTGCGTGACAGTGAAAGGGCCGGCGACTTAAAAGGATGCACGAATTGTACCGGTGTGTTTTGTTAGTACTGCTCCGTGTCCACTACATATGCAGTTGTAGTGATGAAGCGCCTGTGTTTTGAGTGCAATGAAAGTTGCAGACTAAACGCAGACAAAGACGAAGTCATCTCGGTGAATTGCACCGGTGGTGGTTTAGTCCTTTCTTACTTCTGAAAAAGAAAAGAAGGCTCCTATTTTGAAGTACATTGCTTGTGCAACTGGAGAAAATTTTAACTTTTTTAAGAAAAGCAAGAGAAAACGAAAGTGCAATTCATTTGTTAGATATATGAGCTAAACTTTTTGTGCACGGTGCCACGGTTGATCATGTATGAAGTTTGAAGACTGTAGTAAGAAATTTGAAAGAGAGTAAGAATTAACCAACTTGTTCTCGGCTTTGGCCTTCTCGCTCTCCTCCCAGGCCTTGATCAGTGAAATCCTCTTCTCATTCTCCACCCTCGCGAGGAACTCGTCTGAGGAAGGGGAAGAGTTATACATCAATTTATGTTAGGGTTATAGATGCAAAAACGGGACCCACATGGGTCAATCCACTATTTTCGGTCTCTCAAATATCCAAATAATTTGTTAGAGACGAGGATTTCTCAAATATCCAAATAAGAGTCCAAATTTCATAAGATTCGGATTCTTTCGGCTATATAAAGCCACCCTATGTACATGTAAATGGGAACGAAATTAATGGATTTGTCTACCATGGTTTTTCCTTATTTGTGAGGTTTTCATATTAAACTCTTTGTCCTATTTTTGTATCTCTAACCCTAACAATTCAACAGATTGTATAGCTTCTGGGTTTCAGACTTAAGAGCTGGATGAATTACTTACCTCTTTCATGTGAGGCCCCTGTAGCTGCAGGCTTCTCGGCGTCTGGCAAAAAGAAAACTGAAAAGGTTAGTACATTTGACAGCTCGCCCTGCTAATCAAGCATCATCCTGTTCTTATCTGCTCTGTTTGAAATATCTATGGTATTGCTGAATGAAGTTGCAGTGCATTATTCTCTCCTCTAAGTATTTTATAGTTTTGTTATCTTAATGTTCCTGATCTTGTGTCATACGACACCTTTGGGGAATATGAAAGATTCAAACAGCTAATCTGATTTTGACAACCAAACTTACTGGATAGAGATTAAATCGTACGGAATCATGCACTTCCAAAAATCTTTATGAAGAGCTCTACGGTCTCACTACCAACTACACAGTCGTTTGTTTTCAAGAGCAAACTGCTGTACTGTACCCTCAGGTGCCATACAACATGTTCAGTCTGTTTCTAAAGAAACAGGGGTTTATGACTGAAACTTTTTTCTGATGAAATTTATGCCTGAAGACATAAGAACAAAGACAAGACGCATAGCAACAAAATTACACTGGGAACCGATTGGTTGCTCCAAAATAGGGGACTAACTACATACCATCAATCACAAGTCGCATACGTGTTTGCATAGGTGATTAGGTGTATGCTGATCATTTGAAGGGATAAGTGCTAGGTGGTGCCTTACTCTCGACGACAACGAGGGCCTTGGATTCCTCCGGCGCCGACACCACCGCCTTCTCCTCCGCGATGTCCTTGGTCGGCTCCGGCGCGGGCGGCGCCACCTCCACCTCCACCTTCTTCGCCTCCTCCGCCATCCGATCGATCTCACTGCCTTTGCAACAACTCGACCAAGAACTGAAATTAACCAAAACCAAGTCACAGGAGCTCGATCAGGGACGATGTGCTGGCGGACGTAGTGGCCAAACTAAACCAAGACGATGATATATAGCAAAGAGAGAGCGCATATTTCAACTACTTTAACGGGCGGGGCTGGCTGAAATGCCGAATACGGATTGATTAGTCCAGGTTGGTGGCGGGCACACCAAGAAAGTTAAGAGTCAGAAGCAACCATGCAATCAGAAATACCGGCAGATACAAGGTGCTCCCTCCGCTATGATCAGATGACGTTTTAGATTATTTTGCACTTCAACGAGGTACTTATAGAGGAAATGACAAAATCATCTCTACTCATTAGTTCACTTATTGCTTTTGGATTATATGTTACTTTAATCCATAATAATAAATAATATTTGGAATAATGAATGGTAGGGGTATGCAAAGAAAAAGGTTTAAAAATGTCTTGAAATTGTAGAATGGCATGTAATTTGGGAACAAAATTTGAAAACTAAAATAATAGTTATTCAGGAACGGAGGGAGTAGTAACAAGAAGTCAAGAGTTATTTCGCTCTTTGTTTCTTACTCCCTCGTGCGCGTTTTTTCCTTGCCTTTTTTTTACGATGTAGACAGGATCAGACCTAGCGTTTTAGGGGCTTTGTGCTAAATTTAAATTAGATCTTCTTGAAAGGGCTAATTATAAGAACAGTTGATCATATTTCACTCTCCAAACTAATATATGACAGTACGTTGATCATATTTCACTCTCCAAACTAATATATGACTTCGCAATCATTATATGTCTAGTCATTGTAGTGCTATCATGAGTCTTTCAACCTGTTAGATTTTTATCAAGTCACTGTTATTGACACCAGAATTTGGTAGACGTGACTGTGTTAGTTCCATTTGCGAAATTTATATTGTAATGATTAATTTGACAACAATTTAATATATGTGTGATGATTTATGTGACAACAATATTTGTTATGAAACAAGATACTGCGAGAGTTTGTTTTATATGTGACAGGAGAATCAAGCTGGTGGCGCGTAGTCGAGAGAAGCACACGAGGTCGCAGAGGTGCAAAGGCAAAGACGCGAGGTCGTAGAGGTGCAGTGTACGCGAGGTCGCAGGGCAGGAGGCGCAGACGCAAATGACGTAGGTGCAACGACTAGAGATGCGTAGAGGTCTACGCAGACGGACGTACAGTGTAAGCGCAGCACGTGAGATCGCAGAGGTGCAGGTGGCACGCGAGATCGGTGCAGGGGGCGCAGCACAAGACGTCGAGATTTTGTAATGCTACAGACGTGAGACTGTAACAGAATCGGGTGTTTTTTTCTTGGTCCGGGCGGACGGAATCGTGGCCGAGTCGGAAGCACTTTCCTTGGGCCGAGCAGTGTTCGCGTCCGAGTCAAGTTCGAGAGCTCACGTGAGAATAAAAAGGCGTGTCTGGCGTGAGAAATAGCAAGCCGCACGAAGAAAAATTGAGGCAAGACGGCGCAGAAGAAATAGAGCGCAGCAGGAGACGGCGGAAGGAAAGGAAAAAGGCGAGGACTTCGACGCTATCTGTCCTTCGTGATGCTACAGTAACTTGGAGCTACAGTAAATAGTGATGCTACAGCATCGGCGAGTTCTGGAGATGCGAGGCTACAGAGAAGCGACGATCGTGCAAGCGAAAGAAGAATTCGGTGAAAAACTTCAGAGATTATTTGAGGTTGGTGCTTTCATGTAACGAGATCTATATGTGTGTTCTTTGATGAAAATCAGTGAGTATAGATTCCGATCTAATAATTTATATTTACGTATAAATGCTTTCTAGTATGCATGTTTAATCAAGTTTCTCTTCCATAGTATTAGATCAATTATTCTAGATTGATTTGTTCAATTCAGTCATTATTTTGGTAATTTCCAGAATTAATAAAACACAAAAAATTAGTTTTAGTGTAAGTTTACACCAATTCACCCCTCTCTTAGTGCGCCTCGATCCTGCTGATTGGTTTAGGAAGATAGAGCTTGGATAATGAATCTTAGCTGATGTTGGTTCAAAGTTCAATTTATCTCAGGAAGCTGAGGCTGACATGAATTGTGGACGAATCGAAGGGGGATACAATTAGCCCATGTACTATAAAAGGAGTCGAAAGGCAAGAAGTAGAATTATCAACCAATCAATCAATTATTTGCATATATACTTTTATTTACTTTTCATCAACTAAAGTAGTTTTTAGACTTAGCATCTTTTCTCTATAATAAAGGATTTTATCAATAAAGTTGTGCATCGCCATTTTAATCATTATTAACTTACACCAATCACCTCATGTTTGTTTTCATAGCGATCTTGTTGCGTATCGCCTTTTTTGGAGAAAAAGATCTTTATCAATCATCTAATCGACTACAATAGTTGTTTAGATCTATCTTGTTGATTGCAGGATCAAATCGGTTGGCACACCACAAACTCATTTGAACTCTGCATTCGTGTGTGTTGAAACCAATTGGCTCTTTTTCGACAACAATAACTGTAGAATCTAAGTAGGACTTAAAAAAATTCAAATTATAAGCATTCCTTTTTGCAAATGAAAAACTATTTGAATATTCAACAAAATTCTATATGCAACAATTGAATTACGGGAATAATATAGCTGTTTCATAATCTTTAAAATATTAATTGTGCCCATATTTTTCTTATAAATATTTTTAAGTGAAAGTTTAGTGCAAGAAAACGAAGAGAGAGAAGTGGAGAAAGTGGATGTGAATTCGTGGAAGTTTTATGGAGAATTGAATAAAAATGACTACTCACTTACTAGTTTACAATTAATATTAAGGTTAAGGTTCACTAATGAAAAGAGGTTTAGTAGAAAATAGAGCCCTTAATTTTTTGCTCACGTCGCACATGATATGGGTCTGATGTAGACGCAGCTCGCATGCACACACGTCACCGCGCGTCCTATTCCTACGTATTTATCTTTTTCTCAGTGTTTCGACAGCTGAAAGTTTTGCTTGTAAGATTTCGTCTTGCTAGCTTGTGCGGACGGCGCGCGTCTAGTTGAAAACGAAGGCTGGAAACAATCTGGAACGCGAGTACTAGTACAAACAGCTAGCTAGATATTGTATATTCGGAGGGCAAGTACAGCCGACAGCTTCGGAATCAGAGGTGGCCACCATTGTCGACAGGCCTTCGATTAGTTATATATCTTAGATTTTATTTAGGTGGAAGGGAAAAAGAAGAGAGAGATAGCGACGGCTTCTAATGGCTCGATTCAAGACTTATTACCTATTACATGTGGCCAATATTTAATTTTATAGACAATGCTATAGCTAATTCATTGAAAATGTTGTCTATAAGCTATCTATAGATGACATGGACATTTCTTATAGCTAGCACTATTGGAGATGCCCTAACAAGCGAATCGGCTGTAGCTTCAATTTTTTTCCCCTGGAAGCTAGAAGTTGCTCCAAACTGTTAACTTCTTTATAGCCGATTGATAAAAGTCAACAACAAAAGTCAATAGCCCATCTGTATTAGACAAAACTGAAAACCGAAAGCTGAAAACTAAAAACTAGTCTGAGGTAACTTCCTATGACTTTGAAGTTTGATGTGTTGTTCTGACTTTGTCACCAGAGTTGAAGAAAATCACCTATTCCTACTAAGGGGGTGTTTGGGATAGCTCCAGCTCTACCAAAATCTGTGGAGTTGATGGAGTAGGGTATTTCTAGCTCCAGAAATTTATGGAGCTGGAGTTGTGGGTACATTAAGAGTGTTTAGGTAAATTATCTTGTTTACATTTTAGACTAAAAATATAAACTTAATTCACTTTATTTTAACCTATAAGTTTCAGATCTGAGCTGGAGCTGGGATCTGAAGCTCTCCCAAACAGGGCCTAAGTATAAAATTCCAAACCTACTCTCACCCTCATTCTTGAGCTGCGCCCTCACACCTAAAGCAAGACTACCAAACAACAAATCTCTTCAGCCCAATTATTCAGTCGTGCAGTCATTCAACCATACAACCCAACTGAAAGCTACTTTTTATAAAAGTTACAACCATACCAAATAGAGCCTTAACCATCTCGTCCCATGTTTACAACTTTAAAAGAATCTAGCGAAGCAGTGAATCATATATTCTTCATCTTTTTAATCTCCACACATCTTCGCAAAACCCTCTTCCATCCTTAAAAAATCTATAACAAAAAAGTATCCCATAGCAAATAAAAATTAACAACTAAAAAATGTAATACCTATCCTAACAACCTCCCTTTGCTCCCTTTATAGTATGCAGTAGAAGTACGAGAAGACAATGGTGGTGAAGTTAGGAGCATTGTGTAAACCAATCTCAACAGCGGAGACATGATGTGGACCGGAATAGAACTCAACCAAATATAGCATGATGCAAGCTAATTCCAATAATCTCTACTATTGTAATTACCACTTGGTGGCAGCGGTCCGTTCTTTCCCACCCCCAATCTCCAATAATGGCCGATCATTATAGCTAATTATTCTTTCCTGATTCTGACCAATCATATCTCTCCAAATATGGTGATTATTATAGCAAAATCCACGATTAGTCTTTGGTAATTAATAGTCGGCCAATCATTCCTTTTGTATTATATATATGTTGTACAATTTTCACAAAATCAATCAAGAGAATTCATTCAAGATCAATTTCTTTCAATGACTTTGATGCATTTGCATTACACTAATCCGTTCGTCGAAGGTGGCTTCATGGTTGCGCCGACCGGGTGTGGATGTGCTCGAGGTCGCCGTCGCCCTCGCTATCCAGATCGAGTGGGGGATCGCGAGGACTACTCTTTTCGAACACGAAGAAACCGAGGAGGCGAGGGTATTGGCGGCGACGTCTCGTCTCGGCGGAATCCACGGCGGCGCCCATTTCTCTCCTCATCGATCGATCCCAACTCGCCCGGTGAGTTGTTTCCTTCCTCGATCTCACACAAAGCTTCGATCTTTTTGGGGTTTCTTGATGGACCTTCATCTTCCTCGCCGTAATCTTCCTTTCGTTTCTTGGCAGAGAAGACAAGTGTAGAAGCAAGAATGACAACCAAAGCACTGGGGCAAGGCGCCTCCTTGCACCGCAACGGCGGCCAGGAGTGCACACCCTCCTGGGCGTCGCTGCACGTCGACCTGATGCAGCTCATATCCGCATGGGTGCCCGTGACAGGGGGTTTCGTGGACTACGTCCGGTTCCGCGTGCGGCTGCTCCTAGTGGCACGCCGCCGCCCTGTCCACTGGGCCGCAGCCTGCTGGACCAACGTTTCCACCTGGAGGGTTTCGGTTGTTTCCCGGGCCACCGCCCGCATGGCAGCCACGCCCGCTTCTTCGACCTCTCCACTGACGGCGCCTTCGTCCGCATCAACCTCCCACTACTCAGAAACCACTGCGTACTTGACTTGCCCGATGGCCTCCTCCTATAGCGCGACGAGGACACCTCCGTCAGCCTCCTCCACCCCTTCACCGGTGACGTCGCCCAGTCCCCCTCCCTCCACTGCCTCGCCCAGCACCTGCACCACCTGGAGAACGAGCTCCACTTGCTAGATGCACATGTATGCACTATACTTACAGCTATTCCGCAAAGCTTGCGCTGCCGTCAATGTCACCGTTGCGGGGGTCGTCATCGCGATGCTTGTGCTTGAGAATTTTGGGCACTCGACATTTGTGTCGGGCGGCAATGATGAGTGGACCATCGTCGGCTGGAAGGAGAGGCGCTTGGACGGAATGTTGTCGTTCCAGGGGAAAATGTATGTGGTGAATCGTGAAGATGGGCCAACTCATGTTTTGCAAATTAACCTGCTCCACCGGTGTGTGAGAGGGGAGGGGTTGTCAGCGCCGTCACTGCCTCCTCCGAGAAGGATCGCGGCATGTTCAAACCAGGAAATCTACTTACCCTCTCTGGTGGAATTGGACTCTACGATCATGCTAGTCGGCTATAGTAACTTTTCTGACATTTTGGTTCTCAAGCTTTCTGATCTTGCGTTGGGTAGGCCTGTGCCAGTGGCAAGCATTGTTGATCATGTCCTCTTTTGCCCAGTGTGTACGAATAACTACCTCTCAAATGAACCATGAGATCTTGTTATTTAGAAGCATTAGCCTCCTGTTTTGTATTTTGTTTGGTGTAGAAAACACACGTTGTTCATTGGGTGAGGGTGGACTTTTATCACTCGGTTGATGAAGCATACGAAGAAGGAAAAAATTGGCTGAAAGCTTTGTTATCAGGCTACATACAATATATTTGGTTTTAATTCATACCGGAGGAGAAACCATAAGAACTTTTATAATCAGGAGAAATAGATGTTTAATCTTGTAGCATAATTTTCTTTTATTGCTTGACCTTTATATTTTGTTACCAATTTTATTTTTTGTAGCAATGCACGGGCATTGAACTAGTAATAGCTTAATATTGTAGGTAGTATCATTTTTATCTATAGCAAAGCACGAGGGTTCTGTAAGCACCGGAAAATACAATTTAAGCACGCATTTGCGATCGACAATTAGGCCGACGCGTCGCGTTCACGTATGATGGGGATACGAGACGTGTTAAGAAGGACGTAATGCGCCGCGGAAACTTAGAGGTCACGAAACGGTTCTCCTCACCTCTCCGCGAGGCTGGCTCTGGCTGACGACGGCGACGGCGACAGCGACTTGGAGCTGGGAGATACAAGTGTAGCGCTTACGTCTCCTTGGCTGGGTTGGGTTAGGTGGATTTTCCTTCCTAGCCGGTCGCCATTAACTAGGCCTACTGATTAGTATGATCCGGTTGGCGGACGGCTGCAGAACTGGGTTGGTACGCTAGGTCCATGCACCGGTTGTCTTGACCGGGTGTATTGGTAGCGACGTTTAAAATCCTGGTGAAATTTTAGAAATCTCGATTGAGATTTTAGATTTTAGTCAGGATAAGATTTTAAATCGTGGTGAAATGTAAAATTTTGAAAATTTTCAAAAATGCACATCATGGACATACTTAGAAGCCGTCTGTAATGCGAATATGAGGTATTTTGATTGGATTTTAAGTTTTTTTACCGAGATTTTAGCGTTTCTTGCTGAGATTTCGGCAATTCTTGCCAAGATCTCAGACATCCCGGTCCAAAAAAAGTCAGATTTCAAATTTGCTTTTTGGATTACGTCAGAAATTCCGAGATCTCACTGGAATTTTGGATTTCGGACGCCTCCAAGATACGATTCGAAACTAAAATTTGAAATCTTGATCGGTAGACCTGGTCTGCAAATGCATGCTGTCAACCTTTGTTAGGAGAGAAGATTCTCCCATCTGCCGTGTTTAAAAAACAAAGTAAGTTTCTACGAGCCCTGTGGTACAGAGTAACAGAGGACCAGAATGTTGAAGCTTTGCTCATTCATTTATCTTACTTGGTTTGTCTGTCTAGGAAATAATGTATAATGTATATCGGGTGATCTATTTGGAGCACACAAATTTCGCAGGAAACTACGTAAGTCCCGTAACATTGCTATAAATTCTCTCGTCCAAACGGAATCTAACTATACAGCCAGTTGGAACTTGGAAAGGAACAAGCAACAGAAAGACAGCAAGACCTTTGCTCTTTGGGAGATGCTTCTATGTATTACTATTTAAAATTATACAAATATTAAAGCATGTATGAAAGATGGACTACAACCTGTTTGCGTTCCATGGATCTTTCAAGGCTCAGGCTTCACACATCTGGCATGTAAAGAGGCGAGAATTCCAGCTGGAATGACTTGGCAACAAATTGCAGTCTTCACTCCACCCAACTCATCCGTCTCCAAAGATGATCGGCCATACAAAACGCCGATGGTCATGGGCTCATGGCCATCCTGTTGCCTTGCACCATCAACATTAACTAAGAGCATTATCCAACAAATCAAACTAGAAATGATGCGCCTTTCTGAAGTTATGCGGCTAGATTCTTCTCCCGCTGTAAAGGCAGCACGAAGGGGACAGGCAGTTCAGTTGTTCCTGTCTTTCGTTTCCTGATCCTGTGTCTGCTGTCCCGTTTGGCCCCCTGTATGTATGTGCTTTTCTCTGTAGTTAGATAAGCAGTCGCGATGCTAATGTATGTGCCGATGGATGGATGCATACTCGCTAACACAACTTGGTTTCTTGGTCTGAAATCTATGTGTTTGATCATGCCAAGCTTTCTTCTTTTTTATTTTTTTTTGGGGTGTTGGATCGTGGTATTTTTCATGGAGTTTGTTGGGCAGTCCATGACTAAGAGGAAACTGAAAAGGAGGTTCAGGTACCTGATCAGTGGCAAATCCCCCTCATGCAAACAAACCAGGCATGTTTAACTGCAATGAGATATACTACTTGCTTAAAAAAAATCAACGAGGTAGAGTACTAGTACGTTTACTCCAACACGCATATCAAATGGATATGAAGTAGTTTCTGTGCCAGGGTTAACTATGGTAATAAGAAATGATCTGCTTATTTGTCAAACAGTGAATTACTCTCGTTTCTTTCTGAGTGGAGGGAGACCAAAACTTTAAACAGATAGTTCTATACCTACCTAGCTAACCTGTCTTTGGCTGACTCGTGAGCTGTGCACTACGAAGCGGAGGACTCAACAATTTCCAGGCCAGCTTAGAACTGTGCAGGTGTTAGATAGGAGTGCGTCGCTTCCTTAGTGATCCTATGACTTGGAAGTTGGAAGCTCCCCTACGCTGTGTCGCCAATTTTGATCGGACAAATGCCACCTCATAATTGCTGTTGTAACAATGTGACTTTGATTGCTCTCCGGTGCAAATGAGACCCGTCTGTTTGGTTTGAAACTAATTTTATCACACGCTAACCTTAGAATCTGTTTGGAAAAATTATAGCTTTTCTAAAAAGCTGCTTTTTAATTTTCTATACTGAAAAGTTTTAATTTTCTATACTGAAAAGCAACCGTAACTTTTTATAAGATGTTATTTGAAAAACGGCCAATTTCTCTCAACAATAAACTGCAAAAGCAGATCCTGCCTAGCTTCCAGCTTTTAACTTTTGCTAGTTGTATATAGTTTCTAACTTATGCCAAAAGCCACTTCAAAGCTGAGCTGTTTGGAGGGTTTACCGGCTTTTCAGAAGCTAAAGCTGGCTTTAAACACCCCCAAACGGGCCATTAGATGTGCTACAAATTCTTAGAGCAAGTATAATAAGATGAGCTAATCAGGCTGCAAGAATTGCCACATCAGATTTATGGTGAGTTGGAGGAGAGAGGAGAGGAGAGAAGAGAGAAGCGGGCTGCAGATCTACAACCGGCTGCAGCACGGGTTCTAAGAAACTTGGTGAGAAAATGAGTGGATGAATGTGGGCCAAGTATTAATGACTTTGTATGTATGTATGGCTAACTATTATATGGGTGGGCTGTTAAGTTGGCTGTATATGATATGGCAATGAGATAAAGCCTGCAGTTGGCTCTTTTATTAGCCTTGCTCTTAGGGATGTGTTTAGTTTGTTGCCATAATTGTGGCTTGCCATATTTTCTTAGTCCTATGTCCCACGCGTCATAAGCTTAGTTACAAAACTTTTATCGTATTTGTGATGCTGAATTTTATTACCACAAAGGTAATATATTATAATATTAAAGTGGAGGCAAAAAAGTCAACATGTTCGCTCCCAAAATTAAAAATTCCCACATTAATTTTATTTTAGTTGTACTGTGAATTTCAGTTTTTTTTAATGTACTTGACCTGGACTCTTTCTTTTAATCCTATAGAAATCATATTCCTGTTTTTTTATTTTTTATTCCGAATTTTAGTTTTTTAGGTTGGAATCCGTATACAAATCTAACTACTAATTTTTATTTTGAATTTCATTTTAATTTTGAATCCGTATACAAATCCAACAGAGCAGTCATGTGGTGCTTAACATGATAAAGGATACCAACTGGTAGAGGATTTCAGGACAATAGATGCCAACGTTCTTCAGTTAATTATGTCTCTTGAGATTATCTGCTGTCTAGGTTAAAATCACTGCCAGAGACCTCAGGATATCGTCAACCCTGCATGTAGAGCCTTACTCCTATCCATAGCCTAGTCTTGTCCTCGCTCCACATTGACAATATGTGTTAACTATGAACTTCATCATATGTGGTTTACCTTTACAAGGTGAGATCATCTGAAGAAGCAGGAGCGGAACCAGCTGTGGTGCCGGGTATATACGCCACACCCAAAATTTTTGAAAAATCTAGATATATCCTTGCTAGTAGATATTACAATGCATTTAGACTTCAATGCAATTTGATAATACTTAAAAGACTTAGATAATAATTACATTTCATGACTCAGTGTTGCTAGCTTTTTATCAACTTAGCTACCAACTATGTGGCACCACACAATTGATGGAAAAAATACTTTGTTCTTCTATCACTTACGAACTTTTAAATACTTTGTTCTTCTATCACTTATACGAACTTTTTTCTCAACATAGCTATAAACCATTCATTTATGTTGTTATGATCATCGTGATGAGTGAATTAAATCAAGACCAATATTGAGTATTTTATACGAAAATTCATACTATACAACCATCAATACTTGCGTACCAAGCATAAATACAGTAAAAGATGGTATACCTTTTTTTGTTAGGATAATAGAATACTATTGAACAATTATTTATTTATAATAATTTATTTATGAAGGTTACGATTTGTTATCATAATGTATAAATAGTCGTACCAAGATTAAGAACTAATGGATTGTTACTAGTGAGCACTATTCTTAACTGTTATTAACAGTAGTAGTTGTTATTTTTGTAATACTATATTGCTAACCGTCAATAGTGCACGCCCAATCTAAATTTTCTGGTTCTACCATTGTGAAGGAGCATCTATACACTACAGTAATCCCAAAAATTAACATCGGCCAAAAGCCGACGTTAATTAGCCATTTACCGACGTTAATTACAATTAACGTCGGCAAATGGCTAATTAACGTCGGCTTTCGGCCCACGATAGTTAATCGACGTTAATTATGGTAATTAACATCGGCCAGATGTGGCCGACGTTAATTACTGCCGTGCCTCGCTAATTACCGTCGGCTTCTATTGAGCCGATGTTAATTACTAATTAACGTCGGTCACAGCCCGGTCGACGTTAATTAGTGCCGGCGGGTTAATTAACGTCGGTCTAGTCTTCGGCCGACGTTAATTACCCATTTGCCGGATTAGTACAGGAATCCCGTAATTACTAATTAACGTCGGCTACCCCTAGGCCGACGTTAATTAATGCCTAATTAACATCGGCTACACCGAGGCCGACGTTAATTAGTAATGCCAAGGGCAACTTTTTTCCCCTATTTGCATGTTTTGCCACACAATTCAATACATAACATAATCAACATTAACAGCAATTCACACATCAACACATACAATTCATGAATATAATCAATCCAGCACAGAACATCCATATAATGAAGTCATCGATCCATCATAATATCCAAATTGTCATAACATCCAAAAGTCCAAATTGTCATAACAGCCAAAAGTCCAAACAAAGTCCAAACAAAGTAGTGACACAACTATCAAACAATCTACAACTACTGGCCGCCATCTGGTTCATTGGAGTTCTGGCCGCTTGATCCGGAAGCAAAGAGCGCGTTGACAAAGGTAGTTGCACCGTCGGTTCCCTACACAAGAAAATGCAAGATTAGACAATAATATAAGAATGAATGTACCATAAGGAAACAAGTAAGAAACGAACCGCCGGATCTCAGAGGCTCTGCAGTCTTTGCAAGCGTTGAAGTGAGTCTTCAGAGGACCCATGTGCCGATGATCCCTACATAAGGCAACAATTATAGCTAGATTGATCAAATTTTACTAGATTTACAAGTTTTGACAAAATTTAGCTAGAAATTAGTAAGTGTAGTTATATTGAGTAAATTTAGCTACATTGACAAAGTTTAACTAGAACGGACCAAGTTTAGCAAAAATGAACTAAATATCGTTAAATTCATCAAACTTAACTCTAGAGATACTTAGTCTTGCTAGATTCGCTAAGTCTCGCTAGAAATGACTAAGTTTAGCTAGATTGACTAAATGTAGCTAGTTTGAACAAGATCAAGTACAATAAACTAATATTAGCTAGATTGACTAAGTTCAACTCGATTCACAATGTTTAGCAAGAATACCGGAGCTACAGGAGGTGCCGGAGGATACATCCCCCATTGTGGCGGTGGCGGCAATGGAGCAGTGGAAAGACAATGTTTTGCCCCATCGCCTGGAACATTGCCTACAAATACAATGTATAAGTATTTTGAATTAATAGATTCTCTAAATGCAATAGATTGAAGACTCGGACTTACTTGAATCACCGATTGCTGTTGTGCATTGTATGAAGCGTAGTACTCTTGCTGCGCCCTTGCATAATCATCACATTGGCGCAGCTCCTCACGCAGCCTAGTAAGCTCCAACTCCCGCTCTAAGGGGCGACGGCTACCAACCCCCGAGCTCTAGGACAAAGAAGATCCCCTCTCAGCTCGCACCTCCACCGAGTTGATCACTCCAGTGAACATGGAGTACCTTCAAAATGCGTGACCACAAAGGCTTGAGCACTTCAAATTATGACTTCATGAAATTTTAGAAGGTATGACATCTCACCGTCCATGGGCCTTGCCGCCTCCACTAGCATGCACAGCTACGCCGTCAATCGGTTCCTTCCTCCAATCATAGTCTTCACCATGGCGCTTGACCATTTCCTCGCCATATTTCTCCTACATAACCAAATCATACAATTTAAATGGGAACTGCAAATCAAACAACTTAATTTGAATTGGATCAAAATTGTGACCACTAACCACCGATCAAGAGTGGTAATCGACCGCACAACCGCTTTCAGGTGTGTCGGGTCTCGACCTTTATGACCTTCCACGTACACTTCAATATCACTCGGTGAACACCGGTCCGAGCGACTCAGAGACATAAGTTAGGTGCATACATATACTTGGTAACATGTATTTTGCAAAAGATTGCTACGACCAGACTTACCATGCGCTTAGCTTTACGCATATGTCCATCGGCACCATACGTGTGCTTTGATTCTTTGCCTCGGTAGTCTCGATTCTTTTTTGACTTGACGATGAACTCAGGTGAAGCCCAACACCGGCAAAGAGCCTGGTAAGCTTCTGGACGGTCCCCCAACCATGGAATCATGACCTGCACAAAGTATTAATACATTAAAACAACATTACCAAGAAACGTAAAACTCAAATAGCTCCAATATGCCAATTACCTACCCGTACTCTTCCTCGGTCAAGTAACTTTCTAAAGACCTGCGAGTCCTGTTAATCCGTTGCCCTTTAATAGACCTCAAGTAAAGATTTGTTGCTTGAATCCGAGCATTAGACAATGCATCTTTGGTCACCCGACGTGCATTTACATGGAAAACTCTACGAGCATGCTCCATGTCTGCACCGTCAACTAAACGGTAACGCTTCTGTAATTGTTCATCACAAAGAATATTTAGAATAGTAAAGAATCGACAGTTGAACCAATACCAACTGGCACAGAGAATCTTACCCAAAAGTCACTCCAAACTGCCCCCTGAGCATTCAAGTGCTCGGCATTAGGAGCAAGCAGGTAATGATCCCAACTAGTAGCAACAAATCGCTCGCCATTGGCCGCTGTGACCAACCTGGGGTAGTGCAAATGGCAGAGGTTACCTAGCACGTAGTTAACCTGCCTATGGTGTCATCTGTCGTCAAACCCCGAGTCATCCCATGAACTGTAAGACATATAAATGATATAAGACATAGAAATAAAATAAGACATGGTTTAGAAAATACAAACCTATCGCCAACAGGTGTGATCACAACCTTGTCCTCCTCCCGTCTGGACGCTGGAGGGGGGGCGACAGTATGGCTCCTCCTAAACCTCAGGCGGGCTCCAGTAGAACCCTCGGTCGTATCCCCACCCATTGGGTCGTCTTCTTGACCTGCATCATCCCCTTGGCCCACATCGGCCTCCTGATCCTCTTGGCTCACATCATCCCCTTGGCCCGCATCGGCCTCATCGATCCCACCTACAACAATAATAATGAATGAATAAAGAAGATAATAATCAAATAAATTAAGAGAATATAACATTCTAGTTTACCTGCATCAACATCCATGGCAGCAGCCACTTCTTCCTTCGACGATGTCTCATCCTGCGAAATAATACAAGACAGTTATATTTATGTCATATTTATGTCTTGACACAAAGTACACATCAAAAGCTTAGTTACCTCTCCACTCTGCAAAGCAACATTATGACTCTGCAACTTAGGATCCACTTGACTCAACAAAGCACGTCGTCTACTTGCGCTTGAAGCGCTACCCTGAAACAAGGCCTCCTCGTCGCGCGAACTACTGGACTTCCTCCTACCACCGAGGAATCCCTTCACCAGCTGCTTGATCGATCGGGGCATCCTGTTGAAAGAAAAATATCAAGTTAGTACAACAACAATAATAATGAACGAATGAACAAGATAATAAACACACAAAATTAGAGAATTAAAAAGAAGAAATTTAAATTTACTTGTCAAAATTCATCAATGTCACGATGGTGTAGTCTCCTTCTTTCTAAGGGACGATATGTTACTTTTTTCTTGATTAGTTGTCTTTTCCGTTTCTCAGGAATCGTTATATCTCCACGGTCTCCAACTAAAGAATCGAGACCTGGACCAGTCCCTATATCAAAAGTGCTTGGCAATTCTTCATCTTGGAAAACCTCAGCAACCTCCATGGCCTCCAGCTGGCTATCAAGGTAACCAGCATCACCAGGAGTATGTAACCGTTCTCGGGGATTCACTTTGTACACAACCCACCAAGCACTCAGTCTTGTGCATGGATATGGCATATAATACACCTGCTCAACTTGGTGAGCAAGGATAAAATTGTCATAGCCATGTAGCTGTTCGTTGTGTTTGACTTCTACCATCCCATATTGGTTTTGATGAGTCCCATGTTTGCTATCAAACTAAACACAATCGAAAAAGACTACTTTGAGCTCCTTATTCCCTGCAAACTTGAACTCGAGGATGTTTTAATGATTCCATAGAAATTTGTTTCGATCCATTGTGCATCGATTGCGCTAGTTACAACTCCAGTATTTGTTGTGGCCGCAAGGGGTCGAAACCCGTTCACGTCGTATCGCCCATAGCTTTTAACAATTACGCGGCCATAGGATAGCTGAAGCAAGTCCTCATGGACGTTCCCATATTTCACTCACTGCCAACAAAATATGATTCGAAGTTGTATAAGATTTATAATATATTGAAACGTAACATTACAGAATATTATAGGATGTGAAGGTGTTACATGATCTCGAAACCAAGTGATGAAATTAGGGCTCCCATTTATTCCATCCCGACGCATCGTATTAAGTTGCTTGATAGTTGGTTGACGAATAGAGGTCCAGTTTTGCTTATCGAATTCACTGTAAATAAAAACGTAAATGGATAAATAAATGAATGATGTCTTCGGCAGCATAGCTTGATTGACATGTACAAAGTAAACGCTTACGTGAAATATTGTTCCATCTCTTCCATATTGGAGTACATGTACAAAAAAGGCACTTCTTTTCTTCCGAAGTGTAATAGTAGCGATTGCAACTACCAGCGGTAGTACCACTCCATTGGAAAATCTGCAGTCACTACAAGGTGTCTCTTCATCTACATGGTACCGCATCGTGGGAGCATTGACTTTGTGTTCCTCTGCAAAGTATACACTCGAGAAGTATGATATCTCTTTTAGAGAAAATGCTACGCAATGCACCCTTCAACTCTTGCCTTATTGCGAACCATAGCTCAAGTTTCTTTAGAGCTCTTTCAATGTGATATATCCACCTATCTTGAGCAGGGCCACCTACCTTAGCTTCGAAGGTAGATAAACAAGTAGATGTTGCATTGGATTGAAGAAACCGGAGGAATATTTTTCCATCTTGCATACAAGCATCGTATCTCTTTCTCCAACTTCTCCATCATGTCTTTCGATATTTCTTTAGCACATAATTGTCTATAGAAATAACTTAGCTCACTAGCACCTTCCACACATTATCATTAAGATACCCACGAAACATTACAGTGAGGAGTCTTTCCATGATTATGTGGTAATCGTGGCTCTTCAACCCATTTAGCTTCCCGTCTTCACATTCACAATTCGTCTCAATCCCATTGCGTAACCATCGGAAATTTCAATTTCTTCATCCACCTCAACACTTCTTTCTTTTCTTTAGGTTTAAGGCAAAATGGAGCGCGAGGCTTACCCCCTGCTTCGGTGAGCTCAAGTGTTGGCCGGTAACAGATATCTGCTAAGTCTCTTCGGGCCTTTAGGTTGTCTTTTGTCTTGTCTGTCATATCCATGCGCGTGCTTATAATGCTTTCACCAACGTTACGTTCCTGATGCATGACGTCAATGTTGTGCATCAGAATCAAGGCCTTCGCATATGGCAGCTCCCATAATCCACAAATGTGAGTCCAGTTGTGCTCCTCTCCAAACCCTTCAAACGCATCTTCTTTCTCCACCAATTTCCTCGGCATATCGGCAATTTCGCCCGATTAGGCGTTTGGCGGACCCTTTCGACAAGCTGTGTCCTTACGGAAGGCATTCTCTGGAGCCTAAAGGCGTGTCTCGAAGCGTGAAACGCCTATAGCAATCAATGTAATGATCTTTCCACCATTTACAAAGCGAAAACAATCGATTATCCGAACCACAGATCGGACATGTCAAATTTCCATGACACTCCAACCGGCAAAAATACCATAGGCCATGAAATCATGGATGACCACAAATATGCAACATGAAGGTTGAATTTACATTTCTTGTAGCGATCATCGCCTCTACCCCTGTCCATAATTTTTTCACTCTTGATCAAGGGTTTGCGATCACATTGAGGCGCTTTCCGGGATGTTCGGGGCGGTATGATGAGGCACAGAACATAAACTCATATTTCATGCAAAGGGAAGGTGGAAGGTTGTATGGAATAGCAAAGACCGCCAAGACGAGTATATCTGGCGGTTGTGTTGAAAGGCGTGAAACCATCGATCGCCAACCCAATGCGAACATTTCTCGCATCCCTCGCAAAGTCCTCGTCAAAGCTATCTAGAGCCTTCCATGCCTCACTATCTGACGGGTGTACTATTACTCTGTCGTTCTCATGCACACCTTCTTTATGCCACCTCATGTGCCTGGCACTTCGTTTTTAGATAAACAATCGCTTCAGCCTAGGTGTGAGAGGCATGCACCGAAGTTGCTTGTGTGCAACATCGGTCGTTACCTTTTCACCTTCTTCGTTAACCACCTCGACAAATCTTGGTTTTTTACACACGAAGCAATGCTTCTCTTTCTCATGCTCCTTCTAGAAAAGCATGCAGTTATCCTTGCACACATCAATCTTCTCATACTTCATACCGAGACCAGACAACAACTTCTTAGACTGGTACATGTCTCTAGGCATCTTATGATTCGCCGGCAGTATATCAGAGATTAATTCCACGAGATCATTGTAACAATTATTGGAAAAGAAATACTTGGAATTAATGGCCATGAGCCGCGTCACAAAAGCAATTTGGGTCAGCATCGTGTGTTAGGTGCAATGACTCTTGAAGCTTTAAGTAGCTCAAAGAACTTCCGAACCTCATGTGTTGGCGGATCCTCCGAGTCTAGGTTAATCTCTAGACGCAAAGCTTCTACCTTCTCATCCATCCTATCATCGTTCGCCCTATCATCTTCCTCTTCAACCGCAACTTGAGGTCCTTGAGCACGTGACTCACCATGATGTACCCACAACTCAAAGCTTGCCATGAAACCGAACCGACACAGGTGCAGAGACATCGATCTCTTGTCCTGGGGGTGGAAATTACGGCACTTGCTGCATGGGCACTTCACCTTAACAGTATTAGACATAGAGAAGGCACGGTCGACAAAAGCGGTAGCCTTGACCGTCCATTCATTCGAGTGAGCCCCACTTTTCTCCCAACCTTCATACATCCATCGGCGGTCGTCACCCATACTTGAGGCTATATAGGTTAAATCAACAGTTATAAGGTTAATTTTGTTTCTATATATCACGACCCTACATCTATAGGAAAGGATATGTCCTAAACCCACCCAAGAGTGGCTGACAAAGCGCGGATTTATGACGAGCCTGTAGAGTCCGAATGAAATTTCGGCAGCATAACCCCGCTGTTCTCCACCTGCACGCCCGGATATGGTGCAGGGGAGAACAACAGGGTTCTACCATTGTGAAGGAGCATCTTTTGTAATACTATATTGCTAACCGTCAATAGTGCACGCCCAATCTAAATTTTTTGGTTCTACCATTGTGAAGAAGCATCTATATAAACTAAATTTTCTGAGCTTGCAGTGTTCTGGTATTGTTCGTACTCCAATGGCTACTTTTCTTCTTAAGAAATGGTTGCTATGCTAGTGTAATTCTTTTCCGATGGTTATCTTTATATAATCATGTTTTGGATTGCCTGAAACCGCAATGTTCTGATCTCATGTTTCAGTGGGTATTTGGCTTTGTCACCTTCTTCTTCCCTGGTGCCTCACCAACACTCCGGCGTGGAACTCTCCCATGGCACGCTCGCTCCGGGCTTTTCATCTACTTGCTGGCATTGCTCGTGGCAGAGCTGGGTTTTCTGGAGAAGCTCACCTTCCTTCAGACCGCAGGCCTTGGTAGGTACAGCTGGGAAGCCCTGCTGGTGAACTTCACCGCCCTCAATGTCATACTACACATCTGTTGTTATGTACGTCACTGCTCCAATGCACAATGAGCACATACATGGGTATTCGGCAGTGCAAAAGTCATGAATTAACCAGATTGGCCACTGATCCAGCTCGATCGGTTCTTCTGTCTGTTGTACGTATCTTGTAGGCATGACATACAAGCAACCTTTTTCCTCCTCATTTCTGTTTCCTTTTGATGGAGCTTGCCAAGTTCGACACTAGAGGCATGTAACGATGATACTAGCTACAAAGTTCAAATTTTGTCCTGATGTTTGATTATAGGAGTGAGTGAGTAATAAACTCAGGATTTTGTTCTTTGTAGTGAGTGTCGTTTGAATCTTCTTGAGAATGATAACCAGGGGCGGATCCAGAAAAATAGGTTATTGGGGTCGTTGGGGTCGTTACAGTAACTTACAACTTATATATGCTTATATACTAATAGAATACAATTAGTTTTATATGTGATTTTAGCAAAGTCATTGGGGTCATTTGACCCCATTAATTGTATGTAGATCCGCCCCTGATGATAACGAAGCTTTGTCATTTTGAATTTGTTGTAAATCTACGTGCTAATGTAACGCCTGGGGAAGAATTCAAAACGAAAACGGTGGATTGAAACTTTTTGCCCAATCACACACAAATGGCTTAACTAATTACAAACAAAATCTGCCGGTAATTCGGCAAATGCTGGATCTGTCTATGCATGGACCACTGTCAAGTTGATCTAGGGACATGCAACGGGGCAACATCTATGCCGAGAAGTAGCTAAGAATGACGTCCTCGTGCCTTCCTGCAGCGGCAGCTTCACCGGCATTGCCCTTCCGCTTCTCCGAGCCGTCCACCCACCGCTTCTCTCCGCCGTTCTCACGCTCCCCGTTCTTCCTCGCCTTCTCCTCGTTGCCGTCGGCCGTCGCCGCCGCTCTCCGCGCCGCGGCCCTCTTCTCGGCGCGCCGCTGGACCACGTACTCCTCCGAGATGTACACGTCCATCGATCGCAACCTGGCAACGCAAAAAAAAAAAGCAACCTTTATGGCCTTCGATCCCTTAAAGCTCGCTACTCCAAGAGATCGTGGCTGGCAGGCAGCACGGCACTACTACGGCTTGCTACTATATACTTTGGAAGGTTGGAGGGGGAGTGGCATGTGGGATCGGCCGGCGTCTATGGGGAGGCAGGAGACGCCGAACCGGTGGGCACGGCCATGGTTTCTGCTGCTCTCGAAACCACTCGTCAGTCGCGTGTTGTCTCGGATTCTGCGAGCCATGGCTGCCGGTTTGCAGCGTGGCTGCGTGAGAAATGGCAAGGACTCAGACAATGACACAAGTCGTGAACCCAGCGACAGAAAAGGCTTTTCTTTATCGAAGAAGTAAGTGGCACAAGAAACTTGGTGATAGAGAGGTCTTGGTAGTTGGTAGAGAGGAGATGAAGATTTTGTATGGTAGATGAGCTATAAAAAATATATATTCATTAGGTAACTAGGAGCATGCTATCGCTATTTAGGGATAAGAACATGCGATAACGGAAAGATTCTCTATATCGTTATACGATGACTAAAGCAAACTTGCTAGTATCAGATAAGTTGGGAAGTCGCCACAATTAGTAAGGAAGTAACATCGTTAAGTTGGCTAATATCGACTAAGAGAAGCGAGAATGTATAACATCCTGCATATGTATATACATGTTTGAATTCGTATGAATGGAAATAAGGAGCAAAAAGCCCGGAGTAGAGATGACGCCACTAATGAGAGTGTGATGGATGTCACCGATAGGGTTAAAAGACAGTTGTACATATATGCATGTTGATGTCTGAACGTTCAGCATTAAGTAATAATTGGAGAGAAATAGAAGGTGGCTATATGATAGAGTATTGCATTAAAAAGAGTAGCAGCTGAGAGGGATTGATCAAAAATTGAACTTGCTATTGGAGGTTGAAGCAAAAAAGCTGTGAGGCAATCAATAACAGATAAAAGACACACGGTTCGGTAGGGTAGCTAGCGTGTGAGGAAGATAAGTTCAAAGTATATCATCTATAATGTAGTGTATATGTGAGCAATATACTCTAATACTATATAAAATAATTAGCGTATTACTTGAGATTAAATAGAGATATATGTAATGCATATATTTTAAAAAGGGTTACTGATGGAAAAAAATAGGGGTATTTTTTCGATAAAGGAAGCTTTTATTAATCTTAGTAAATTACATCAAGGTGATACAATTATACTAAGAAGACTTTCGGCCTCTACACAGTTATGGTGTACACAGCCAAACACACACACACAAGAAAAGACAAAGGAACCGTCGCGGCAAACTACATCACGCAATATTGTCTTCAAGGCTATCCACCATCATAGCAACACTTGGACCGCGATAAAAACTTTCCAATGACAATACCTCCAAGAAGGACTCGATACGCAGACGCACCGCCATTGCCATGATCCAACCAGTGAAGGCAAGACCAAAGGTTTTCACCTCGGAGAGTAAATCCTCAGACTACAAAACAATGCCTTCAACAAAGCCATTGCCAGGCACAACCAACTAAGGTCAGACCTAGGGATTTCTCCACGAAGTCAATCTGGAGATCCCAGTGTTGCAACCACCCTCATTCCGAGCTAGTGCCGCCATACCACTTAATCTTAGCCAATAGCAACGGCCACCTTCTCAAGACCAGACAAACAATTTTTAGATGTTCGACTCTATGATGACAGATTCGCGAGCTAGCTAATATGCACACGATCATCAAATCCATAGAGTGCATCTAAAAAATGAGTTGTGTCGCTTAAGAAAGCGAATCCGCGAATCGATGCTAAGATGACATAGGTCAAAAGAAATGTATGAACAACGCTAGTAAGAGATGAAAACGTTGAAGCGAAGAGTAGTCACCTAGATCGCCCATCACCCACAAGTTGCCGAAGCCAGCCACCAGCACCAGTGTTGGCAACAACAAGTGAAGGGATCCAACCTAAACCACCATAAGGCACCGAGGGGCTAGCAACTGCCACCGCCCGCCGGGCCACCCAGCCGTCGCCACTGCGAAGGACCAGTCGCTACCCTCAAGCCGATGAATAGGTGGGGCGACGCACTCGGGAGCAGCGACCGTCATCCGGCCGACAAGGCTCCCACCAAGAACAGCTAAATCCAGGGGCCGAGAGCACGGATCCGGTGAGGGGCACCAAAGATCAGGCCGCCAGGCCACCGGAGCTCCACCCGTCGGCGTGGAGAGCACAACCACAGAGAGAGGCGAGGGTGGGGGGGAAGCCCCCTCCACCAGCGCCCAGCCGTCGGGCCTACCACCGCGGAGAGATGATGTAATCGCCGAGGGCGCCCGATCCGCCTCACTTGACCCGAGACCGGATCCCGAGCCTTGACTCCAATCGGTGGACGCAGCCTCCCCTGTGACGCGGCCCCCTCTCCTTGGCCGCCCTTGTCGCGTGGAGGGGTCGCAATGGCACCATCCAGTCGTCCCCACGCGGATCTGGGCAATCGAGTCCATGGGGCGTGATTGGCCCCGCCGTCGTCTTCCTCGGAAGCTGTACGGGCCTCCCGCGAGCTCGCTTCGGCAGCGGCGTGGCAGAGAAAGGGTGGGGAGGAGGTGAGGCGGCGGCTAGGGCTGGGGAGCCGCCCAAGCGAAGGAGTAACACATACTGTACTTCAAAAAATAGCTTCATGATTTATACAATACGAAGAGTTGCTACATTTATAAGAACCTCAGCAATTTATTATTATCAATGATTTTCTTTCATTAAAGCTTATACTTTAATTACATTCTTTAAGTTGGTTTTTTCTTCAAACTTCTATTGTCATTTCTAATATTTATGATATCTTAAAAATCTAAATAGCCTACAAAATATGTTAATATATTCTTAAGCATATAAGTTATATCATTATACTATAATTTTTTTTTAAAATCTAGCAGCTCATATATACGGATCACCTTGCTAGTTATGATAAAGTTAGGTTCAAACCAAATAAACTCGAGTCTGCCGCGGTAGCGCGAAGAAAATTCGTGTCTGGAATCACATACCAACGACATGGTGGGACAAAAAGATTAAGATGCAAAGGGAAATTCTCAGTTTCAAAACCCAGGCCAGCTACATGCCTTGAGGCTTCCGGCTTCCGTTCCAGACCAATCCGGGACTCTCACTCGGCATCCAAAGTTCCAATCGCTGGGCACGAAACCATCGACGACCTAGCCCATCGGTATCTGCATACTGCATGTTAGAATCAACAAACCGAACACGACAGTTTGGACTCATTTTGAGACGACCGGCCTGTGCCAGAATCACGCGGTCAAGTCCTTTCGGATTCATTCGTCGGAGCTTTCTTACAATAATCGTGTGCCCAGAAGCATTGATCAGATGCGGCACGGCCTAACAGAGTGCTTGGACACCAGATTTTAGGCAGGGGTTTTCAGACTAACCTCACGCAGATTTTGGCTCCCTGCTCGCTGCTGCTCCCGGCGCGCGTGCTGTAACAAAAGCCCACGTTTCTCAGGCCCTAACGTTCCCTTCGTAGAATCCCAATTGGTTATAGCTGCTCAGAGAGGTGCAATATCCAATTGTAAGCAGATGCTATGTGAGCGTGGATATGTTCTATAGATTGGCTAACTTCGGATTAGACTGTGGACACGGTGTTACTGAAGCTAAGTTACACGGAGTTTAGTAATACGAGACTGTACCGCATGCCAACTACAGTGCTAGTAAGATGGACTAGGAATGACGGAATGAGCAAACTTACAAGTCCCTTAATCAGCCGGCTGACAGTAGGCCACACCCACGGGCGAAGCTCAACGGATGCCACCTGTCAGTGGGTGCTCCGGCCGGCTCCTACAAACGCCATTCATGTCCTGGCGAGTGGCGACGCATTCGTCGCAGCCTTAGGATAGGAGGGTTTTGCCGGTCCTCGAGACGGTCTGACGACTCACAAGTAGTCACAGGCGTACACCACCGGATGTCCGGATGCCGTCCCCAAAGAAAGAAAAAAAAGAAAAGCCTTTTCTGTCGCTGGGTTCACGACTTGTGTCATTCTTGAGTCGTCCTTGCCGTTTCTCACGCAGCCACGCTGCAAACCGGCAGCCATGGCTCGCAGAATCCGAGACTGACGAGTGGTTTCGAGAGCAGCAGAAACCATGGCCGTGCTCACCGGTTCGGCGTCTCCTGCCACCCCATAAATGACGGCCGATCCCACATGCCGCTCCCCCTCCAACCTTCCAAAGCAGTAGCAAGCCGTAGTAGTGCCGTGCTGCCTGCCTGCCTGCCACGATCTCTTGGAGTAGTGAGCTTCAAGGGGTCGAAGGCCATAAAGGTTGCTTTTTTTTTGGTTGCGTTGCGAGGTTTCGATCGATGGACGTGTACATCTCGGAGGAGTACGTGGTCCAGCGGCGCGCCGAGAAGAGGGCCGCGGCGCGGAGAGCGGCGGCGATGGCCGACGGCGACGAGGAGAAGGCGAGGAGGAACGGGGAGCGTGAGAACGGCGGAGAGAAGCGGTGCGCGGACGGCTCGGAGAAGCGGAAGGGCAATGCCGGTGAAGCTGCCGCTGCAGGAAGGGACGAGGACGTCATTCTTAGCTACTTCTCGGCATAGATGTTGCCCCGTTGCATGTCCCTAGCTAGATCAACTTGGCAGTGGTCCATGCTTAGATAGATCAAGCATTTGCCGAATTACCGGCAGATTTTGTTTGTAATTAGTTAAGCCATTTGTGTGTGATTGGGCAAAAAGGTTTTTGATTTCTTCCCCAGGCGTTACATTAGCACGTAGATTTACAACAAATTCAAAATGACAAGCTTCGTTATCATTCTCACCAAGACTCAAAAGGACACTACAAAGTACAAAATCATGTGTTTATTACTCACACACTCCTATAATCAAACATCAGGACAAAATTTGAACTTTGTAGTATCGTCATTACATGCCTCTAGTGCCGAATTTGGCAGGCTCCATCAAAACGAAACAGAAAAGAGGAGGAAAAAAGATTGCTTGTATGTCATGCCTACAAGATACAACAGACAGAAGAACCGATCAAGATGGATCAGTGGCCAATCTGGTTCATGACTTGTGCACTGCCGAATACCCGTGCGTATGCTCATTGTGCATTGGAGCAGTGACATACATAACAACAGATGTGCCTAGTAGTATGACATTGAGGGCGGTGAAGTTCACCAGCAGGGCTTCCCAGCTGTACCTACCAAGGCCTGCGGCCTGTAGGAAGGTGAGCTTCTCCAGAAACCCCAGCTCTGCCACAAGCAATGCCAGCAAGTAGATAAAAAGCCCAGAGCGAACGTGCCATGGGAGAGTTCCACGCCGGAGTGTTGGTGAGGCACCAGGGAGGAAGAAGGTGACAAAGCCAAATACCCACTGAAACATTAGATTGGAACATTGCGGCTTCAGGCAATCCAAAACATGATTATATAAAGACAACCATCAGAAAAGAATTACACTAGCATAGCAACCATTTCTTAAGAAGAAAAGTAGCCATTGGAGTACGAACAATACCAGAACACTGCAAGCTCAGAAAATTAAGTTTATAGATGCTCCTTCACAGTGGCGGAACCAGAAAATTTAGATTGAGGGTGCACTATTGACGGTTAGTAATATAGTATTACAAAAATAACAATTATTCGCTGTTGATAACACTTAAGAATAGTGCTCACTAGTAACAATCCATTAGTTTTTAATCTTGGTACGGCTATTTATACATTATGCAAAAGTTTATATGGAGCCAAAATATTTATCACATATTTCTAAAGTGATAACAAGTCGACGAAGTCGTAACCTTCATAAATAAATTATTATAAATAAATAATTGCTCAGTAGTATCCTATTGTTCTAACAAAAAAACCGTAAACCATCTTTTACTGTGTTGATGCTTATTAAGCAAGTATTGATGGTCATATAGTATGAATTTTCATATAAAATACTCAATATTGGTCTTGATTTAATGCACTCATCACGATGATCATAACAACATAAATGAATGGTTCGTACCTATGTTGAGAAAAAAGTTTGTATAAGTCATAGAAGAACAAAGTATTTAAAAGTTCGTATAAGTGATAGAAGAACAAAGTATTTTATCTATCAATTGTATGGTGCCACATAGTTGGTAGCTAAGTTGATAAAAAGCTAGCAACCCTGAGTCATGAAATGTAATTATTATCTAAGTCCTTTAAGTATTATCAAATTGCACTGAAGTCCAAATGCATTGTAATATCTACTAGCAAGGGTATATCTAGAATTTTCAAAAATTTTGGGGGTGCCGTGCATACCCGGCACCCCAGCTGGTTCCGCCCCTGACTTCTTCAGATGATCTCACCTTGTAAAGGCAAACCACATATGATGAAGTTCATAGTTAACACATATTGTCAATGGGGAGCGAGGACAAGACTGGGCTATGGATAGGCTCTACATGCAGGGTTGACAATATCCAATGGTCTCTGGCAGTGATTTTAACCTATACAGCAGATAATCTAAAGAGACATAATTAACTGAAGAACGTTGACATCTATTGTCCTGAAATCCTCTACCAGTTGGTATCCTTTATCATGTTAAGCACCACATGACTGCTCTGTTCTGATGTTTGTTGTTTTCAATTATATCCTATGAACAATTGTCCACTACAGAGACATACTTGCATTACTAGAGTCTACAGATGCAACAAACAAATGTAAATAATAGTAATTATTCTAATTCTGTCATCATGTGATTCTCAGAATTCACAATATCCAAATGTGTGGTTCGTGTGGATTACCTGTGCACCATACAAACAGATAGTTCCGAGTCCAACCCAGGAATGCAAGCTGTATAGATTATCAATTCCACTTTCATTGTGAAACTTGAAGGCAGCATAAATCCCGACCAAACCCAGAAAAAGCGCAATAGCATGAAGAAGGAAATGGACCATCTTATTTGTGTCATGACTCCATGGCAATATTTTGTAGCTCATTATGGCTGCAAGCAAATTACAATATTTTGGTCAGAAACCTCCTCATCATGGAAAAACCATCAAGGAAGAAAAGAGAAACGCTTGTGCCCTGACCTTCACTCCCTAGGATGATGAATCCTATCAGCATAAGCACAGGATGAACCTGCATAGCAATAAGATCAAAACATTAGGATTTTGAGCATAACCAATCCCCTGGATTGAAGAAAGCCCCACCCATGTTTCCCCCCCAACCCGTTTAGATCAAAATAGTGAACTTGACAATCCCATCTCATCCTATCCACATACGCCCTTAGAATGTACTTGTGTTCCAATCACTAGGCTATAATTTCTATGTGATTAACCTCCTAAATGGCCTTCATCACAAATCCCAAAAGAAACAGCACACACAAGTATCAGTACGGTACAGGCTTGCAACCAAAGCTAAGGACACCACCATGTGCCATTAACCAGGCTCGAGCAGTACAGTACACGCGCGCAGACCGGGGATTTCTCGGCAGTTAAAGATCCAACCTAACTAAGGACCGGGGTCATTCCCATCAATGGAGAGAGGCATGACAAGGTCTTACGTTGAAGATGAGGCCTTTGTTGGCGGGGGAGCTGAGGGCGAGGCCGCCGCGAAAGTGGACGCACCACAGCAGCACCAGCGCCGCCGCCGAGGCAGCGAGCGCCCGCGCTGCCTTGGCCTGTGCCGGCACGGCCATCCCCTCCGGCGATGCGGAGCGATCGGAAGGAACCTGCTGCGTGGTCTCTCCTCCTCTTTGCAATGTCAAAGCTTGCAACTCCAGTCCATGTGCGTGCAGAAAAGAAGAAAACGAGATTGACCCATCAAAACGAGCAGTTGGGCCTTGGACAAAACTACACCTATCAGCAGTTGGGCCTCGAACCAAACTGGGCCCTAAATGATCTGATTTGATCTTTTTTTTAAACTATATCTTTTGAGGGGTACGAGGTGAACGCACCAACCCACTACATCACACTCACGCAACACACATATGGACGTGTTCTGTACACACGTTAAAAAATTAATTTGCGTTGAATGTACATACATATGTGTACCTATTTTTATTATTTGCCTGCATTCGACTGGAGTCCTCTTTTTGAAACTATATATATGATTCGACTTGTTAATGGTTGTGTTTCCCATGTCGATATAGGCTTAAACTCACTAGCTCACTCAAAGAAGATAAAAAATCAGCTGCAGTCGATTAAAAACATTATTACGAAAATACGAATGCATCATTAGCCAGGGATAATTATCTACTATCTAGGGTGTCCACAACATAATCGGGAGGTGCTTGCTCATGATGTCTCTGTTGGAGTCATTGTCACTGGAGCTGCTTAAAATAGCTGAACTGCTGAAGCAGCATATCCTTTTTCCCTCTGTCCACAAAAAGGAAACCTAGACGATGGCAAAACACAATCCATGGCGATGGCACAGAATATCAAATGGACAAAAGGTCACATTGTAATGATGCACTACTATAGACATGCTAAAAAACATTTTTTTCCAGCATCCCTCCGACGAACGCAGCTGGCCAGGCAGAGCAAATCCATGGAAGGTCTTTTTGGCGAATTAATGGACTTAGCCATGGACGAGAGGAAAGCTTCCGTTTTGTCCTGTCCCCTGCCTTTCCCTTTCCTCGCAGCATTTGATGAATTGACGACGATGGCTACGCGAAATCGCGCTTGCCAGCGACGCGGCACCTAACCGGCGAACGGACGGACGCACGCGCCCGGCTGGGCCTTAATGCAGCAGCGGTTTGATCGATTCAGCTGCGATGAATGCTAATGAGTGTGCCTGGCCTCTCTTGGTAGTATGTATTTCTCGGGACATTTGTTTGATTGTATGTTTGTGACTTGCTAACTGGAGATGGACGCATGGAGCCATATGGATAACGTTGTCAGTAGGATGGTTCGGCTATTATCTGAATTTTTTGTAGCAAGTTCAGTACCCTGTTTGTCTAGGAGATAGGTGTTTCGAAGTAGTTTTTGTAAGAAATTGTTGGAGAGAGAGAGAGAGAGAGAGAATTCCTCCAACATTTCATTGTTCAGAACATGATGACATTAAACTCAGTTCACTTAACCGATACTGCCCGAAAACATTCTGCAGACTAAACAGATGTGAAGTTTTCAACTAGTCCACATTAGCCTGAAATGGTTTGTCAGACTGGTAGCTAGAGGTCTAATATACTCTGCAACCACAAGTCCACAATCTAATAAATTGCATGCTTATGGTGCAATAAATGTCTTCACCTTCCTGGAAATATTGTAAGCGCGACGGCTTCAAGAATTCCTACTCTTTTCTCTCTCTTGTCATGTCTTCTAAGTTCAGTCTCGTGCACTGGCTCACCACTGCACAATTTTCAGTTCTCTGTCAGCACTACTACTATAGTACTATACACTTTCTGAGGAACTGTCTTCTCTATGCTTAATGAGCGGCTCTATTCATGCACAGTTCTCCTTTCCCTTGCAGTTAAAGCTACACATATGAACTTATGAAGCATTTGTTTCAGTAGTACTCCTACTTAGCTTCAGTCAGTAGCTCTCCCTTTAACTTTCTCGGCCTTACATTTTAACGTTTTGAGCCAGGCAGAAGCTCCAAGAGCAGAAAATTGCTGACCAGCACATTCCAACTACCCGCTCACCTTTCCAACTGGAAGCATTGAAAACTGATGGTTTCAGCAACGGCAGGTTAACATCCTCCCTTTCTCTCTCTAGTTTTCAGACAGAGATTTCATTCTGGAGTTCAAATGAGCTCTGTACACTGCAATGTTGTCTGGCAGAATGAGCTGAAACCATGACAAACAAGTAAAGGGCAGCTCAGAGTGCACCTCATTTGAGCTCGGAAATTCTCAACCTCTCCCCTTCTTTCTGTTTGGATCCATGCAATACTCCAACAGCAAGCTTCCCGTGAATGAGTGTTTTCCTACCTTGAAGGCAAGCTAACAGGTCAACTACTCGGTGTAAAGTAGTGATTTCTTTTTCGTTCTCTTGTGTGATTTTCAAGGCTTCACTTCCATGCACAACCAGATAAATGCAGGCCCGGCCGGTAGCTCATACTCGCTACCAGCTTATGTTTGGCTAACCGTGATTTAACAGCTTACTGATAAGTTATTGTGCTACTTTAGCACAAGTATATTTTTGCACTTCCCAACAAGAGAGAAAAGAAAGAAAGGGAGGACGAAAAAAGAAGAGAAACCACAAGGCCATAAGTACAACGAAACCCTCCATAAATCGATCTCCATATGCCGATGGGATCATCACCAATGAAAAGCAACAATAACATGTCACCTTCTGAGGCAAAAAAAAGTGACCAATTAATGTGTTTCACTGTCATCTTTTGCGAAAGAACTGTGGGGGCATCAGGCGCCCTCCCCTCCTTCAGATGAAAGAGATATCATTATGCAGCGAAAGAACAACCGAAAAGAAAATCTAGGCGTAAATCGCACTTTTTCACCGCAGTTATCCAGGAAATCCAGCACGTACCACAGTACACCGGCAAAAATGCACAGTGGTCATATTAAGTAGTAACTACTCCTAGGACCATAATAAGATGCTACTTGTGTTTTGGACTATCCAATCGGACAATCAACAATTGAAAACTTGGTTTCCCAAGGTGGGCGATCCCCAAGTTTGATTTTTGACTCGATGACCTACACATTTCATTGGTGCTGCGCGAAGGTTTTCAGGACCGCGATATGTGCTGTAGTATGTCACGATCCAAAAAGACCATATAGGATCATAATTATAAACATATAATGCCTCGGATATCTCAATGATTAGAATATCAGTCTTTGAGTTATGTTGGTGCAATCTAACCATATACCTTGATCACACCAATATAAAAAAGACCATACATAAAATCCCGATACTGACAACCTTGTATGGTGCAGCGGCAATTCTACTCCGCCAGTTCAGATCCAAACCACCGTCCAACTTTATGCGCATCGATTTTACAGCATTACAAATCTGGCTTCTTTCAAATATAATTATAAAAATAGCTCCTCTCTCTAACCGCGGAAGTGCCCGCGCTCCCTCAGCTCGGTAGCAAGGTGACAAACTCCTCGGGCACAGCAACAGGTCCTGCCAAGCTGCCATGGCTCGGTAGCCAGCTCCTGCTACACTCGCCCTCCTCCTATTGCGATCAGTTGTGTTGCCATGGGTGCGTGCTCCTGCCACGGTACATAGGCACGGCAGGTGTTATATATCACCTACCAACGCTTTTGCAGTGGGAGAGAAGGTTATTTTTGTAATTGTATTCACATGAAAACCATATTTGCAAAAAAAAAAACATATCAACAATGCTTCCTCGTAAAAGACCCACTAGTCGAGCAGATAGGGTTCTTGTGCAGTACATATGGGGACTCCAACTAAAGCAGTATCCGATGCTTAGCGTCGTTCGATCAAGCCAACGAACGGTCTGGATCATCCAACAGTGCATTGCTTCAGTGCTTGTTAAGTAAAAAAATTGGTACAATATTTTTAAACAGTATTTTGTCGAGACCCGAATATGCATATACGGACTCTCTGTGTATACTGCACTAGTTCAGAATCACGCTAGTGCATACAGACTCAATATAGATAAATATCATAATCATACACAGTAAAAACATAACAAAAGACTCTATATATTAATTATAACATGTTGACTAATTGTATGGTCAAGTTATATGGATATGCTACGCAAGGCTAAACTAAGATTAACAAACTAAACTGTAACGGAATGGAAAACGTAGATGACCCCTTAGATACCACAAGCATCTGAGAAGGCTTGCACCCTAAATATTTGCCTTCTCCTGGCACTCCTCCAAATTTGGTGTAGACTCCTTAACTAGTGGTTTGTTGTTGGCAAGAGTGAGTACTTAAAGCACTCAACAAGTTGTACATATAATGCAATTCTAATATTACTGTGTGCAATGCTTATTCCAATGGACGGCTAACATGGTTATTTTGCAATTAAATAGCATTTATAAATAAATACAATAAGTAGATTAAAAGGACAATAAAATAAATAATAGTAAATAATACGTCCAGCATTTCGTAAGTAAACATGGCATCTAGCCTTAAGTCAAGTTCCAAACTTTCCAATGGCAATTTGCCTTCTCATCCAAGTTTTCAGTTTATAAAATCTAACCCTTGACTTTAGTCCCTGAGTATTGCTCAATATTGCGAGTACGGCTATTCGAATAGATTTTACACTATGCAGAGGTTATGCGCTTTACCCACACGATATGAACATTTGTTTGTGCAATTGAAATTAGCACACTTCCTTCGATGTGCCGCAGAGAGATCATGACAAAGTCTTTACATTACTCTGGCTTAACCCAATACTACCCGCTAAAATTTCAACACTGATGGGACTGGTTATACCATACTTAGGGCCCCTTTTTGCGCCATGTGAGTTTCATTGTTCGGTCGGACCTCACACCATCGCTGGTAGTATTAAAACTAAGATATTGAAAATTAATTAGTTAGGTCTGTCCTATTCTAAACATGTAATTGCATGTTTGACTCAGTTCAAATGCTTGCAAGGTTAAGTCCTTAAGATGACCGAGACAAGACTTCCACAAACTCTGTGCCCTTCTTGCCCACATTGGCACATTGCCTTTGTCACTTGCCCCAATCTAAATGATTACCACCCCAATTGATTACCAAGCACTATGTGCCATCAATAAATCAACATCGTTGCGTGACAATTCCATCACTACAACTTAACATAATTATGTGACAACACCTGACACACCAATTTCATAAATATGTTCCATATTCCATTAATCAGGATTAAGTTGATACTCCAAAGTCTTAAGTTATACGTGGTATGGTTAAGCATATTAAACACGGTCTAACTAACCTATGTTGATTTCTAATATTAACCAACTAGTAATGAACCATCCTAGGGTGGCAGTTAATTGCGGCATACAAATGACAAGGTAGGATATAATTCAATTGGGTAGATTAACTAGATCTCAAACTATTTTAAAATAGTTGTACACATAAAATATCATGAATAATGTAAATCAACATAGCAATTTTGTAAAATTGGGTTCAACATGATCAAAGCACAACTTACCTTAATAGGTTCTTATTCTTACTCTAAACCTTAATCTTGGTTCAATTTATTCCTCCTTGGACGTTTTGAGCACTTCAACGTCTATGCGTAATGAGAGAAAACACCAAATAAATATAAAAATAGAGAGCAAATAAACTCTAAAAATCAAATAAAATTCACTATTAAATAGATCTCAGTTTTACAAAATTTTATAAATTTGAATCGTCTCAATCAAAGCTCGTATGACAAAGAACGAGCTTTCGAAAGATTTGATAAGAAAATACAGAAAATAGAAAAATACCAACTTAATTGAGTAATTTTTATATCGAAAAATTCGATTTATTGCGTTAGCACAGAACCAACGAATCACGATTTGACACGTGGGCCTTACTATTTTGTGGACCACATCCACGGCGCACAACCAGCCCACAGTGGACCAGGTTCACTGGTCACATTGACCGATGCGTGGGACCGCACCCCATGTTGACGCGCACGATGACTGGACCACCATGCAAGCTACACGTCGGCATGGGAATCCGACATAATGCCATTGTGGCAGCAACGTGGTGCACATGTGTCATTTGTTAGTCCATCCACGTTGGTAGCGGTGGCGCAGAGCCCAAAGGTCATCGGTGACGACGCGAAAGACCACCTACAACATGCTCTTGACGAGACTAATCCAATGGCACGCTTACCTCCAATTGTGGTGCATTGGAACGATTGCTACAACGAGAAGAATGACATTGAGCTCTGGTCCAACTTCGTCGGCGGTGTTCCACGGGTACTCTTGTCAATTCAACGTGTGCATAGGGAAGATCTAGCGATGGTGAAGCGAGAGCAGCATCGATCTTCGATGACAAAGACCCACGAACGACGACGAATTGAAGCTTTTCCTCCTGGGTGGCGCTCAGCAAAAACCCTAGATTGTGGCGAAATGGTGGCTCGGATCTTGCAACAGATTGAGGGCTTTGATTTCTTGGACCAAAACGTAGCCGGTGCTTGCCTTATATTGTGGCGAAAGTCCACAACGTAGTCGATACGGCCGCTGAGTCCATGACGGTTACGACGGCTCTGCTCTGAGTCCTTCACGGAGACGACAACCAGAAAGGCGACACGTGGAAGGATGGACGGTTCAGATGATCCGCGACGCGGAGCAATCTGGAACGCACACGATGATCAACTGCCGAGAACAAATCCAATCCCAAACCAACACGGTTCAATCACACACTTCCAATCAGAATCCAACGGCTAAATGGGTCTCCGTAAAGATTTCCCAATTAAAATAATTTTGATAAATAGAATAATTTAATTAAGGCAATAAAAATATTAGAAAAATTCTAAAAAAATCTCAAAAATATTTTGAGACATTTGGAACCCAAATAAAATATTTTGGTAAAACTTTATTTAAAATTTCTCATTATTTAAATAGTTTTCACAATAGGCCATATTAAATAAATTCAAATAAATTTTAGAAAATCCATAAAAATAATATTAAATCAAAATAATCTAAAATTGAGATGGTGTATACCCAAAAGATCTGCATCATTGTAAGATCAAGGATAACCGACTAGATGGTGGTGAATATATAAGAAGTTTTTGAAATTCTTTGGCTTTAGTGCATTAATTTAGCAAGAATTACAAGCCTAAATAAATTAGATTTTGCTATGTGACACAACTAGCTACATCTAAACTGGAATATTAATCCTAGAGAGATAATCAAGAACTATGATCACAAGGAATGAAATAGAACAAAGTAAAGAGCACAATGAGCAAACCACCAGGTAAACACAAGAACTTTTTTCCGTGGTCTTGGAGACTTACCGGTTTCCTCTAATCCATGTTGAGGTAGTTTGAACGAATCAAGATGGCCCCTTGCATGAATGAGTCTTCCTCGAACCACTAGTGGTAGCTTTTTCTTTCTGCAGATAGGTGAGCCCTAACCTTTACACCAATACCATGTCTCTTTTACAATCTTCTTTGAAGAGATCATAAGTTTCTCTTTCAAGCCATCTAGGAGTCGGCAAACTCTAAGAGAAATAAATCAATGACGCACGCTTGAAGGTGATTAAGTGTCACAAATGGATCTAACTCAATGAATGCATTTGAATGCTCCCAACACCCTCAAAATATGAATTAAATGCATAAATGGTGAAGAGACGCTTGCTATGTCTCAACAAGTACGCAATGAATGTCCAAAAATCGCCCTTGCTGTAGGAGAGGGGGTATTTATAGTCTCTAACCAACCAACTAGCCATTTGCATCAAAATCATAAAAAATCAGAAAAGTCAGCACCACTGCCATGTAAAGACCGGTAGTGCCGGCCCCTTTCAATGGACAATTTCGAGCATTTAATGTAGAGGTACTAGCCGTTGCTATAGTATCCTCGGCACTACTGACATGCAAGTTGCGGCAATACCGACAAATGATACCAGAAACGCCCAAAAATACCTTCTCTGTAAAAATAACTACTAGTACAAGAATTTGCAGTACTTCTGGATAGCAGTAGTACTAGAGTTTGAGCTGCGGTAGTGCCAGCTTTAGAAATCCAAGAAATACCCTCAAAAGACACTTTAGAAAATAAGTACCGCTATCAGGATCAATACTACCGACTTGCAGTAGTACTGCTGTTAACATGACGGTAGTGCCGCTTTATGGAAAAAGTCTACCACAAAAAAGAAATCGGTATTACCGCACTTGCGATAGTACCAGCCATACTACTGTGGTAGTGCCGGCTGTACTGAATATTTCACTGGAATTCCATATATGCTTTTTTATATGCAAACCTTGGTCAATATGAATGAGACTTGAGCTATGTGGCCTTTAAATCAATTTTAAGCTACTAGACATCAATCCCTTTTAATAGCATGGCACCTATTTTTAGCAATCTGATCTTTACTCTAAACTTCAAAATTGGTAAAAACAATAAAAAGGTTTTATGTATTTATACTTTTGCCTTGAGCTTTACTTATCCATGATTTTTATTATCTCCATGTAATCCTTAATTACCATGACGAGGAACAAGAATCTATTTCGCCCACTCAAAAGATGTGTTAGTCTTTTAACTGTGATTGCCATTAACTACAAAAAATTAATCACAATTTGAGGACCTAGATGCTTTAACCGTCGCTTTTGATTCAACGGTCTACACGTCACCACTTAAGTTACAGTTCCAATAAAATTGTATTGGATCTCTTTTTCCGGCCGAGCACAATTATTCCAGGAGTTGACTACGTGACTTGCGTGTGGATGCACGATCTATACATCCAGCTTGAAAGTCGCACTACCGCATGCAGGCATAAATGAATCATCACGGAGCAGACTCGATGGATGGGGAGAGGGTAATATATTGTGGATCATTTTTAAATATATGTTATTTTAGTTTTTAAATTTTATTTTGAAATATTTATTATTTTATAATTTTAAAGATATTTTTTAATTGTCTTTTTTCTTTGCATACAACTAGCGTTCATTATTTCTGAAAATATTTACTACTATGATTAGAACAGTATAACTCATAAAAGCAACCAGTGAGTTGATAAATAAGGACGATTTAATTATTTTTACCCACATTAATTGAAGCGTAAAATCATAAATCATGTCTATTCAGTGGGTGTGTTTTGTTGCTTGTACTAAGTGATATTTGTATGAAATGGTTTAAGAAAAATATCATTCATATGTTTGGTTACATGATTAGAACCATCCCGTCCTAGATGATGGAATATAAATTTAAAAAATATTCTCTATAAATACTGAATCATTCCATTAATCTAAACCAATGAAACCAAATGGCAAAACACCATCCTATCCTATTTAATCTCATCCCTCTAACAAAACACACCGAAAACAGTGAGAAAGTGCCGTGCCCGGCCGGAGCCACGAGATATCATGGCGCCGCACGTCCGATTTTACGAACGACTCGCATCAATTGTACCGCATGGAGGTTGCCGGTCTCAAAAAAAAATACGGTGAACGCGGCGTAATGTAGTACTTTTTTTTTTCTTTTTGGCATTAGCGTAATAGAGTACTGATGTACTATGTATGTATGGCAAATTGCTGTGCACTCGGATCACGAGCTGGCCTGCATCACAGCACTTGATGTACTGACAATTTTTTTTGCTTTTTAATTTTGGGCTTGGGACATGGTTTAATTTTCAATTTCCAGTACATCTAATTGTGCTCGAAGCTAGGCACTCTTTGTTTCAGCTTATAATTAAAAAAATAGATTATCCGTCTAATGAAATGATTTTGGATAACTTCTCCTATAATCAAAAGCTGCCCTCTACATTATTTTTGCTGATTCTCACTGGTTTGATTTGGAACCTAGAAGTTACAGTTGGTCCGACCTGATTCTCTCATAATTAAAAATAATTTCTTTTATAATCCAAAATTTATAATCCAAAAGCTGAAAGAAAGGGGTCCAAGTTGTCTGACATGTCGAGACTGGTACTGAAGAAGGAGAAGAAAAACGCCAGAGATCTAACTAGCCTTGCCTATGCAGCGTTATAATTTGCGGTACATGCACCTTTTCCTTTTTGCACGCCTGATCTATGCAGCATGCATCATTAGACATCGCATTATATTCCAGATTAACATATGTGAAATAATGGAATTTTGGACATGGGATGTATATGACTCAGCGAAGAGCAGTAACCTAAAACAGTCAGTCTATTATGACAGAATCTTAAGCCCCGCTAACCACGATAATCATACATAAATTTCCCGAGAAACAATTTAAATACGCCAAATCCGTCGTTCGTACGGTACGAATCAATACGGCTGGCAGTGAAGGCTGGTAGGTTTTAAGCATGAGTGTCTTGTATGCAGCTCGCTCTGTTGCACATTTTGTTTTTTTATCTTTGGCCTCTCTCAAATAAAAGTGCAAATCTAGTCATTTTCTCAATAGCGAAAGCGTCGATAAACGACGCATGTCATTTACCACAGCAGGTAGTCATAACCATAGATACCCTCCCAATGAGCTCAGATACTATGGAGCTCGGCAGGATGGGATACTACCGAGCATAAATAGTGCGGTAGGTGTTACCGATTCCGACGTGCTCGATAGGTCGACTTTCGAGGTCCTGGCTACCTACCAACTAGGGAACATGATAGACGTTGCTGCTGCTTTCACGATGCAAACAGGACTATTTTTATAATTTCATTGTCACGAGTGCCAAATCTGCTAGAACAAGATGTAAGCCAAAGCTAGAACAAAATGTAAGCCAAAGTTCGGTAGGTTTGGGTGAGCTAGGGGCCCACATGACATTGGGGTAAGTACTAGTACCGTAGTAGTTGTTGTACCTGCGGGCGCTGCAGAGTGCGGCCACATGGCTTGGCGCTCACCTAGCAGGGAGCAGGCAGAGCCCTTCCGTTGCATTTCAGCATTGAGTGTCGATGATATCCGAGAGAATTTTCTGTAGAGCAGGAGCCATAAATTAGTTGACAACTCAGGTATGGTGTGACGGTTTCAATGCATCTGTTGCACGATAGTTTGGTTTATACAATTCAGTTCAGTCCTATTCGGCCGCAAGGTCGAAGTACGCAGCGATACATCACAGTAATCCAGATCATCTAGGAATAACACATCAGTCAAAACTCAAAAGTGTAACTATGTATATTGCCAGCACGGTTACAGCCAGTAAAATTTTGCCGGTGTAGGTTAAGGTGAATTTTCCCTTGGCGCTTCAACTCTTCAGGATGAAACCAGGGAGAAAACGGGGATCAATTCAGACGGTTCTTGTACGTGCGTTCAGTGGTTTTTAGCGGCTGTTTCAAGCCGCTCACGTGTGATCCGATCATACTGCCAAGTGCCAACATTACAGCTTCCCGTACATCTTTCATAAAGATTCCCCTCTCGTGGTATAATTCCAAGTGTGGGCCGAGTTTCCTCTAGATAGAGGGGGAACGATTCTCACGTTTTTGATGCAAGGACGGCTGCAAATAAGTCGTTTACAGCTGATGAGAGCCACTGATGCAGGTGGAGACATTAGGAAAGCTACCGGCTAAGGCCGTAAACAAGTCGAGTTCAAATGAGTTTGCTCTTCTAGGTTTGCTTGAGTTGGAGTCTGAATCTCGTTCTAGACTTGAGTTCGGCTCGAGTAAGCTCGATAAGCTTGGTAAGTTCGAGTAAACTCGATAGGTCTGATAAGCTTAGCTCGAGCAAACTCGCTATCAAGCTCGAGCAAATCTCGGCTTCAGTAAACTCGATAACAAACTCGAGTAAATTTGACTCAAGAAAGCTCAGATCAAGCTCAAGTAGACCCACAAGCTATTCGAGATCGGTTCGGTTAAGCTCACGAGCTCAATCTCGAGCTCGAGTTTGGTTCGTTCAAAGCTCGAACCAAGCCTCTTACGAGTCGAGCTCGAGTAGCTCACGAGACTCGAGCTTTTTTTACAACCCCGCTACCGGTCAATATAAGATGCCTTGCAGAGGGGTTAAAATAATCATCGAGTTAACCGGCACAGGTCGACACCGGCATACTACTCCAACCACCTGAACAAATCATGACATCTCCAATTTATATGCATTTGTCTGTCTCGATTCTATTGCACACGCACATCGCGCAAACGCAACGGCAGATCAGAATTTGTCAATGGGAGGAATTCTTGTAGTTGAAACATCCTTTTCCCAGTAACAATCATGAAATACTACTATATAAAAAAAGATTAAAAAAATAATAGAACAATGGCGGGACCCACCGGCTGCCGGCTGCAAAAGTGACCGTTGGGCTGGCAGGTGCAGGAACAACCTTGCTCTGCGATACGCCACCCTCTAAAGATTCCCAAAAGAAAAGAAAAAAAATCCTAACCCACTTCTTTCACTTTATTTCTTTTTCGACCTTTTTTCTTTTGTGAAAATACTACGAGTCATGTTCACGGAAAAGAAAAGTTAAGATGATCTTTTGTACTTTCAGTGTTATGACTCGAGAGACTTTGTTAGCGTCCATTTAACAAAATCTTACGTGTTTTTTTTAAGGAAAAACGCATTGATCAAGCAAAGGTACCAAAGGCTATAAAGACAAAAGTGGAAAAGTACACTGATCTTTATTAAGTGTGCGACAACACCCTATAACAGCAAAGCTGTGGATGCAAAGGATTAAAGTGATCGGAGGGTGCTAATCTTTTTTTAGTATTACGAGCTGTGAGCGAGACCATGGATTGGGTATGGATGCTCCCTCGATGTCATACACCGCTTGAGCTTCGCTACGCCCACAAATAATTTGCACTACGAAATTGCAGTATTATATATTTAAGTATTAGCGTTGGGACACCGCCTCGAGGACTCGAGGGTAATTCATGAGTGTCCATGACAAATATATTCTCACTCTCGACATAAATGGTTATTATTTTGGACATCAATACGATCTATAAAACACAGCTTTAACTATTAATTTATATTATAACATATTTATAAAACCCAATAAAATTATAATGTTATGAATGTACTTTTTGAGACAAAGTTACATATATAATTTTTATATATTTAATTTAAATATTTTAAAATATATTAACAATTAAATTTTAAAAGTTTAATTATACTTATATCTAAAGTAACAATTATTTATGATCGGAAAGAGTAAATACTTGTTTGTGTTTGAGCATTTCCTGCCCTACATTGACTGTGATTTAAGAACACTATGCACTGTACGGCTAACAGCCTAAAATGAAGTATATTTAGGCTCTAGGTCTTCCGTACGGATTGTGGTATAGCTCGACCCTCGATCGACGTGCCAGGATGCCTTGATTCTTAGACAAGTAACCCAAAAATAAAATATTGTTTAGTTAGTAGTATGTGTTAGAGAAGGTGATGCCGTATCAGAAGAAAGATAAAAAGCGAAGAGCATATTTGTTGGTCCATGCACATGGCAAAAAGAGGGTGACAGAAAAGAAGCTGCTGTACCCTTGTGCAATTAGTTCGACCATAAACGCATGCAATTCATACAAGAGCTTGTTTGGTAGAGCTTTATATTCTAGTTTTATCTGAAATCTAAAATTTATAGGCTAAAAAAAGTGAATTAAATTTATATTTTTGATCTAAAATGTAAATAAGATGATCTATCTAAACACTTTTAATGTACTCACAGTTTCAACTTTACGAATCTGGTGAAGCTAGAATTTTTAGTTTCACCATATTCACGAATCTGAAGAAACTGAATCTATGTCAAATACACCCTCAATTTCACCTAGTCGTTGACACTGTGCTGTTTCTGATTTCACCAGATGCTGTTTCTGATTTCACCAGATGATGGGACCCACCCACCCCCCCCCCCAAAAAAACAATGGTCACAAGCATTTTCAGCAGAGAAAGCTTCATTTTTAACAGCGACTCACACACACATACACAAACACCGCCGTATATACGCATGTGTGAGTCCTACGCACGCTAGAAAAACGAGAGTCTAACTATCTTGCTAAACGCACGCGGCACATACATACATACTTGTGCTAAATTTATTTTTGATGAGGCCCATGAGCACGAGACCGGTTGGAAGCACACCGGCATCCCATCCAGCTAGGCTACTGCCCGCCTCTAGGCATAGAAAGTTGTCCATGCTTCGTAACCAAACATGATCTCGGTGCATCTAGCATATATTGCCCATTAACAGATGTACGTACGTGTAATTTAGGTTGGACTTGCATCAAAAGAAAGCAGAGGTTAAAGTTTAAACCGACAGAAACCGTTGTCGTCGACCAAAGCGTCAGGGTACAGATCTATCCATGGAAGCTGGAACTTTGTTCTTAATCAGGGGGGTAGATCGCACGTGATGGTGGGATAACTAGGAGTTTTGGGACCAGCAAATGCCGTCGCTTTTCCTTCGTTCGCTGCCACGCGATGCACCGTGCGTACAGCTAAGTTCGTGTTACTGACCATCAAAACCACCTTTAACTCGATCCCTTTGTTACTGACCATTAAAACCACCTTAAATCGATGCCTTTCTGGTTTCTGTAGAATTTTACCAGCACTTCCTGTTTCGGCCGCTAGGGCTGTTCGATGTTTTTTTTCCGCCAAATTATTCCACGCTGTAAAAACTAACGAGCAGCCTTGAGCCGTCGGTCGCGTGATCCAGGATCTCTGGTTTCTTGGTTGGCGGCTTAGGTTACGGAGAATCGTTTTGGGAGGTGTTCTACGTATTTTATTGAAGTTATATAAATTTTAGATTATAAATAAATAGTAGACGGTGATTATTTACTCATTTATTTGTTTCAAGATTTGTGTAACTTGTATTGAGAGGTGATGCATAAAAACACCACTCAATGGTTTTTTTTTTGTCCTGGGTTTATTTTGTGTGCATGTGTAGGTTGGTCGCTCGTGTGTCAAGAACTTTGCAGGACTTCGTGAGAAATTTCGTTTGCACTATCAGTAAATACAAGTTGATAATAACGTTACAACGAGGAATAAGCTTCCCATTAGGCTAGTCACAGTGGGAGTTTCATTATCATTTAATGAAGTGATACATCAGTAAAAATGGTGACATTGCAAAGAAATTATGAGGAGAGAGAGGGGACGGGTCTCATCTGGTTGAAACCGGGTGCACACCGTTTTCAACACATTGGAAACTGAATGAAACTACACTGAGAGCGTATCGTTTCATCCCACGCATTCCCACACACTGAAACCGAATGAAACTACACCAAATGAACATTTGATTACAATACCATGCAACAATTAAATGCTATGACTAGTCTATGAAACCGCGAAATGAAACTGTGCATTGGAAGGCCTTATTTTATTTATCAATCCAAACCTCTTTAGATATAAAATTAAACTTACCACTAGGAATGGCCTTACCTAGGGATGAAAACGGGTCGGATATCTCCCGCCCGATCCGGGATCAGATCCGGATTCGGGACCGGATTTTACTATTCGGTCGGATCCGGGACCGGATCCGGGGCATCCAATATCCGGTAAATCCGGGATGGGATCCGGATATTCGGATTTTTTCTATTCGGATATTCGGATCGGATATTCGGATATCAGCAAGCCCCAGCCCATTTTCACTAAATTTTTTCCATATCAGCCCATTTATATTAACAATTAGTTGGTTCTATTAATTCTTAAGTAGCATACTCTTTCTACGACGTTTGTTGAATTTGATTGATATATAATTTATTACTATAGTCATGTACTCATATGGTTTTAATTCAATATATATTACTCTATATATGCGTGCATTATCTGTATATCTTTATCTGTTTTCGATCCGAATCCGTCACCCGAATAACCCGAATCCATATCCGTATCCGACTAGCACGTATCCGGTTCCGAATCCGAGAAAAAAAAATATAAGTTCAGATAAAAAAAAGTAATATCCACTCGTATCCGATCCGTTTTCACTCCTGGCCTTACCATCCTTCCCTTCAAAGACACAATCTTGGACACATGGACCAGTCAGTCTCACTCCACTGGATATCAACAGTACGACCGGCACGTGCAGATCGACACGAGTCACATGGTAGTCTCTGGCTCTCTGCCCCCGAGCTCAAGCAACGCCCTATGTTCATAGGAGTAGAATCCCCGATCTACCTTGACGTTTTACTGGGGAACCTATATCTCGCGATTGGTCAAAGCACTATAGTTTAAACATGAGAAAACAAACACCAACGAAAGAGAATGAAATGCTTTACGGGACTTGAGAATGTGATTTCTCAAAACTTATATTTTAAATCTCATTTATTCGCAGAACATATCCATCTGCACGGTTTTTTTTGTAAGATGACAAAATATCGAACCATGCTTCGTACATTTGAAAAAAGGTTTAAGTTTGTGTTAGGAAGTTAGTATTAGAGATCGATAAGTGATCGAATTGTATATGACTCGAACTCATGTTAGAGTCGGATTATACTCTCAACGCTATAAATAAAGGATGCGACCTTACGAGGTTATTACGAGACAACACACAACTATTAGGGGAAATTCCACGGTTTGCTTTTGCTTGCGTCCGAAGCAGAGAATCATGACCTACTTAAATTGATTTGCTTCCAAACATACGGTCGGGCAAACGGAAGGTAGACGTACGGTGATGATCATGGCTGCCGGGACGAATGAAATCTAGTAGTTCGTTAGGCTAGCACTGACAAATCAAACAGCAGCAGAACAGCTACTACATACAGTACGTGGCCACTAGCCATGCACAGGAGAAAGCCAATGCAGAGGAATGCCGTATGTACTCTTCATTGTTCATACGCATGTAAACTACAGTGTCATTGACTGATTAGCGTGTTAAGTAGCTATAGGATTTGCCTCTTTTTTTCTTACAGTAACAAGATTTTATGTACTCCAGCGAACAGCCAAGTTCTAACACTAGCGGGAACGTGATAAGTCGGTAATTTTCTTCTATTACTACGAAAATTGAATCGTACAAAATTTCTGCAAAAATTTTAGGTTCCAAACAAGACCTTATGGTCCTTACATGTGAAACCGTGTGTTCCTTCCGACGGACAACTTAGGGTCTGTTTGATAGAGCTCCATATCTTAGTTTCACCTGAGGGCTAAAACTTGTAGGCTAAAATAAAGTGAATTAAGTTTATATTTTTAGTCTAAAATATAAACAAAATGATCCATTTAAACACTCTTAATGTATTTACAGCTCCAGCTCCACGGATATGATGGAGTTAGAAATACCCAGTTCTACTAAATCCATAGATCTGATAGAGCTAAAACCCTACCAAACACACCTTTATTCAGCACTGATGATCAGTGTATTCCTGATCTGTTGATATCACCAGCTTAAGTGAGTGAGTGATGCAAATCGTATTTTGGTAAGATTAATCTGTACGGACTACAGGATTCCCTATCGAATTGACGTACCTGCCCTTCCCCTTTTGGAAATCAACCATTTTCAATCCTTCGTTTTTTTTCAGATCTAACGTCTTTGTGAAATTTGTAGATTTAGTCATCTTTTCACCGTAAAAAGCGCTTTTGAGTCTGGGAATCACGGTCTCGGCAAGCATCGAGAGTAAGCCGGCTAGCACGAAACCAACAGCTTCCGCGGCCGTGCAACACAGGAGAAGAGCCAGTGCAACAGGGGAGCACAGCAGCTGGGCTGTCGTGGTTGGAGAGCGCGGGAGGCAGACTACTGTGGATGGGGAGTGCGGAGGCTCCTTCTGTGATAGGGGAGTGAGAAAGGTGACACGTGTCACCTTCTAGCTCTTTTGCGGTCGGGAACAGGATTGATTTTGCAAATACGTTCACGAGGTGAATAAATTTGTAAAAAAGAAAGAAAGAAAGAAAAGAGAGTAGAGGTGGCTAGAAAAAGGATGACTTCTGCCTTTCTCGATTGTTTTTTGACCTGCTCACGCCAACCTAGAATAGATTGCCAAATTGGTTTCCCTAGGCTAATCAATAATTTGTGTTTATTTATGTACTAATGCCTTATGTCACAAATAATTATCGTTTTGGATATCATGTGGCCTCCAAAACACAGCTGATGCGGTCTTTAAAACATAGTTTTGACCATTAATATCTATTATAATATATTTATAAAACCCAATAAAAGTAAAATATTATGAAACTATTTTTTAAGATAAATATACACATATGATTTTCATATATATAATTTAAATATTTAAAAATATATTAAGAATTAAGTTTTTAAAAATTTTACTACACCTGCATCTAAATCGATAACTATTTGTGAGACAATGTGTGAGTACTCAAGGAATTAAAGCGTATGTGAAAGAGAGTGATCAGCCAAGCACCGACAGTTGTAACCTGTAGACGTAGCGTAATGAGTATAGCAAAAGTGCCGGGGCCCAAAGATCAGAGATAGGGAACGGAAAGCATAAAAGAGAGAAAAAAAAAGGTCATTGGATTCTTATTGAAGCCCAAAAGTCAAAACAAATTGATGTCTCTACTAAAAGGGGAGAAAGAAAACAAAACAAAAGGAAAGACAAATTGATGGTTGGAGCTGAGCGGTGCATGACTGTCTCACCGACTAAATATATTGAATGCAGAAGAGAAAATAATGAACAGCTCAAACTAAGTCCTGCATATAATAACCAGATGCATAAAAAAAATGAACATGACACCTATCCCCAGGGTTCAAATTTTCGGTGGTAGAAAAAATTTGTTCCAAGCCGAAATCCGAAATTTCGTCCGAAATTCGGTAAATTCGGCCGGAGGACATTCAAAATTCAAATTTTAAAATTCAAATCCGGTTTGTTTTGGACCGAAATTTCCGAAATTTCGCCGAAATTACCCCGAATTTCGGCGAAATTTCCCGAAATTTCGGTCAAAATGAACTGACTGAAAATGGGTTCAAACGACGTCAAAAAATTTTGAAATTTTTTTTGCAGCTTCCTGACACTTTAGATATGTTCTCATAAAACTTTCAGGTGATTATCAGATCTGTGGAATTTTTAAAAATTCAAACATTGATACTATATAGATGAAACGTTGATCGGCAAGTTTGAACCGGATGAAAAATAGTACAAACTACGTTAGAAAACTTTGAAATTTTTTGTGGAGATTTCTAACATACTTATGATATTTCTGTAAAAATTTCAGATGATGATCAAATGTGAGGAATTTTTAAAAATTCAAACATTGGTACTGTCTTGCTAAAGCATTGAGCGGCAAGTTTCATCCGAATGAAAATTAGAACAAACGAGCTTGTAAAATTTTGAAACTTTTTCTGTATGGTCCTGACACATCCATAATATTCTCATAAAATTTTCATATGATCAATACATAGATTAAATTTAGCAATTAAAAAGGTTTAATTCTTTTTAAAATTTTGCATAAGGGTGGAAAGGAAATGGTTAATATCTCATAAAAATTTGAAATCATGATCACGCTTCAGTAAATTTATAAAATTCGTAGAAGGCACAGTGCTATTTATGTTCTTTCTCTGTTTGATTTTTGAAACATAATACAACAAATTAAGTTCAATGTCAGAATTAAATGAAAATATTCTGTCATAATTTCAATCTGAAAATTTTATATTATCTTCCCCAGCAATAAATGCATCAAAATTAAAAATATCAGAAATTAATAAATTAATTTATGTCATTTTAAAATTCAAAAACGGAGAGAATTGAAAACTAGTACTTTGAATGTCGGAATTTTTATAAATTCCTGGAGAAATATTTTGAGTTGAAAATTTTACATAAGAATCCTTAGCTCAAATAAATTTGAAAAACAAAATTTCAAAAAGTTATAAAAATATTTGAATTGCCTGATAAATCCTTAACTCAAATGAATTGATTTTTGAAATATAATACAACAAATTAAGTTTAGTGCTTACTGCATTGATAGATTTTATTGAGCAAACCAAGAAAGTTGAAATTTTTTGAAAATTGTATGGAATGGTACTGAGGAAGTTCTTAATCTTTCATAAAAATTTTAGATGATGATCACACTCGAGAAAATTTATAAAAATCTAAAAAGTTTACTGTCCCAATTATGTCCATTCGGTTTTTGATTTTTTTAAGATAACAAATGATGTTAAATTATTTTGAATTTTTTTTTTCTATGATTCCAAACAATAAGGGATGGTACCATAATTTTTTCAGATGATTATCTGTCCTGTAAAATTTTTTAAAAATCTGACAGTGTTTCTGCCCAAATTTTAAAAAATCTCAAAAAATTAGTTTTTCATCAATTTTTCATGTAACAAGACTTTGTTAAGGGTTATTGGACCCATTCCGTTCAAATCCGGCCAAAACATTTGAAAATCCGGATTAAAAACCCGAAATTTGCCCGAATTTCGCCGAAATTTCTGAAATTACTGTAGCAAATCAAATTTTTTTAAATTTTGAATTCGGCCGGTATATATAAATTCGGGGGGGGGGGGGGTCTGAACGAAATTTCGCCGAAATTCGTCAAAAATTCAATCCCTGCCTATCCCTGCCCTCGGTTTCTGCTAATTATAAAATGTTTGTTGGAAAACCTGTGCGTTACAACATTCTCTGCAATACGTTAAATGCAACTTTATCCTGTGCACAAGGCACACCAGTGTTTCAAAGGAAATTTTTTTATTTTATACAAAAAATGCGCCGTATTTACAGAAATATACAACAATCTCGCGTATTTACCGAAATCTCCACCGTTTTCGCAATCTCAAAACGCGAAACCGTATTTTCGCAATCTCAGTTTGCGAAATCAAAGGATTCCCGTTGTCAGAATGCGAAATCTGCGTATTTCGCAAAATGAGAAAACGAAAATCCGTATTCGCAATTTGAAAACGCGAAACCGAGCTGCCACGTCAGATTTCGCAATCTGAGATTGCGAAACCGAAAACTGACGTCGGTTCGCAATCTCGATTGCGAAATTGATTGCCACGCGTCTTACCGCACCGAGTCGTGGCGAAAAATGACGGGCGGTCGGTGCTTTTCGGCAGCGGCGTGCGTGGACGCGTGGGGATGAGTCCGGTTGCTGTGTGCGCGAAGATGATGCAATCTACCCATCGAGAGGCGGCGCGCGCTCTCTCTTCTTTGTGCGCACCTCACGAGGTAAACCTCTGGTGTCCACACAATACATGGTAACACTACCATCTCATGCTTCGTTCTTTCTTTTCTTAGCACAAGGACCGGTGTTGCTTCTTCCAATGGATCGACGGTAGGAACGACGCGACTCTGAATTTCTCAACAAGCGCCACGACAACTACCCGCTTGGCCGAGAACTTCACCGGTGGGAGAGGCCGCGGGATATATCCCTTTTCTACATCGACGAGCTTAGGGCGGTGTGCAAGGGCCAACCGTCGGTGAGTTTCATGCGACATACTCATGTTAAACTCACAAAGTAGTAGTTCTAAACCAGTTCATCGCTACGGGGAGTTCAAAAGGGCATTTGCGAATTCGCTCAAGTCAAAGGAGAAACCTCCTCCAGGGCCACCCGAAAGCCCCGACGTTTGCGTACATGGCCTGGAGGCAGTGGTTGATACCTGCCACGGTGATCTAGCGGACCGGAGATTCTCGGTGCCCTTGGCCGAGGATGAGCGGTCTTTGGTACTTCAACTGGGTGGACCGAGAGCGTACCACCCACATCTCGTGCAACTGCATGGGATAACTGGGGGGAGCAACCCTCTCCGTGGTGCCACTACCGCCGAGAAAAGCCAGACCCCGAGTACGCCTACGGTGTTATGCAACCACCAAAGCGGGCATACTGCATTGACTGCAGGGCACGCTTCCGGTTGTCAAGCATAAGCCCAACACACACCTCTGCACCATATAGTGGAGTGCGAGCGAAAGCAGGCAGGCGTCTCGGCATGTCTCCGCCAACGGCCAACGCACCAGAGGTGCACGAGGGTTCCTCCTCTGGAAGAAGAAGGGACAAGGGGAAGCAGCCGGCCGAGGTCCGCAACACGCAACAAATCCTTGACTCGTTGCGCAGACCATCCGGAAACCGGGTGGTATTAACATAGGGGCGCCGAATCGGGATAACATGCCCATATGGGAGGGCCGAAATCCACATAAACAACAACCAAAATTTAAGTCTT